>CM066032.1:21344733-22544733 GCA_033557465.1 Ichthyophis bannanicus
TGTTTTCTCTTTGTACAGCGCTGCCTGTGCCTGGTAGCGCTATATAAATGCTTAATAGTAGTAGAAGTAGTAGTAGTAGAAAGGTATGATAGAAACCAGTCGAGCACAATTCCAGTTATTCCTATATCTTGAAGCCTTTGTAGTAGGGTATTGTGGTTCACATGATATACAGTAGAGAATAGTAACTTTGTACTTAACAGCTGCCATTTAACTATTTACAAAGCATTCCTAGTTCAGAGGGTGGGGGAGGGTGGAGACTGGGGAGGGTTAGGAGGTGGGGGTAAATAACAATGTGAACTGTAGACACAGGAATCCCAAGGTCTTTGGAGATGGCATTGTATCCCTTTGAAGTTTGATGTTTGGTGATAATAGCTTTTCAGATGGTCTCAGGCAGCTCTCTTGTCTTCACCATTGTGAAAGTGGAACAGGGAGTAAATGTGGCCATTTTAAACATTAGAGCCATCATTCATTGGTTGATTTAGGTCATGTGAGTACTGACAAATGATCACAGCTGCATCTAATTTTACTGCAATGGGAATGTGGTTTTTCTGTTCAAACTGATTTGAATTGTTTATAAGGGTGCCAATAATCATGTCCTCTACTAATCTATGTTGTTCACTGTTAACACTATGAGGATCAGAGTTATTACCGGAGGTCTCAGTCTAAAAGGAGCACCGCTGTTAAGACTTACGTCTGGCTACAGCAATGTGTTTGTAACATCAACGACCTCCAAATTATCTAGGTGTCTAGTCATATCGTTGCAGATTCCCAGTCTTCGCTTATCAAAAATATTTTAATAATAGCTGTAAACTTAACTTGGATGACTAGATACAACCATAGTCTATATTGATCCCGACGCTCATCCCCGGTACCGTTTAGATGTTTCACACTAATGGTTTCTTCAGGGGATCGTTCATTGCTTCATTGTTTCAACAACGCTCATCCCCGGTACCGTTTAGACGTTTCACACTAATGGTTTCTTCAGGGGATCGTTCATTGCTTCATTGTTTCAACTGTGTACAAACAAAAACATAAAACTCACCACAACTCCAATCCCAATTACTAGCCACTCCTACCCACATATGTTAAAAAATGCTAAAAGACCATAAAATACTACAAAAACTACAGTTAGCCGTTACCGTGTCTGCTGCCCGCGTTCAATTAAGCCTCGGCTCAATCACTTTCTTTATTCCTTAGAATTTGAACTGCCACACTGGCTGAAAACGCCGCGCATGTGAGATGGGAATCAAGACTCCATCTTTATAGCCCCTCCTCGGTTTCTAAACCAACCAATCAATTACTAATATGTCACTCACCCTAGGGGGATGAAGTGAAGGAACTCCGTCTGCCTTTCCCCTATTCTACTTGTCACACAAAAATAGCCTCACAATCATCTATTAATGAAACTATCATTCACTCCACCAATGGCATGACAAAATTAATCCAAATTATTAGTGTGAAATGTCTAAACAGTACCGGGGATGAGCGTCGTTGAAACAATGAAGCAATGAACGATCCCCTGAAGAAACCATTAGTGTGAAACGTCTAAATGGTACCAGGGATGAGTGTCGGGATCAATAGAGTACGGTTGTATCTAGTCATCCAAGTTAAGTTTACAGCTGCTATTAAAATATTTTTGATAAGCGAAGACTGGGAATCTGCAACGATATGACTAGACACCTGTTAGATAATTTGGAGGTCGTTGATGTTACAAAACACATTGCCGTAGCCAGACGTAAGTCTTAACAGCGGTGCTCCTTTTAGACTGAAACCTCCGGTAATAACTCTGATCTTCATAATGTTAACAGTGAACGACATAGATTAGTGGAGTGCATAATTAATCGTTCAAAAGGAGACCCATAAGCATTGTGGTTGCACAAATAATCATGTCCTGGCAATGTCTCAGTTTTTATACTATTTCCTTTTTTAATTGGTCCTATTTTATTTGATTCTTTTATATGTCAAATATGTGTGCATATATAGTCCAAAGCCATTTCACTGGCCACTTTTTAAAAAGAGATATTGGACATTAAGGGATTGAACTGCAACGGTGCTGATAACGTTGACCACAACTGTATATATAAAAACATGGAAACAGAGAGAAATTATGGTAGATAAAGACCTTACAGCCTATCTAGTCTGCCTTTCCATACCAACTACTAAGCTTTACATTTCTTTTTTTCCCCTTAAAGACCCTCTATGTTTGTCTCATGCTTTCTTGAATTCAGATACAGTCCTCATCTCTACAACCACCAGTGGAAGACTATTCCATACATCTACCTCTCTTTCCATAAAAAATATTTCCTTGATTACTCCTGAGTCTATCTCCTTCCACCTTCATCCTACGCCTCCTTATTGCAGTGCTTTCTTTCAATTGAAAAAGGCCCTCCTCTTGTGTATTCATGCAGTGGAAGTATTTAAACATCTCTATCATGTCTCCCCTTTCCTGTCTTTCTTCCAAGGTATACACATTGAGATCATTAAATCTGTTTCCCATATGCCTTATGACGAAGATCACTGACCATTTTGGTAGCCACACTCTGCACCAACTTCATCCTGTTTATATTCTTTTGAAGATATGGTCTCCAGAATTGCACACAATACTCCAGATCTTTATTGTGTTTGGTGTATGAGTCGGAAAGTTTATTGCATTGTTCTAGATTTGGAACTACTGCCAGAAAGAACATCTGCTCCATGCTATGTATGTAACCTTTGCACTTACAGGTTAAATGTTGCATTTGACCCATTCTCCTGGAGAGCTGCCTGGCTCATACCTCAGTCCAAGGTATAATCTTTGACTACTGATCAATTGAAGAGCTCCCTAGTCTTATGAATAGTCTTCTACACCCCTGCGTCTTGGAAGAAAATCCTGGGCAGAGCAAGCAAAAGCACTAGCATTAAATTTGAGAGATTGAGATCATACCAAGCATACACTAGCTTACTTGTGAGGTTCATTTTTGTCATGGGCTTTGCAAAACAAGCCATTTGGAGATATCACCGTTAAGATTTCTAAAACATTTTGGAAGTGAATGGGCTTAACTGGTGGGTATGGGGCCCATACCTCTTAGCCTCTTAGCTTTTTTTCTGCCATCGTATTCCAATTTCCTCATGCATTTCTCATTATATGCAAATCTCATACACAAACCAAAAGGCAGATTCTTTGGCATTTGCAAGAGTCTTACTTTTCATAGAAGTAACTTTATCCAAAACAGCAATAATCTCATTCTCCTAAAACGTTCTTCTTAGTGGCATCAAGAATTTGAAATTCCATAGGAACTGGGCCCAGAACTTAATTTAATGATTGCAGGTAGGATAATCTTGAAATTGATTAACCTTATATTGCTAATTCAAATCCAGATATCATAGCAATAGTCAAATACTTCAAAGTTATAAACAATGCACAAGAAGCAAACTTTTATCAGAGGAAAGAATGTGCTTGGACAGTGACTTCAACCCAGTCCACAGGGGCCGCCTTGCCAGGCTGCTAGGAATATGCATGAGATATTTTCATGCAGGCAGTGGATGCAGCTCTATCTCATGCATATTTACTATAGATGTCCTAAACACACACACACACACACACATACACACCTCTGGTCAGAATATGAGGTTGCAAGGAAGTAGACTCAGAAGTAATGTCAGATGATATTTCTTGATGGAAAGGGTAGCAGGTGAAGCACCAGGAATACGATTTGACAGACTAGATTAATATTATAGTCCTTTCTTATCTGGCATCATTTCCTGTGCTTCAATTTAGGCACCCCTCCGGAGGCTCCAGGGTCTTCCTGCCCACAGCACTGTTATACAACAAATGACACCACTAGTGCAGGCTTTCTGCATGGCACACTGCTTTTAACATGCACAAAAGGACCTTAGACAATGCACACTAAATTTTATTTCATAGACCACTTTCTGTGCTCAGCTCAATTTTATATTTGCAATACATACAGCTTGAAGGGTTCACTGAACTAAGGTGGGTGTGTTCTTAGAGCTAAGATCCCTGTTTCCTGCAGTAATGAATGGGGGTATTTATGCCCCTGGGTAACACATTTGAGTGAGAATCTGTAGCCTCTCTGTTAAATATATGAACAATGTTTACACTGAATTCTGCTGTTTGTATAGTCCAGGAGTTCATTTAATGTTGCTAGTATAGTGCCTATACATTTAAGTACAAGCTCATTTTGTTCAAATTAAATATTCAAAACTATGAAAAAAAATGTCTTCTTCTGACATAATCCATTTCCAATAAAATGCAATTGGAATTGAGTTTCATTTAGGACTGCAGAAAGAACTATAATTGTGTTAGTCTCTGGGTTGCTGGAATATATTTTTCTGATATTCTGAATAAAATTAAAGCAAAAATTAATTGAGTTAGGTTAGGACCAGATGGGTTCTTTTTCAACTTTTAATATTGCAGTCCCTTTAAATTTTAATTGACCCAGTTACCGGTAAGAGGTATAAAATGTGTAGGCGCGGCGTTCTTTTTGACTTCAATGCTGAAGTTGTACCGTTTATAAGCTGTAAGGATAACTGTTATTTCATCCTTGTCAGGTATTTAAGGTGCTTACAGATACCAGAGATCCTTTTCCTCCTAGTAACATTTTAATTCCACCATCAAACATTGAGTGTATGCTCAGTACAGGACCTAGTCTAGGCTGGACTTGGGACCCCAGCCATGGTATTTGAGGTAGGATATTTAGGACGGTGGAACTCTAGGGCAGCAAAGGCCTGTTGGGTGGAGCAGGACACTAAAAGATAAACAATCACTGGTTCCAAGAGCTAAGAATCCAGTGCTATAGGAGCATTAGTAGGACAAACAGACACCCCCTCTGCCAGTCCTTTGAAGTGTCAGCAGGAGGACAGCATAACCAGAAAGTGCAGGCCCTTCCTCTGGCATATAATGTGTCTGGAAAATGAAAGAAGGGAGGGAAACTGAGAGCAATACTAAGACACAATTACCAGGGGCGGCCCAAGGGGGGTGCGGGGCCATGTGCGGAGACTCGGTGCGGGGCCTCATTTGCATAAGGGGCCTCATTTGCATAAATATTTGCATAATGTTACCATACACGAACTTTTAGTAAACATGCCTCTTAATGAGTGTATGAATAAAGAAAGACTAAAAGACTTCTACATTACTATAATCCAATACCAACCGCCAGGCACATTAGGAACTACTACAAACACTGCCCATTTAGAACCCATAGCAAACCCGCCGTATCCTAACAGCACTACCAGGACTCATAAAGCACCATACCCTAACTATCAAAAGGAAACGCTGCAAATATTAAACCAATACATTTCAGAGAACAACAATACATGACCTACTGGGGAAAGAGAACAAGTGGCAATGTCAAATAGGAATTACATAAACAGAATACCTCAGCTCAGTTACACATGCAGAACATAGACCATCACCAAACAAGGAATCACAATTTAGAAACAGGAAGACAATAATTAAACTGGGAATCCCAAAAGCCAAACTTGGAATGTACAACACTGTAAAAATAAAACTATACATTAATTTGCTCTTGTACTAAACAAAGCGCAGACGTTAATGATGCACATTTCCCAGAGCTGACATATTCCAATTAATAAATTCAAAATAAAGAGATATTTTTCTACCTTTTGTGCATTTTTTTTCAGCTGCAATTGCTCCAGCCACTTTCTTCTGGTTTCTTCGTGTCTTCCGCTAATTCTTCATCGTCTGCTGTCCATTTGTCTTTTCTTCTCTCTTCTAGTTTTTTTCCATTCTCTCTCTACATCTGCTTTAACATACTAATCTTTCTCCTTTTTGCTCTTTCCTCATTCCTATTTCATCCACTCAAATTTTACCCCTCCATCCTCAATCCCCACCTACTCTCCCAATATCCGGACAATTGTAGATTTGTCTTCCCTCCCACACAAAATATTTTTTCCCTCTCCATTTCACTCTCCCAGCTCCATCCCATTCTAATCCTCCCCCAACATCAGCTCCATTCTAGTTCCAGTCCCACCCAGCATCCGCTCCCTTCTAGTCCCCGCATCAGCCCATTTCCAGTCCTAGCCCCCCATAAGCCCATTTCCAGTCCTAGCTCCCCCATCTATTTGCAGTCCCATCCAAGTCCCTCCATCAGCTCATTTCCAATCCCAGCCCCCCATGAGCCCATTTCTAGTCCTTTCCTAGCCCCACCATCAGCCCATGTCAAATCCTAGCTCCCCTCCACTCAGCCCATTTCCAATCCAAGCCCCCCATGAGCCGACGTCCAGTTCTAGCCCCTCCATGAGTCCATTTCAATCCAAACCCCCACCACAGCCCATTTCCAATCTTAGCACCCCCCAACAGCCAATTTCCAGTCCTATTCTAGCCCATCAGCCCATTTCCTGTCCTAGCCCCCCCCCCTCACCCATTTCCAGTCCTAGCTCCCTCCCCCTCACAACCCATTTCCATTCCAAGCCCCCGTCCCCATCAGCTATTTGCAGTTCAAGCCCTCCTTCCACTCAGCCCATTTCCAGTCCTAGCCTCCTCATAGCCCATTACTTGTCATCACCCCCCATCAGCCCATTACGTCCTACCCCCCCATCACCCTATTTCCAGTCCTAGCCCCCCCATCAGCCTATTTCCAGTCTTAGCCCCCCCATAGCCAATTACCAGTCCTACCCCCCCCCCATCAGCCCACGTCCAGTCTTAGCCTCCCCCCCCCCATGGCCCATTACCAGTCCTAACCCTCCCCCCCCCCATCAGCCCATTACCAGTCCTAGCCTCCCCCCCCCCATGGCCCATTACCAGTCCTAACACCCCCCATGGCCCATTACCAGTCCTAACACCCCCCCCCCATGGCCCATTACCAGTCCTGACCCCCCCCCCATGGCCCATTACCAGTCCTACCCCCCCCCCCCCCCGGCCCATTACCAGTCCTAACCCCCCCCGGCCCATTACCAGTCCTAACACCCCCCCCCATCAGCCCACTTCCAGTCTTAGCCCCCCCCATAGCCCATTACCAGTCCTAACCCCCCATCAGCCCATTTCCAGTCCTACCCCCCACTTACAGCCTTAGCCCCCTCCCCATAGTCAATTACCAGTTCTAACCCCCCCCATGAGCCCATTTCCAGTCCTACCCCCCACTTCCAGCCTTAGCCCCCTCCCCATAGCCCATTACCAGTCCAAACCCCCCCATCAGCCCACTTAGCCCCACCCTAGCCCATTACCCGTCCTAACCCCCCCATCAGCCCACTTAGCCCCCCCCATAGCCCATTACCAGTCCTACCCCCCCCAATCACCCCAATTAGCCCCCCCCATAGCCCATAACCTGTCCTACCCCCCCCTACCTCCCACTTAGCCCCCCCCAAACCCCATTACCAGCCCTACCCCCCCCCCCCATCAGCCCACTTCGCCCCCCCCCATATCCCATTCCCAGTCCTAACCCCCCCCCCATCAGCCCACTTCCAGTCTTAGCCTCCCCCCCCCATGGCCCATTACCAGTCCTAACCACCCCCCCCCCCGGCCCATTACCAGTCCTAACCACCCCACCACCTGGCCCATTACCAGTCCTCACCCCCCCCCCCCCATCAGCCCACTTCCAGTTTAGCCTCCCCCTCCCATCAGCCTACTTCCAGTTTAGCCTCCCCCCCTCCCATAGCCCATTACCAGTCCTAACCACCCCCCCCCCCTATCATTCCAAATTAAAATTAAAAAAAAAACCCAAACCGGCTGCTTCTGCCGCGGCAGCTTCAAGAGCTCTGCCGCGGCAGCATCAAGAGCTCTGCCGCGGGGCCCCCCCCTGCCCGGCAGAGCCTCCGTGCATCTTCAGCTCTTCACGTCCAAAACGCGGGCTTTTTTCAGAGCCGCGAGAGTTTCTTTTCTCGCGGCTCTGTTAATCCCGCCGAGGGTGATGGGAAATCCCATCAGCCCCGCGGGATTAAGAGAGCCGCGAGAAAAGAAACTCTCGCGGCTCTGAAAAAAGCCCGCGTTTTGGACGTGAAGAGCTGAAGATGCACGGAGGCTCTGCCGGGCAGGGGGGGGCCCCGCGGCAGAGCTCTTGAAGCTGCCGCGGCAGAGCTCTTGAAGCTGCCGCGGCAGAAGCAGCCGGTTTTTTTTTTTTTTTTTTTTAACTTGGGATGCTTAAGAATGTTTTTTGCGCGGGGCCCCCTGAAACGCGGGGCCCTGTGCAAAAAACATTCTTGCTCAATGGACGGGCCGGCCCTGACAATTACACAGAAAGCAACAGGGCATTCCCAGAGTATCGTTATGGGCTCTTCCAGTCTGCTGCCCAACATAAAGAGAAATGTCTTTTCAAAAAGAGTTGAAAGAGCTGACGTTTCCAGTACAACTTGCGAAATAGCAGGTGTCTGGTATCATTTTCACAAAGGGACAAAAGGAGGTTAACACAGTACATGGAGGGGGGACACAGGGGAAACAGCAGGTGAAGGCAGCTCAGCCTCACAGCAAGCACACTATATTTCCTGCTGTGAAGTGTGCGAAGATGGGCTTGGCATATACAAAATTGGAGAGATGCACATGGATAGGATTGACATCTACATTATCAAATATTGAAGGTGTACTAGCTGAAGAGGTTATTGTTATAGTGAGACAGTAGAAAATGATCCTGGCAGTGCCAAGGTCAAGAGCACCACACAGATAGATGGGACAGTAGAACATGGGAAGGATGCCGCCGTCCTTTTATCCTCTCCCCTGCCCCCAGCAATGGGTCCAGCAGCAGCTCCAAGAGCAGTAGCCCCCCACCTAAGAAATTACATGAGTTACCTTATAAAACCTCACACTTGTGGAAGAATTTTAAAGTGCTTGATGGAACTACAGTATGCAGAAGACAATAACTGTGGGCAATAGTATGCTGCGTCATTTGGAAAAATAGAACCATTTCCAGTTTGATATAAAGGAAGGCGCTGATCCTTGGCTGGGGGCCCCATCCAGGAGTGGAAATAGCAACGATGGGAAATGTACTGGACAAATGAAACCCATTTAAGAGTAATAAGAGAAAATATCTTTTTCACTCAACGCGTAATCAAACTCTGGAATTTGTTACCAGAGCATGTAGTAAAAGCTATTAGTGTAGCTGGGTTTAAAAAAAGGTTTGGACAAGTTCCTGGAGGAAAAGTCCATAAACCTTTATTAAAGAGGACCCAGAAAATCCACTGCTTACGCCAGGATAAGCATTGTGGAACTTGTGTGTCTTTTTGGGAACCTGCCAGGTACTTATGACCTGGATTGGCCACTGTTGTAAACAGAATATTGGACTTGGTGGACATTGGTTTGACCCAGTATGGACTATCTTATGTTCTTATGTTCCAAAGCAGAGCCCCTATCCTTTTCCAGCAGTCAGATGTCATGGCAGCAGGACTGACATACATCAAAGCAAGCCACCATGGAAGACATGGGATGGTATTTGTTACCACAGTCATGGAGCAAGCAGCATCAAAGGTGGTGAGATGGTGCATCAAGGAAATGATAGCCATGGATGACCATCCCCTGAAGATGATTGAGAAGGCAGGGTTTAAGAGGCTTCTGTATCATTTATCTCCCACTTGCCAAGTGATCTGCAGGACAACTTTCAATTGAACTATTAAATCATAAAAGGTAACTCATACACCTATTAAGGTCAAATTCTTTATTAAGAACATAAGATATGCCATACTGGGTCAGACCAAGGTCCATCAAGCCCAGTATCCTGTTTCCAACAGTGTTCAATCTACGTCATACGTACCTAGCAGTTTCCCCAAAAGACACAGGTTCCACAATGCTTGTACTGGGTCAAGCATTGATATCCTGGGTTCCTTCTTAATAATGGTTTGTGGACTTTTCCTCCAGGAACTTGTCCAAACCTTTTTTAAACCCAGCTACACTAATAGCCTTTACTACATCCTCCGGTAACAAATTCCAGAGTTTGATTACACGTTGAGTGAAAAAATATTTTCTTTTATTAGTCTTAAATAGTTTACTTTGTAGCTTCATTGCATGTCCCCTAGTCTTTCTATATTCTGATAATGTAAACAATCGATCTACATTTACCCATTCCACTCCGTTCATTAATTTATAGACTTCTATCATATCTCCCCTCAGCCGTCTCTTTTCGAGGTTAAAGAGCCCTAACCTTTTTAGCATTTCTTCATAGGAGTATCCTTCTATCCCTTTACCATTTTGGTGGCTCTTTTCTGAACCTTTTCTAATAACGCTATATCCTTTTTAAGATACGGCGACCAGAATTGCACACAATATTCAAGGTGCGGTCTCACCATGGAACGATATAGAGGCATTATAATATCTTTTGTTTTATTTTCCATTCCTTTCCTTATGATACCTAGCATTCTATTTGCTCTCTTTGCTGCTGCTGCACACTGGGCCGAGGGTTTTAACATGTTATCCACAATGACACCTAAATCTTTTTCCTGGGTGGTGGTTCCTAATGTGGAACCTTGCATCGTGTAACCATAGTTTGGGTTGTTCTTCCCCAGGTGCATAACTTTGCACTTATCCACATTAAATTTCATCTGCCACTTTGATGCCCCGTCTTCCAATTTATCAAGATCCTCTTGCAATTTTCCACAATCCTCTTGGGTTTTAACAACTTTAAATAGTTTTGTGTCATCTGCAAATCTGATAACCTCACTCGTTATTCCACTTTCCAGGTCATTTATGAATATGTCAAAAAGCAGCGGACCCAGCACAGATCCCTGGGGTACACCACTATTCACCTTTCTCCATTGGGAAAATTGGCCATTTAGCCCAACCCTCTGCTTTCTATCTTTTAACCAGTTCCTGATCCACAGTAGTACACTGCCTCCTATCCCATGACTGTTTAGTTTTGCCAAAAGTCTCTGATGAGGGACCTTGTCAAAGGCTTTCTGAAAGTCCAGATACACTATATCAACCGACTCACCTTTGTCTACCTGTTTATTCACACCTTCAAAAAAACATAACAGATCAGTAAGACAAGAACTTCCTTGTCTAAAGCCATGTTGGCTGTCTCCCATTAAGCTTTGACTATCTACATGTTTAGTAATTTTATTCTTTATGATGGTTTCTACCATATTTCCCAGTATTGACGTCAAGCTCACCGGTTTGAAGTTTTCCGGATCACCCTTGGAACCTTTTTAAAAATTGGTGTTACATTGGCCATCCTCCAGTCTTCAAGTATGACAGATGATTTTAATGATAGTTCACATATTACTAATAGAAGGTCTGCAATCTCATATTTCAGTTCTTTCAACACCCTTAGATGTATACCATCAGGTCCAGGTGATTTGCTACTTTTCAGTTTATCAAATAGTTGTAATACATCTTCCCAGTGAATGGTTATTTCTTTCAATTCTTCCACAGTTTCACCTTTAAATACCACTTAAGTCATGGGTAACATCCCTACATCTTCCTCAGTAAAGACCGAAGTAAAGAATTCATTCAGTCTCTCCACTATGGCCTTGTCCCCTCTTAGTGCCCCTTTTACCCCTCTATCATCTAATAGTCCAACAACTCTCTCATAGGTTTTTTTGGTATGAATGTTCTTGAAAAAGTCTTTATTATGCGTTTTTGCTTCCACGGCAAGCTTTTTCTCAAATTCTCTCTTTGCCTTCATTATCAATGCCTTGCATCTAACTTGCCAGTGCTTGTGCTATTTCTAGTTTTTGTCATTTGGCTCTTTTTTCCATTTCCTGAAAGATGCATTTTTGGCAACAGGTTCTCTGACTTCATCTTTAAACCATGCTGGCAGTTTTTGGGACTTCCTTTGACTTTTCTTAAAGCTGGTCTGGGCTTCCAAGATAGTATTTTTAAACAACACCCAAGCTTGATGTAAGTCTTTAACCTTTGCAACTGCTCCTTTTAGCTTTTTCTTAACTATTTTCCTCATTTTATCATAGTCTCTCTTTCGAAAATTAAAAGGTAGTATTATGGATTTCCTTACCATCCATCCTCCATTAATTAAATGAAATTCAATCATGCTATGATCACTATTGCCAAGTGGCCCAACACCCTTATCTCTTGCACCAGATCTGGTGTTCCACTAAGGACTAAGTCCAAAACTGCTTCCCCTCTGGTCTGTTCATGAACCAGCTGTTCTAAGAAGCAGTCATTTATTTCATCTAGAAACTTTATCTCCCTAGCATGTCCTGCCGTGACACTGACCTAGTCAATACCAGGATAATTGAAATCACCCATTATTAATATTGTGCTGTAACTGTTGTTAGCTTCCCTGATTTCTTTGAGAATTTCATCATCCATTTGTTTATTCTGGCCAGGCAGTCGATAGTACATCCCCACTGCCATCGCCTTCCCCTTTTTACATGGAATTTCAATCCATAGAGATTCTACAGCAAATTTTGCTTCCTGCAAAACTTTAATCCTTTGTGACTTGATGCCCTCTCTAACATAGAGCACAACCCCTCCACCAATTTGATCAGCTCTATCATTATGATATAGTTTTTACCCAAGTATCACAGTATCCCAGTGGTTGTCCTCCTTCCACCATGTCTCTGAGATACCAATAATATCTAACCTCTCATTTAGTACTATATATTCTAACTCTCCCATTTTATTTTTTAGACTTCTAGCATTTGCATACAAGCATTTTAAAGGCTGTATTTTATTCATATTAATCTGGCTATTGGTAGGCAGGGGTAATTTGGAATCTTTAAGTTCTATCTGCTCCGTAGTCAAGGAAATTTGGGTTACTTTTGTCATTATTGGAACCTCTCTGCTGATATGCCCTAATTTCATTTTTTTTGGTAGTATCCTTCAAGGATACATTGTTCCGAACCATGTGCTCTTGGGCGACTGTTGGCTCTCCCCTATTATCTATTTTAAAAAGCTGCTCTATCTCCTTTTTAAAGGTTAATGCCAGCAGCCTGGTTCCATCCCGGTTAAGGTGAAGCCCATCCCTTCAGAAGAGCCCCTCCCTTCCCCAGAATGTTCCCCAGTTCTTAACAAATCCAAAACCCTCATCCTTGCACCATCATCTCATCCACACATTGAGACTCCGGAGCTTTGCCTGCCTTTTGGGTCCTGTGCACGGAACGGGAAGCATTTCAGAGAATGCTACCCTGGAAGTTCTGGATTTCAACTTCCTACCTAAAAGCCTAAATTTAGCCTCCAGAACCTCCCTACCACATTTTCCTATGTCATTGGTATCGACATGTACCAAGACAGCAGACTCCTCCCCAGCACTATCTAAGACCTTGTCTAGGTGGTGCGTGAGGTCCGCTACCTTCGCACCAGTCAGGCATGTTACCAGGCAATTCTCACATCCACCAGCCACCCAGCTATCTACATGCCTAATGATCAAATCACCAACTATAATGGCTGTCCTAACCCTTCCCTCATGGGCACATGACCCTGGAGAAACGTCCTCACTGCAAGAGTTTTACATCACCTGGAGGAAAGGTCCTAGCTACAGGATCACTTCCTGCCACACCAGGGTGATGCTTTCCTGTCATGTGACTTCTCTCCTCCATGGCAATAGGGTTGCTGCCAGACTGGAGGTGGGACGTAAGTATTATATCCCTGTAGGTCTCGTCTATGTACTTCTATTTTATTTTATTTATTTATTACAAGTTCTTATATACCGCACTATTCGGCATCAGCGCGGTTTACATTATAACATAAAGACCATAACAACAAGCTGTTTGGTTTACATCGAACAGGAGTACAAACTTGGAGAACCGGGGTAAACTATATACAAGAGATAATTACATAGAACAGAATAGAGTCTTAATAATATCAAGAACGGCATGGTGTGTTCATGAGTGGGTCACTTCCTCTGGTTCAATTGCTGGTAGGGTAGTATTGAAGGAAGAGGTGGTATTTGAGTGCCTTCCTGAACTGGAGTAGGTCAGTAATGGCCCTTATGTCGGAGGGTAGAGCGTTCCAGCATTTGGGTACATAGAAACTGAAGGCTCTGTTTGAGGATGTCATGTTGCACTTTGTCAACGCCTTCGAGGTTGTCAGTAGGTTTACGGCTGATGTTCTTCTGTATCTGTTGGGGGGTACAGTGTGAATCAGATCTGTGAGTGAGGAGGATGAGATACCCTTGATTGCCTTGAATGATAGGACTAGGGTTTTAAAGATGATCCTCCCATGGATGGGGAGCCAGTGAAGCTGTTTAAGAATGGGAGTTACGTGGTCGCTTCTGGAGGCTCCGTGGAGGACTCTTGCTGCGGCATTCATGGCCATCTGTAATGGGCTAAGAGTGGATTGAGGGAGACCTTGTAATATGGCATTTGCAAAGTCGAAGTGTGGCAGGATTAGTGCTTGGTATATGGTTCGGAAGTCATCAGGGTCCAACATGGAGCGCATCTGCCTAAGCGAGCGTATTTTGAAGTATACAGCTTTGACTATGTTATTTATGTGATGTTTCATATCCAGACGTTGGTCCAATGTAACTCCAAGGTATCTTATTGTTTCTTTAGCTTGTAGGTCAGCTTCCTTGACACTGACGTGGGCTGGAGGGGTGAAGTTGGGGTCTTTGGAGATGAAGAGCACCTCTGTTTTTTTATGTTGAATGCGAAGGTTTTGTGATTGGAGCCACTCTGAGACCGAATTGAGGCAGTCTACCAACGGTGCCAGGTCTAATTGAGTTGTGGAGAAAGGCATATATAAGAGAATGTCATCTGCGTATATCAAGCAGTTGACTTTGAAAGATCTTATGATGTCGCAGATGGGCTGCATGTATATGTTAAATAGTAGGGAAGACAATGAGGAACCTTGAGGCACACCTTGCTTTTGATGGAAGCGTTTTGACTCTTCTGTACCGGACTTCACATATTGCCATCTACCATCCAGATAAGAGTTGCACCATTCTAATGCACTGTTGCAGATACCTTTCTCTTTCAGTCGTCCGAGGAGAATTTCGTGGCTTACCGAGTCGAACGCCGCAGCGATGTCTAAGAAGACGAGTACAAATCCTTGTCGGATGTTGTTAATGCCTGTGATAATGTCGTTGAATAGGTTCGTGAGAAGGGTCTCGACCCCATGATATTCTCTGAACCCATGTTGGCAGTGATCTAGGGGAGCTGTGGTGTCTATATGATCTTGGATTTGCCGTTGTGCCTCCTTCTCAATTATCTTGGCTAAGAGGGGAATGCTAGCTATAGGCCTATAAGATTCGACCTTTTGCGGGTCTAGCTTGGGGTTTTTCAAAAGTGGCCTGATGGAAGTCTGCTTGAGTGCTGCAGGGAAGTACCCTGTTGTGAATGAGAGGTTCATTAGATTTGCAATGAAGGGGCTGAACGCACAACGTAGCTCCTTAATCCAAAAAGCTGGGCATGGGTCCGTTTGTGCAGTGGAGGTATTGAGAGATGCTATGGTGTCCTCGATGCATTTAGTGGATGGTGTAGAGAAGTTATTTAGTGGGGTTGCATTCGTTGGTTCTTGGAACGGGACTGTTGACACCTTGTTAGTTTGCACTATCTTGGATTGCATGTAGTCAGCGAATTTCTGTGGATGAATCTCACTGTGTTGTTCGGGAGAAGGTTCCTTTGAGAGGGATTTGACCAGGTTGAAGAGGTCACGTGGTTTATTCAGTGATCTCTTTAGGGTGTCTGTGTGATATTGTTTCATTGTGGTTGTGATTGCTTCACGGTGTGTGGAGAGGTGAGTACGGTAGGCGGTCTGATCTTCAGTGGAAAGTGATCTGCGCCAGCGGCGTTCCAGTCTGCGGAGTTGAGTCAGAGAGGCTCGCAATTCAGGAGAGAACCATGGGGCGGTGCTTCTTTTTCTCCTCTTTGTGTTATTGGAAATTGGAGGTTGTGATATGGCATGCAGATTGGAGTTCCAGGAGGTGATTAGTTCGTCGAGGTCTGGTATGGTTTTGTTGAGGAGTGATTGGGTCTCAGCCAAGATGTGTTCTCTGTTAAATGGTCTAAATCTTCTTGTGGGCGTCCGTGATGTGCTGTGCATGTTTTGGCTTCTGTGCAGCTTCTCATTGATGATGGGGATCTGGAAAGTGATCAGTTTGTGGTCTGACCAGGGTACATCAACGATTGATATTGGTAGGTTGTGGTTTTGTTGAATGACTGTCTGAGGAGCAAATACCAAATCCAGAATGTTTCCCTTTATATGAGTGGGTTTATTGATAATTTGCTTGAGTCCCAGGTCTTCCATAGCACCAAGGAAGGCAATTGTGTGGTTTTGGGATAACGATGGGAGATTGAAGTCACCCATTATCCAATTTGGTTTATTGGGATTGAGGGTGCTGGCAGTAAGGTCAATAATGGTTGGGAGGTCATCTGGAGACGTGGACGGTGTCCTGTATAAGAGGTTGAGGGAGATTTGCTGGTTTGTAATGGAGAGTATGTCTAGATTGCTTGAGCTAGAGGAATCTGTTATGTGGAAGTTAAGGTCCGATTTGGAGACTATGAGCACCCCTCCTCCTTTTTTGTTTTCTCTATGTCTTGTGTGTATGGCGAAATTGGGTGGTAGAAGTTGGTTGATGAGAACGTTATCTTCAGCTGATAGCCAGGTTTCTGTGATCATGAGTATCTCTAGGTCATAGCGGGAAATTGTTTCAAGAACCACAGGCCACTTTTTGCGAATAGAACGCGCATTTATGATGGCACATCTTAGGGGTCGGTAGTTCGGAGGTTCTTCCTGGGTGGGTGTATTGGGCAGCTGGAGTGCTATGTGTATCAAATGGGAGCGGCGTGTGTAGGTGTCACTTCCTGGGTGGGAGTATGGAGGTCCAGACCACCTTTTTCCATGGCTATTTAAGATGGGGATAATTCCATGAGATATGTAAAGGGCTTGGGAGGTTCCGAGCCAGTGAGTCAGTAGGAAAAAGCTGATAAGGGCGAAGAGCTGGAGGGCCATTTTGCGAGTTCCTGTTGTGTGCGAAGTACTGTAGATATACTGCCGTATAGTGCAATAGCAGGACAGAGAGTACGGTAGTGAGACACAAAACAGTATGGCAATGGACAACGGTATATGATGCTACTGACAACAGTATAAGAAGCTATTGACCGTGTTATATAGTCTACTGACAACAGTATGAGTACTATCAACAATGGTATACAGTATAAGAAGCTATTGACAGTGTTATATAGGCTATTGACAATGGTATAGGTACTATCAACAAAGTTATATAGGCTACTGACAACAGTATATGAGGCTACAGATCATAGGATATGTGTGACCATAGGAGAATATTGATATTGGCTTAGATGGGTGTGCTGGAAGACTCATTTATAGCCAGTGTTTTAGAAGTGGTATACTTGCTGTGATCGGTAGGTGGCTTGGTTCAGTGTGAGAGCGAGGTCTGCCATAGGTGCGCTCCAGCTGGAGGTTTGAAGAAGACGGAGATCTTTTTCAGATGATGTTGATGAGGTTAGTTTCAAACCCGCCGGGCAGTCGGGATACTGCTGTGCTTATACGGGTTATCATAAATGACAGTCTATTTAGTCTGCTGGTTTTCGTTATGTTGCAGATTTCTTCATGGACTGTGATCAGCATAAACAATGGAGACGGTAACGATGACTGTAGTTGTGGACAAAGGGCTGTCTCGGAGCGGCGTCGTTTCTTTTTCTATAGGCCTCTGTGACCTCAAACACAATGGCTTCTTGCACTTTGCTCAGCACTGATACGTGCCCCGCCTAAGGGCCACGCCAAAGGGCCCTCTATGTCTTCCTTATGTTCTCCAAGTCTGCTACTCTAGCATCCAGAGATCGGACTCGTTCCCTGAGAGCACCTTGCACCTAGTGCACACGTAAGACCCCTTACCAACTGGGAGAAAATCATACATGTGACACTCAATGCAAATGACTGGAAAATCCCCATCTTGCTGCTGGACTGTTGTCTGCATCTTAGTTTTAAAGCTTTGTTTAGGTATTTAAGTTCTTTACCTACTAAGGCTTGGTAGGGATACTTATACTAAAAAAACCTATACCTAATACGTTTAATGGACTTTGTTCACCTGAAGCTTAATTAATCTCAGGTCTTTAATGTATGCCTGATGAGGACAAACAGCTGCACCTGAGAGTGAATATGGCACCTCCTTTCCTTTGAGAGGTTTATGCACCTATAAAGCTATAATTATCCCAGGGTGGGCGCAGGGCCATACCGAGTGCACATCGGGCACGCGCCCCCCCCCCCCTCCTGTGGTGGGAGAGAAGAGGCGCGCCCGATGTGCAAGTTGCAGACATGCTAAGCAGATCTGTCCCTCCCTGCTCGCAGATCTGCTTAGCTTGCCGGCGAGAAGGCTTAAGGGACGCATTTTAGCTGTCTTCCATTGCCTGCTGCCGCTGAGAGAAGAAAAAGTGGCAGTGGCAGGCAACGGCAGACAGCTAAAATGTGCCCCTTATGCCTTTGTGCCCTGTGCAGCCGCACCACTTGCACAGGGCTAGGTATGGTCCTGGGTGGGTGGGTATTGGGGAGGGAGGGAAGGAGGGTAAAAGACTTATTAAAAGCTGGCTGCTACAAAGTACCCTGTCTTGTGCTTCTAAGGTAATCTGTGACCAATTTTCAGAGGGAATCCAACAGCCCTTGCTTTGATAGAGGGAGTCTTAGGTTCTAAATTTAACCAGAAAGCTCTCTCCTGTGTTTTAAATTTAAACTGAAAGCTCTTTGCTGCTACTAGACCCTGACTGATTAAACAAACACACTGGGTTCACAGATTAATCAGCTTTAATCTAAAGAATTCTTTTTTTACAAGATTTAGAAAAAGTCCCAGAAGTAAATACCTGTCACAAGTATCTTGAACCCGCCTTAGACCTCCTGTATATACAATCCAAAGCTAATTATATTTTGTACATAGGTTTTTAGTTCCCCTGTTGCTCCAAGTTTATGCTCCTGTTACAATGTATGTTCCAAGTTTAAACTCCTGTTACAATGTAAGCACAGAACAGACTTCTGACTGTGCACCCTTGTTGTATGTAAACCGCACTGATAACAAATAGCGCGGTATATAAAAGTTATAAAATAAATTAAATAAATAAATAAATAAATTGCAGATCTCTCTCCAAAAGTAGCAGTTCCCTTTTGTAGTCTCTCCGGTGCTGTTTGTTCACTGTTGCTATATCCTCTGCACACCACAATTACGTTCTCTCCACACACTCTTCAGTGCTGTTAGTTCTCTACTACTATGTCCTCTGCACACCACAATTATGTTTCCTCCACACATTCGACTATGGACCGTAGTTCCCTCAAAAGGCTTCTTCAAGAAAAGCTTCAGCACTGCTCACTATTACCATCTCAACTGGAACACCTTAGACTATGGACCATAGTTTTGTCAAAAAAACTTCATTAGGAAAAGCTAAATCAAACACAAAAACTCATTCTAAATTATCATATAACACCACATATATTATACACAAGACATCTCAAAAGCACCAACCTTCAACGCTGCTCACTACTACCACAACAACTGGAACACTTCAACAAAAACGCCAGTGCACACACATTTTACAAAATCATTTAAATACCCCAGCGCTTAATAAAACCAATACTATTACACCTATGCATTTAACCCTCATGGTAACACCGTATCCCATCGAAAAATGAACTGTTGTCCATTTTTTTTTCAGTTGGCAGTTGATCCACAGCCTGTATAATCAATTGTGTCACTGGCTACAGGCAGAGTTGGCAAAAAGCAGAGTCTATTACTAATGTGCATTTCACCACTGACATCTGGACTAGTCAGAACATACACATCCCTACCTTTTCCTGAAGTGCACTGGTGGCAACCAGTTGATGCAGGAACAGGCTTAGTTCTAAGGGAAGAACAACAGCAGGAAGGTATCGATGGATTGTACTGCACAGCCAAGTAATGGATGCAGTCATATGTAGATCCATATCTTAGCAGAAATAAGGACAATGCTTCAGGGTGGCACATAAGACACAGAGTACCTTGTATCCAGGTTTCTTTGTAACAGATGGTGGAACAAACATGGTCAAGGCAGTGAAGCGATGGAGGCTTTCGTGGAATCAAATGGTTTGCACACTTACTGCACCCGGTTGTCAGAGGCCTGGCAAGCAGCCATGTCCTGCAGGAAGTGATCAAGAAATGCCAAAAAAATATTTTCACTGGAGTATGAAAGGTTGGCATGAGCTGCATGAGAAGCAGGAATCAACAGTGGCACCTGCACACCAGCTCAAAAAGGATGTTGGCAACAGGTGGAATTCCACTGGAGAGGTTATTGGAGCAATGGGCAGCCCTGCATCGGAGACCAAGATTGGCATTGGCAAACCTGCAGGTCACCAGGATTGGGCAAATATGACACAGGTCACGAAATCCTAAAATCCTTTAAGGATATCACGGAGGAATTGAGTTCCTCAAGGGCTGCCCTGAGCCTTTTCATCCCAGTAGAGAATATTTTACAGGCAAAGTTAGAGGGTTTTCATCAGTAACAGGGATTTACAGCAGAGGTTTTGGTGATGATGGACCTCTTGCATGGTCAAGGACAAAAAAGGTTGGAACTCCTTTTGAAAGAGCATGATGCTTATATGCTGGCTGGTCTCTGTGACCTGTGGATGAAAGGAACTATTGTTCTGCGGTGCAGCTCATTAACTTCTAGAAGGAGAAGCTGGTGACTGAGGTGGAGGAAAGGGAGTGCCAGAAGGGGGTAGCAGTGGTGATGCAGCAGAATTCTAACATGAGCACACAGCTTAGCCCACCCTACTCCCGTGGCCTGGGTTTGCTCTTTTGCTGTTGTGTTTGCTCTCTTCTGCTATTTTAGAGCCTTGCAGCCAAACCAAGTGCTGTGCTGGTCCTCCAGGCATAATTTAGAGCCTTGCAGTCAATCCGGATGTTGTGCTGTGCTGGTTTCCTTGCCATTTTATTCCTAGCATTAGGACCCTGTAGCCAATCTGGGCACTGTGCTGGTTTCCTTGCCATTTTATTACTCAGGACTGTGTATGTGCATGCATGTCTGTGCCAGAGAGCTGTATACACATGTCTGTGTCAAGGCCTCTGTGTGTGCACATGCATATATGCATGTGTTAGGGGCTCTGTGTGTAGGTGTCAGGAACTTATGTGTGTGCATGTATGTGTCAGAGGCTGTGTGCATGTATGTATCATTGGTGTGCATGCATGTTTGTGCGTCAGGGGTGTGTTTGTGTGTGGTCTTTCCCGTGTTCTTCTGCACCCGCGCCTTGTCTCTTCTACCCACTTGCACTGTTTTCCTTGCCTGCCCTCCACTACCCTCTCTCTTGCACTCTCCCTTTCACCCATCCATGCACTCTCTTTCCCATCCTTCCCTTGCCATCCAACCTTGCACTCTCTTTCTCCTAGAACAGCGGTTCTCAAGCTGTGGGTCGCGACCCCCATGGGGGTCGCCACAGGATTTAGCAGGGGTCGCCTCACTCCGCGTTAAAAAAAAAAAAAAAAGCGCACAAGTTGCTGCCACTGCTGAGTCTGCTTCTCGGCAGCGGCAAACTCACCGCCTCCCAGTCCCTTCTAATGCAGCCACGGCTCCCTGCCTCTTAGGGAACCGTGGCTATGCCAGTAAAACCGTTGCGGAGCCTTCCTGTCTCTTGACGGGCTCTGTGCAGCATTGTCCTGCCTCCAGAGGAAATTCTTTACCATTTCCTTTGGAGGCGGGACAATTCTGCATGGAGCCCGTTGAGAGACAGGAAGGCTCCACAATGGTTTTACAGGCATAGCCGTGGTTCCCTAAGAGACAGGGAGCCGCGGCTGTAGAAGAAAAGCAGGGCAGCAGCAGGCAGACAGGGAGAGAGGAGGAGGGGGTAGGGAACCTGCAACATGGCTGACGTGAGGGAGGGAGGGGGCTGACATGGAGGGAGGGAGGGAGGGGGGCTGACATGGACAGGGGGGCTGACATGGGGGGAGGGGGGCTGACATTGATGGATGGATGGATGGAGGGGGCTGACATGGAGAGAGGGGGCTGACATGGATGGAGGAAGGGGAGGACTGACATGGAGGGAGGGAGGGGGGCTGACATTGATGGATAGATGGAGGGAGGGAGGGATGGAGACTGATATGGAGGGGGGCTGACATGGAGGGAGGGAGGGAGGGGAGCTGACATTGATGGATGGATGGAGGGAGGGGGGCTGACATGAACAGAGGGGGGCTGACAAGGACGGAGGGAGGGAGGGCTGAAAAGCAGGCAGGGGAGACAGACATGGAGGGATGGATGGATGGAGGGAGGGGGCTGACATGGACAGGGGGGCTGACATGGACAGAGGGGGGCTGACATGGAGAGAGGGAGGGAGGGAGGGGAGGGCTGACATGGAGAGATGGAGGGAGGGGTGGCTGACATTGATGGATGGATGGATGGAGCGAGGGGGCTGATATGGACAGAGGGGGGCTGACATGGAGGGAGGGAGGGAGGCCTGACATGGACAGAGGGGGGACTGACATGGATGGATGGAGGGAGGGAGGGGGGCTGTTCACTATGCCCCTCCTTGCTGATGGAATAAGGGGACTCCCACTGGCTCTCTTCAGTGCTGCTCCTCTCTTCCTGCCAATAGGGCTCGGGGAGATCCACTGGCTCTTTTCAGCACTGCTTCTCTGTTCTTGCTCGCAGGACCCAGGGAATCATGTCAGCTCTTCAGTGCTACTCTTTCTGTCTTCTTGCCAGTAGTACCCAGGGACTTCCGCCAGCTTTTCAGTACTGCTCCTCTTGCCTTCTAGCCAGTGGAATCCAGGGACTCCCTCCAGTTCTTCACTGTACTGCTCCTCTTTTTTTTTCTGATAGGACCCATGGACTCCTATTGACTCTTTAAAGCTCTGCTTTGTGTAAGTCATATGCATCTGTTTGTTTGGCAATATGCAGACAAATGCATATGGACAAATGGACCAACAGACAGATATTCCTAAAAATGTAATAGCCTTCTATATAATTATTTTTAACTGGAATTGATTGATTGACCGAAATGCTAGCCCTTAGTACTCTATCAGGCATCCTGTCAACTGCTTCACCAACGAGACTTGCTAATCTGAAAAACCTCTGAACATTAATTTACTAATAAAAGATGATCTCGACACTTAAGCTTTGTGGAGTGGAGGAATAGCCTAACGGTTAGAACATTGGCTTGAGAACCAAGAGACCAGTGTTCAATTCCCACTATACTCCTTGGGCAAGTCATTTAACCCTCTATTGCCTCAGAAAATTCAAGTTACCAATGTCCCTGTTTAATGTACATTACCAAGTTTAAGTTGCAATGTAAACTGCTTTGATGGAAATGATAACATGGTATAAAAAAACTTCTTAAATAAACTGCCCATGTATATTCAGCATTGCTATGTGGTTATCAGCACTGAATGTGAGTGGAGGGCAAGACCGCTATACAGATAGTGGTGATATTCAGTCCACTGTCCCTGTGGTTTAATTTAGGACAGCCTTTTTATTGTCTGAAATTAAGCTATGTAATTATATGGATAGCAGCTGAATATTGCTGCTATCTGTTCACTTAGGTGGAATGTCTACGCTGCTTTCTCATTCCAGTCTGGCATTAACCATACAGCTGGGGCAGACTGCAAGAATTTTCAGTGGCACTATTCATACAATGCCTCTGAAAATTCACAGATAGGGGATTTACCCACATAGTGGTGGCCACTACGTATAAGTCCTTTTGAATATCAATATGTATATATGTATCAAAAATCAAAATAACTTACTTGCAGAGTATTAGCATAAATAATTCATAGCAATGATCCGCAATCTGCTACTGAAAAGCCGTGGTCAATTTAAATTCTTCTTCCTTTGCTTTTCTACTGATTGACAGATTTTTCCATCATAGTGTGTAGATAACACTAATAATAATGGTGTGTGTATTTGAAGAGGAGCTCTCAAAAAGAAGACCTAGGGAAATGGCATTTTAAAAACCTTTTACAAATATTCTAAAGTGAAACAAAAATAAAAAGGAAAGTCAAACATGTTTTGTTCTACTTCATAGCATTCATATGGCAAGAAGGTTTTTTTCAGATATTCTGGCTAATTTCAGTTCAAATAGTTGCAATTACTGCAGCCAATGGTCAGGTAAATTAAGCTTTCCATTACTTATTTTATTAATATTTGTAATTTTTATTCTAATAAAATTTTCAAATGGTATGGTGTTCCTTCCTTGAGGTCAAAGATCCTATAATGTTTGACTCGGTGGAAAGAAAATGCATCCTATACATTGATTTGCCCCTTTGAATAACACCATTTAAAAAAAAACCTATATTTTTAAAATAATTTTTTGTTAAAATTAATCTTACTTTTGTCATTAGTTTTCAATTTATCATAATGTTTTATCTCTTCATCCTTTAAAGGATGATGGCTTAATTGTCTATAAAATGCCTTTTAATGTGCAGGCAGTCACCGAAACATGGTCATGTTAGATTTTTATTATTTGAATTGATTTTTATGTTTTAAATATTTCCCATTTTTATGAGTGGACACTATACAACCAATTGTTATTTATATTGTTTTCCCCTCTTTTTTATGTCCTGTTTTTGCTCTTGCATACGCTTTCCCTGTGTAGAACCTTACCTCTCTTTTTTTATGGTGTGTTAACTAGAATATACAGCTGACTGGTAAAAATTTAGAAAAGAATGCTGAAACACCCTTTGGGCAAAATGACACTGAATCTGAGAAACAAATCTAAGAACTGAATGTGGAAGTGAAAAGACAATGTTTTCTGAGGCATCTTAACACTTGAGCTGCTACATCTGCATAAACAGGAGTTTCTGACATAGTGAGGTCAAATTGTCTATCAGACACTGATACCTGACTCAGATCTCATCCAACCAAGCAGGAACCAGGAAACACATTTCAGTGCATAGGACATACAATGTTAAGGCAATTTAGTAGCTACTAACAGCAGCGTAACATATAAATCGTGGTTCAGCAAAATAAGCCCTGTGAAACAGCACAGGTAGCCGGTAGACCTTTTTTTTTCAGTGCTGGAATGAAATGCTACCAGTGAGAGGAGGTGCGCCCTGTGTAAATCACGGTCAGTGATCTCCCATATGGGAGAAGAAATGGACTTTATGTAGTGCTCTTAGAAGGCATACTCAAAAACACATGCATTTCTTGTATAAGCCTTAGAGCATAGCAGTGTCTTTATAATCCTATAAGTTACTCGGCAAAAATTTGATTTTTTGGTTCAGCTGTGTTTTACTGATCTTGTGAGCCATCTCCAAAATGATTTACAAAACTGCTCAGCTTTAAGTGCAGTGTTGAAAGCATTTCAGGTTTGAAAAGCCCATCGCCAAACTTTATGCCAGACTGACTGACTAACCCAAAACACGGAAGAGAGGGTAAACTGAAAACGTCAGTTAAAGTTTGCAATAGTCACAATTCCTGCTGAGTAACATCCCAAAATCTCACACCACCACCTCTCTGCAAAAGGGTTTTAACTTTGAATACTAAACACATACAAGCACTTTTTGACAGTATCTTGAGAAAGACAGCTCGTAACTAACCCAAAACAGAAAATATTGGGAGGGCAGAAAGAATCAGGTTTGACTGCCTTGTGTACTTTGCAGCCTGGTAGCCTTGGGAGGGTATAGTCTATTTATAATTATATCTTGGAATGTCTGCGGGGCATCCACATAGACATCCCTGGAATAGTATTTAAGACAGGGGATGTCTAGGAATAGCCTAATGGTTAGAGTACTGGGCTAGGGCCAGGGGTCAAATCCCACTGTAGCTATCATTATGATTGCAAACAGTACTGGGGATGGTAGAGTGCCATCTCTACACCCACTGATGTTTCACGGCTAAAATGAGCACTTTCCCTATGCCTATTTGTGCCTGGAGTAGGTCTAAACTTGGATGTGGTGGTAGACATCCCTGACATTTCTGAAATCAAGCAAGGGTGTCTATTGCACTACCCCAGATACACTCTGCCACACCCCCTGCTTACTTGACCATCCCCACACTAGAGATTTCTTTAAAATGGCTCTGGGAATGTCTCTGAGATTTGGATGTCTACATGCACATTTTCAGATGTCCAAATCATGACTAAGGCTCTTAAAATGACTCACATAGACACTATTGGGGTTATTCTGAGCCACAAATGGCTTCACCTGCCCTGAATAACTTCCCCGCTGGTTGTGTGGGTAAGTTACATGGGGCGGGGCAGCATGGGGGCGGAGAGTGAGTGGGCAGTGGGCAGTCGCCGGCCCAGTACGTCCAGGACCAGCAAAATATCCGGGAAAGTTATTCCACCTCTGAGGTGGAATAACTTCCCTGGATGTTTCGTTTTGGAAGGCCTGGGGCACTGATGGGGCAGGGGGGGCCAGGGTTTATTCTCCACGGCCTGACCCTGGCCTTAGGAGGCCAGATCGGGGGTCAGGCTGCGGGAAATAAACTCTTGTACGCCATGGCGCCACAACTCCATTTAAAAGCCCTGACTGAGTTAACCGGGTGCAGTCCTGCACATGCAGGGGGGACAGAATCACTGTCCCAGCTTGCACGTGCAGGACTGTTCGCGATTCTGATCCCACAGGGCACGTCCAGCCCCATGGGATCAGAATCGCAAACAGGCCTGTATGTGCAAGCTGAGACCTCGATTCTGTCCGACCACTACGTACTGGCCTTCCCCAACTAACTCAGTCATGGCTTTACAATGGAACCTCGATACCATGGTGTCCGGTTGCCATGGTACCGCAGCTCCACTGAAAAGCCGCAAACCCCGGCTGCAAAGGTGCTTTCCCCGCAGCCCAACCCCTAATCTGGCCTCCTAAGGCCAGGGTCGGGATGCAGGGAATCTCCTCTCCCCCCTCCCGCCACTTCCCAGTCCTGGGCCTGCCGTCCTCTGCCGACTAGGGAAATTATTCCACCTCCGAAGTGGAATAAGTGGAGGAGTAGCCTAGTGGTTGGGGCAAGGTACTTCAGGCCGGAAGGTCGGGGGTTCAAATCCCACTAGAGGACAGCAACTTTGGGCCAGAAGGACTGGGGTTTCTAGTCCCACAGGTGCTCCTTGTGGTCTTGGGCAAGCCACTTAACCCACCATAGCCCATGTCCCCTGTAAAATAGTTATCTCCAAGTTATAATGCCCTGTTCAATGTAATTTCAGTTTGTTCAATGTAAACTGCACTGATGCAGAATAGCATGGTATATAAGAGAATGTAAATAAATAAATAAATCTGGGCTATGTATGCTGGTATTGGTAAGCCCCTTGATTTTCCAGGATGCACATCACAATCTGAGCATCTACAGTATATGCTACTTTTTATCCTATTGAGAAAGCAGCAATCTATCATATCAGCTCTGGAATGTGCAGGCACATTGTGTGCTTCATGCACAAAACAGCCATATCATCTACAAGTGTCCTTTTTCACCGGCCACTCTAAAGGGCACACATCACCTGATCCCCAGATCAAGCACTGCAATAATCAGTCTCTCCAAATTCTGGAGAAGATCTATTCCATTGCCAGAATGTTGCAGGTGTTGAGTGAGTTATATCATGCTAGATGTTTTGTACCCTGTGCAACTGCAACATGTTGGGCTGGCAGATCCCATCTGGCCCTTGTGTCCTGCACTAGCTGGCCAGGGACTCTCGTGTAACATCTCATAAGAACATAAGATATGCCATACTGGGTCAGACCAAGGTCCATCAAGCCCAGAATCCTGTTTCCAACAGTGGCCAATCTAGGTCATACGTACCTAGCAGTTTCCCCAAAAGACACAGGTTCCGCAATGCTTGTACTGGGTCAAGCATTGATATCCTGGGTCCCTTCTTAATAATGGTTTATGGACCTTTCCTCCAGGAACTTGTCCAAACCTTTTTTAAACCCAGCTACACTAACAGCCTTTACTACATCCTCCGGTAACAAATTCCAGAGTTTGATTACATGTTGAGTGAAAAAATATTTTCTTTTATTAGTCTTAAATAGTTTACCCTGTAGCTTCATTGCATGTCCCCTAGTCTTTCTATATTCTGATAACGTAAACAATCGATCTACGTTTACCCGTTCTACTCCGTTCATTAATTTATAGACTTCTATCATATCTCCCCTCAGCCGTCTCTTTTCCAGGTTAAAGAGCCCTAACCTTTTTAGCCTTTCTTCATAGGAGTATCCTTCCATCCCTTTTACCATTTTGGTGGCTCTTCTCTGAACCTTTTCTAATAACTATATCCTTTTTAAGATACGGCGACCAGAATTGCACATAATATTCAAGGTGCGGTCTCACCATGGAACGATATAGAGGCATTATAATATCTTTTGTTTTATTTTCCATTCCTTTCCTTATGATATTATCTTCTAGATTCTTGGGCAGCTCTTTCCAAGGAACTAGAATACAGTATGTGGTGCTTAGGCAGAAAGGGGGGGTGCCGACACCAACTAGTATGGCCTGCCAATACCATAGTCACAGCAGCCTCAGTAAAGCAGCTCTCCTGTCTTTCTGAGACATCTGTTCAGCTAGATCCATCACAATCAGCCTGCAGATGTTGTACAACACTGGGTTGTGCCAACCACTCACACACTATCTATGCCAGGTCTGCTAGTCAATACCCACTGCATATCCACATATCCACGATGAAGATGTTGGTGCCATACAAACTGTAGGGACAACCAACAACCAAGTTAGTGAATGGTTAACCATAAAGAAACAGTGCCCATGTTACTGCAGATTGACCCTAAATAGCACTATGTGGCTACATAGCCATGACATGGTCATAGTTTGGTCAGAGTTAGAGTGGCCTATCAGCATGAACAGATGTGTGCAGTCAGGCCGTGCTCATGCCAGACCCATGTTATGATGGCTCAGCTGTTTACCAAGCCTCTGACTCATGTACATCCTGTGCAAACTCCTCTTTTTTAGACAATACTCAGAATCTTCTGCTCTTCATATGTATATCCTTTTAGTTTGAACTTAGGGGCAGCTAATGCAATGCAAAGAGCCCTGGAAAGTGGCCCAGAGACAGGCTGTGAGTGCATGTTGGCCCACAGAGGCTTATGCCTGTCACATACCAGAAGACTGTGTCCCCCTGCACAGCTTTTGGCAGTGAGCATTGAACATAGTGCCATGCTAGTACTCCCATATTATGTCATGTCCCTGGCCATGGATACTGCGAAAATGGCCAGTGCAGCACATGCACTTTCCTATGCTCCGGATGCAGTTCCCCTAGTCCTGGAATAATGTCATAGATAGCAGACGACATTGAGTAGTTTAGAATCAGATGTAGCACATAACTGAATGCTTACTCATGAAAAGATCACGGGCTCATGCCCTGCTCATTATTTGGCAAGTGAGAGAGCAGTGTGGGTATTTTTCCTCTGATATGGTGTGTTGTTATATTGCCTAATCTTCCTGCCTCACTGGCATATTGTTTCCCCCACATGCACATGTTCACTCAATATGTGCATGTGGGGGCATCTTGATCCAACCCTCCCCTGTCAAAGTGCTGTGACACTGCTGATGACTGCAGGATGTAGGGGTCATGGGTGGAAATAGTAACCTGTCCACCACCTTGGGACCAATGATATAGCCAGGATACACCACATGCACATTCGGGGCATGAGTGCGATGGCAATTGGAAGACACCACTTCCCAGTTTCTGAGTGTTATAGGGTCACATGTGTGCTGTGTATAGGCACCATTAACTGTGCTTGTCCGCGCATTCTCTCATACTACATGTTAAGGGTCACACACTGTTGTCTCTCCTTTGGAAATGCATGGTTAGTCCTAACTCAGCTGCTCATGGCTCACAGTACCCAAAGCCAGCCCATCCAGGAGGTGGACTAGGTGGGTGCCTAGGTCACCAATCATGGTGGGCAGCATACCGGCCAATCCCTCTCTCTTTGCAAGCATGTCACAGCCACCACTTCAATGCTGCAGGCGGCCTTAATGCAGTGGCAAACATGCTGCTAGTCACAGCATGCTACTCCTGCCCCCCTCCAGCAGATTGCAATAGGAGAAGCATGCTGTGAGCACACATGCTCACCACCACAGGGAAGATAGGAATCACCATGGGCTCCCCTTTACCTGCCAGTGACATGATTGGCATGCCCCTGACAGTAGACACAGCAGCGTTGCACCTGACACACAAGGCTGGGATAAAGGTTTCTTCTGCATCAGGCAGAAGCTGCTACCACTACCACCGCCATTCCCTCCCCCACACAATGCTAACATGACTGCATGGTGTATGTGGCAGTGGCACAATTCCTTTGTGATAGCGGCAGCATGTATGTGTGCTGCCGCTATCACAGCAGTCACACCAGACATCGCGGATGTACACTCTAGGCAGTCACCTAGTCTGCCTAGAGGACTGGCCAGCCTCACTGTATCATTCACATGTCACCTCCTTTGGAACTTGGACACCAACAACATAGTGCTCTTTATTCATAGGGCACCATGCTATTACTGCCAATGGACCACTACTATCACTAATTTGAGGGCTAGAGTGGAAGATGCACATTGCATACATCTAGATAGGCTCTAAATAGGATGTTTAGTGGCTGAAAATGGCTCTATCCCCTTAAAAAGAGTCCTTAACATCAGCTTTGAGCTGGCATTAGGGTTCCCGGTGGTGGCCCTCTAACACATGGTAACAGCACCTGGTGTTAAGGGAACACATGCAATCTCTGACCACTCTCCGCCCAATTAGCATCCATTCTCTACCCCTTTGTACCATAATGCTAAGGGACATGCTACCACACGTTAAGCCAGTGTTATCGGCGCTTTCCACCACGTTAACCATTCACAGGCGCTGATAATGCCTGCTAACGGCAGCTTTGCACCCTTATCTGTGCTTAGTAGACATACCCTGTAGTGCACTTTAGCAAACATATTCCATATTTGCTTATGTGTTTTTATAAAATAGATGAAAAATAGACCAATTAACATGAGCAACCTGTTATAAAATTACAAATTTTATGTAAGTTGTTTATGTCAAACTATACCTGTGTTACACCACCTTGGGTGCATTTCTTCAAGGCAGCTAATATATATTAATAACAAAGAAAAGCATAAATAAATAAATTCTTTGTGTGCACTCTATACACTGCTCTAGCTGTAATTCTACTTGCTATCATATTGACTAAACTTTAACTTGTTTTGTTTCAGTTTGCACAAGTTTTAAACTTTAAAGAAGAAAAGAGATTTTAATAAATGACTTTGCTTCTTTTATATTGTTCTTTTGATATTTTTTTCTCTTGCAAGTGCCTGGTATTCCCTCAGTATCTTTGTAGTCTGAATAGGAATGACTGTCCATTTCAGTTAAAAGGAAAAACAAACTTTATGATCCAATTGAAAAAAAAATTCAAAATGAAATTCTCTCTGCAGCTTTAGTTAGCAAATGGAAAGAGACTCAGTGCAAACAAAATTTATGAAAACAAAAAGAATGGAACAGCTATAAAAAATATAAAATATAAAAATTCCTGTTCCACTCCTTATCTGGTCTTATTTTTTTATATATTTCAAGTTTCCATATTGTCTCACAGAAACATAAAAAATGACTGTAGAAAAGGTCCATACAGTCTATATAATTTGCCCATCCAAACCAATAGCACTTGGGCAAATGTAAAAAAAGACACCAATCTAAGGTATGTCCAGCAAAAAAATGTAATATATTTGCTGCTTGTGAAAAAAGTTTTGGATCATATCACTCCTTCGTTAAAAATGATATACTGGCTACCAGTGGGGTATCATATCCAGTTTAAAGTACTGTGTTTGATATTCAGAATGCTGAAGGAGAGTGGACCAAAATATTTGGCAGATTTAGTAGTTCCTTATGCCCCATCCAGAATACTGCATTCTTCCCAACTTGAACTGTTAAAATTGCTGGATCAGATCGAACTGGTATGCACATGCCATAGAGTTTGTGCATATTTTGGGCCATTTTTATGAAATCTGATTCCAGTAGAGTTTTGATGTTGAAAACAACTGAAGGCCTGGCTGTTTGAGAAAGCATTTGAAGTATCATAAGAGGAATGGCACAAAGAGAAACAAAATAGTTTAAAATCGACAAAGGTGTACAACAAGAATTTATTTATTTATTTATTTATTTATTTGAAGGGTTTTTTTATACCGCCTTTACAAAGATCAAAGCGGTTTACAATGTAACAACATTATACATATAACATGGGGTAATAGCAAGTTAAACATATTGAGCAGTACAATAAATAGTTGTAGGAGGAATAAAGAAAATAATGGGGAACATATAGCCATAAGAGTTCTATCTGCTTAACTTAAATGTGAACTATATACACTATATACAGGGGGTTGATATCAGCATATGTATATTAGGGGAAGGCTGTGAATGCATAGAGTCTTGGGCAAAAGGAGTGGTAGTTGATGTTGGGAATATTTGAAGCATGTCAGAATTTCCAAAGTGTTCAATAAAGAGATAACTTTTAAGCCCTTTTCTGAATGTTGCAAGTTCTGAGGCTGCTCTTAGTTCATTTGGGAGTCTATTCCATAGGATTGGGGCTGCAAGTGAAAATGCTCTGTTACTGGTGGTAGCGTTAGTTTTACGGAACTCTGAAGGGACTATTAATGTGTTTTGTAAATGACCTCTTCTGAGCCGGTCATCTGGGGTTGCTTTTATAAGATTAGAAAAGGAAGAAGGAGCTATGTTTTTAATTAAGAATGCATACTTTTCTCATGCCTTTTCAATTTATATATAATACAAATCATCAGAGAAGCAGGACGCTATGAAGACAACCAAGGTGTGAAGATTGATGGAAGACTCACCAACAGCCTTCACTATGCTGATGATACAACGTTACTGGCTGAAAATGAAGGCAATCTAAAACATCTGCTTATCAAAATCAAGGAGCACAGTCTTAATATGGACCTGCTCCTTAACATGAAGAAGACAAAAATCTTGACAACTGTCAAAATCAATAATTTCAACCTTGATGGAGAAGAAATAGAAAGAACAGACAACTTTAACGTGCCTGGATCAATGACTCATTATGAAATGATAAGCAGTCAAGAAATCCGGGGACACATTGCTTTTGGCAGAACAGCTACTGTATGTAGGACATTGAATAAGATTTTCAAATGCAGAGACGTATCTCTCTGTACAAAGATTCAACTTGTCCAAGCCATGGTATTTTCAATAATGTTATATAGATGTGAAAGTTGGACAGTGAATGAGAAAGCTAGGAAGAAAATGATACCTTTGAATTATAGTGCTGGTGAAGAAGGCCTGAAGAACAAATCAATCAATCAACCCAAGCTTTCCTTAGATGCTGAACTGACAATACTTTAAAGGACTTTCATACTTTGGACACATCATGCAAAGAGAAAGACCATTAGAGAAAGACATCATGCTTGGCAAGGTTGAAGGTCAATGCAAATGAGGAAGACCTGCAATAGGATGGATCAACACAATAACAGCAGCTATGAGTATCTCTGGAATTTGTTACTGGAGGATGTGGTAAAAGCTGTTAGTGTATGCAATGTCAGTTAGTGTGTGCCTTTGAGTCAATCCTGACTTCTGGTGACCCAGAAGCTCCTGGGTTTTCTTTGCAGAATCACTGGAAGTAGACTGCCAGGCCTGTCTTCTGAGGAAATGGAGGGTTAAGTGACTTGCCCAAGGCCACAAGGAGTTCTAATGGGAATCAAACCCTGGTTGCTTGGCTACCAAGCCAGTGTTCTAGCCACTAGGCTACTCCTCCATACCCCATAGCTGGGTTTAAAAAAGGTTTGGAGGAAAAGTCCTTAAAACATTATTAAAAAGGACCCGGAAAATCCACTACTTACTCCAAGATAAGCATTGTGGAACCTATGTACCTTTTTGGGAACCTGCCAGGTACTTGTGACCTCGATTGGCCACTTATGTACACTGTACAGAGTGCAGTTGCAAAAAAGCAATATACACTCTAAGGAGCAGAACTGTAATACATGGTATGAAAACAAAAACTGGAGATATAGTAGTGTCATTCAAACTGGACAGTGGTGCTGAGGCAAACAATATCTCATAAAGTACTGTGATATGGCTGATTACTGTATACCAAGACCAGACACCATGGGGCATAGTTACTAATTATATATTAAGGGAATAACACATGGCGTTTTCTAAATAAAACACATCAAATGGAAAGTGAGCAGAGTAGTAGCCTAGTGGTTAGAGCAATTGCCTAGTACCCAGAAGATCAAGGGCTCAATTCCCACTAGCACACCTTGGGCAAGTCACCTTACCCTCCCTTGCCTCAGAAGAAAAGGCTGGCAATCTACTTCTGGTTATACATTGCCAAGAAAACCCAGAGGTAGCTGAGTCAACACTGACTTGATTGCACTAAAAGGAAAAAGTGTACATTATTTTACAATGTTATTTTACTGCAATGTGAGTTAATGAGATGCAAAGCATGCAAATGCATACAAAACATAAGAACAAGATATGCTACAGTATACTAGATCAGATCAAACATCCATCAAGCCCAGTATTCTGTTTTCAACAGTGGCCAGTCCAGGCCACAAGCATCTGTCAGGCTCACTAAAGGTACACAGATTCCATGCTGCTTATCCCAGGGATAAGCAATGGATTTCCCCGGTCCACTTTAATAAGGGTTTATGGACTTTTCCTCCAGGGACTTGTTCAAACCTCTTTTAAATCCCAGCTACTCTGACAGCTTTTATTACATCCTCCAGTAATGAATTCCAGAGTTTGATTACATGCTGAGTGAAAGTATATTTTTTCCGATTAGTCTTGCTACATTGCAGCTTCATTTCATGTTTCCTAGTTTTTCTACTTTTTGAAGGAGTAAATGACTGATCTATGTTTACCCATTCTACTCCACTCATTATTTTATAGACCTTTATCGTATCTACCCTCAGCAGGGCCGGCCCAAGGGTTTATGCTGCCCTAAGCAGAAGCCCTGGCCGTGCCGCTACCCCCTCCCTGTACACCATGTCAGCCCCTCCCCCCACTGCCGCTGATTCTGGCAGCAGGTGGGCACCGGCAGTGGCAGACCATGTGCTGGAGCACATAACCTGCCATGGGCTGCTGCCGCTGAGCCTAGCCACTCGCCGCTGGAATCAGCAGCAGTGGGTGGCAGCATCGTGGTTCAGCATGGGGGAGGGCAGTGTGGCTTTGTGCATGGGGAGAGGCGGCAGGACATGTGGGTCGAAGCACATGGCCTGATACCCACAAATGTCTGCCACACTAGGCAGCCACCTAGCCCGCCTAATGGACGGACCGGCCCTGACCCTCAGCCTTCTCTTTTCCAAGTTGAAGAGCTCTAACCTTCTAAGCCAATTTTCTCAATGGAGAAAGGTGAATAGTGGAATACCACAGGGATCTGTGCTGGGCCAGCTGCTTTTTAACATATTTATAAATGATCTGGAAATGGGAATGATTGATCAAACCTGCAGATGACTCAAAATTATTCAAAGTTATTAAAACACAAGAGGATTGTGAAAAATTGCAAGAGGACCTTTATAAATTGAAAGATTGGATGTCCAAATGGCAGATGAAACTTAATGTGGACAAGTGCAAAGTTATGCACCTAGAAAAGAACAACTCAAACTATGATTACACGATGCAATGTTCCACATTAGGAACCACCACCCAGGAAAAGGATTTAGGCATCACTGTAGAAAATATGTTGAAACCCTCTGTCCAGTATGCAGCGGTAGCCAAGAAAGCAAATAGAATGCTCGGAATCATAAGGAAAGGAATGGAGAATAAAACAAAGGATATTATAATGCCTCTATATCATTCCATGGTGCAACTTCACCTTGAATCTTGTGTGCAATTCTAGTCGCCATATCTTAAAAAGTATATGATAGAATTAGAAAAGGTACAAAAAAGAAAAACGTTGTTAAATGTAAACCGCATTTGATCTATTGGAAAAAGCGGTATAGAAATTCTCATAAATAAATCAATAAAAAGAGCCACCAAAATGGTAAAGGGGATGGAAGGATACTCCTATGAGGAAAGGCTTTAAAGGTTAGGGCTCTTCAACATGGAAAAGAGATGTCTGAGGGGAGATATGATAGAGGTCTATAAATTAATGAATGGACTAAACGTAGGTAAACCTAGGTAGGTTGTTTACTCCATCAAAAAGTAGAAAGACTAGAGGACACGCAATGAAACTACAATGTAACCCATTTAAAAGTAATAAGAGAAAATATTTTTTCACTCAATTCATTACCAAAGGATGTAATAAAAGCTATTAGTATAGCTGGGTTCAAAAAAGGCTTTGGACAAGTTCCTGGAGGAACGATCCATAAACCATTATTAAAGAGGACCCAGCAAATCCACTGCTTACCCTAGAACAAGCATTATGGAAGCTGTCTACCTTTTTGGGAACCTGCCAGCTACTTGTGACCTGGATTGGCCACTGTTGGAAACAGGATACTGGGTTTGATGGACCTTGGTTTGACCCAGTATGGAATTTCTTATGTTATGTTCTTGACTTTTCTGCATGTGAAAACAGGCACGTTTAAAATTATGCGCATATATACACATGTAAAAAATAGGCTCACCACAAGATAGCAGCTACTTTTATGTGATCTGTGCACAGGCGTTCTGCGGAACAGAGTTTGAGTGGAGCTGGAATATATGCGGATGATATTGTGATTTATTTCCCCATCCCCAGCCAAAATTCAAAAGTACCTACTCATGTGACAGAGAGGCTTTTGGTTTTCTCATGGTGAATGATTAGTAACAAAGTATTTGTTAACTGGAGTAAGACAGAAGCTTCAGTAGTTTCTAGAGAGTTAGAGAGGGATGGATTTGTTGAAGGAGATTTTACATGACGGACATAAAATTCCAGTTAAAGCACAAGTGAAATATTTGGGAGTTATTTTAGATTCAGCTTTTACTTTTTGTCTGCAGATGAGCAGTTTATTGATAAGTTTGCTTTTTCAGTTGCATCTGCAGAGGAAATTAGAGATTTTGCAAATTAGTTTGTTTCGATCAGTATTCCAGGCAACACTTTTATCAATATTGGATTACTCAAATGTGATTTATGTGGGTTTGCCAGAAATAGTATTAAATTCTCTACAGCAAGTGCGGAATATAGCAGCAAAACTAAATATGGAAGCAGGCATTAGGGACTATATTACACCTTCCCTAATAACACTTCACTGGCTACCTGTTTATTGGAGAGTTCAGTTTAAATTATTGTGTTTGGTGTGGAAAGGTTTGCATGGAAAACAGACTCAGCAAATGCCCTTGACTTTACAATATCATATATGTAATTTGAGATCAGTTCAGTTTGGATTCGTAATCTCTTCCCTCTCTGAAATTGGCTTGACTTGTTACAATGCATGCATGAATTGTCTCTGTAGTTGACCCTTTAAGATGGATTCAACTGTCAATTGATTTATGGATAACCAAACTTTCCTGTTTGGTAAGGCATTTGGGAGTGACATTCAGAACCGAATCAGATTAAGGGGGTGCACTTTGGTTGTATACATATTATGGTTGTCAAATGTCTGAATTTATTGAGTGTTTGTTGTAACATGCTTAGAAGTGCTTTTATAGATGAGGAATAAATGCTGTAATAATAATAACAATGGGGGATATTCAAAGGCATTTACGTGGTTTGCAAATCACGTAAATGCTGCTCATCAGGATATTCAGCATCACTACCCCGGCTAGTGCCACGGAATATCCATGGTTTGTGCCACTAAATGCCCCGACACTGAGCAGCTAGCATCAGGGCATTCTGGGGGCAGAGTGGGGATGGTACCGCAGGTTAACTGGACAATGGTGATATTCAACCGCTGCCCGGTTAACCTAACCAACTAAACTTAGGATAGCTGAATGGTTGTCTTAGCCAGTTTTGCAATCCAGCCAGTGATGGAATATCACCGCTGACCAGATTGCAAAATCGCAATCTGGACAAACTGAATATTCAATGCCACTGCCCGCATATGGCCCCGACATTGAATATCCGGGGCAAACTTGAAGCGGCAATGGTTGGCTGCTTTAAGTGTGCTGGCTGTCGCCACTGAAAATCTCTCCCCCCTCCCCCAATAATAATAAAGAGGAGTATCATAATGGTTAGAGCAGTGGGCTAGAACCAGGGAAATCAGGATTTGAATCCCACTGCTGCCCCCTGTGATCTTGGGCAGGTCACTTCATTTTCCATTGCCTTAGATACATGCCCTCTGTGGACAGAAAAATACCTACTGTCCATGAATGTAACTCACTTGAAACTCCTGAGAAAAGGCGTGAGCTAAATCCAATGTGTATTGTAGCACAGGAAGAATCTTTTTCCTGAGCACCAGAATCTTTCCCTGGACAGTTACTTCGGGCTTCATAGTCCCAGTTTCAATTCACCTTTATGAGCTTCTCCAACCTGTATGCCCAGGACTGCCTTAAATAATTATGGGATCCTGGGCACACATTTGTAGATAGGCCCCTTTTATTTTTTTTCCTGATTGCTCTTCCTCCAAATTATGCATCCAATAAATATTGAATCGCTTTCCAAGGCACAATCATCTTTATATTTATACTTTGCCATATCATATCAAACATCTCAAGAAACAGAAGTGCCAATTTAAAGTAGACAAACAGCCAGGACAAATATGTCATGAAGTGTTAAGTGTTTTCATTTACCCCTGGGTGACAGTGAAGTCAGGTTCATATCAATCTGTTCAGAATGCACAGTATATAAACCCTGTAGATGCTGTTTTGTAAAATATACTCTGCAGTCACAGAAACTTCCCCAACACTGTCTACAGAATAATAGAAACTAAGATGCTAGGAGAATCCCTTGCCATAATCAGACATGCAAACCACTGCTAGACCCTGACGAAAAACAGAAAAAGGAACCACAAATCTGAAACAGAAACACGCAAACACTGAAATGCAGAGCTCAAGTGTCCCAACTCTAAATACAATGCAGTACTGAAGAAACAGAAACAGAACCGTACAAAATATAACGAGAGAAGAGATCCTGCACATTCAGATTCCCAAAGCTGACACCAAAATTACCAGTTACACAAAAATTATGTCTATATAGGACATTTGGGACTCTGACAAAAACTCCGTTCCCATAGCCTACTAAGACTCCAGTTTTCTTCTGGACCATTACATGTACCCGCACTGCCCACCACTGTTCTAATGAGGAAATCACATTTTCCTACATATCATATTATGTGCAATATATTACTGTAAAAACAGAAAATCTGAGTCAAATACACTGAGCACATCCCTGTACCAGTAATGGCTTTAGGGGGTGACAAATGAAGCAACTCCCCAAAGCCTCATATCTTAGATGGAGACTTCTCAAAGTGATGATATATTTGCATTTTAATTTCCCCAATCTCTTAAGATTCATGATACATCTTTCGCTGCAGTATAAAGTGAAACCGAAACAAAAAGTATCCAATTTCCTTAGCAGGCCACATTCTAAGTTTCTAAGTTGTTCCAAATAGTTCTACACAGGGCCTGAACAGCCCTAAGGCATTGCCTGCTACTTCTGATTCTGCCAATTATCTTTTAAAGGTAACTTTTTTTTTCAATAAGGTGTTATCAAACCTTGGATTTCATATTTCTTGTTCTTCTAAATCTCATTTTCATCTTTTCTTTATCATTCCTTTCTTCTGATTCCACCTGTGTTTCTTTAATGTTTTCTTTATGCTTTAATTTATATTTCATGTTTTATCTTTTTAGTCATTTTTCCATTTGTATACATTTATTCTTCCCTCTAATTTTTGTATTTCCCTTTTCTATTATATTACCTTCTTTTATTCTGGCAGATTTTCTTCTAAACGTTGTCGTGCTGCCCCTTGCTGATTTCATTTTCACAAACCATTTCTTTTCTTTGACTTATTTTGGAGGGTGTATTCAAAAAGGGTTAGCCGGTTAGCAGGACCCGCTAACTGGCTAGACAGCGGTAACCCCGATATTCAGCTGCAGTATCTGGATATCCCCACAGACCGCAGAAAAGATGCCCAGTTAAAACCAGGTACTGTAACTGGTAGTGCACTGGTGGCAGGTGGCCTGGAAAAAGTTATGCTTTTATCTATGGGCCACTTTTTATGTGGGGCCCAGGGCAGCTTCCCCTTATTGCCAGAGGTAAAAGCAGCCCTGTGCACTCCAGACGGCCAGGCATCCAGTCACAGTTTGCCCTGCTGTACCCGAGCTAGAAATCCTTGAACGTGTTACAATCACAGGTAATAGCAGCAGCAGCAGCAGCATCTCCCTCCCCTCTGTCTCCTTACAGGTGAAGGACAATCACTAAGACAAAGCCCTGCAACCTTCTCTCCGCCTGTACTGGGAATATTCAGAACTGGTACTTACCATTTGACATATAGCAACTGGCTTTGACATTCTGGTTTGACAAGTACCTGTATGGAAAAACGTAGATTTAATGCTTAAACTAACTGGATAGAAGATAAGCTCATATTGCTGTCTATACAGGGAAAACCATGTATATGCATAAAGAGGGTAATTTAAAAAAAAACAAACTCCTGTAGAGGTGTGTTTGAGGTCTGTTTTATAAAGTGAAGTACACATGTATTTTATTTTATAAAATAGGACCGTAAGTGGGGTAAAGATGCGCACAAACTAGGTGCAAGCACTTATAGCTGCTCTTTGCAGGGGTAAATGCTCGCGCCTAGATTTTTCAAGCATGCACATAAGTTATAGTACTTTATAACTTATGCATATAAATTTGTGCTCTGCCCATATTCCAGCCCTCTGCCTGCTCATGCTGAAAGTACATGTTTGGCTTAAGCATGCACTTACAGAATAATGACCGTCTAAAGTATGTGCAAAAGTGCCCATTTATTGTGTAAACCCTTGCAAATAGATGACTTATGGCAGGGGTTGCCAAATTCAGGTCACCAGGTCATCATAGCCACCAGACATTTGTATCTGACACCTGGCATTGTCTTGCTGCACTGAATAGCCACAGTCCCTTCTGTCTGACTGCGGAGATCCTGTCTCCCATGAGCAGGAAAGAAGAGCATGGTCACGGTCATGGTAAAGATCCCTTCTGGCTGCCTGTGGTGATTTGATGTCATATGGGCATAACAGAGGGGAAGACTGCGATGGCATCCTCGATAGCAACTGGCTGCCCTTGGGAATTCCATCTCCTGTGGCCAGAAATGAAGAGGAACTGCAAAAGAAAAATGTTAGGAAGGGGGTGGAGAATGAGGTAGAAAAAGCAGCAAAAATTTAAAGGGGTAGTGGAAAGAAGAAGGATGGTGAGCGATGGAAAGCAGAGCATGTGAGTATTGTGGGAAGGGGTAGAGGAGGAGAGAGAGTCTGGGAGGGAACAGATAGTGGGGGGGGGGGGGGAAGCAGGAGAGAGGGTGGAGGGGGAAGGAAGAATGCAAGGTGTTTGAAATTAAAGGGATGAATGTTTGTTGTGGACCGAAGAGCACAATGTGTATATGCTGAATGGTGCATCCCCTCCCAGAACACACAGAATATAAGAAATGCCTTACTGGGTCAGACCAAGGATCATCAAGCCCAGTATCCTGTTTCCAACAGTGGGCAATCCAGGTCACAAGTACCTGGCAGGTTCCCAAAGAGGCACACAGGTTCCATAATGCTTGTCCCAGGGCAAGCAGTGGATTTCCCGGGTCCTCTTTAATAATGGTTTATGGACCTTTCCTCCAGGAACGTGTCCAAACCTTTTTTAAACCCAGCTACACTAACAGCTTTTACTACATCCTCTGGTAACGAATTCCAGAGTTTGATTACGCGTTGAATAAAAAATCTTTTCTCTTATTAGTCTTTAATGCGTTGCATAGTAGCTTCATTGTGTGTCCTCTAGTTTTCCTACTTTTTGATGGCGTAAACAACTGATCTACATTTATCTGTTCCACTCATTTATTTATAGATTTCTAACATATCCCCCTCAGCCATCTCTTTTCCAAGTTGAAGAGTACCAACCTTTTAAGCTTCTCCTCATAGAGTATCCTTCCATTCCCTTTACCATTTTTGTTGCTCTTCTTTTTTACCTTTTCTAATTCTGCTATATCCTTTTTAAGATATTGCATCCAGAATTGCACACAACATTTAAGGTGCAGTCGCACCATGGAACGATATAGAGGCCTTATAATATCCTTTGCTTGATTCTCCTTTCCTTATGATTCCTAGCATTCTATTAGCTTTCTTGGCTGCTGCGGCACACTAGCCAGATGGTTTCAACTTATTATCCACGATGACGCCTAAATCTTTTTCCTGGGTAGTGGTTTCTAAGCTTGAACCTTGCATCGTGTAACCATAGTTTGGGTTGTTCTTTCCTAGGTGCATAACTTTGCATTTGTCCACATTAAATTTCATCCGTCATCTGGACGTCTAGTCTTCCAATTTTTCAAGATCCTTTTGAAATTTTTCACAATCTTCTTGCATTTTAACAACTTTGAATAATTTTGTGTCAGCTGCAAATTTGATCACCTCACTTGTTATTCCTATTTCCAGGTCATTTATGAATATGTTAAAAAGCAGTGGGCCCTGCATAGATCCCTGGCATACTCCGCTATTCACCTTTCTCCATTGAGAAAATGTGCACAGGCACTCCACGTTCACACCACAAACACATACATGCACAGGCACCCCAGTTCTGCACTACATACACACACACACACATTCTGCTGCGTACACATAGGCACCTTACCTCCGCACCGGGGGGGGGGGGGGGAGGAGGTCATAGCTACTGGCTCCTAAGATTTTGGCTTGGTTCCTACATTGAGACAAAACTTGTCAAGGTCTGAGTAGTGGGCATAAATAGCACATATCTTTACATGGCTCCTTATAAAATCAACCCCCGAGAGGGTAACTTTGGAACAGGATGTCTAGGCTGACAAGACATAGAGGAGTAGGTTATGTCTATCTTATAAAGACCACACTAGTTTAATAAATGGAAAAACCTGCAAGCATTCATTTATTTTAGCCACCTTTTATATTTATTTTTATCACTTACCTCTGAAGATATGTCTTTTTATATATTTCATGTGCTGTAGACACAGTCCCATTATAACCTTCTATGTCTTAACACAAATATGCTGCTGTTAGAGTCAAAATGCTGTTTCCCACTCAAACAACACAGTGTTCTTACTTAAACATTTCTAAAGGTCTATTCATAGCTCTCCCAATCTTCTTAACTGTGCTCAAAACTTTGCCTGGATATTGATCTCTGGAACACCAATTCTAAGTAGTATATAGCTTGGAAATTTTATAAAGGCTACATAAACCCTGCCTGCCTCTACAAAATAACTATCCCAAAAGCTCCCACACAGTTGCATCTGTTGTTGGCTGGTGTTACTCTTTTACATAAGTTTAGGTGATGTGCTTATATGTGTATTTTGTAAGATACATGAATAAGTGCTGCTCCTACTCCACTCTGCCCCCTTTTCACCCTTGGAAACACCTATGCATATACCACTTAAAAGAACACGCTCTGTGTATCAGTAATACATGTTTTTATCTGTGCATTTCCTCAGATATTTTATAAGTGGCAACTAGAATCTCCAGAAATGTGAATATACCTTAGATAGCTAGGTCTGAAGAGCACACACTACAGAGAATAGAACCTTCTCCCATTTTAGTACCAGTTAAGGCTGAAGAGGTTTTGCACTCAGCAGAGAAATGATGGAACATCCTTTTGGAATACAATTGGCCTTTTCCTGCTCAGTTCATACCTTAACAAAATGTAGCCACAGTAATGCTCATCATCTCTTCTCTCAAATATCTCGGGATTATCTTGGACACTTTTCTTACTTTTCATGAACACTTTAGCTCTGTTGTGAAGCGATCTTTCTTTCCATTTCGCCAAATATGTTCTATTCGGTCACTACTCCCTGATTCCTCAGTTTATTTATTTATTTATTTAGCTGTATTTATATCCTGCTTTTCACCGGGTCAAAGCGGTCAATTGGGGGATACATTTAACACAAGGGGATATGAGACAAATATGCTAATACTTACAGGGAACATGGGCCATGGAGGGTTAAGTGGCTTGCCCAAGACCACAAGGAGTGCCTATAGGACTAGAAATCCCAGAACCTCCGGCCTGAGATTGCTGTCCCCAGGTGGGGCTTGAACTCCCGGCCCTCTGGCCTGAAGTACCTTGTCCTAACCACTAGACCACACCTCCCTCAGTTAGTACTCTTCTTCTGGCTTTGGTTATTGCATGGTTAGACTACTGTAACATTATCTACTCTGGCTTACCTCATTAGCAACTTAAACGTCTTCAATCAGTACAAAACACTGCAGTCTGTCTACTCCACCATGCCACCAAATATGATCATGTATCCCCTCTACTTAGCAAGTCCCACTAGCTCCTCCTCACTCGTCACACACATTTCAAACTTCTCTCACCCACAAGATCATGCACTCCGGCACCCCTGCTTACTTATCTTCCTACCTTATCCCATATGCTCCTCCCTGAGTCCTTCAATTGATTCATGCAAACCATCTTCACCTCCCTTTATTGTCCCAGGCCCATCTTGACCCGACACTCTGCATTTTACTTTTTAGGTCCCAGTCTTTTGAATTCCCTTCTCGCTGATCCCTGCCTTGAGCCTTTCTACCCCAAATTTAAGTCTGCCCTGAAAGGCCATCTGTTTCAGTTCGCCTATGGTCCTTCTTCTTAAATCACATTGAATTCTGTCCCCCCACCTCTGACTTCCTCCCTCTCACCCCACCTTCCTCCTCTCTCAACTGTCCTATCATTTTAAACGATGTTCTTTTCCTTTTCCTAATGAGTTTTTTAAATTTTGTTTTTACTGTACACCACCCTGCCGGTACTAAAGGCAGTATATCAAATCTTAATAAACCATAAATCATACAAATAACAGAACAGAAATTAACTTCCTAAATGAAATCTTCTAGAAGCCTAGAGAGGAATCTCATAGCCTCTAGCACTGTTTCTTCTAGGAATGCAAAAACTTTTCATTGCTAGAGAACTGCAAAAAGAATCAAAGCCTTTATATTTACTACTACTGATCATTTATATAGCACTAAAAGGTGTACTGCAGTGCTGTACAGACACATGTAAAAGATAGTCCCTGCTCATCGGAGTTTAGAAACTAGTGAAGATAGACAACACAACAGCTGAGGACAAGGATACATCTAGGGAAATGGTAAGGAAACACGTAGGAGACTAAGAGGATCAGGATCCAAAAGCAGCCTTGAAGAGGTGAGTCTTCAACCTGCATTTGAAAAGGGCCAGAGATGAAGCATTAGCAGCAAGGCTGAGTATGGAGCTGGCAGTTGAAGAGACGAGCACAGATTGAAGGGATCTGCCAGAAGAGCAGAGTTCCCGAGGAGGCGTGTAAGGAGAGATAAGAGAGGAAAGGTGATGAGGAGCAGCAGAATGAAGGCACTTATATGTTGATAGGAGAAGTTTGAAATAGATCAGAAACAAATAGGGAGCCAATGAAGCGATTGAGAAGAAGGATTATATGAGTATATCGGGGCAGGAAGAAGATTAGCTGCACAGATGAGTTTTGAACAGATTGAAAGGGAGCGAGATGATTCAGAGGGAGACCAGCAAGGAGGAGGTTGCAATAGTCTAGATGGGAGGTGACTAAAGAGTGGATAAGTGTTCAGAAAGGAATGGGAGAATTTTGCTGATGTTATAGAGAAAGAAATGACAGGTTTTAGCCATCAGTTGGATGTGTGCGGAGGAGAGGGAGAAGTCGAAGATGACTCCAAGGTTGTGAGCCAAGAAAACAGGGAGGAGTAGAGCATTATCCACAGACTGAGAAAGGAGGAAGGGAGCAGGAAGGGAGGAGATGGGTTTAGGGGCGAAAATAAGAAGCTTGGTTTTGCCCATGTTCAATTTCAAATGGTGGTGAGACATCCAGGCAGCAATGTCAGTTAGGCATGGAGAGATCCGCGCCTGGATTGCTGGAAAGATTTCAGGTATAGAGATGTAAATCTGGGAGTCATCAGCATAAAGATGGTCCAGAAAGCCACGGGAGGAGATGAGCACACCAAGGGACTGGATATAGAAAGAGAAAAGCAGTGGGCCCAAGACAGACCCTTGGGATACACCAACTGAGAGCGGGATAGCAGTAGAGGAGTCTTCACCGGAACAAACACTGAAAGTGTGATGGGAGAGATAAGAAGAGAACCAGGATAGCACAGAGCCCTTAAAACCAAGCGAGGACAAGGTATCAAGGAGAAGGTGGTGGTCAGCACTGTCAAAAACAGTAGAAAGGTCAAGGATGAAGATTGGCTATTTTGTCTTTCAATGAAATAGCAAAGTGACTCACAAGGAGCATTTTTACTAAAATGTGGTAGCTTATCATGCATTCAGTTCCAAAAATGAGCATGGGGGTAGCACTTGACCTGTACTATAAAATGGAGGCTTCCCCATCATGTCCCCATATGGCTAGCATGGGTTTTGTGCCACACCTGCACTCATTCTGTTTGGCACGATTAGCACGGGTGCACTTAACACCACCTAGCGAGGGAGTGGTAACTGCACCCATGCCAAATGCAACATCACTGACGAGCCCATGCCAAAGACACCTATGCTGCCTGTGATGTGCATGATCCACTCCTGACCCACCCAGCTTTCACCCCAACCCTTGCTACTCAGCATGGATGCTTTTTTGGTACATAGTAAATTTTACCATGGCACATTTGGTGCATGATGAACCCTGCTACCCCTTCCCCCGCTGAATCCTCCCTCTTAAGAGATAAAATAAAAATGAAAAATGAATTAGAAGAAAAGAAAAGAAACAGAAGAATTAAGAAAATATAGTCATGAGCCATATAGCCTTAGCCATACCTCCCAAAGTCTTATTCAAAATGGTAGGTCTTAAGTCCTGTTTAAATTAATGAAAGGAGGGTTCCTCTCTAATGTAAAGGAGCTTGAAATTCCATAACAGTGGGGCTTGATTAAACATACACAGATTTTCAAGTACTCTCAAACTATATACAAGTGGAAGGAGGGACAGCAAAGACCATGAGGAGGAATGTATGGAGTTGTACCTTTAGCCTAGCATGATAATTATTTGTGCGTACTTTACAAGATATGCTTTTTATTTCCCCTGAATAGAGAAAGAAATACATTTACAACATCCCACCAACACATTTTCCTAATTTGTTGTCTTAGAGTAAACTGCCCTGATGCAATCATGTATTTTTTCCAAAGCACATGTTTTGTTTGTAATTTATTTATATTCTCTTATATACTGTGCTATTCTGCATCAGTGTGGTTTACATTGAACAGGGCATTATAACTTGGAGATAACTATTTTACAGGGAACATGGACTATGGAGGGTTAAGTAGCTTGCCCAAGACCACAAGGAGCACCTGTGGGACTAGAAACCCCAGTCCTTCCAGCCCAAGGTTGCTGTCTTCTAGTGGGATTTGAACCCCTGACCTGAAGTACCTCGCCCCCAACCACTAGGCCACTCCTCCACTCCAATTTGAAATGTTCCTGAAAATGGACATCATGGGGTATGTTTACTAAACTGCGCTAATGTAGCAGCTGCTACGTTATCGCGCGATAACATTACCTATCGCGTGATAACATTGCCTATCGCGCGATAACGTCTTCGGCAGCAATAAGTGCCGCAGAGGGTGGAGAGAGGGCGGGCAGAAGGGGGTCAATGAGCGTGAGGTGGGCGTGGAGAGGCTCCTGGTACACAACACCGGGAACTGAAGGCTTGAAATTTACCGTGAGTGAAAACCTGGCGTTAGAGGCAGATATGCAGGAGAGAGAAACCATTTAAGTGTAAGCAATGTACAGCATAGGCAGGGAGCCCAAGAAAAGTGATAGTAGTGTTAAATGTGCAGCAACAGCAGAGTGTCCACGTATGAAAGAGCACTATGGTGATGCTGTAAATGGGGTACAGGGGGCTGCAGGCAGGACATGCAGTGGGGCAGCTGGGGCACAGGGTGGACTAGGCAGATGCCTAGGTGGCACATAGGAACGCAGAAACGGAAAATAAGCAAGACAGCAACTGACCAACGTCAAGCATGCCCATGAGTGTGTGTGCCACAGTGTCCCAGGGGACAGTACCCAGCAGGTACCCCAAAGGGCAGATAACATTGGCAGGCGGTGCCTGTGGGAAGCATGGATGTCTATGTAGGCACCCTACCCCAGACCCCACACCCCAGGCAGCCGCCTACCGGCACACTGGATGGCCTGGGACTGTGCACAACCAGCACCACCTGCATAAGGGCATGTCAGCAGGTGGTGGAGGGGGCAGTGGCATCTGCCTACAGCAGACCAAGGCAAAGCCCTGTTTAGGTGGGTGGCGTGCAGTGCAACAAACAAGGTCTGTCTGAAGAACAGTCATGGTATCCCCAGGGAATGACCTACCTCTGTGGCAACAGTTTGGTGCAGTATACAGAGCCAGTGTGGTCAGGGGCTGAAGGTCACAGGTTCAAGTCCCAGCTGTGGCTCTTGCAGACCATGTCCCTATATTTTACCCTACAGAGCACATACAAAATAAACATGTGCACTCCCTAGAGCAGAGGTTCCCAACTCCGGTCCTGGAGGGCCAAACACCATTCAGGTTTATAGGCTGTCCTTAATTAATACGCATGAGATACATTTGAATACAATGGGGGCAGTGCATGTAAATGCATCTCATGCATATTTATTATGGACAGCCTGAAAGCCTGAAAGGTGTTTGGCCCTCCAGGACTGGAGTTGGGAACCTATGCCCTAGAGCATTGGCCAACAGGAGTACAAACACCCACACCCACAGGCTCCACTATCCAAAGCCTCATGGAGAGTCAGGCTGTTGGGTCCAGCGTGGAGCAGCAGCTACCACTACTAGCACCTGCATACCTTAGCAATGCCGTCATAAACATCGAAACACACTCCATATATATCAGAAGGTTGCTATGATTAATTTCAGATAACAAATCCTAAATTAAACACAATTTGTTAACAGAGATTCATCATAGCCACCTTTCTGATAAATGTGGAGTGTGTTTCCTTTTTTTTCTGACAGTGTTTACCACCCCAGAGAGTGACCTTAACATTATTGAGTACCTTAGCAATGCCTGCACTGTGCTGAGGACTGGTGTGGTGGCCAGGGCTGCCACCCACCTCTATCTTTGCACAATGCTGAAATAGGTGTGGGAGTGTGTGTATGTCTATCCAGTGTTTCGTGGCTGCCTACACCTTACTGAGCCCACAATGCTTACACTATTTACAGTGTTAGCCTGCCAATGTGCATAATGAGGAGCAAGGTATTGTGGGTATGGCCCGGACAGTGTGGTCAGGGCAAGATGCATCTGCACAGGGCATAGGGCAATGGCTGGGATATTGTAGTGCCTGACCACCACCTGCACGGACAGGGTGGCCACAGCAAGTCATGCTGGGAGGTCACTCTCACTCTGACTGAGCAGTGACCATGGCATGTCTAGGTTCCCACATAGTGCTATGCAGTTTTTTTCTCAAGTGATATCTGTGAGTGCCCTTTTCTGGGGCCCAATCACTGACATATCTTCACTGATATGCCTGCTTGGTTTTGTGCTTACATCTCAATTTTGGGTGCACATAGTTCCTCTAGGAACATGCACTATGTACTGGCTAGCAGACTGTCTGCAGTTAGCATGTGTATGACTGCAACACCGTGCAGTGGGTGCAGACTGACTGTGCCCTCTGCTGGTGAATGTCAGATTGTGGTTGGGGGCAGCTGAGTATTTCTGGGCCTACTGCCTGTCTGCCAGTGCCCTATGTGATAAGTACAGATCTGCATTGACTGCCCTGGAGTGTGCCCATTACCCAGCAGGACTGGGGTTGATGGTTCCCTCTACTGCCTGCATTGCAAAGCTGTAGAGTGTGGTTCTGTTGGTGGCAGATCCTGTCCGCCACCCTGACCTGGGGAGGGTGGGTTGGGTGTTGCTACATAGAAATATGATGATAGAAAAAGACCACATGGCCTATCTAGTCTGTCCTTCCATTACAACAGTTCCATTTTTACCTTTAGAGATCCTCTGTGTTTGTCCCATGCTTTTTTGAATTCAGTTACTGTCCTCATCTCTACCACCTCCACTGGGAAACTATTCCACGGATCCACCACTCTTTCCGTAAAGAAATATTTCTGCATATCACTCCTGAATCTATCTCCTTTCACCCTCATCCCATGTCCCCTCATAGCAGAACTTGCTTTCAATTGAAAGAGTCTCTCTCCTTGAACATTTATGCAACGGAGGCATTTAAACATCTCAATCTTATCACCTCTATCCCGCCTTTCCTCTAAGGTGTACATATTAAGATCCTTCAGTCTGTCCTCATATGCTTTATAATGAAGACCACTAATCATTTTAGTAGCCACCCTCTGCACTGACTCCATCCTGTTCACATCCTTTTGAAGGTGCGGTCTCCAGAATTGCACACTATACTCCAAATGGGGTCGCACCAAAGACTTATACAGAGACACTATCACCTCCTTTTTTCTGCTAGCCATTCCTCTCCGTATGCACCCAAGCATCCTTCTAGCTTTTGCCGTCACCTTTTCTACCAGTTTAGCTACTTTAAGGTCATCAGACACAACCACGCCTAGGTCCCGCTCTTCTTTAGTGGACAAAAGTACTTAAGCCCCTATACTATATTGCTCCCTTGGATTGCTGCAGCCCAAATGCATGACCTTACATTTTTTAACATTAAATCCCAGCTGCCAAATTCTAGACCATTCTTCAAGCTTAGCTTAGCCTCTCATGTTATCTATACCTTCCTGGGTGTCTACTCTATTGGAGATTTTGGTATCATCTGCAAAGAGGCAAACCTTACCCGACAGCTCTTCCGCTATATCACTAACAAAGATGTTAAAAAGAATCGAACCAAGGACAGATCCCTGGGGCACACCACTGGTAACATTCTTCTCCTCAGAGTGAGCTCCATTTACCTGTACTCTTTGTTGCCTCCCACCCACCCAACCAACCAACCAACCACCCAACCAACCACCTACCCACCCACCCAACCAACCAACCACCTACCCACCCACCCACCCACCCACCCACCCACCCAACCAACCAACCAACCCAACCAACCAACCAACCCACCCACCCACCCACCCAACCAACCAACCAACCAACCAACCAACCAACCAATTTCTAACCCAAGCAGTAACTTAGGGTCTGTAATCCGCATATGGGTCCAGACACCACCCTGCTCTTATAACAAGTGACCATGGCAACCACACAGGATATACATTATTCTAGGTGCATCATAGTCCACAAGGACTAAATGTGACTGGGGAATACAGACAGACACAGGTGTATCCTAGGTGTGTTTGCAAGAACTACCTATCACACACTGGCACTGATGGGGACCTACAGCACAGCTTATCTCAAGCAAGCCAGGTGCTGCGGACCTGGTGCTGGCCACCCCACCTCATCCTCAGGGTGAGCACAGGATCCACACAATGTCACAGTCTGTAGCTACTCTGTGCCAGTAACACACACGGTCAGTTCCCCCTACCAGACTGAGGTGCTGTAGAGGCGCATACCCCATCCTGTGATTAGCTGTAGACTGCTGTTCTGCATGTGCATTGCATCATGGGTACTGGTGGGTTTACCCTATCCTGGTAACCACAGCAGACATTTTGTGCGGTGACCTGCAGTCTTTCTATCACCAGCCAGTGCTATGAGACTACCTATAGAGGTATAGCCCACTGGTTAATACAATAACTACCAAGCAGTGGTCATGGGTTTGATCCCTCAGAGGTCTCATCTAATAAGTCTGTTGGAGGCAATCCCTTTTCCTGCCTGTAACAGTCAGACACATCTCTACAATCTGTGCTGCCAGCAGAAACACCCTCACCTCAGTGCAGTAACCTAGAGCACCCTATAGGGCACATTATACAGCACCTTGGCAGACAAGGCACTTTATAATGTGCCCTATGGGGCACTTTAGGTTACTGCACTGAGGTGAGGGTGTTTCTGCTGGCAGCACAGATTGTAGAGATGTGTCTGACTGTTACAGGCAGGAAAAGGGATTGCCTCTGCCATCCTTATTAGATGAGACTTCTGAGGGATCAAATCTATGACCTCTGGCTTGGTAATCAATGTATTAACCAGTGAGCTATACCTCTATAGCTATTCTCACAGCACTGGCACATAATTAAGGTTACCACGCGTAACGAGCCAAGGCACCCTCCATCTCACGATAAAAAGCCATTGCTAACTTGATGCTGGAACGTCCACTTTCTTATATGGCATTCCTCACATTAACGTTGCACCTAGTGCCGGTAACAGCACGGTTTGGTAAACATACCCCCATGTGATTTTGTTGAGAACAAATCCCTGGGTTTGTCAATGCACTTAAAATTATTCAATTATGTTCCCAGTCATACTAATGTGCATGTTAGGTTAGTCCACAAAGTTTTTAGATATCTTCACATCTAATTTTGCATAGTTCTTTGCATATCTCCAGGAACAAGCAGGAATGAGTCTTCACATATGGGTACGTCGGTACCGACGGAGCCTGCACGGGAACGCTGCCCAGCTTCCAATCAGAAAGCTTTTGGCAGCATCCCTCGCGCCTGCGCGCTGACTTCCCGCCTTCTCCAGAGCCTCTCTTCAGTTTTCGTTTTTCCGCGGAGCCGGCAGGACGTCCTCCTGTCACTGCAGAAACTTTTCTTTTAACTTATTTTAATTACTTTAGTTTTTGTTTTCTTGTGGTCGCGGCTGTATTTCCCGCCGCCACCGGTACCGCCGGTGGATTTTTGACTAAATTCTGAGAAACGTTTTCTTCAGTTTTTTGCCTTAACTTGTTGGGCCTACCAGGCCTCTTCCTCATGGAGCCTTCTTTTCCTAAGAAGTGCATTCGATGTGGAAACACCTGTTTCCTTTTAGACTCCAATAGTTGGTGTCTCAATTGTGTGGGTCCTGACCCTTTTTCCCCTGACTTGTCAGGGGATACTTTTGTATCTTGAGGAAACCTTCAGTATCTTGATACTTGAGGAAACCTTCAGTTTTTAGAGTTTCCCTCGATACCGTTTTTTATTCGGCAGTGAGGGAACCCGGTTTCTCCTCTTCACAGGATCAGGTAACCCACAAACAGTCTGTTCAGACTAGTCAATGCTTGAGTGGTATGTCCCATGCCCAGCATGGTGACGGCTCCGGCCTTACCCTCAAGAATCCATTGGCATTACCCCTGCGGGAGTCTGCAGGCTCCAAAGCATTAAAGGGGTTTCAGGTTGTTCCTGGGGCTCACCCCTCACAGAACATACCTGAGCCATGTCCGGGGGTGGTATCCGCTTCGAACGGTACCGATCCCCCGGCATCGGCACCGGTGTCGAGTGTTCCACTCTTCACCAGGGATCGCCATCGGACATCCTCGGTACCTTCGGGACTGATCGATATGCTCCGAATTGACTTCCCTCGATCCCAGCCGTGCACAGTGCGGGTATCCGCTTCCAGCGGTACTGATTCCCCGGCATTGGCTTCGGTGTCGAGTGTTTCACTCTTCACCAGGAATCGTCCTCTAGCATCCTCGGCACTTTTGGGGCCGGGCGATACGATACCGATGGACATTTCCATATCTCAGCCATGCTCCGGAACGGTACCGGCTTCGATCGGTTCCGATACCCCGGCATCGGCGTGGAATAACGTTCTCCCGGTGAGAGGTTGTCATCGGGCATCCTCGGTACCTTCGGGACCGATCGATGTAACCCAGGCTGCTTTACCGGTATCGGCATCGCCGATACTACCACCGACGTCGGTACTCTCGAGACATGCATCGATAGACTCGCTTCCTTCGATGCCGAGTCTTGAATCGATATCTAGTCTCGGGGACTGGGTACCGACGCGTCCCGGAACCGACTCCCGTCGTTTCCAGATAAGCAGTTCCGAGGATCCTAGCCATAACTCTCGCATGATCTCGGTACCATTGCAGCAGTTCCCGATGACAACTTCAACTGCTGGCCCTGTGTCAGTATCGATGTCGATGCCTGTTCTTGCACGGATGCCTAGTTTAGAACCGATACCTGGGGTTGCTGATGCAGTACTCAGTGCCTCTAAGTTACCATACCAGTATCCTTGTCCATCTACTAGGTTTCTCTCCTCACACCACGGTACGTCCTCTGGTGCTCAGCCTCTTTCTTTAGCCTTACCAGGGAAGGTTCCCATAGGAGATCAGTCTTTTCAGGATTTTCTCCTGGATATGGCAACCTTTCTTAATATCTCTATCCCTGGTTGTGATGCTATTCCTGGCTCACCGGCACAAATGGAAAATATGATGCTTCCTTTACATCCTGCTCTGCAGGATCTCCTTCTGAGGGTCTGGAAATCACCCTTACGGCTTCCTCTACCTTCTACAGCCACTGAGGTTCGGTACCGGGTGCCTCCCTCCCCAGGATTTCAGAAGCCTCAACTTCCTCATCGTTCCCTTGTAGTGGAATCAGCACTGAGGAAGGTTAAGAGCAAGAAGAAGCATTCTTCTTATCCGCCAGGTCGTTCTTCAAGAACACTCGATGCGTTTGGTCGTCAAGCCTTCCAAACATCTATGCTGGCCTCCAGAATTCTTTCATATATTTTCCACATGAGTCTCACACTCCAGGAGGTCACGGAGAGATTGTCTCTTTTGACCCCTTTTATGCCAGAGCCCAAGGCTACTAATTATTCCTTGCTACTCAATCATAGCCGGAATATATCTTGGTTCCTTTCTCGTGCTTCTATAGACTCTTTTGAGTCTGTTAGCAGATCTTCTGCTATTGCCATTGCAGCACGTCGCAGAGCCTGGCTCGAAGCTTCAGACTTGAGCAGATGGGCACAAACTATATTGGCTCATTCTCCTTGTACTGGAGAAGGTCTCTTCAATAAGGAGGCTTTACGTCAGGTTGCTCAATGCTCCGCTGACTCTCCTTCCACTAAGGACCATTCTAAGCCACCTCCTTCTTCGAAAGGTAGGAAATGCCCTACCAAACCTTCTTTCCCTAAGAAAAGAAAGTTTCATTCATCTCCTGCCCATCATTCGGCTGTACCTAAACAAGGGACACCTCAGCCTAGTCTGAAGTCCTCCAGCTCTGGCCAGTCTCAGCATTCCCAGCAACCATAGGGGCTGGGAATTATACTCTACAGTTCACTTCTATCCATTAGAAGTTTATTCACTGTGCTTTTCTTTTTCAGTGTACTAAGCTGTCGGTAAATTTTTGTTCAGGGACGACAGACTTCTCCTCTTCTTACTCTCTAGAAGAGCAGTTGCAACTATCCCTTGATAGTTCTGTCCCAACTGAACATTTTTTCCTTCAGTTGACTTACCCTATGGGTACGTCGCCCTCCAATTACTTGCTCTACCCTCTCAACCGGGCTTTTTCCCTAACTGAGGGGTACCACACTGAAAGGCTTCTCTAGCAAGTTAGTTCCTCAGACAGGGAGAAGGAATATCTCCTCTCCTTTCTTGTCTGTTTTTCTTTCTTGGGCACAGGACAATCTCTCTGCTGTTTCCGTCAGCAGCTGTGCCTGCAGGAGTTACAGTGCTTGTATTACTGGTACTTTTTACATGTTCCAGTACCTTGTTCAAAATTTTGTCTAGCCTCAGTAGTGATTCCAAGCTACTCGTCAGCTATCTTGGATCCTCCTACTCTTTTAGGCTTTCTCACATTATTCTATCCATCTCCTCTCCTAGGATATGGCAACACACCTGACTTCAGTCAGTTTATCTCATATCTCTCCTGCACAATGCTCTCTGCAGTCTTCAGAGAAGCTTTCTACTATGAGGGCCTTGCTATAGAGCATTGACCTTGTCTCTAAAGCTTCTCTATTAGTAGGGAAAAGCTTATAATCCCTTCCCATGCCTGTGAGGGTTCTCCACACCCTCAGGCCTGGGGTGTTAACATGAAATATAAGTTCTTCTGCGTGAAAATCCAACGCTGATGTTTACGCATGCTACCTCTGGGTCCCTCCAGTAGGTCCCTCTGGTATCTTCTTCTGCGTTTCTGCACATCTGCCATGTCAGTGTTCTGTGGAACTCCCGCCTTGTTCCTTACAGATTCATATGATCATCTGTTCCCACGCAAACATCACGGTTATCTCGTTGGATTGCCTTCTTGCATCCCTCAATCCACGGAAATAGATTCTCTATACATATCCCAAGTGGGTTCACCCTCTTGTAGGGCGAAGAATCTTTTTCTTTTATATTCCCCATGTACAATTATGGGGCTGGGTGGTAGACATGTATCTTCAACTTGTTATCTTGTATGTAGCATCTCCATATATGTCTACATACCTATATCATTACCCTAGTGGTGCAAAACCATGCCCCACAAATGTATATATATTTTGGTATATCATATCTATATCTATATCTATATCTTGATACATTTCTCCACCCATATCCTAATATACACATATGGACATATGTGTGTATATATATATATATATATATATATATATTCCATCCACATATATATATCTGTCTATATATGTCTGTTGGGAGGCTTCTTAAGGGTTGATATGTCTTACACACTATCACCCTTACTGTCTGTACTAAATGTTTTACCTTCTAGAGGTTTTAGACAGTCTATCGCCCTACTTCGCATATCATGTTACGACGCAGAAACTGTCATGCACCTATAACTACTGTGGTGCTAACATCTTCCATTTTTTCTTTAAGTCCTTGAAGCATCAAGCTTCAATATTTTTCCTACCTCTCACCAGCTAGGAAAAATAGTGTACATCTTTATCTTGAGTACACAGCTGTTCTCCTTGGGAATAGGGGTTTTTCCAGTCCCCCTCTTCCCGCCAGGACTGGGCTAGTTCTCCAACTCCGTCAGTCTTCTTCCTTTAGTCCTCAATGTTAATGACTTTATGCCTAAAGGAGTTTTCAGCTTTTTCCCATAAAGCTTCCATTGAAGACCTGACGTCTAATCCTACCCAGTTGACACCTGGATCGTCTGCTACCTCCAGGTCTGGACCTTCATCCTCACTGCTGGGAGGTCACCTTGAAGATTCCGCCACTGCTTATCCAGTAGACTCCATCATGCTCTCTACTTCCTACAATACAGTAGGTAAGCTGCATATTTTAAGTGTACATTAAAGGTTTTTTAATGCTACTCATCATATATACCAAGGACTCCTGTAGTCTGTAAGGCCCTGTAGTCCTTGGCTATGCTGTTTCTTTCCTCACAGCTCCTTTATTGTCAACTCCTACCCTCCATCCCACTTTGGATGCCGGGGATTCCTGGAGACAAAATGCACCCCTGGTCCAGGCTACTGCATTTTTATGGGATCTCCCCCTGGCATCTCCAGCTCGGGAGTCCCCATATGTGAAGACTCATTCCTGCTTGTTCCTGGAGATAGCAGTTACTTACCTGTAACAGGTGATCTCTGGGAACAGCAGGAATTAGTCTTCACAACCCTCCCACCTCCCCTAGGAGTTGCATCTCTTATCTTCTTCTTCCTTTCCTCTCCTCGCCTTTGTCTCAGCTTTGAAACTCAACTGAAGAGAGGCTCTGGAGAAGGCGGGAAGTCAGCGCGCAGGTGCGAGGGATGCTGCCAAAAGCTTTCTGATTGGAAGCTGGGCAGCGTTCCCGTGCAGGCTCCGTCGGTACCGACGTACCCACATGTGAAGACTAATTCCTGCTGTTCGCAGAGATCACCTGTTACAGGTAAGTAACTGTGCTTTATCAGTTCATGCCTATCTGGGTAATCATTTTTTAAACTATTCATGATTTCCATGTCTGAAAATGTCTGTTCAGACATGCAAATCACATTGATGTCCTATTTTAGAAATCCTCGAATTTACACATGTCCAGCATGAGAAGGCATACCCGGGGCATTACTAAAAAGATACTTGTGCACTCGATTTTAGAATGTTATTGCATGGTGAAACTCACCAGCGCACATGACCACACCTATACCTGCCTCTGGGCATGAACAGACTTCAGAAAAGTCCTCATTTTGGCATCCTAGATGAGAAGAGGAGAAAGCCCTCTCATTCCCACAATAATTTTCGTTATGCCAAAAAAACATGTGGGTAAATAAAGAGACAGTTTTTGTGGCTTCTGTGATTCTGCACATATCCGCTTGAAAAATGGCAGACTGGGATGTGCATGTGGCATCAGACAGAAGTGACCATTCTGAAATACCATTGCAGGCATGTCTATGTTGCTCAAGCCGCCGCCGTCCATATTGGACATGTGCAGGTTTCTAAAATCCCGCAGAAACTTGCACATGCCTGGCCCATTATTCTGCACATTCCCGTCTGTTTGCTTTTCTGTAGTCATTTATATTTTAGGGTATAGACGGGCTGATTTTAGAATGCACTTACACATGCCCACCTTCTCTGCTGCCCCTCCCACAGAACTTCAGACATCCCAGATTGAACCTACATGACCTGTCTAAAATGTGCTTTCAAATATTGTTTCTTAAGTTCATTTTGCATTATCTTTGTTAGTACAGTGAATTGGATGTGGCCCTTTTCTGCAATTTCACAGAGACTCTGAATGTCAGATGACACCATGACTATCCTATTATATGATATCAGCTTTGAGATGGATAAAGTATGTGACACAACTGTTTGGTGCTCCTAGCAAAGAGACTGCTGTCTGCTGTGTGGTGTTCATAGCCCTGGTGTGCTGCTTGTCACACCCACGGTATAACCTTCTGGGAATTAAGTCAGGTTAAGCTGTTCTTTAGAAAATGTTCTGAGAAAGAGAAGCCTTACTGGTAAGTATATTATTGCTAAGGTCAGGAAAAGGAATGCAGATGTGCATATTTTTTATTGGCTAAAACTTCAATGTTTACATAAGCTGCTATTTTAGTGTATGAAAAATGACGTTTTCTGGTATTGTATCTCAGAATGGGCTAACTCCAGTAAGTATTGCCTTTTTTTGTTTAGCTAGACATCCTAAAAAAACATTTATGTGCATATTTCATTCTAGCTGAACCTCTAACTTATTATTTGTTCTTTGTAAATCTCCATGGTTCTAAGTGAGAAATTCCTGAACCCTGATAATATTGGAGCTTTCCAGTTAAAGCTAACTGTACTCCTCTCCTCCCTCAGGCCTCTCACTCCTCCCACACCTAACTGGTCAAACATTAAGTGATACCTGGTCCTGAATTTAAAATAGAATGATTAATGTTTTTTTTTAATTTTATTAATGCTTTTTATGAATCATGTCCCAAACATCTTGGGAGGATGGGCTAAATATCAAAGCAAAGGAAATGAAACAAAGGGGATCATTTTACAGTAAAAGCCTTAGTGGCAATTTGGACATCCAAAAATGTGCATGCAGACATCTGAATCACAGAGATGTCCCAGAGCCATTTTACAAATGGCTTTTAATGATGTCTCTGGTGCAGGGATGTCCAAGTAGGCAGGAGGCATGGCGGAAGCCATCAGGGATGTCTGCGACTCTGTTCAAGTTTAGACCTCAGGAAAGTGCTTGTTTTGGCAGTAAAGCATCCAAAGGGTGTAGAGATGATAACACTCCATCATCCCCAGTACTCGGCACAATCACAATAGCAGTGGGATTCAAACCCTGGCTTCACTGGCCCTAGCCCACTATTCTAGCCATTAGGTTAACACTAGACATCTAGGATCTGGAATACTATTCCGGGGATGACTATGTAGACACCCTTACAGAGGCCCATATCAAGCACATCTATGTTTTGTGAAATCGTGCCTGAACTGGATGTGCCTGCTTTTTTTCAGACATTCTGACTTGGATGTCCAAAATTGCACTTGGACATCATTTATAAAATGCCACTTCATTTCTTTCGAATATTAACTCCTACCTAGCCAAAATACCTTATTGTCATTTGTTTCATAGATTAACGAGAGGCTCACTTCACCTTCAAAGGCTGTCCTAGTCACGTGGAGGCCAATTCAACTTGGGGCACGTCCAGGCCGTCCGGACATCCATAATCTGGATGGCCCGGATATGCCCTGATCCTGCCCCTCTGTATGTTGATCTGCATTGCCGGCTAGCCCAGCCTAGGCCCCTGAATGAGCAGCAGTGCCGTGGTGTCCAGCCACCATGGCATCGGGACACCATGCAAGAGCCCGGATTGGCTGCACAGATTTAAAGTTTGTATTCCCTGCTGCCCGACCCTAGATTGGGCCTGCCGAGGCTGGGATTGGGCTGCGGGGAACCCCCTATCCAGCCCACCTCTTTGGGGGGTCCATCTGTGATGGTCACAGATGTCGGGGGGATTTATATCCCCAATAAACGCGGCATGGAATAGATCCCCCTAGTGAACATAAAAATCAGTTTGTAGAACAGCAACCAGATGTTCTGCAGACTTGGTAATTTTTATGAGAACATGCCCTTTCTCGAGGAAGAAGTAAAAAGGTAAATAAAAAGCATTCCGGCATTTTGGAACATGCAGAAAGAGAGTTTGTTGCAGAATCCCTGCGCTAGAACCCAACATGAAAGCTCTAGCAAAGGGCATCCCAATGCATGTTTAATGCAGACATTTTGCGCAATGATGCTGTAAGCAAATAGTATGCAAATAAACTGTACGCAAAACATCTGTGCTAAACAAGGGGAGTCAGCCAGACATATGCACATAGTCTAGCATCTGTGTGCATATATTGGACTGCTGAAAAAAAAGGACATAGAAGTCCACAGAATAGTATTCCACATCCTAGATGTCTAGTGATACTTCACATGGCTGAGGCAGACAGCTCAATTGTGGTTCACCCCCCCCCCCCCCACCAACCTCTATAACAATAAAATATCATTGGTGGCACATTTCCAAATGCTCCATCCCCCAAACCTCCAAAGAAACTTTTCCAGTGGCCCCTAACCCTCATCTCCTGAACCCCCGATAGCAGCTCACTATCACTCCTCCTCGTCCAATACCCCTGGGCCATTGAGGGGCATGAGCAATGCCCACACACTCCTGCCCCTGTGCCATCTTCTTGGAAAATGGCAGCACCTTACACCCACTGGATCACTAGGGAACTTTGTTTGGAGATTTGAGGGAGGGGGGTTTAGGGCCAATAGGGGGTTCTGCCTTGGTCATTTGATATGATGTGCCAAACTTCACCACAGGTGATCCTGTTGCTTTCTGCTGCATCTTTATGCCTGCCCAAAGCTGGCATAAAGATCCAAAATTTAAAAAGGTAGCACTAAGTTTTAGTGGTATTTTTTTACAATTGTTCCTGATGTAAAAACAAACAAACACTAAAACTTAGTGCACCTACTGCACAGAATTTTAAGATATGAGGCACCATAGGTACAAAAACGATTACTGCACTTTAGTAAATATGCCCCCAAAAGACAATAAAGCCATTTTATGTATTATGTTAACAACACATGCACAAAATGTTTTGCTAACAAAGTTTCTTGCCTTTTAATATTGTAAAATAGCTTACCAGATCCTATAGGAGAATCTAGCAATGCAAAATTGATGATTTTCTAGGAAAAGCCTAACTTGCTTCCTCCCTCCTTCCAAATAGATATTGTTGTATCTAAATAAGTCAGAAATAATGCATGCTTTAAAAGTATGCATATCGTGCTTGATAATACCTATGTGTAGGAGATCTAGGGGCCTTCTCTGAAAAAAAGTAATCTCTAGCTAATTTCAACTCCCTATAAAAGTGTGCTACATGAGAGAGATATACGCAGTCATCTCCATATCTCTGTCTCTATCTATCTATAACAGTAGCTTACCTCAACAGTAGCATATATACTCACTGCACCAGGAAATACAAAAAAACAACAATCCCTCCCTCCGCACCAGTATAACAAACCTGTCATAATGTGATAGGAATAGCTATAATAAGAACCCTACCTACAAAAAGGTAGCATTACAAACAGCGCGAACGTGGTCCTGTTAACCCTACCCTCAACTAGACACGAGGGCTGTATCCTAGCAGCAAAATGGGTGGTATCCTGCCATTAAACGAGAAAGAAACAAGACCAGAATCAAAAGAAAACAGTGGAACGTTTTGCATTTTTCCTCTGTAATCTAAAGTTAACAACTATTAAAGTAAACTAACACGGCAAGCGCACTACTGTTTATCCTCTGCCGTTCCTTCTTTTCACCACAAGTACCAGTCGTGACGCTAATAAAAGTTCTGGTAAATCTATCGGCAGCGTGGTAGAACACAGTGAAGATCAAACTTCATAAGTCTTTTTCCTGGGGATAACATTATGGCCAATTGTAACCTTAGCGATACTTTGTTTCAGATACTAGTGCCGCCTGGGCAGCTTTTTTGTCTCCGTAGGAGAGAAAAAAATAATTATTCTTTATTGTTTCTGCTACACTGCGACGTTTCATAAAGCGCGGCTCCCGTTGAACTCGAATATCAAGATGACAAAGCTGTGCGCACGTCGCGGCTCGCGGGGAAGAGAAGAATCGCCGGGAGCAGCAGGGGCGCGCGAGGTGGTACCCGGCGCTCGAGGGGTGGGAGGTCTACTCGGCTCTGCCTGTCCATCAACGCAGAGACCTCAGATCACCTCGTTCCACTTCTCAACAGCTGACAAAGAAAACCGTTCAGGGTCCCGTCCAACCCATCGTTTTCTGGCTTAAAATCGAACAGAAACCCCGTAGAGACTGCTGCTCGTCAAGAGCACGAGTGGCTTCCCCCTCCCTGCGACACCGGCGCCGAAGCGGCGTCCTCAGAGCCGCGTGCACGCCCCGGGCGGAGGCACCGCGCACCTGCAAGGGTTAAACGCGTCTGGGCCGACGACGAGCAGCCGGCGGACCAACGGCGCGCGGCTCCTGCACCAGCGCCCACCTCCCGCCCATCAACGCCGCACCGGTTTCTTCATCCCCATCCCTCGGCCAAAATTCACACTCTGCTGCGCTCTGAAGATGGCGGCCTGGGCGCTCCTCCGCTCGTTAAGCAAACGCGTCCCCGTAGCAAGTGACAATTGGGCCCGGAGTGTCGCTGTCAGTTCCGTGTTGCAAGTTCAGAGCAAGGTAAGGTGAAGGAACGGGCTCCGGCTTCTCAAAATGACCATCACAAGAGTGGCTTCTAGGCCGGAATGTAATTTTAATATAGGAGCACATCCACTCAGAAAAGGGATAATAATCATAAAAAAGGCAGCGGGTGGTTTACATCCGTTCCCGATGATAGACGGTTTCAGGATTCGATTGGAGTCCAACACCTACTAGGCTTTATGCCCGTGTCTCTTGCAGCTGGGATAAAGGAGCTGCGATGCATTTCCCTAGAGCAGATTCGAACCCTTGTTTCTTCGTTGCTGCTGTGTAGCATTTGGGGGCATTTTTCGCACTCCAATGAGCCCGGTGCTGGCATGAAGGGCATGTGTGAAGAAGCCCTTGAGCAGGGACATTGCGTGCGCACAGTGGCCTGCCCGCCACGCAAGGGAAAGCCTTTTTTAAAATGTGATGATCGTTAAAAATAGGGCTTTAGGGGAGACGCTTCAAATTAAAATAAGGATCGCTTTTATTATTTAAAGATGGGCTAATCGGTCACTTTAGGAAACGATGTACAGACTAGTGGGCTACCGAAATGATTGTGCCTGAATAGAGGGTGTCCGTATGTTGTAGAGCTTTTTTTTTTTGGGGGGGGGGGAGGGGAGCGGAGAACAGGGGTGATAAACGGACAATTTGGGTGTTAGTCACACTTGGTATAAAAGGTTGCACTTGTCCGGTTGTAGATTTTTTTTTTTTCGTTACCAAGGCGGATTTCTTTCTACTTGCTCAGAAGAGTTCTCTGGTTTCAGAACTACTTTTGCTTCTGTGAGAAATGTACAGTGAGGGCCTTAGTCTTTTTGTAGGGGGTTTAAGTGACTTTCGTAATCATAAAATGCGAATATTGAAGTAACTTCTAGGCTTTGGAGCTACTTTCTGGCCTCCTACAACGATTTAGGACTGACTCATCCTTAGTAACTGTAAACTGTAATTATTATCGGGCAAGTTCTGAGAGGTAACAGGTTTGCCTACGAAGGGATCTCATGGACAGTGTTTTAATACTAAATGCAGTTGAACCATGGAGTTTCAAAGTACATGAATGTTTAGGATTTTGTTATGATGGGCATGATGTGAACAGGACCTGGGTTTTGTAATTATTTCAAGTGAATTTATTAATGGAAGGGCAGTTTATACCCAGTGACCTTCTAATCTTTTGCATTCAGGAGCCCTATTAAAGTGATAACAAAAATGCCAGGACAATATGAAAAATCGATGTTATTTTGCTGCTTTGAAATGATTTGTGTATTATCGCTTTTCACTTTTTATATATTTTACTTTATATATGTTACCGCGTTAGTGATCATTCATGATGCATTTTCTCTTGCATGAAAATCTTATGTAAACCTCTGTTTGGTGCTATTTACCTGCTACAATGCTGTCTTATCTGCATTGTGAAAAATGAACAAAATTGTAATTTTTTTTGCTACTATAGAGTTGTGGTTGCCATTTTTCTACCAGCAACTATCGACCTTCCAAATTTTATTCTGATGCCTTGGAAGCAGTTAAAGACATTCCGAATGGAGCAACTCTACTTGTTGGTGGTAAGAAGTGTTTCCTCCTTGTGTTACTCTTTTGTGAAAAGTATGTCATTTTTTAATTTCTCACTTAAATAATAAATAGTTTAATTTGCAAAATTTGTTGTGGCCTGTTTATTATAACCAAACTGTGATTTCCAAATGGTCGCTCTATACGAGTATTAGCTTTTCAAGCAGGAATGCAAATTGTGAGCCCGAATACAAGGACATATGTCTTCTGTGTACTGTTAAGTGATTACTCTGCAAAAATTCAAGGTTTATTCCTTACCACAGTACATACATGCCTCTCGTATCATAGTGACACAGATTGTGTCAGGTGTAAACAAAACCCTCAGCAAGCAAGACAGTGACTTTGGTTTGCAAATGACATATACATTCTTCTTAAATAGCTGAGAACTGCCAACAAATCTGTGGGTTTCATATTAGTATTTAGAAAGAAAGAGTGGAAAATGACTCTCGTATTTGGTGTCTGTGAGAACTTAGAAATCATCAAAGGGCTTTATGGTTTAATAGTTTTATATTTATGTTCATATGTGACTAATCAGAAAAAATAGGTGTTTTAATGAGGCGTTTTAATATGGTTGGTTTACAGCTTTACAACTTTGGCTCTAAAGAACTGGGCTGGAGGAAATCGGTGGTAGTAGTAATGCAGAGCTATACAGGGGCATTTCAGTAGAAAGCCTGTGGTCAAAGAGAATAGAAAAGATAAAGTATGGGAAAACTTGCATAAGGACAGACAAGGAGTTTTGAAAGAATCAGCAGTATAATTTGGCATAATGGCTTTTTTGCAATCTGCATTGCATTTGACAGTATAATAAGGTCATTCTCATCTGTATTCATATAGATTTACCCTTCCCTAATAAACTATCCTCCTCTTTCCCAATGCATTTTATTTCAGTGCTTTTAATTCTTTCAACCACTCTAATGGGCCATTGCACAAAAGCTTAGTATGGCATTTTTTTGGTGCTTTTCCTGCACTAGGCTTGTTCCCTAATGCAGAAAGCAAGCTAGTGCCAGAAAAACACAAAAAAACCCCCCAACCGTGCTAAATTGCAGCACACCTGGAATGCAAATTGCATACAAATCACTGCATAATTGATTGCGCCTGATGTAAAAAAAACTGCGCTGAAACTTAGCACAGTTTTTTACACTGATTTTTAATGCTGGATACTCATGCCAGCTTTGGCAAGTGTAAAGATCCAGCCAGGAGCAAAAATATCATCTGAGGTAATGTTTGACACTTTACCTCAGTTGATCCAAGCATTGTGGAAAACTCCAATGCCATCAGTACACTGTTGAGGGGCCAGTGCCCCCCTCCCCAGACACCGATCCCCCAACAAACAAAATCCCGAGTTGCCCAGCAGCTCTGATCCCGCCACCCATCCATTCAATCCCCAGGATTCAATATGGGGGTGTCACTCTTCCATATAAGGCATTTATTGCCATATATGGCAATCTGACCTCACCCAGTGCATCCCAGGATGCACTGCATGGGGCCAGGTGCTGCCGTTTTTCAAGATGGTGGTGCAGGGGCAGGAGTATGTGGGCAGTGCTTCCGCCCCATAATCAAAGGTACTGGATGGGGGTTGGGGGATGGAGGGGTTCGGGGTCCACTGTGCCACCAAGGATTTTTTTTTTTGTTTGGGTGGGAAGAAGGGTTCGGAGCCACTGGGCCACCAGGAATTTTTTGATTGGCAAGGCGGGGGGGGGATCAGGGACACTAGGCCACTGGAGATTTTTTGATTGGGCGGGTGGAGGGATCAGGGCCACCAGGGATTTTTTGATTGGGGGATTAGAGCCACTGGACTACCAGGGATATTGTTTCTGTTGGGTCAGTGTTCCAGCACAAAGAGTCAGTGTTAAAGTCAGGCTATGAAACCCTGCGCTAGAGCTGTAAGTGCTGGGCTCTAGTGCAGGGTTTCTGCATCAGCCTGTGTATTAGCTTACACAGGGAATGCATAAAAATGTAAGCTATGGGCCCGATTCCAAGTCGCGTATTGTGGGGCTGCACCTCCCGGCGGGACGTGCAGCCCCGCAAGCCTTCTTGACTCTATTCCCCCTTCTGCTCTCCCTGCACAGCTAGAGCTGCAGGATGGGGGAGCTGGCAGGAGGGGGCAGGGTCGGAGTGGAGCAGGGGTGGGATGAGCCAGCAGGATGTACCGGGCTGATTCAGGTCACGGCCCTGTACATCCTGCGGGGTCAGAGGTGGAATAATCAGCACCGGCAGGGTGATTGGGTCTGGGGATTCCCCCTCCCCCGGAGCCGGGTGCAGGGGGATCCCTGCTGCCCTATCCAGGCCCCAGCTGGCGAGCCATGAGTTGGGTGGCGGGCAAGAGGGGGCTCTAAGCGACGGGAGTCGGGGGATCCTGTGGGGAGGACGTCTCATTACTGCCATACAGAATCAGGTCCTAACGGGCTCACCCTGCAAGGGGCCATCTGGACAGCCCGGATGTGCCCCTTTTGGAATCGGGCCCCACGTCTTTGCCTCTAACACATACATAGTGAAGACAAAGAATTTCACATATACAAACAAAGCCTCCTGCTCATCCAGCGAGGCAAAGCATCTCACAGGCACTCACAAAGCCTCTTGTTCATCCAGCCAGGCAAAGCATCTCACAGGCACACACAAAGCCTCCTACTCATACAGACAGGCAAAGTATCTCACAGGCACACATAAAGCCTCCTGCTCATCCAGCCAGGCAAAGCATCTCACAGGCACACACAAAGCTTGTGTGTGGAGGAGTGGCATAGTGGTTGGGGAAAGGTACGTCAGGTCAGGGGTTCAAATCCCACTAGAGAACAGCAACCTTGGACTGGAAGGACTGGTGTTTCTAGTCCCACAGGTGCTCCTTGTGGTTTTGGGCAAGCCACTTAACCCTCCATAGCCCATGTTTCCTGTAAAATAGTTATCTCCAAGTTATAATACCCTGTTCAATGTAATTTCAGTTTGTTCAATGTAAACCGCACTGATGCAGAATAGTGTGGTATATAAGAGAATGTAAATAAAATAAATAAAGCCTCCTGCTCATCCAGGCATGCAAAACATCTCAGTGGCACACACAAAGCCTCCTGCTCACACATCCAGGCAAAGTATCTCACAGGCACATACAAATCCTCCTGCTCACACAGCCAGGCAGAGCATCTTGCAGGTGAAGGAGTAACCTAGTGGCTAGGGCAGCAGCTTGGGACCAGAAAGACCAGTGTTCAAATCCCATTGACATTCCCTGTGGCCTTGGACAAGTCACTTAACCCTTTGTTGCCTTAGGAGTAAGCGTAGGGCCCTGTTTACTAAGCATTTTCCTTAAAAAAACAAAATGAGAAAATCCATTAGTAAACAGGGCCTTAGATTGTAAGCCCTTCAGGGACAGGGAAATACCTTCAGTAACTGATTATAACTACAACTGGAAAGACATGAGCTAAATACTAATAAATGCAAAAAAAAAAATAAATCTCAAAGGCGCACACACAGTCTTCTTTCAGGCAAAGCATCTTGTAGGTATGTGCACACACATGTGTGTACACACATCACACACACACTCACAGCCAGTGCCTATTTCTGTCATTTTTTCCGATTTCATTTTTCTTTAATTTTCCCTACATTGTCATATCCTCCTCTCACCAGTGAGCCCCTCTCCTTTTCTGAACCCTTTTGTCATTTCTCAATCCGTCTCCATGTCCACTCCTATTCCTTCTCTTTCCTTGCACTGTCCCACCTCATGTCCTTTTTCTCCTTTACACCACTTTCTCAGCTGTTCACTGACTCGCACTGTTCAAAGCCAGATGCGTCACTTGTGTTAGGCTCTGCACTGAAGCTGCATAGGTCAGGCAAGGGAAATTTAAAAAGCCCCTCTAGTTCCTAGCTGCTTTCTCCTTGGTTGACTGGTGGGCAGGGAAGAAGCACAAGCATTACTGGGTAGACAAATGCCCCTCTAAACTCTTCTTTGTCCCCCAGTACTTTTGCCTTTCTCTCTTGTTGCTCATCAGCAATGCTTAAAAAAAGCAAAACAAAATACATAGATATTGGATGGCAGAACAGCAGTTCAAATCAGAAAATGAAGGAAATAATTCTCACAGCACTGTTGATTCATTCTCTTTATTTTTCTCATGGTAGCAGAGTTAGAGCACCTGCAGCACTATCAGAAGCACCTCTTCCTGCTTCTGTTTTAAACCTGCTGACTTATGTATAGACAGAAGAGGAAGGGGCTGAAACAATATTTTGGAAGAAGAGTAGCCTAGTGGCCCAAGCAATGGGCTGAGAACCAGGGAAACCAATTTCACATTCCACTACTCTCATTATCAGTCCTTGCAACCTTGCTCAAGTTGCTTTGCCTCCCATTGTCTCAGGTTCCCACTTACAGGCTGATGAAGAAACCCTGTGCTAGAATCCAGTGCTTAAAACTCTAGCGCAAGGTTTCATAGTGCGAGTTTAACGCTGACTCTTTGTGCTGGAATGCAATATTTAAATTACCCAGTGCGCAAAAAGTCAGTGTTAAACTGGGAAAGCAAGCCAAACTCAAGCATACAGAAGTCGGCGCAAGTTAGGCATGCTGTCCAGGAGAAACAGAGGACGTTTGACATCAGAATACCCAATGCCATTAGAATACTGTTGGGAGGCTGGTGCCCCCGACACAGACCCCCCCCCCCCGCTACAGAAACCAAATCCCTGGTGGTCGTGCCTGCTCATTAAAATAAAAAATCCCTGGTGGTCCAGCACCCCTGATTTTCCCCCCTCCCACCCAATAAAAACAAAACCCTGGTGGCCCAGCGGCCCCAATTCCCCCTACCCACCCAACCACCTCATTAAAAAAATCCCTGGTGGCCCAGGGACCCCGATCCCTCCACCCACCCAATAAAAAAAATCCCTGGTGACCCAGCAGCCCCGTCCCACCTACCCAATAACAAAAAGGCCTGGTGGCCCCCAACCCCCATCCCCATCCCAGTACCTATAATCTGAAGCAGGAGCGTTGCCCACATGCTCCCACGCCCCATCTGCCTTATATGACAATCTGACCTCGCATGGTGCATCCCAGGATACACAGTCATTTTTCAAGATGGTGGCACAGGGGTGGGAGCGTGTGGGCAATGCTCCTGTTCCAGATTAAAGGTACCAGGTGGGGTGTTCAGGGGCCACCAGACCTTTTTGTTATTGGGTGGGGGATCAGGGCTGCTGGGCCACCAGGGACTTTTTTATCGGATGGGCGTGTGAGGATCGGGGCCACCGGGAATTTGGTTTCTGTTGGGGGGTTGGTGTCGGGGACACTAGTCCCCCCGACAATATTCTGATGGCATCAGGGGCTTTCCCTGATGCCTGGATCATCTGAGTGAAGTATCGAACTTCACCTCAAATGACACTTTTGCTTCCGGCTGGATGTTTACACCTGCTCAAAGCTGGCATGAAGATCCAGCATTAAAAAGCAGTGTAAAAAACGGAGCTAAGTTTCAGTGCAGTGTTTTACGTTGGGCGCAATTACTTATGCAGTGATTTGCATGCCAAGTGCAGTTTAGCGCAGTTGCATTTGTTTGGCGTTTTTCCGGTACTAGCTTGCTTTCTGTATCTCAGAGTGAGCCTAGTGTGAGAAAAACGCCATGAAATGCCATGCTAAGCTTTTCTGCATCAGACTATGAATTTGTAAATTTTTTAAAGACAGGAGCTTATCGTATTGAAATATTTACCACAATTGTATAAGACTGCACATTCAGCTGTGCAATAAAATTAAAGGACTCTTTTACTAAAGTATACTAAGCAGTGTGGAATAGGATGCAGGAAATATTAGTACATGGCAGTGATAACTCTTACCACCTTGGCACAACTGTGCTAACTGCAGACCATTTTATGGGTGGATGGGTGTGGACTGCGCATTGCAATTAGCACATGGCAGTTTACTGAGCAATAACTGTTACTGCTGCAGATAGCAAAGATGCACTTGCTGCCTCCTAAATAGGTAACGTGATTTTCTGTGTATTAACTGCATGGGAGTATGCTGGGAGGGCCCCCAAAGGTTAGTGCAGAGGCTTTGCATTACCGCGTGTTAATCTTTGCATCTAACTCATGGTACATGCAAAACTTTATTGCACTTTAATAAAAGGGCCGTTAGTACTGTTATTGGGCTAGGTCAGGCGAATGGTCTATCAAGTCCAACATCCTGCTTCAGACAGTAGCCAAGCCTGGTCACCTGGAAGCATCCAGTAGAGCCATTGCCCGTTCTCAAACAGAAGCATTAGCAATGCTCGTGGATTCCATAACTAATGAATGGTAATGGAACTGTTCTCCAGAAAGTTGTCAAAACCTTTTTTTTAAACCTAACTATACCGATAAATTGGAAGACTGGATGTTCAAATGGCAGATTAAATTTTATGTGGACAAGTGCAAAGTTATGCACCTAGGAAAGAACAACCCAAACTACGGTTGCACAATGCAAGGTTCCACATTAGGAACCTCCACCCAGGAAAAAGATTTAGGTGTCATCATGGATAACATGTTGAAACCCTCTGCCCAGTGTGAAGCTGCATCCAAAAAGGCAAATAGAATGTTAGGAATCAAAGAAAAGGAATGGAGAATAAAACAAAGAATATTATAATGCCTCTGTATTGTTCCATGGTACGATCACAGCTTGAATATTGTGTGCAATTCTGATTGCTGTAGCTTAAAAAAGGATACAAAGGAATTAGAAAAGGTACAGAGAAGAGCCACCAAAATAATAAAGGGGATGGAAGGATACCCCTATGAGGAGAGGCTTAACAGGTTAGGGCTCTTCAACCTGGAAAAGAGACAGCTGAGGGGAGATATGATAGAGGTCTATAAATTAATGAATGTAGTGGAACTGGTAAACATAGATCATTTGTTTACGCCAGCAAAAAGTAGAAAGATTAGGGGACATGCAATGAAGCTATAGTGTGACCCATTTATGACTAATAAGAGAAAATATTTTTTCACTCAACGTGTAATCAAACTCTGGAATTGGTTACTGGAGGATGTAGCAAAAGCTGTTAATGAGCTGGATTTAAAAAAGGTTTGGAAAAGTTTCAGGAGGAAAGGTCCATAAACCATTACTAAAGAGGACCCGGGAAATCCACTGCTTATCCCTGGACGAACATTGTGGACCTGTGTGATTTTGGCAACATGCCAGGTACTTGTGACTTGGATTGGCTACTGTTGAAATCAGGATACTGGGCTTGATGGACGGTCTGACCCTGCATGGCATATCTTATGTTCTTATGCAGAGGGAGGTGTAGCCTAGTGGTTAGAACACTGGTTTGGTAACCAAGTAACCAGGGTTCAATTCCCACTAGCACTCCTTGTGGCCTTGGGCAAGTCACTTAATCCTCCACTGTCTCAGAAGAAAGGCCTGGCAATCTACTTCCAGTAACACTGCCAAGAAAACCCAGGAGCTGCTGGGTCACTAGGAGTCAGCACTGACTCAAAGGCACACATTGCACTGCATTTTGCATGTTCTTATGTTAGCCTTTACCACTTTGTATGGCAGCATATCCCATCCCACAGTTTGATTTAATGTTGACTAAAATACATTCTTATTTTCATTAAAGCATCTGTTACCAGTTAGTTTTATTGGAACATCTAGTACTATTTTAAATTTTTATTTTATTTACATTCTCTTATATACCACGCTATTCTGCATCAGTGCGGTTTACATTGAACAAACTGAAATTACATTGAACAGGGCATTATAACTTGGAGATAACTATTTTACAGGGAACATGGGCTATGGAGGGTTAAGTGGCTTGCCCAAGACCACAAGGAGCACCTGTGGGACTAGAAACCCCAGTCCTTCCGGCCCAAGGTTGTTGTCCTCTAGTGGGATTTGAACCCCCGACCTTCCAGCCTGAAGTACCTTGCCCCAACCACTGTTCTATATTAATTTGTTGCACATCAGCTTCCATTGTTTTCCTCCATCATTTCTTCTCAAGGCTTAAGATCCCTAATATGTTCAATCCAATTTATCATTTGTGTTTATTTATTTATTAACTGTATTTATATCCCGCTTTTCACCAGGTCAAAGCGGCCCAATATCAAAAAGGGGGGGGGACAGTAATCAATTCTTAGGGTGGAGGGGCTGTCACCGGGGAGGCTAACATTAATGATCTGAACAGACATTAAGGACTTAAACAATGGACATCAGTCTCTTAGTAGGTAGATCTGTGAGTATGTTAGAGGGTCTGGAGGGGTAGTCAGTGATGGATGTTTGTTTCTGGTCCGAGGTATTCCTGGAATAGGATGGTTATTAGTTGTTTTCTGAATGTTGAAGGATCTCTGTTGCCCTTCTCTGCACCTTTTCTGTTAGGGTACTGTCAGGTACTCCCAGGTGACTCAATTGTTCATTTTTGGAGACAAGATACTGAGCTTAATGGACCTCTAACCCAGAATGGTACTCATTGAGCTGATTTCATAAGCAGCCGCATAAAGCTATGTACCATTTACTCATTTATTGTAAGTTACCTATTTTGAAGGACTTACGTGAATGGGCTCTTAGGTACATAGTTTAGGTGGTCACTGTTCTGCAAGCATGCGTGTAAGACCAATTACACTGAAAGTTTGGGCAGAGTGCTAATTTACGATTTTCAGAAAGCCTTTGACAATGTCCCTTATGAGAGACTCTTGGGGAAATTAAAAAGTAAAGGGATAGGAGACAGTATACTATTGTGGATTAGGAACTGATGAAAAGACAGAAAACAGAGACAATTTTCTCAGTGGAGAAAGGTGAATAGTGGACTATCCCAGGGATATGTGCTGGGCCTGCTGCTTTTGAAAATATTCATAAATAACCTGGAACTGGAACAACAAGTGAGGTAATCAAATTTGCAAGTGACACAAAATTATTCAAAGTTGTTAATATACAAGAGGATTGTCAAAAATTGCAAGAGGACATTGAGAAAGTGGGGAACTGGCTGTCCAAATAGCAGATGAAATTTAATGTGGCCAAGTGCAAAGTTATGCACTTAGGGAAGAACAACTCAAACTGCTATTACACGAGGCAAGGTTCCACATTAGGAATCACCACTCAGGAAAAGGATCTAGGCATCATCATGGTTAATATGTTGAAATCCTCTGCCCAGTGTGTAGTGGCAACCAAGAAAGAAAATAGAATGCTAGGAATCATTAGGAAAGGACTGGTGAATAAAACCAAATATATTATAATGCTTCTGTATTGTTCCATGGTGCTACTGCACCTTGAATATTGTGTGCAGTTCTGGTCATCATATTTTAAAAGGATAAAGCAGAATTAGGAAAGATACAGAGAAGAGTGACCAAAATGGGAGATAGAAGGATACCCTTATTAGGAAAGACTTAACAGATTAGGGCTCTTAAGCTTTGAAAAGAGATGGCTGAGGGGGATTGTGGTAGAGGTCTATTAAATAATGAGTGAATGGAATGGGTAAACATAGATTTGGTGGTTTGTTCCTTCAAAAAGTAGAAAGACTAGAGGACACGCAGTGAAGCTACAATGTAACTCATTCAAGACTAATCAGAGAAAATTGTTTCAGTCAATGCGTAATCAAACTTTGGAATTCATTGCCAGAAGAAGTAGTAAAAGCTGTTAGTGCAGCCAGGCTTAGAAGAGGTTTGGACAAGATTTTGGAGGAAAAGTCCATTATTAAAGTGGACTGGGGAAATCTGCTGCTTACCCCTGGGATAAGCAGCACAAATTCTATGTACTTTTTGGGAATCTGACTTGTGACCACTGTTGGAAACAAGATACTGGGCTTGATGGTCCTTTGGTCTGACCCAGTATAACATATCTTAGGTTCTTAATTTACTTTCCCATATCCAGACTTTTTGGAGGTCCCTGTGTGTTCTCAGATCGCTAGAGTAAGGATCCAGTCTAGGCTCATTTCTTTGTCAGGATCTGTTATATAGACTCAGCTTTCATTAGAGCTGTGTATAACATCTGCTTTATTATCTTTTCATAAACAAATTTAAGTTGTTTTATGATGTGTGTTTTTTTGGTACAGAGGGATATTTAATTTTTTCTCCAGGAACAAGCAGGAAGTCAGTCCTCATATATGGGTGATGTCAGCGCTGACGGAGCCCTGTGGAAGCATCTCCCTAGCTTTCAAAGAAAGCCTTTGGGAGATGCCACCATGCATGCGTGGTCCCCTTCCCGCCCAAGGGTGCCATCTTACTCAGTCTCCTTTTTTCTGTGGAGCCCAACAGATGTCCGTCTTTTTTTCCCGGAAAAAAGTTGATCTTTTGTGCATTAAACTGTCTTTTCTTTCTTTGGTTAGCAGCAATCTCTTTTCCATCTCTGAGCCTGGTTGCCCTGGCATCGAGTTTCAGACCCATTTTTTGTTTTCTTTTCCAGTGCAGTTTTGCGCCTTTTTCTATCCGCTGGCCACATCGGAGGTCTTCGACCTCGTGGGGGTCCTTTTTGCCCCAATGGCCAGTGGGTTCAAAAAGTGTGATCAGTGCACAAAAAACATGTCCCTCACCGATACACACGACTGCTACCTTGGGTGTCTAGGTGCTGACCATGACCCAGAGGTCTGCACTCTGTGCAAAAAGATGTTCGCGAAGGCCATCTAGCATCATTAGCAAAAACAAGACAACGTCTTCCACGGGTCAGATTCTGCACTGGTATCCCCGGTAGCCTCATGCTCTAAGGCCCCGCATGGATCCTCGGAGTCACGTAAAGTCCCTGTGACGCCTGATCGGGTCCGCGGACACTCCGACAAGGGTACCCCGGAGCAGGAATGCAAGAAGAAATCCTTGAGAACTTCATCCCGGGACTCGGACACACAGGGCAAGCCCCTTGCCAGGTCCCACAGTCCACGGAGAGTACCCGAGGAGTTAGAGTGAGAGCAGCCAGCAAATGTTTCCCAAACAGATGCCGAGGCCTCTGGTGACTGGTCACAGACCACCAAGGCCTATCCCATTGAGGACTCACTCTCCTCACCGACGCCGGACCCAGTAACCCTGGTGTCCATGTCGAAGGCTGCAACTCCTGAGTAGGAAGCCAGGATGATGGCATTGGAATGTAGTGTCACTGCCTTCCTTGCATCACAATAGGCATTGATGCCCAGCCCTGCTGGTGCTCGCACTGAAACCATAGGGACCTCGATCTCGAGGACTCCCTAGGCCGCTGAAATGATCCTTGAGAGCCTAGAGCCTTGAACTGATCCTTGGCGTGGGTCTCGATCCTGCTTCCATTCCTCGGGAGAATGATTCTCCCCGTCGAGCGCCTGTGGCTCTGGCCATGCAGCTGCCATAGGTCACAAAGGCCCCGACCCAGGCCCTGCACTCCCGGCGCCATCAGTCCTCGAGTCCTTGACCGATTACTCCGACTGGGAGTCTGAGGACGAAGCAGCCCTAGAGATTAAACACAGCGATCTCCCATCAGACCCATCTCCCCAGGCATCACTGCACCAGTCCCCACCCGAGGACACACTGTTCTTTGAGTTTGTTCGAGACATGGCGAAAGCCTTGTCCCTCACCACGGAGTCGGAAGAGGACCCTCTCACGGAGGAACTTAAAATCCTTCAGTATGAGGCTCCACCCAGGCCCTGATGGTCTCTGTTCCTGTCATCCTCGGGCAGCTCCTCCTCCAAATGTAGGAGACACTGGCATCAGTACCAATAGTTAGTCGATGCCTCGATATCTTGTACCTGGTCCAGCGGGGTCCCAGATTCACGAAGGCACAACTCCCACACACCTCTATAGTGGTAGAATTAACTGTGCACCGGCAGAAGAGCCTGAAGACTCATTCCTCCATACCCCCGGGCAGGGAATCCCATGCCCTCGGACACAAATGATACCAGGGCTCCATGCTGAGTTGGCGAATCCAAGCCTACCAGCAGTATATCGGCATGTATCTCCGAGAGAGACCTGGCAATGGAAAGCACAGGTTTATCGGCAGGTCTCAGTGGGGATCACCTCCAGCGATTCCAAACCCTCACGAAGTGCGTCAGGGAGTGCTTGAAGTACATATCCCGGACCGCCTAAGATGGCTTTGAGTCCAATGCAAAGGTGGCCGCCACAGGCATTGGCACTCGACACCAGGCTTTGCTCCAGGCATCGGACCTCGAGCAGTGGGTCCAAGAGAAACTCCTTGATGTCCCCTGCCTCGAGGAAAACCTTTTCAGCAAACTGATAGAGGAAAAGGCAGCGGAAATCGAGACCGAGTTCCTCACAAGGACTCGGCACTCCAGGAAGACTTCCACCCTTCCTAAGAAGAAACCATCAGGGAAGAGGCTCCCTTTGCAAATAAAAGGCTAGCCTTATCGAGACTGCCCCCAATATCAGGCCCCCAGACCCTACAACAAGGTTACCAGGGCAAGGGAGCAGGCCAAGGCCTGCGTAAGCCTAAGGGCTCTAAGCCCCAGACGCCGGCTCATGCCCAGGCTGGGTCAGGGTTTTGACTCCCTGAGCATAGCCTCTCCACCCGTGGGGGAATAACTGCCAACAAGGGGGGCATCTGATTCATTTCGCCTATCAGTGGCCTGCCATCACCACTAACTCCTGGGCACTCCAAGTAGTTAGAAGGCTACCTCCTTCACTTGGACCAGATGCCTCCCCCTTTCTTTCCAGTAGAGCCCCCTCAGACTCCTCTGCACCAGGCCCTGCTATGCAGGAAATTGCAGGCCTCCTCATGGACAGAGCTGCGGAGCCAGTACTCCACCACCTTGGGGGCAAGGGGTTCTACTCCCGATACTTTCTGGTCCCAAAAAGAACAGGGGGCCTAAGGTCAATTCTGGACTTGCGAAACCTGAACAAGTTCCTGGTGCCAGAGAAGTTTAAGATACACTCTCCCTTGGAACATTGCTGCCCCACCTCCAGCAGGTAGTTTAGCTATGCTCCTTGAACCTAAAGGATGCTTACACCCACAGCCTCATTCATCTCAGTCACAGGCAGTACTTAAGGTTCATGCTTTTATTTAATTATTTATATGCTATTCCCCAGTTAATCCTTGTTTTATTCCCCTGTTACCTGTAACTTGGACAAGTTCTCTAAATCTGAGTGTATTTTGTTTAATGTAAACCGCACTGATGTCAAATAGTGCGGTATATAAGAGCTGTTAAATAAATAAATAAAATAAATAAATGGTCAGGGGTGACCACTACCAGTGCAGGGTACTACCCTTCGGTCTAGCCTCTGCACCAAGAGTCTTTGCCTGGCAGTGGTGACTGCCTACCTCTGTTTCCAAGGAGCCTTCATCTTCCCTTACTTGGATGATTGGCTCGTAAAGGGGGACACGGCCACCAAGGTGCAACAGGCCATAGCCCGCACCATCAATGTCCTTCAGTATCTGGGGTTCATGATAAACCACTCCAAGCCTCACCTCACTCCAATGCAGGACTTGGAGTTCATAGGGGTTCAACTGGACACTTCAGGCCAGGGCCTTCCTTCTCTTGGACAGGGCAGGTCACCTCAAGACTCTAGCCATTGAGGTGCAACACCATCACGCAGTGTCGGCACAGTCCATACTCCACTTACTGCGGCACATGGCATCCACAGTCCATATGGATCCCAATGCCCGCCTTCACATGCGGGCGGTACAGTGGTGTCTCCGCTCCCAATGGACACAAGCCACTGGCAGGCTCTGAGATAAAGTCTTCAGTCTTGACAGCTAGCGGAGTCACTCAACTGGTGGCAGACCACACAGCACCTGCAGGAGGGCAAGTCCTTCTAGTTCCCAAATCCCCAGAAGGTCCTCACCACGGATGCCTCCCTACTGGGCTGGGGTACCCATTGCGTGGAACCCTGCACGCAGTACAATTGGTCCTAGGCGGAGAGCCAGCAGCATATCAACCTGCTGGAGCTTGGGGCCATTTTTGTGGCAATCAAGGTCTTCCACCACCACCTGTGGAACCAGTTGGTGCTAGTCCAAATGGACAACCAGGTCACGATGTTCTACCTGAACAAGCAGAGAGGCACGGGGTCTTCCTCATCATGTGGTTGGAGGGTCTTCTGTCTGCCTTCCCTCCCATGCCACGAATCGCCCAAACCCTCTTCAAGGTCCTGTGGGACAAGGCTTCCATGATCCTGGTGGCCCCGTGGTGGCCCAGACAGCCTTGGTTTCCTCTGTTGTTCCGCTTCTCGACGGAGCTCCTGATCCCTCTGGGGAATGCCCCGGGGTGACTGATCCAGGAGTAGGGTTCACTTCTTCACCCCAGCCTGGGGTCTCTGTTGTTAGCAGCATCACTGCTGAACGGGTAGCCTTAGCGCCCTTCAACCTCCCAAGGGAGGTGGATGAAGTCCTCCTGGCCTCTCGTAAGAACTCCATAAGACAGGCCTGCACCTTCAAATGGCGCAGATTCTCAGTGTGCAATGGGTTGACCTGTTCTCTTGCCAGGTGCACAGGGTGCTGCAGTACTTGCTTCACCTTTCGCAAACCAAACTCTAGTCCAACTCCGTCAGAGTGCACCTGAGCGCGCTCTTGGCGCACCATCATTCCATAGAGGGCAAGCCTCTTTCTGCTCCACCCATCGTTACTCAATTTTTGTGGGGTCTTCTGCTCTCTAAGCCTCCCATCCACCCGCCCCTGGTGGAATGGGACCTCAACATGATTTTGATACAGCTCACCAAGCTGCCTTTTGAACCTCTGGCTATCTGCCATTTGCGTTACCTTTCCTGGAAGGTCGTCTTCCTGTTGGCGCTCACCTCTGCCCACTGAGTCAGCAAGGTTCAGGCCTTGGTGACCGAGCCACCCTACACCAGATTCTACAAGAACAAGGTCATGCTTCACACTCAGCTTAAATTTCTTCCAGAGGTGGTATTTGCGTTCCACCTTAACCAAGAGGTGGTGCTCCCCACCTTCTTTCCATGACCCCATGCTGACAAGGCTGCGGCCGTTCTCCATACTTTGGATTGTAAGAGGGCCCTGTCTTTCTATCTGCAGTGTACCCAAGGCCAACGCAGAGCCTCACAGCTTTTCATTTCCTATGAACCAGTCACCTGGGGGAGGCTGTTACCAAGCGGACCTTATCCACCTGGGTGGCAAACTGCATTACCTTCACCTACGATCAGGCTGGGCTCTCATTGGAGTGCCGGGTCATGGTGCACAATGTCAGGGCTATAGCGACCTCAGTTGCAAGCTTGCACTCTGTCCCTATGGCAGACATCTACCGGGCCACTACCTGGTCCTCAGTCCATACATTTGCAGCTCACTACTGCCTGGAGAGGGAGTCCCAGCAGGACAGTACCTTCAGCCAGGCTGTACTCCGTAATCTCTTCGAGCTCTAGGCAACTCCTACCCTCCGACCCTTCTTGTTCAGGATACCAGAGTGATGGTTCTCCCTGGACTCTGGGGTTCTTAGAGTCTCTCCTCAGACTCGCTTGGGGCTGCTCGTGACTGGGCTGTGTTTTCTACAGGTTCTTGGTAGCTTGTAATTAGGGAGTCCAGTATGTGAGGACTGACTTCCTGCTTTTTCCTGGAGAAAGCATAGTTACTCACTCACCTGTAACAAGTGTTCTCCAGGGACAGCAGGAATCAGTCCTCACAACCCTCCCTCCTCCCCATGGAGTTGCTGCACAATTTTTGTCATCTTCTTTTGTCGGCTCTAGTTAGTCATTTGACTGAATAAGATGGCACCCTTGGGCAGGAAGGGGACAACACATGTGTGGTGGCATCGCCCAAAGGCTTTCTTTGAAAGCTGGGGAGATGCTTCCACGGGGCTCCGTTGATGCCCATTGGCACCTGTATGTGAGGACTGATTCCTGCTGTCCCTGGAGAATACCTGTTACAAAAAACTCCATGTTATATCCAAGGTCTACAACAGCTGAAAACCCTTTGAAAGCTTGAGAGAAGATGGCGGAGAACAACACTTGAGGAAGACTGCAACAATTATCTAAATCTGCTATGGGACTACCATACAGCCATAGACAAAGCTAAGCAGCAATATCATGCAAATCTTATGAACTCATTGATCAACCATCTTAGAGAACTCTTCGACCTTGTCAAACAGCTCACAAACCCACCCACCACTCAGCCCCCACTCTCAACCAGCAACTGGCAGTCCACTACAAGCAACTTTGCCCTCATCCCAATCCCACCCCCACCCCGCCCGATGGACCACCTTATACATTATCACCAGAGACATCTGCACCTACCTGCTGAGCCACCTTCCACACCATCACCAGAGATAACTTCAAATCCACCCTAACTACAATCAACACTCACCTCCCCACCTCGATCCCTGCCCTGCCAACTGGATCAAAGCAGCAAAGATGGATTTCAGCCATTTACTCACCAGAATAACCCAAGCAGTATTACAACAAGCACAAATGCCTGAGCACCTGAAATTCTTCTCCATCCGGCCCACCCTGAACAAACCCAACCTTGACCTATCAGACCCTACCTCCTACAGACCCATCGCCAGCCTCCCCTTCCTAGCAAAGGTCATTGAGAAGACTATCCAACTGCAACTACAGGACCATATTGACAACAACTCCCTCCTGGACCCACAACAGCATGGATTATTCCCTCTACATGGAGTGGAAACCCTGATGACCACACTCATCAATAAACTAATCAAAGGCATACAAGACCCAACCCAAGGTTTCCTACTGATCTTTCTCGACATCTCAGCAGTGTTCGACACCGTTGACCACAAAACTCTCCTTCAGCGCTTGAAATCAATGGGAATTCAAGAAACAGTATACATATGGTTCCACTTTTACCTCTCTTAACAGACAGCAACAAATAAAACAAGGAACAAATACCTCCAGCCCTTACCAATAAACACAGCGAGTACCCCAAAAATCCACTCTATCTGCAACCTTTACCTCCAACCCCTCTGCAAGATCATCAGAACACACAACATTGATTTCCACATCTATGCTGATGATATCATGTTATACAGTCCACTCCAAACCAAGCCATCATACACAAAGATTCAAGAATGCTTTGCTGACGTCTCCCGTTGGTTGACAGCCAACAATTTCTCAATCAATTACAAAAAAACAGAAGCCTTATTTATCACGAGAGACAACACATTCTCCAGGAACAAGCAGGAAGTCAGTCCTCATATATGGGTGACATCGGCACTGATGGAGCCCACGCAGAGCATTTCCCCAGCTTTCAAAGAAAGCCTTTGGGAATGCTACCACACATGCGTGGTCCCCTTCCCATCCAAGGGTACCATCTTGCTCAGTCTCGCTTTTTCTGCAGAGCTCTTCAGTCGTGCGTCTTGTCCCTGGAAAACGTTTTTCTTTCCTAAGTGCATTTTTGTCTTTCTGGCTAGCGCCGGTTCCCCCTCCCGCCTCTCGAACACCACTGCTTCGGCGGTCGGTCTCAGCGCCCCTTTTTCCTTCTTTTCCTCCTTAGCACTTTTGCGCCTTTTTAACCGCAGGTTGTGTCAAGGGTCTTCAACCTCACGGGGTCCAATGGCCTCCGGTTTTAAAAAATGTGATTGATGCACCAAAAACATTCCACTTACGGACACCCATGATTGCTGTCTCAAGCATCTTGATGCTGATCATTACTCGGAGCAATGCTCCTTATGTAAAAAGATGTCCTCTAAGGCCATCCAGATTTGCTGGGAGAAGCTCGATGATATCTTCCATAAGGCAGACTCGACCCCAGTATCCCCGGTAGCCTCGCATTTCAAGGCCCCGCAATCCTTGGAGCTGCCCAAAGTTCCCCGTGGCCCACAGGCACTGCAACCAGGAGTCCCACAAGCGTGAGCAGAAAAAGAAGCCATGTGGGCATCATCCAGGGGGTCAGACAAGCATGAGAAGTCACGCACCAGGTCCAGCAGCCCCCTATGACAGTCCGAAGAGTCGGAGAGAGAGAGGCCAAGAAAGGTACCTTGAACCAATGCGGAGACCTCCGGTGATGGCATCCGGTCTCCAGAGGGTTATCCCGGTGAAGACCCCCTCTCCTCCTCGACGCCTGACCTGGTTACCCGCGTCAGTGTTGCAGGGCCCCACTCCTGAATGGTAGGCCTGAATGCTGGCCTTGAAACACAGCGTTTCTGCATTCCTCACTGTCCAGCAGGCACAGATGCCTGGCCCCCCCAGTACATGCCATGAGACCACAGGGACCTCGACCTCAAGGACTCCCTGGGCTGCCTCAGTGATCCCTGAGAGCCAGATGCCTCGTGAGGAACCTCAGTGAGGGTCTCGATCTCCTTCCCATTCCTCAGGTGTGAGATCATCTCAGGTGAGGGCCTCCGGATCTAGACAGTCTTCGGCCTCGGGAACCCGGCCTGGGTTGCTGACCCACCTGTAAACACCCAACCTCAAGTCCTCCATGGAATATTTGGAGTGGGAATCTGATAGAGACACTTCATTGGAGACTCGGGCTCACCGAGACCTCCCCTCAGATCCTTCCCCGCCGAATCAGAGACAGCGGTCCCCATCTGAGGACACAGTCTCTTTCCTTGAGTTTGTCGTGATATGGTGCGGGCCCTCGCATTTTCCACTGAGTCAGAGGAGGAACCTCGAGCGGAGGAACTTGATATTCTCCAATATGAGGCACCACCGAGGGGAAACTCACAGTCCCGGTCTCCTCCATCCTTAACTGGCTCCTTCTCTGCATGTGGGAGACCCCGACCTCTGTCCCAATCATCAGTCGATGCCTGGACTCCATGCACAGGGTCCAGCGGGGTCTGGAGTTTCGGAAGGCACAGCTTCCCCATACCTCCATGGTCATCGAGTTGGCCATGCGTAAGCAGAAGAGTCCGAAGACTCACTCTTCAGTGCCTCTGGGCAGGGAGGCTTGTGCCCTTGATGCCCTCGAACGCAAATGTTACCAGGGCTCCATGCTAGCATGCCGCATCCAGGTTTACTAACTTTATATTGGTATGTTCCTCTGAGACTTCACTAAAGAACTCAGGGAATTTATGGTAGGTCTCAATGGGGACCACCTCCAGCGCTTCCAGGCACTTTCGAGGTAAATCAGCAAGTGCTCCAAATACCTCTCATGAGTCGCTTATGGTGGCTTCGAGTCCTCCGCACGAGTGGCAGCAGCCGGCATTGGCACCCGCCGGCAGGCTTGGCTCCAGTCCTCTGACTTGGAATAGTGGGTCCAGGAGAAGCTCCTCGACTTCCCTTGCCTTAGGGAGCAGCTCTTTGGTAAGCCCATAGAGGACAAAGTGGCCAAAATTAAGACCTCCACCCTTCCTAGAAAAAAGCCATAAGGGAAGAAACCCTTCTTCCTCAGGAAGGGCCAATCCTTCAGGGGATACCCCCTGTACCTGACCACACTGACCCTGCCACAGGGTGATCAGGGTAAGGGCTCTGGTCAGGGGCCTCGCATACCTAAAGGCAAAAGACCCAGCCATCGGCTCCATCTTAGCTGGGCTCGGGGTTTTGATGTCCCCAGCATAACCTCTCGACCGCTGGACAACCAGCTACCGAGGGGGGGGGGGGGAGGCTGGTCCACTTTGCCTACAGGTGGAACTCCATCACCAGCAACACATGGTTTCTCCAGGTCGTCGGGGAGGGTTACCCCCTCCAACTGGTCCAGCCGCCTCCCCTTACTTCCCTGGGGAGCTGCACCGGCCTCCTCTGCACCAGGTCTTACTAACTCAAGAGCTCACAGGCCTCCTCAAAGATGGGGCAATGGAGCCCGTCTCACCTCACCTACGAGGAAAGGGGTTCTACTCCAGATACTTCCTCATTCCGAAAAGAACAGGAGGCCTCATGCCCATCGTCGACCTGAGGACCCTGAACAGATTCCTGGTGCGGGAGAAGTTCAAAATGCTCTCCCTTGGAACATTGCTGCCCTACCTCCAGCAGGGCGATTGGCTATGCTCCTTGGACTTAAAGGATGCTTACACCCATATCCTTATCCACCCCAACCACAGGCAATATCTACGGTTTATGGTAGGAGGCAGTCATACCAGTACATGGAGCTTCCCTTCAGCCTCGCCTCCACACCACGGATCTTCACCAAGTGTCTTGCGGTGGTAGCAGCCCACCTCCATCTCCAATGCGCCTTCGTCTTTCCTTATCTGGACGATTGGCTCATAAAGGGGGTCATGGCCCCAGAGGCCCCTCAGGCCGCACCATCTGGCTTCTGTAGCACTTGGGCTTCGTGGTCAACCACTCATAAGAACATAAGATATGCCATACTGGGTCAGATCAAGGTCCATCAAGCCCAGTATCCTGTTTCCAACAGTGACCAATCTAGGTCACAAGTACCTAGCAGTTTCCTCAAAAGACACAGGTTCCACAATGCTTGTATTGGGTCAAGCAGTGGATATTCTGGGTCCTCTTCAATATTGGTTTATGGACCTTTCCTCCAGGAACTTGTCCAAAATCCCACCTTACTCCAGTACAATCCCTGGAGCTCATAGTGGCTCGCCTGGATTCACTCTGGGCTAAGGCCTTCCTTCCTCAGGACAGGGCAGACTGCCTCATGTCCCTGGCGTCCGACGTGCGGAGTTGCAGCTCAGTCTCGGCTCGCTCATTGCTTCTCCTCCTCGGCCACAAGGCCTCCATAGTCCATGTCGTGCCCAATGTCTGCCTCAACATGCGGGCAGCACAGTGGTGCCGCTGCACACAATGGGCCCAGGTGACGGGCTGACTCAAGGATCCCATTTCTGTCTTGCCTCGGTTGGTGGAGTCCTTGGTCTGGTGGCAGGATATGATGTATACCTCGTAACACCTGCTCCAGGGCATGCCATTCCAGATCCTGGTCCCCCAGGCAGTCCTGGTGACAGACACCTCCCTCTCAGGTTGGGGGCCCATTGCGAGGAGCTGCATACTCGGGGGGCCTGGTCCCTTGAGGAGAGTCAGCAGCAGATCAAGCCGCTAGAGCTCTGAGCCATTCTCCTTGCACTGAAGGCATTTTGGCACTGGCTATGGCACCAGGTGATGCTCGTGCAGATGGACAACCAGGTCACTATGTTCTGCTTGAACAAACAGGTGGGTACTGGTTCCTACATCCTCTGCCAGGAGGCGGTGACCCTGTGCTCTTATGCGCTGAGCCAGGACATTATCCTCAGAGCCGTATATCTCCCTATCGAAGACAATGGTTTTGCAGACCAACTGAACAGAGTCCTCCAGCCGCATGAATGGCACCTGAATCCTGCGACAGCACAACAGCTGTTCCAGCTTTGGGGCATCCCAGACCTGGATCTCTTTGCCAGTTCAGCCAACACTCAGCTCCCCCGGTTTTGCGGTCCTTATCCACACCCGGGCTGGGTGGCTCTGGACGCCTTCCTCCTCTTTTGGGCAATGTGCCTACTATATGCCTTCCTTCTCACACCGCTGATAGCACGGACCCTTCTCAAGGTCCAGCGGGACAGGGCCTCAGTGATCCTTGTGGCCCAGACAGCCATGGTTTCCCCTGCTGCTCCATCTCTTGACAGAGCCCCCAGTCCCTCTTGGGAGGTCACCACAGCTCCTATCAAAGGAGGGGGGCTTGCTCCTCTACCCCATTCTGGGGTCCCTGTCCCTTACAACTTGGCTGATGAACGGGTCGCCTTAGCTCCCCTCCATCTCCCCAAGGAAGTCAAGGACATCCTGTTGGCCTCTCAGAAGGACTTGACGAGATGGGCATACACCTTTAAGTGGTGCAGGTTTTTGGTGTGGTGCTCGTAGAACTACGTGAACCCAATCTCCTGCCCGATACACTCGGTCCTGCAATACTTGTTCCATCTCTCGCAGTCGGGTCCAAAGTCTAACTCGGTCAGGGTTCACCTGAGTGTGATCTCAGCAAACCATCATCCCATCAAGGGCAAACCCCTCTCAGAGCAGCCACTCATCTCGTTTCATGTGGGGCCTGCTCCTCTCCAAGCCTCCTATCTGCCCACCCCCGGCAGAATAGGACCTCAGTGTGGTTGTCGCGCAGCTGACCAAGCCGCCTTTCGAACCCCTGGCACTTGTCCTGGAAGGTGGCCTTCCTGGTGGCGCTCGCCTCTGCCCATAAGGTCAGTGAACTCCAAGCCCAGATGGCTAGGGCACCTTACACCAGGTTCTACAAGAACAGGATGGTCCTCCACACTCATCCCAAGCTCCTCCCAAAGGTTGTCTCGGACTTCCATATCAACCAGGAGGTGGTGTTGCCAACTTTCTTCCTGAGGCCCCACGCTGACAAGGCATCAGCTATTTTCCATACCCTGGACTGCTAGAGGACCCTATTCTTCTACCTGCAGCGGACCCAGGGCTACCGCAAAGCTGGGAGCTCTTTGTCTCCTATGATCCCAGCCATCTGGGACAGCTGGTCACCAAGTGAACCTTATCCATTCGGGTGGTGGACTGCATCGCCTTCACCCAGGCCCAGGCTGGGCTGCCACTGGTCACAGCGCACAATGTCCGAGTGATAGCGATGTCAGTTGTGAGCCTCCACTCAATATCCCTGGTGGACATCTACTGGGCCGCCACCTGGTCCTCTGCTCATACCTTCATGACCCATTACTGCCTGGAGAGGGAGTCCTGTCGGGACTGAGCCTTCGGCCAGATGGTACTCCATAATTTGCTTAGGGTTTAAGCAACTCCTGCCCTCCAACCCTTCTTGTTCAGGCTACCAGAGACATGGCTCTCCATGGACTCGGGGTCATCAGGTCTGTCTTCAGATTCGCTTGTGACTGCTAATAGCTCTGCCGTCCCTTTTACTACAGGTCCTCGGTAGCCTGTAGCTAGGGAGTCCCATATGTGAGGACTGACGTCCTGCTTGTTCCTGGGGAAAGCATAGTTACACACCTGTAACAGGTGTTCTCCAGGGACAGCAGGAATTAGTCCTCACAACCCTCCCTCCTCCCCTTGGAGTTGCTGTCCCTTTTTTGCCATCTTCTTGGTGAAGCTTTAGCTATGACACCTGACTGAGCAAGATGGCACCCTTGGGCGGGAAGGGGACCACGCATGCGTGGTAGCATTCCCAAAGGCTTTCTTTGAAAGCTGGAGAAATGCTTTGCACGGGCTCCGTTGGTGCTGATGTCACCCATATGTGAGGACTGATTCCTGTTATCCCTGGAGAACACCTGCTACATGTGAGTAACGATGCTTTCACCTGCCCCACCCACCATACCAATGAACAACATCCTAATAAACATACGCCAAGAACCTAAATGCCTAGGTGTCATCATTGACTAAAACCTTTCCTTCAAGACACAAATAGCAGCTACAGCCAAAGCAATACTCTACAACTCTACAACACCTATGGCTCATCCTCAATTCATTGGATTTTCACTCAGCTCTCCAAGCCCTAATCCTTCCTCATGCCGATTACTGTAACACAATATACCACAGTCTTCCACAGTCCACCCTCCTCCTACTACAAACTGCCCTCCACACTGCTGCATGCATCATACAAGGAGCATCCAAATTTGACAGAATCACCCCTATATTCAAATAACTCCACTGGTACCTCTCCTCAGCAGAATCGCATACAAAACCCTACTCTCTACTCTCTACACAAGGCTCTCTACTGCACTCCTGCTACCCATCTACAAACCCTTCTTCAACCCCTCAAGGCCGCCACAAAGATTCTCCACAGCCCACAAACTCATTGTACCGCATTCAAAAACAAAGCACTCAGAATAAACATGCCACAGAGCCTTTGAACTATATGCCCCCTCCCTCTGGAGCACCTCCCAAACCATATAAGAAATATCTCTCACATCCATTCCTTCTGCAAACAGCTCAAAACTTTCCTGTTCTCAAAACATTTCAACCCTGACTCTGAACCAGGAACATACTGATCCTTTCAGTAAATGTGCCCACCTACTTGTTACATGTATATAGTTACAATGTTCCTTGTACATAGTTGGCTTACTATTGCAGCTTGGGGGGCCAGCCTGTCTCAGCTCACCAAAAGATTGCCAGGCCATTTTTTCTGAGGCAAAGGAGGCTAAATTGACTTGCCCAAGGCCACAAGGAGTGCCAGTGGGGAATCAAGCCACTGGTTGCTTAGTTACTAGACTGCTATTCTAGCCACTAGGCTGCTCCTCCTCTCCACTGCATTCCACTCCACAGTTATATATAGCTTAATTTAATGACACTGGGTGACAAAGCTTAAATGCCCTAGTGCTCCTTATCATATGGATAGAACTCTAAATCTAGATTCAGTTATACCTTTGATCATTTGGGTGCTAGAATATAGAGGTCTTAATGAAAATAATTGGCATTACAAAAAGGGGAGGGGGCAAGGATATTGATTATGGGGATGGTGTGGAGGTGGATTGATAGCTAAAACTTTGTGCTTAATTTTGAAGTCTAATTAGACAGGATAACTGTTACGTTACTCCAGCTGTTTTCAACCTCTTTAAGTCATGTGGCCACTGAATATGTTTTACTTTGCAGTTGCCAAACAGTATTTAAACAAACTAGATTTTATTTGTTTATGAAATCGCTATTTAGAAACAGGCAGCAACAAGTATTTCATATTTTTAATATGTTGTATTTGTTGATTCCCATTTCTGTCCATTGAATATATTTTCTTTCTTTTAGGATTTGGCTTATGTGGGATTCCTGAGAACTTAATATCTGCACTATTGAAGACTAATGTACATGGAATCACTGCAGTCAGTAACAATGCTGGGTGAGTACTGAACATCTCTCAGAAGGGCAGTTTACAAGATGTGGACAATGCTGTTGAAATCTTGCCGTTGCGAGTTACGCATTTAGCAAAGACAATGTTCTTTATATTAATTATGTCTCAGTACAACACCCAGTGAAGAGTTTAAGTAATATACAAGAAAAACAAACAAACTTGCTATCACTCAAATCTTCAGACTAAAAATATATAAGGTATGGTGTATCGGACAATTTAAATAGGAGGAAAAAGACTTCAGTGTTACAAAAGCCTTCAATTGCTCAGCTTTAAATGTGCTTATAGCCAACAGCTCTGGCCCTTCAATGGGTCTATAAAAACCTCCTAAGCGTGTCATCAAAATGTTAAAATCATAATTTATTTATTTAAAAGTATTTATATCTGACCTTCTGCTTTAATCAAGGCGGTGTACAAAGCAACTGATCAAATTATATTGACATTTGTGTTATCATGTGAGTGTGTAAGTTGGTGTTTGATTTGAGGTGGGCTATTTACAGCATTAGCTTTTGTATGATGTTCTGTACAAGGAGGGGGGGGGGGGGCTGGTATTAGTCCAGTCACTTATCTCCTTCTATGATGCTTTTATGTTCCAAATTCAACTTCAGTTCAAACTTCCTCTCTACTCCCCTTCTGTTTATATTGTATAATGCACCATACCTTATATACTTTTAGTCTGAATGTTTGAGTGATAGCAAGTTTTTTTTTATACTGTGCTCTTTAGAATCAGTGCATTTTACATGTATTCTAACAGGTAGTTTTTATTCCCTTGTCCCTGAAGGGCTCACAATCTAAGTGTACCTGAGGCAATGGAGGGTTAAGTGGCTTGCCCAAGGCCACAAGGAGTGGCCATGGGACTAGAAACCCCAGTCCCTCTGGCCTGAAGTTGCTTGTCCCCATGTGGGAATTGAACCCCCAGCCTTCTGGCCTGAAGTAACCTGTCCCAACCACTGAGCCTCTCCTTCCTCTCTATTATATTAATTAGCCATTACCTATTTGCAGGGCAGGATTAAGGCATAGGCAGACTAGAAGGGACCCTCTTAGATGTGTAATTAAATGGCTCCCAAGGCAAAACTTCCAAAGAAGAATGTGTGTGTGTGTTTGTATGGGGTGTTATGATACCCACCGCTGTCTGCTGAGGTCTCTGTTCTCACTCCCTGTGTATTATCTTCCAGTCAGCAGGAGGAGCCACTGTGCAATACTTTTTTATCATTTTTATCCCTGCATCAGAACCATAAGGGGTTTGTGGGAGTTTAAAAATGTTTTTATATTATGATGGGGGCCCAATACACTTGTTTGCCTACAGCGCACCAACAGGTTAATCCTGCCTTGTCCTCTTGGCTTGCATAGCCAAGAGGAGTGGAGTAGAGTGGAGTGGAGGAGTGGCAAGGTACTTCAGGCCAGAAAGTCAGGGGTTCAAATCCCACTAGAGGACAGCAACCTTAGGCCAGAAGGACTGGGGTTTCTAGTCCCACAGGTGCTCCTTGTGGTCTTGGGCAAGCCACTTAACCCTCCATAGCCCATGTTCCCTGTAAAATAGTTATCTCCGAGTTATAATGCCCTGTTCAACGCAATTTCAGTTTGTTCAATGTAAACCACACTGATGCAGAATAACACAGTATATAAGATAAAATAATAGCCACACAGTAATACCTTTCAGGCATCTTAATGAGCAGGAACTGTGAAGATCAGCTGAAAAGTCAGAAGCTCCTTGAATTTATAGTGTGTAATCAGAACATTCTCCCTATCTCCAGGAACAAGCAGGAATAAGTCCTCACATATGGGTACGTCGGTACCGACGGAGCCTGCGCGGGAAAGCTCCCCAGCCTTTCAGATGAAAGGCTTTTGGGGCCTCCCACTGCACATGCGCGCTGCCTTCCCGCCTTCCCGCCTTCCTGACCAGCTCTCTTCAGTTTCTCTTTTTCCGCGGAGCCAGCAGGTCGTGTTCCTGTCACCGCTGAAGAAATTGTGAAATTTGTTTGTTTTCTTTAGACCGCGTACCTGCCTTCCCCATACCGAAACCGGTACCGCCGGTCTCTCTTTCTTTCTTTATAAAAAAAAAAAAAAAAAAGACTTTTTTATTTTCTTCAGCACAGCTTGGTAACTTTTGTTAGGCCTTAAGGCCTACACAAATTCTCCTCATGGAGAAGCCAGTCCCTGGTTTTAAAAAATGTACCAAGTGCAGTGCTGTCATTTCTGTCACAGACACCCATGAATGGTGTCTCAAATGTTTGGGACCTGACCACTCCATACCGGACTGCCCATCCTGCACCCAGATGTCTAAACGTGGTTTGCAGAACCGGGCCAACAAGCTCCATGTGCTGTTTCCTTCAGAAGCATCACAGTCATCCAGGTCTTCCTCTCCGGATGGATCTCAGGTAACCAAAACTCCTGTTGGCAAATCCTCTAAAAGCAAATCTCTTTCTAAAGATCGAGAGGCTCTCAATTTTGAGTTCGAGGATTCTGCCCAGGCCAAAAAACCCCGGCGGGAGGCTCCGGCCTCCAAAGCAATCATGGGGTCACAGGTTGACATCGATGGCACGGCCTCGACCGATCACCTGTTGGACTGCTCTGTGGTACCGGCCCATACCGGTACCGACATCCAGGCAGTAGTGGCGTCTATGGGCAATACTGTCCAGACCATGCAGCAGGCCGTTCTGGCATTCATTAAGGCTGCGACGCCCTCGGTACCGATTCCATCGGTACCGACCCCGGTTCCGGTATCCACACCGGAACCGAGACCATCGACTTCCAAGCGTCGATCGGTTCCGCATGCCGGATTCAGGCTTTCGCCCGGTACCGATCCCATGCCCGATACGCCCGATGTCGATACCGATCGGTATGCGTATCGTACATTGGAAGCACAGAGGGAATACTCAGATTCTTCTGATGAATTCAATTCCTCTGATGACTCTGCTGAGCTTACTCTTCCTGAGGAGCCCTCTTCTCCAAAGAGGAGGATGTCTCCTCCAGAGGATTTATCCTTTCAGGATTTCATTGTTGATGTAGCTAAAGCACTTTCTATTGCTACATCTTCTGAAAAAGAACCCAGATCAAAAAAATTGGATATTTTAGGATACTCTAAAGCTCCTAAAGAGGCAGTCACTCTGCCTATCCATGAAATCCTTCAAGAACACTTGATGGATTTGTGGGAGACTCCTTTAACACTGTCTCCCCATTCCCGTAGGTTGGACACCATGTATCGGGTCCCTCCTTCTCCTGGTTTCCAGAAAACTCAGCTGCCTCACCACTCTATTGTGGTGAAGTCTGCCATGAAAAAAATAAAGAGTCCTAAAAGGCATTCTTCTACCCCTCCAGGGCGAGAATGTAAGACTCTGGACTCTTTTGGTAGAAAGATGTTCCAGGCTAATATGCTTATAGCCAGGATCAATTCTTATAGCCTTTATATGGGCATGTTTCTTGGACAACTTGCCCTAAAGGTACAGAATTTTGCCCCCTTTATCCCTGATGATCAAAGGGCGGACTTCTTTTCTATGGTGACACAACTTTCAGAGGTCTCCAAGTTCTCCAACAGGGCAGCCTTTGATTCCTTTGAGGTTGCTGGCAGGGCTTCGGGAATTGCTATCGCAGCCCGACGTCTCGCTTGGCTCCAGGCTTCTGACCTAGAACTCTGGGTTGTAGATGGCCTCAGGAATCTGCCCTGTACCGGTGAGAACTTATTTGGGGAAGACTGGCAAATTAAAGCTGCTCAAATGGATGCAGAAAATGCCACTCTAGATAGACTTTCCAAGTCTACTTCTACCCCTGCCAAAAAGAAGTCTTTTAAAAGGCCTTACTATAAGAAGGCCAGATTTTCCACAAATACTGGCCAGCAATCTGCTCAGCCTCGCTTTGCTGCTAAGCGTCAACAATCTAAGCAGGTAAAGTCAAAGCCTGCAGTGTCTACTACACCCCAGCAGGCTCAACCCCCTCAGGGGTTTTGACTTGCCCCTAGAGAACTTGCCGTTTCTGGCTCTAGAACAACCAGAGCCCCTCACCATTCCTGGAAGGCTAGCTCATTTTGCTCCCAGATGGGAACAAATCACATCAGAGCAATGGACCCTCTCTATTATCAGGGAGGGCTACAAACTTCATTTCTCCAGCCTTCCTCCCCATACCATGGTGAGGCAATTCAGTTCTCCCCCATCTCTTCTGACCCTGTTGGGTCAGGAAGTCTCTTCTCTCCTTGCCCAAGGGGCAATAGAGGAGGTTCCTCCTCCACAACAGAGGTTAGGTTTCTAATCCCCTTACTTTCTCATAACAAAGAAGACAGGGGGCTTCAGACCTATCCTAGATCTGAGAGAATTGAACAGGTTTCTATTCAAGGAGAAATTCAAAATGCTCTCTCTGGGCCTTCTCCTTCCATATCTTCAGAGTCAGGATTGGCTTTGTTCTCTAGATCTCAAGGATGCGTACACTCATATACTCATCCATCCATCCCACAGAAAATATCTAAGATTTCTGTTCCAGGGAAAACATTTCCAGTACAGAGTACTACCCTTCGGTCTGGCCTTTGCTCCAAGAGTCTTCACAAAATGCATGGCAGTCGTAGCCGCATTTCTCAGAGGCATGGGAATCTTTGTCTTCCCATATCTGGACGACTGGCTCATCCGAGCTCCATCTCAGTCAGAAGCCCAGATTTCTCTGGACCGCACAAAGCATATTCTTCAATATCTGGGACTTGTGGTAAACATTCCCAAGTCCCAACTCATCCCTACTCAGTCCCTGGAATTCATAGGGCCCAATTGGACTCCACCACTGCAAGGGCCTACCTCCCTCTGGTCCGAGGCCAAAGGCTAATAAGCTTGGCCTCCCAGGCTCAGTCCAGAAGTCACTTGTCAGCCAGAGAAATGCTGCAACGTCTGGGCCACATGGCCTCCACGGTACACGTGGTGCCCTACGCTCGTCTTCATATGAGAGCAGCTCAATGGACCTTGGCCACCCAGTGGTCTCAAGCATCAGGACTGCTCTCAGACCAAATACTCACCTCAAAATGACTGTTTTGGTCTCTCCAGTGGTGGACATCCTCCAAAAATCTGTTGTTGGGGATCCCCTTCCAACCTTCGTTGCCCCAAGCAACCCTCACAACAGATGCCTCCCAGACAGGGTGGGGAGCTCATCTCCAACACCTCTCCACTCAGGGCACCTGGTCTCCTCAGGAGACCACCCTTCACATCAACCTTCTGGAACTGCGAGCAATCTTCCTTGCCCTCACAGTCTTCCACACCCTCCTTGTCAACCTGACTGTCCAAGTACAAACAGACAATCAGGTAGCCATGTTCTATGTCAACAAACAAGGAGGGACGGGCTCTCTGTCGCTTTGCAACGAAGCTCTCAGATTATGGGCCTTCGCCAGAGAGCATCAAATTCATCTTCTGGCAGTATATCTTCCAGGAGTTCAAAACTCTCGGGCAGACAGACTCAGTCGAGTTCTGCTCCCACACAAATGGTCCCTGCATATGGACCAGATACGCAGAATCTTTCAGGAATGGGGGACCCCGGACATAGACCTCTTTGCAAGTCCGTGGAATGCCAAACTTCCCCGGTTCTGTTCCAGGACTCCGTGTCAGGGAGCTCAGGCCAACGATGCCTTCCTCCTACATTGGGGTCAGGAATTCCTGTACGCTTTTCCACCCATTCCTTTGATTCCCAAGACTCTGTTCAAACTTCAGAGGGATCACGGATCCATGATCCTCATTGCTCCACGCTGGCCACGCCAAGTGTGGTTCCCTCTCCTTCTACAGCTCTCCCAGGGCTCCTCCCTGGACCCGGGAGCTGCACCAGACCTTCTGTCTCAGGAGCAAGGGACTTTGTGGCATCCAAACCCCAAGTCCCTACATCTCCGAGCTTGGTTACTGAAGGCTTAAGCCTTCATGAGTTTAATCTTTCCCAACCAGTGAAAGATATCCTTCATGCCTCTAGGAAACCCTCTACTAGGCGTTCCTATGCTTTCAAATGGAAACGTTTTTCCATTTGGTGTGCGCAACAGGGTCTTGACCCTCTAGCACTTCCTTTGAATTCTCTACTGGACTATCTCCTGCATCTTTCCAATGCAGGCCTCAAGACAAATTCAGTACGAGTCCATTTAAGTGCTATTGCAGCATCCTTAAAACCTATAAATGGACAACCTGTCTCCTCTCATCCTCTTATTGCAAGATTCATGAGAGGCCTGACCCTCACTAAGCCTCCCATCCGACCTCCTCCGGTAGCATGGGACTTGAATCTAGTTCTGGGTCAACTTATGAAGCCACCTTTTGAACCGTTGGTATCTACCTCCCTGAAATTTCTTTCCTGGAAGGTTCTTTTCCTTATTGCAGTCACTTCGGCTCGCCGCATCAGTGAACTGCAGGCTTTGGTGGCTAATCCACCTTATACCAGATTTCATCATGATAAGGTGGTCCTTAGGACAAATCCCCACTTTATGCCTAAAGTGGTCTCGCCTTTTCATCTTAATCAAGAGGTATATCTACCTGTTTTTTTTCCCGGCTCCTCATGCATCCAGTGCAGAAAGGAACCTTCATACTCTTGACTGTAAAAGAGCTCTCGCCTTTTACCTCAACAGGACTCAGCCACATCGAAAGTCTTCCCAACTTTTCGTGGCTTTTGATCCTTCTCATTTGGGACTTCCAGTCACCAAACGTACACTTTCCAATTGGATTGCTCAGTGTATTTCTTTTTCTTACCAGAGTAAGAACATTTCTCTGGAAGGCCATGTCACCGCTCACAATGTGCGAGCCATGGCCACTTCTATGGCTCATCTTCACTCTGTGTCCATAGATCAGATCTGTCGAGCAGCCACTTGGGCCTCGGTTCATACCTTCACAGCCCATTACTGCTTGGACAAGGACTCCCGCCGGGATGCCTTGTTTGGTCAGGCTGTCCTCAAACACCTGTTCCATACTTAAACAACTCCTGCCCACCTTCCCTGAATGGATGCCTGAGATCCATGCGAAGATGGTTTACCCTTGGAAGGGGATCTCCCAGGCATCTCAGCTAGGGAGTCCCCATATGTGAGGACTTATTCCTGCTTGTTCCTGGAGATAGCACAGTTACTTACCTGTAACAGGTGATCTCTGGGAACAGCAGGAATTAGTCATCACAACCCACCCACCTCCCCTAGGAGTTGTATCTCTATCTATCTATCTTCCTTTTCTCTCTCTATTGTCTCAGCTTTAAACTCGAACTGAAGAGAGCTGGTCAGGAAGGCGGGAAGGCAGCGCGCATGTGCAGTGGGAGGCCCCAAAAGCCTTTCATCTGAAAGGCTGGGGAACTTTCCCGCGCAGGCTCCGTCGGTACCGACGTACCCATATGTGATGACTAATTCCTGCTGTTCCCAGAGATCACCTGTTACAGGTAAGTAACTGTGCTTTATTTTCTCTCATTGAGCATTGGGCTACCCATTGTCTTTCACTTTACCAGTCTTGTTGAGTGTTAGAGGCCTCTGTAGCTCCTTTGGGATGCTCAAATACTTAAATTTCTTTCTGACTCTTTTGTCCAGATGTCATGAAGTTTTTTTCTAAACAATATTCAGATACTCATATGGTGCTTTATAATAAAACAAAAATAACATGAAAGTGGGATGGCACAGGTATGAAACAAGTTAATGGCAGAACTAGACATTTGGTTAGGCCAGTTTTAAAAAAAATGATTTTGGTTGGAGAAATATTTAGAGAAGTGGATTTTTCGACGCTGGTGGTGGAATCTTCTACTGATAAGAGGACAAGGAAAATAGTTTTTTTTTTCCACCAGAGTAGCCGCCTTTTAATTTATGGAGAATGTTAAGCAGAGTTGGGAACTGAGAGCAGAGTATTATAGTGGCAGATTAATGCTGAGACATGTGGAGAAGGAATAGAAAGGATTAACATTAGTGGTAACTTAGATTTATATACTGTAGTGTTCCTATATAAATTAGATTACCAGATGTCCCTGATTTTGAGGTAGTGTCCAGACTCCATGGACTATAACCACCTCTTGTCCCCAATTTCAGTAGAGTCAGAGACAGCTATTACTACTACTACTACTACTACTACTACTACTACTATTTATCAATTGTAAAGCGCTACAAGACATACACAGCGCTGTACATGTACAAGTAAGAGACAGTCCCTGCTCATCAGAGCTTACAGTCTAATCAAGACAGACCACACAACTGGGGACAAGGGTAATTCAAGGGGAATGGCAAGGTACATGTAGGTGATAAGCAGGAAAATAAGGAGACCAAGACATTGCTTCCCCTGCACACCCCTCTAATGCAGTCTTCTCGAGTCTGGTTGGCAAAGATGCAAATTTAATTTCTTTTCTAAAAAAAAAAAAGGAGGAATTTTAGAAATGTATAGAATATTTATCTATATGTATAAAATAAAGTTTAAGCTTATGGTTGTGGTTTAATTGCTTAAATGCTTAAAGTTTAAGCATATGGTTGTGGAGTGGAGGAGTGGCCTAGTGGTTGGGGCAAGGTACTTCAGGCCAGAAGGTTGGGGGTTCAAATCCCACTAGAGGACAGCAACCTTAGGCCAGAAGGACTGGGGTTTCTTGTCCCACAGGTGCTCCTTGTGGTCTTGGGCAAGCCACTTAACCCTCCATAGCCCATGTTCCCTGTAAAATAGTTATCTCCAAGTTACAATGCCCTGTTCAATGTAATTTCAGTTTGTTCAATGTAAACCACCTTGATATCATGAAAGGCAGTATATAAGAAATGTTAAATAAATAAAAATAATCAGCTTTCTATACTGCCTTTTCCTGGTTATACAAAGGGTTTATAAAAAACCAAAATAAAAACTATGAAAGTGAAAAGAATGCCAATCGATTAATAGGACGGCAGAAGAGAAAGAAAGAAAATAAACAGCAGGACAATTTTTCCAGAGAGACATGCTTACTTAGGGGCTTGTTTACAAAGCTGCGGTAGCGGTTTCCGATCGTTATCGGAGCCGCGGCCCCATTGATTTCAGTTTGCTTGATTTCAATGGGGCCGCGGCTCCGATAACGATCGGAAACCGCTACCGCGGCTTTGTAAACAAGCCCCTTAGTGTTACCTTTCCAGGTGGGGAAAACACATGGCACATCATTGACGAGGCTAACCCATCCCAGGAGTTCAAAAGCTTGTCTGAATAAATGAGTTTCTAATTCTGCCTTCAAACATTTCAAAGATGCCTGAAGGTGAAGGTCAGATGGAAGAGCATTCCAGAGTGTGGGGGCAAGAAAGGAAAAGGTGTAATACTACAGAGTCATACTGTACTCGGACTGGAGAAAGTAAACAAAGTCGATTTCCATGAATCGACCGTAGGGAACATGCTGGACAGTAAGGTATAACCAGGCCTGACAATTAATCTGGAGCTATTTTATGCAGAGCCTTGAAGGTTAAAAGAAGAATTTTAAATTGAATATGAAAGTTCAGTAGGAGCCAATGATGGTGGATGAAAAGTGGAATGACATAATCATATTTCTGAGCTTTTGAGAGTATACAGATAGCGGTGTTTTGAACTGTTTGGAGTCTTCTGAGACTTGAACATAACAAACCGGCATAGAAAGAATTGCAAAAGTCAAATCTGGAGATTACAGTACCAAGAATAACAGTAATTTGTACAGAGGTCTTGAGACAGGATGGATTGCCCAGAAACGGCGCAGTGAGTTGAATGAGTCGACTAATATTAATATGTTGGGCGACAGAGAAGTCAGTATCAAGCAGGACACCTAAATATCTGAAAAAAGAGGTTAATGTCACAGGTTGCCCCTGGATGGTGGGCATGATTTTGGGGGCTGGGGAATCCCCTGTAAACTATGTGGCAGTAGATTCACCCAGATTGAGTTGCAGGGATTTGTGTCATAACATATATGTATGTATGTGCGCTTATAACTTGAAGAGCTGCTACTGTTTCATTTAAACCTTTGAAACTACTGAATGCTACTTAGACTGGTCATTTTGAAATATATGTGGAAAAGATGCCCAAGGAGGGACACAGCTCAGCCCAGCTCAGGCCTTTCCAGGTTTCCCTGATTTGCTTTCCAAAAATATGGTAGCCCTATATATAAACAAATTCTTAATGCATCTTGCCCTTGAGAAAAAAAATTATGAGCTCTCTTCTGAAGAGGAAGACTGTAACTCAAAATCTGGTATTTGAACTGCACTGCAGCTCATAGAGAGGCTAGAGGAGAAAAAACAAGGTTGTTCTTGGTGTTTTTAATTACTGTAAGCATAATAAGAGGAAGATAGTTACTTTGTTCAAGGTTACGAATTTCTGTAGCTGTAGCTCAGTTCTCTACCACTCTACCGCATATACATATTCTACCACACACACCACCTCTGTAGTATTGTTTAAGTCAGTCTTGTGCCCCTAGACAGTCTGTAACCCCCTGCCTGTGTGTAGCCTTTAAAGCATCTTCACCTGCTACTTAGCAGAAAGTGGTCATAACCAGGGCTGCCCCAAGGGTTTCTGCTGCCCTAGGCAAAAGCTCTGGCTGTGCCCCCCCCCCATGCTGAGCTGTGCTGCCCCCCTCCCCCACCGCTGATTCCGGTGGCAGGTGGCTCACTGGCAGTGGCCTGCCATGGGCTGCTGCTGCCAAGTCTAGCCTTCCGCTGCTGGAATCAGTGGCAGCTGGGGGGGAGGGGTGGCATCATGGTTCAGCACAGAGGGAGGGCAGCAGGCCATGTGTACTGAATTACATGGCCTGTCACCCACAGAAGTCTGCCTCCCTAGGTGGCCCAGCCCCAGTCATAGTGTCCAACAGCAATGCAGTCTTTCAATCTCTATTCTTGGAAACATTTAGTGGGTTCTTTGAATGGGACCAGTATACACTGGGAGGCCTTGGCATTTAAAACGCCATTCATTCCTCCCTTCTCAAAATAACTGAGCCTAGGCCCGAATGTGTGTTCTGAACAAAATAGTTTGCTTAAAGGACTAATCACAAGAAAACGGAAGTAATGTTTATATCCAGTAAACCTGACTTCGAACCACCTCCAACAATCACATTGTGCAACAATACTTACAACACTAAAAATGAAATTAAATATCTAGGAGTCACAATCGACAGCAAACTAAAAATGGAAAAACACCTCAGCAACACCAACAAAGCCATCTTTCACAAGCTTAGAGTACTACGACCCCTGCGGAATATACTTGATCCATGTGACTTCCGGTCGGTTGCACAAGCGCTCATCATGCCTCACCTAGACTACTGTAACGCCATCTTACAGGGTCTACCAAAGAAAACGACCAATATATTACAATTGGCACAAAACGTCGCGGCAAGGATCATCATGCGATCAAGCGTCACTGAACATATCACACCTGTATTGATGGAACTGCACTGGCTACCAGTCGTTGCCAGGATTCAATACAAAACATTGGTAACTACGTTCAAACTAATACACAACCTGGCCCCCTCATTCCTCTCCACCCTTATCTCCGAGCAACCAACCACCAGAAGCAGGAGAACCATCAACTCAGACACACTAATTGTTCCAAACAGCATCAGACATGTAAAAGTCAGTACTAGCCGCAGAGCGTTCTCCTTCTCTGCCCCCACTTTATGGAACCACCTACCACACGAGCTGAGAGCAATTAAAGACATATTTGACTTCAGGAAGAAATTGAAAACGCATCTGTTCAATTGTCACTACGACCAGATGTAAATCCAAGATGATAAAGAGGAAGAGAATAGCTGTATGTAAAAATGTAAATAGATGAAGGATAATCTCTTTTGTAAATGTATGTTAGTACATTAAGGTCTATATTTAGACCCTACTATGTGTGCTGTGTATTACCCCTGTTCTCTCTATCTATGCCCCAACTTTTCTGTCTTGATTTTTGACAAATCCCAAAATTATAATCAAACCGCTTCTGATCGCTGGAAGTAGCGGTATATAAGTGTTTACTAAATAAATAAATAGGGTAACTGATAACAATAGCAAAAGTACAAATGGCAGAGGCAACAAAAACAGCACTATATTACAAGCAGATAACTCCTTTTTCCATATCACCCTGCTAGACCAGTCCAGAGAAATAGGTTGTGTTTCCCTACCAGCAGATTGGTGGAAACAAAGAACCAATGAAATGCCCAGGTTGCAATGACATCACTCACATGCCTCTATCCCCCGCAGTATTTCTTTGTTTCTAGCAGATGGTGGATGGATTTTCTACACTCTGAAGAAAATTTGAATAATTGAGAGAAAAAGATTGATTTAAATGCTTGTGAATGACCACCTTGAGGGTGATTCACCTGAGCGTGACGTGGGAGGCTCCACTGGTCTTTTCGGTAGCCATAGGAGGCGGGAAAATTGGTTCAGTTCCATGCACTTTGGAAAGATTTGGAAAAGTTCAGCAGCCTCACACAACCTCAGTGCCCCCTCCCTCCTCCTCTGTCCCCCTCCTGCCCTCTCCTGAAGATTGCAGAAGGCTCTTAGAGGAATCTGCCCATCAGCCACCTTAGACGCAGTGCCTGCAAAGCAAAAGAAACAGTTTCAGGGGAGTAGAGTTGAGCCGGGCATAGATTTCTGCCTGGGACTCTCGGGGTTGAGTACCAAGGCTTGACCTTGTCATTGTCCTTGTTGGGGGGCTCCCGATTTTGTCCATGTCGAGCCCTGCTCTAGGGGATTCAGTCTCTTCCGCCTGATGATACTACCCTTCTTTTGGAGTCAGCTATGGTCTTCCTTTCTGATGCCATATATGACCTCAACCACCCAGCAGTCAGGGACGGTGCCCTGTTGACAGTGATGCATTGTTGGATTTGCATTTGGCTCTGACACTGGGCAGCAGACACCTCTTCCTGACTGGCTTTTAAAGGGAAGCTTTTCTTTGGGGCCGATTTGGAGCAAATTGTGAAGGATCTGGGTGTGACAAAATCTTACTATCTTCAAGAGTACAGGTCCAGGGGGCCTGTAAAGTGGGCAGGAGCCCCCTTTCCATCTACCTCCGCTCGCACCTTGTGGGCACACTAGTCAGATCCCCGGGGTCTCGGGACTCCTGTCACTACTGGCTTGGAAACCTTTCTTCCCCTCTGTTTCCAGATTCTAGATTCATTCTCAGTCCTTTTGAGAAGCTTGTGGACCCAGAGATTCAACCCCCTCCAGAGGGGTTCCTCCCGGACTGCGCAATGAAGGTATGGGGGCCCATTCCCTGATATCTCCAGTTGGAAATTTGCTTTGCCTTTTCCTTCCAGAATGGGCCCGGGCCATCAAGGATCGCTAGGTACTAGATACCATTCAGTACAGCTATGTCGTGGAATGCAAAAAGCTGATCCCAGATGCTTTTGTCATCTCCCCTTGTGGATCTGCAAACAAAAGGGCTTGCGCGGTTCACATTGGACAAGTTGCTACTCTTGCAGGCCCCTGGATGATTGGGGCAAGGGCAGATATCACTGGTCAACAAATTTTTACAAAAGTCATGTTACTGAAACAAAATAGTCATTTCTTATCAATTTTTATATGCTGAACACGAATATGACAGTGAAATTGCAAAGTTGGCTCTAGTTTTTTTGTAATCTACAAGAATTAATGTTTACATCACGAAATGCATGTCAATAGTAAATACATAATAGGCCTTCGGTTAATACCTGTAAAAAACCAAGTCATAGACTACTTAGATTTTTTCGCCTGTCTCTTGTACAGCTGTTCGGGAGCTTCTCTGGGGAGTGTCCAGCAGTAGTCAGCCAGTATTGTAGTGGACCATTTTCTCTGGTATCTTTGCTCCATTGTTGCGATATCCTGGTGAAAACGTTCACCCTGTTCATCACTAACCATACCACAGTTGTCAGGAAAGAAATCAAGATGGGAATCAAGGAAATGGATCTTTAGAGACATATTGCAGCCACGTTTCTGATATTGCATCAGCATGTCTTCTACTAGTTCCTTGTAGTTCCTTGTAGTTTTCTGCCCTAACATTCCCGAGAAAGTTTGTTGACACTAGGCGAAAAGAATTCCATGCTTGTTTCGCATCACCCTGCAGCAAGTTGTTGAACCGGCATGATGTGAAGGGGTGGTAGCAGGATTTTGTGAGCCTCAACCAGAGCTGGGTGCTGGATATTCTCTCCAACTGTTACATTTTGTCTGCGATTCCACTCCTTCCGCAAGTAGTGCCAATCCCTTGCTCGGCTATCCCACTCACATAAGAAACACATGTGTTTTATGTATCCCTGCTGTAGTCCCATTAAAAGGACAACTACTTCAAGTCACCACAAAGGTGCCAGCTGTACTTGTTATAGTTAATGGAAGTCAGTAGATGCTTTAAGTTATCATATATGTCTCTTTCATGTGGACTGTAATTCTACAATAATAAACTGGTCTGTTCTTGAAGTGATAATAGAACCATATACGATCAATAGAAATCACTCCACTGCAACTTCAGGCAACTTAAACATACAATAATTCAACCTATAGCTGAGATCACATATCACACATTTGTATATTTATATTTATATTACTTAATTTGTGCTTGTATGGTCTCAGACTCGTCGGCACTATGATTTGATTGTAAAACTTCAAAAAGCGCCTAATAGCATCAATGACCAATATGCACTCTTTTCAGTGTGATGATAATCCCATAGGTGGATTAAATTTTTTTTTACAATAATTGCTTAGCTTTTAAATATATCCCAATGATTGAAAAGCTAAGCAATCATTGGGATATATTCAAAGAGTCTATAAATAGTCTCCAGTCTTGTGGGTCATGAGTGATTTTTAAAGCATTCATGAGGCTTTCAATATTGGAACAGAATACCAGATTCCTTTCCGACTGCGTATAGTACACTGCTGATGTCAGATGGCTTCAGCAGCCGTCTGGCAGTAGTATTGCATTGCATCAGAAAATGATGCAATCAACTCTGGATGATGTGTTTATGCTGGTATTATGCAATGTGATGCAATATTACATCATTCAAGGCTTATTTGGGATGTTGTTGATGTCCTACTGGATAAATTTACACGGTGAAATGTAAAAAATGAACTACATGCAATATCTTCAAAACGAGAGCCAATAATTATTTTTTAATGTTCAGCTCACCAAGATACTACAGATTAGGGCCTTTTAAAGTCAGTAACGATTTCAATGTTGACCAGTGTATTCCATATATCTTTTGTGTTGCTGTGTATTCTGGACCTCAAAGGTGTCAACGAACACTTGTGTGTCCTGATTCAAGCAGTGTGCTGAGGAGAGTTCCTGACATCTCTGGATTTGGCCAAGGCATATTTTCATATCCTTATCCAGGAGGATCAGCAAAGGTATCTGCATTTTGCCATGCTTGACTCTGTTTGCTGCCTTCCCCTTCAGCCTCTCCACTGCCCCAAGGACATTCTCCAAAGTCATGGTGGTGGTGGCTGTGGTGCTATGGTGCCAAAGGATTTGTTTGCACCCATATCTGGAAGACTGGCTCATCCGAGCCCGTTTTCTTTCAGAGGCATCTTTGGGTAGTGCCCCAAGTAGTGCCCTTTTTGGAAGGCCTCGACTGGCTGATCATTCGGGGAAAGAGGCAGTTGATGCCTTCCCAGTCCCTGGAGTTCCTGGGAGCACGTTTTGATACTCGAGTGGGCAGAGTCTTCCTCCAAGAGGAAAAAGTCACAACATTGTTGGCTTGCCTGGCACTATTAATTTCACAGCAGGCTCCCAGAGTTCAGGATTATCTTCAGCTCCTCAGATTGATGGCAGCAACAATTGAGATGGTGCCATGGGTACATGCTCATATGCGACTGCTCCAAAGGTCCTTGCTGACTCGGTGGTTCCCAAGTTCTCAGGAGTTTGAGCTCAGGCTCCCACTCCTGGTGATGGTTAAGGCCAGCCTGTGATTGTGGCAGCAGCCCAGTCATTTGAGGAAGGATATGCTGCTGGATGATTACTCATGGATCCTTCTGACGACAGATGCCATTCTCTTGGGCTGGGGAACCCAGTATCAAGACTGAATAACCCAAGGCCATTGGAACTGCAGGGAGGCAGTGTGGTCCATCAACCAGTTAGAGGCGAGAGCCATCAGTGTGGCTCTTCTGTATTTCCGGACCCTGGTCAAAGGCTGGGTGATTTGACTTTTGATGGTGGCTTATTTCAACTGGCAATGCAGCACTAGGAGTGCCGGCATGGCTCTGGAGATGGCTGTACTGTTTTCCTGGGTGGAGAAGAACTTTCTAGGCTTGTCAGCCTAGGCATATTGCCAGGTTGGACAATGTGGAAGTGGACTGTTTCAGCTGGCACTTTCTCGAGCCAGGAGGCCCTGATTCAGAGGACTTTTAGATGCTAAGTCACTAGCCTTACACCCAGATATTTTGCGCTTTCTTTGGGGGTTCAGCATCTGTGTACTCCCCTCCAATCTGTGGTCTCTTCCTGGGATCTGGGTCTTTTTCAAAGGAGGCCATTTCCATTTGGTCTGTGCCTTCCTTCTTGCCTAAGGCGATTTCTCCCTTTCATGTGAACCAAGTGCCTGCCCTCCTTCTCTAAGGAGCAGTGTCGGAGGAAGGATAAGGATCTTCGGGGCAGTTTCTCTAAATGGGTTAGTTTTGCATATGCCATGACAGTCGTGAACCTCACTTCTAAGCCAGGGCATGGGGAGTATGGGTAGTTTCTCAAATTTACTGCTAAGGTTCGGCGTAGTACTTGCATCGTGTCAAAGAGAGCCTCCTGCTGGAGTTCGTAAGATGTAACATATATGGGTAGTTTGTCAAGATGTGCTTGGAAGTTCTTCTTTATCAAGCCTGTGGCTCCCAATATGAAGGGAAATATTTCTGTATCTTTCTGCCACATTTTCTTGGTCTCTGACTGCATTTCCTGGTATTTCAGGTTCTTCTGCCTCTCCATGCGATTCACAGAGTAGTCACTTGGAACTGACACCTCTATTATCAATGCCATTCTGGTGTTTTTCTCCTTAACCACTATATCTGGCTTCCTCAAATCCAGCTTTTTATCAGTCAGAATGGGAGTATCCCAGATGATCATAACCTCCTCATTGTCTGTAATTCTCTTAGAGTCATAATCCCAGTACTTTTTGGACACAGTGATGTTGTAATGCTTACAGAATTTCCAATGGATGAGGTGTGCTACTTTATTATGCCTCTCTGTATAGAAATGTTCTGCCATCTGAACTTCACAGCCACCTATAAGATGAGTCACCATTTCTAGGTCTTTCTTACAGAATCGACATATGTCTGTGTTGCCAGTTTTTCAATGCTACTACTACTACTGAAAATTATGTATAGTGCTACAAGACGTACGCAGTACTGCACAGACACATGTAAAAGACGGTACCTGCTCATCAGAGCTTACAATCTAGTCAAGACAGACAACACAGTAGCTGTAGACATGGGATACAGCTAGGGGGAAAAGTAAGGAAACACAAAGGAGATCAGATGAGTCAAGATCCGAAAGTGGCAGTGAAGAAGTGAGTTTTCAGCCTGGATTTGAAAAGGGTCAGAGAAGGCACCTGATATACACACTCAGGTAATTTGTTCCAGGCATAAGGAGCAACAGGGTAAAAGGAGCAAAGTCTGGAGTTAGCAATAGAAGGGCACAGCTAGAAGCGATTTGCCAGAAGAGCAGAGTTCCCGAGGAGCGGTGTAGGGAGAGATAAGAGAGGAAAGGTAGTAAGGAGCTGCAGAGTGAATGCACTTATAGGTCATCAGGACAAGTCTGAACTGTATGTGGAAATGGGTAGGGAGCCAATGTAGTGACTTGAGAAAAGGGGTAATATGAGCATGACGAGGCTGGTGGAAGATTAGCCATACAGCAGTGTTGAACAGATTGAAGGGAAGAGAGATGATTCAGAGGGAGACCAGCAAGGAGTAGGTTACAATAATGAAGATGGGAGGCGACTAAAGAGTGGATAAGTGTCTTAGTATATTCAGAACGGAATTTGGGCAAATTTTGTTGATATTGTAGAGAAAGAAACGGCAGGTTTTAGCTATCAGTTGGATGTGTGTGGTGAAGGAGAGAGAGGAGTCAAAGACGACCCCAAGATTGTGAGCTGAGGAGACAAGGAGGAGTAGAGAGTTATCCACAGAGACTGAGAAAAGAGGAAGGGGAGAGGAGGGTTTAGGGGAAAAATAAGCAGCTCAATTTTGGCCATGTTCAATTTCAAACAGTGGTGAGACATCCAAGCAGCAATGTCAGAAAGGCAGGAAGAGATCCAGGCCTGGATTGTCAGAGAGATTTCAGGTGTAGAGACGTAAATCTGGTAGTCATCAGACTAAAGATGGTACTGAAAGCCATGGGAAAAGATGAGTGTACCAAGGGACTGGGTACAGAGAGAGAAATGGAGTGGACCCAAGACAGATCCTTGGGGTATGACAACTGAGAAAAGGATAGCAGTAGAGGAGGATCCACCAGAACAAACACTGAAAGAGCATTGGGAGAGATAAGAAGAGAACCAGGATAGCACAGAGCCCTTAAAACCAAGTGAGAACAAGGTATCAGGGAGAAGGTTGTTGTCAACAGTGTTAAAAGCAGGAGAAAGGTCAAGAAGGATGAGGACTGAGTAAAAGCCCTTGGAGTTTGCCAGGAACAGGTCACTGGAGACTTTGGCAAGAGCTGTTTCAGTAGAATGTAAAGGACAAAAGCCAGAAAGTAGAGGATCCAGAAGGGCTTGAGAGGAGAGAAAGTCGAGGCAATGGCAGTAAACAGCACGTTCAAGTAGTTTAGAAATGAAGGTGAGGAGGGAGATGGGTCGATAGAAGGATAGGTAGTCTAGTGAGGGTTTCTTGTGGAGAAGAGTGACTACAGCATGCTTGAAGGCTGCAGGGAAAGTTGCAGTGGAGAGCGATAGGTTGAGGATATAAGAGATGGAAAGAACTATAGTGGAGGAGATAGAGTTAAGGAGACATAAGAACATAAGAAGATAAGAACATAAGATATGCCATACTGGGTCAGACCAAGGTCCATCAAGCCCAGTATTCTGTTTCCAACAGTGGCCAATCTAGGTCATATGTACCTAGCAGTTTCCCCAAGAGACACAAGTTCCACAATGCTTGTACTGGGTCAAGCATTGATATCTTCGGTCACTTCTTAATAATGGTTTATGGACCTTTCCTCCAGGAACTTGTCCAAACCTTTTTTAAACCCAGCTACACTAACAGCCTTTACTACATCCTCCGGTAACAAATTCCAGAGTTTGATTACACGTTGAGTGAAAAAATATTTTCTTTTATTAGTCTTAAATAGTTTACCCTGTAGCTTCATTGCATGTCCCCTAGTCTTTCTATATTCTGATAAGGTAAACAATCGATCTACGTTTACCCGTTCCACTCCGTTCATTAATTTATAGACTTCTATCATATCTCCCCTCAGCCGTCTCTTTTCCAGGTTAAAGAGCCCTAACCTTTTAGCCTTTCTTCATAGGAGTATCCTTCCATCCCCTTTACCATTTTGGTGGCTCTTCTCTGTACCTTTTCTAAAATCGCTATATCCTTTTTAAGATACGGTGACCAGAATTGCACACAATATTCAAGGTGCGGTCTCACGATGGAACGATATAGAGGCATTATAATATCTTTTGTTTTATTTTCCATTCCTTTCCTTATCATACCTAGCATTCTATTTGCTCTCTTGGCCGCCGCTGCACACTGGGCCGAGGGTTTTAACATGGTATCCACAATGACGCCTAAATCTTTTTCCTGGGTGGTGGTTCCTAATGTGGACCCTTGCATCGTGTAACCATAGTTTGGGTTGTTCTTCCCTAGGTGCATAACTTTGCACTTGTCCACATTAAATGTCATCTGCCATTTTGATGCCCAGTCTTCCAATTTATCAAGATCCTCTTGCAATTTTTCACAATCCTCTTGGGTTTTAACAACTTTAAATAGTTTTGTGTCATCTGCAAATTTGATAACCTCACTCGTTATTCCATTTTCCAGGTCATTTATGAATATGTCAAAAAGCAGCGGACCCAGCACAGATCCCTGGGGTACACCACTATTCACCTTTCTCCATTGGGAAAATTGGCCATTTAGCCCTACTTTCTATGTTTTAACCAGTTCCTGATCCACAATAGTACACTGCCTCCTATCCCATGACTCTTTAGTTTTGCGAAAAGTCTCTGATGAGGGACCTTGTCAAAGGCTTTCTGAAAGTCCAGATACACAATATCAACTGACTCACCTTTGTCCACCTGTTTATTCACTCCTTCAAAAAAACATAACAGATTAGTAAGACAAGATCTTCCTTGTCTAAAGCCATGTTGGCTGTCTCCCATTAGGTTGTGACTATCTACATGCTGAGTAATTTTATTCTTTATGATGGTTTCTACCATTTTTCCCGGTACTGACGTCAGGCTCACCGGTCTGTAGTTTCCCGGATCACCCCTGGAACCCTTTTTAAAAATTGGTGTTACATTGGCGATCCTCCAATCTTCAGGTATTAGAGATGATTTTAATGATAGTTCACAAATTACTAATAGCAGGTCTGCAATCTCATATTTCAGTTCTTTCAACACCCTTGGATGTATACCATCCGGCCCAGGTGATTTGCTACTCTTCAGTTTATCTAATAGTTGTAAGACATCTTCCTGATGTATCGATATTTCCTTCAATTCTTCCGCACCTTTAAATACCACTTCAGTCATGGGTAACATGCCTACATCTTCCTCAGTAAAGACCGAAGCAAAGAATTCATTCAGTCTCTCTGCTATTGCCTTGTCGCCTCTTAGTGCTCCTTTAACCCCTTTATCATCTAATGGACCAACTGATTCTCTCACAGGTTTTTTGCTACGAATGTACTTGAAAAGGTCTTTATTTCGCGTTTTTGCTTCCGCAGCAAGCTTCTTCTCAAATTCTCTCTTTGCCTGCCTTATCAATGCCTTGCATTTGACTTGCCAGTGCTTGTGCTGTTTCCAGGTTTCGTCGTTTGGCTCTTTTTTCCATTTCCTGAAAGATGCTTTTTTTGGCAACAACAGCCTCTCTGACCTCACCTTTAAACCATGCTGGCAGTTTTTTGGACTTCCTTCCACTTTTCTTAAAGTGTGGAATACAGCTGGTCTGGGCCTCCAAGATAGTATTTTTCAACAACACCCAAGCTTGATGTACGTCTTTAACCTTCGCAACTGCTCCTTTTAGTTTTTTCTTAACTGTTTTCCTCATTTTATCATAGTCTCCCTTCCGAAAGTTAAAAGGTAGTACTGTGGATTTCCTTACTATCCCTCCTCCACTAATTAAATCAAAGGCGATCATGCTATGATCACTATTGCCAAGTGGCCCCAACACCCTTATCTCTTGCACTAGATCTGGTGTTCCACTAAGGACTAGGTCTAATATGGCTTCCCCTCTGGTCGGTTCATGAACCAGCTGCTCCAAAAAGCTGTCATTTATTTCATCTAGGAACTTTATCTCCCTAGCATGTCCTGACGTGACACTGACACTGACACTGACAATACCGGGGTAATTGAAATCACCCATTATTATTACTGCGCTGTAACTTTTGTTAGCTTCCTTGACGAGTGGGAATTGGATCAGAGGAGCAGGTAGTGAGCTTGGATGAGGTAAGAAAGTGAGTGGTTTCCTCCTCGGAGAAGTGCTCGCTGTAAACCATCTTGTCTGTAAGCCACTGTTCTGGGCTGCAACTATAAACCTCTCATCCTTCGATTTCAGTTCACCCCTCAACCATTCATGTGTCCGTTCTTGATCGACAAAGGGTTCCTGGAGTATCACTGTATTTCCCATTGTATTTGTGCATCTGCCACTTGTTTTTCCTTGTTTGTTGATCTAATTGCTTGAAGAGTTTTTTTCTCTTGTTTTGCAAATTCTGTTACTGCTTTCCCTATGCATGCTTGTGGATTTTCACTCATTCCTTCTAATTGTCGGAACGCTTGTCCAAGTTTGATGGTGGGCAGGCAGATTCTGTATGTTTACTCTCATATTTCAGCACTTTTTGCGTATTTGAATCTGAGGATGCAGTTAAGTAGGCCTGGAGGCCTATGATAGTAGCTCTGTATGTGTAATCAATCTCTATGCGTCCTAGCCCTCCTTCAGCTCTAGAATGTACAGTCTTGGAGTACACTGATTCTTGTAAATCACTTCATGGGCATAGAGGAGTTTTGTGTTTTCACATCCAGTTTTTCAAGATCTTTAAGAGGCCAGTCCACAACCCCAAAGCTGTATGAAAGTACAGGAATTGCCAGCCGATTGGTGGCTTGTATCTTATTCCGTGTTGTTAAAGCACTTTTCAGTAATGATTTTGATCTCCTGTAGTATTCTTTACTAATCTTTTCTCTCAATTTCTGCTTGAGTATCGTTCCTTCTTTTACTCCAAGATACTTATATATGCCTTCCTGTTCAAGGTCCTTGATGTCACAGCCTTCAGCCAGGGAGATGTTTTCTGTTTTGCTCAATTTTCCTCTTTGCCTTGTGGATGTCTGGAGGGTGCTTCTCTGGTACTAGGAGGTTACAAATTCCTTTCGTAAGTCAGACCATCACTTTGTGCTGTTTGCTGGCCCGTGCAAGGATGACACGGTGGCTAAGGCTACATTTGAGCACAGGATTAAGGAGGCCATTGCCTCGGCATATCTTTTGCAGAACCAGCCAGTTCTGGAGTGTTTGGGTGCCCATTCTACCTGAGCGCAAGCATCCTTGTGGGTGGAGCAGAGCGTGGTAGCCACTGCAGACATTTATCAGGCGTCAACATGGGCATCTCTTTCCACTTTTGTCAAGCATTGCTGCTTGGATGTCCATGTTCAGGCAGACAACTTTGGCTCTAAGGTTTTGTGAGCTGTGTGTCTACTTCTTGCCCACTGGTACATCCCACTTGTTTGGACTGATCTAGCAGGACAAAGGTGACATTTTACTTACCAGATAATGTCCTTTCCTTGGGTCTTGCTAGACCAGTCCAGGGCCCGCCCCTGCAAATGTGTTGGCTCTGTTCTTATGTGGTGGTACCCTGGGATCCTCTATGATTTATATACTTGGCTCTGCAGGTCCACCTTCTACTGAAAGCCTTCTGTTTAGCCTTTTCCTATACATTGTTCTCTACTATTTCATTACTCCATATTCCCCATATGCTTTGGGCTGAAGAGATATCTAGTAGCTGAGGCAGATTGAGGCATGGGAATGATGTCATTGAAACCTGGGCATTTCATTGGTTATTGTCTCCACCAATCTGCTGGTAGGGGAACACAACCCACTTGTCTGGACTGGTCTAGCAGTACTAAAGAAAAGGAAAGGACATTATCTGGTTAAGTAAAATGTCATTTTCTTTCTGTCCTTTCTCTTCTCACTCTGTTGTGTTACAACAATTCACTCTTTGTATTCCTTCCTGGGTACTGTAATTTTACTCCATTATTCTCCATCTCTTCAATTTTGTAATTTTTTGTAGTTATCCTGATTGGGAATGCCCCCCCCCCTTCCCTCCTGCTCTAGTAATCTTTTTTCAGTATACCTTGAGCTGGTAGCTGTGCAGGTGCAGGTCCATGATACTGCCCTATGTTCACTCCTAGCTCTGGTGTCTGTTGGTCTCCTGTGGTTCCTCTTCTCCTGGAAGAAAATAGCTTCTCTAAGGTGATTGTCTTTGCTCCTTCTCCTTGCCACCAGCTACACTGATCTTCTCCTTATTAAGTGGAGGTGCTGACAGAGTTTGCACAGGGGAATGTTGACATCGGCATGATGCTTTATTTTTTTGGCCCCTCTAGCTTGAATGAGGGCCCGGGGTAGCCATAAACTCCTCTACTCCATGGTGCAATAACTTGCTTTCAAAGCCACTTTTCCCTAAGGACAGACTCCCCTCTACATCTCCATGGTAGAGTGACTGACTGTCAAAGACAGAGTTCTGCCTTTGAGAGTGGTTTATATAGGAACTGGATTTTCCCTCCAAAAGGAGACTCTTCCCAGCAGAGCCGTACCGATGGCAAAATGCGCCCTGTGCGACTTGCACATCGGGCGCGTGCCCCCCACACCCCCATCTAGCCACTTTATGGGGGCAGGAGAGAAGAGGCGCACACCCGATGTGCAAGCCGCCTGCTTAGTGAGAGACCAGACCTGCTTAGTGTGCCGGCAGGAAGACTTCAGAGAGCCGAAATGCGCCCCTGAAGATTTTGCGCCCTGTGCGGCCACACCGCTCGCACAGGGCTTGGTACGGTCCTGCTTCCCAGCCTGATGTAACTAGCCAAAAGGTAACCTTCTCTATTCTGGAAAATTACCAGATCATCTCCAGGCTACACTTTAGTCATTTACTAGAGACATTGGATGTCTTTGCTCCTCAGAACAGTGACATCCAAGGGGTCTGTACATCACAATGACAGTCAATACAGAAACTGTGCTCAGAGCTCAGTGCTAGAACTGTAGTGCAACTTTAATGCAGAGGTTTTGGTCACCCATACTGTAAGCAAACAGCATGTAAATGAGCTGTTTGCAAAAAGTCTGCATTAAACAAAGAGAGCAATCCAGAAACACGCACACGTTTCCACATTAGCAGTTTGGCACCTGTGTATTTGTTTTGGATCACTGAGCGAAAAAACAAGGTCATCTTAAGGTGAAGTTTGACACTTCACCTCTGATGGCCCAAGGCAGACCACCAATTGTCATGTTACCCCCAACCTAGACACCTCTGAAAAATTATCTGTGCCTTGGTGACTCTGAACCCCCTAAAATTTTCCCTAGTGGTCCCTACCCTTCACTCCCCAAACACCTTACTGTCCCCACTGGCGACGGCAGCTGGAGGGGGGGGTGCGACATGTCCGGTTGGGGTGGGGGGGCAGCGAGGCCGGGGTTTCTGCCTAGGGTAGCAGAAACCCTTGGGCCGACCCTGCTTGTGCTAGTGTAGTTTGCATGATTTGGAAATCAGTTTTCGCATTTTTTTTCTTTATATAAAGCATGCTTCTTTTTTAATCATGTCCCTTTTTCCTTTTAAACAGCATGGTATGAGGAAACTAAACAAAATCCCAGAAGGGGGAAAGATTTCCACTGCTCTCCAAAAGTCCTATTTTTTTTTTTTTGCTCCCTCTCCTATGGGAGCCTGAAGCTCTGTTATAAATTACTGGCTGGAGATTGACTCCAAAAAGAGAACTGGCACTATGACATTGTGGAATAAATTACCTTATAGTTCCAATGATAGATTGTCCTTGAATATCAGGTATTGACTCTGATATTCATTTCATCCTCCTACTTGTGCAGGAACATTGCTTTAAGGATTCAGAAGGAAATGGGGTTTTATAGTGGAGAAAGACTTTCAATGCAAATCACTCGCTAACATATTGCTAATCTAATTTTTTTCCATGCTGTGATTTAAAGCAAAAGGGAAACCAAACTGTTAAAAGATTAGATTAGGTTTGCAATGGTGACTTATGCTCTTGTTCAAACAAGTACTTGTGAAGGCATATTTTAGATAGTATGTTGAGATTGCAATTGAGAGGTCTAGGTTGGGATGGACATAATTCTGGTGTTTTATTTAGGACAGGCTTTCCCAAATGTGGAACATTTTCTAAAATACATATAAGGATCTGCAGGTGCTCATGTGTGCATTCACATACAGTGGGAGGAGCCATTTTTTAAACCTACACATGAGAAGAATCAAAGGAGGAAATGCTATGATTTAGACATGTAATTGTGGTACTTATATGTGCAAGTTTGTATTTTGTACCTTACACATGTACCTTTAAATATGTAAGTTGATATTTTAGAAACCTATATGTTTACATGCAGCCAAATAACAACAGAGACTGCTATTTTTATTCAATTTCCATTCAGAAGGGGAAATAAACAGGTGATTAAGGACAATAACCCCCTTAACCCCTCCTGTAAAGGACTGGCCAAAATGAACACTTTTTAAAAACCCATATATACCAGTCAGCAGCGGTAAAGTCTGACGTGGCAAGTTTGGCCATACACATGCATTCCCTATATGAAACAGAGAATACACATGTAGATGTTTGATATACCCAGGCCACACCGAAACCACACACCCCTTTGTAATTTGTACACATTAGTGACATCCACATGTAAATTTAGGCCTTTCTAAAATTTCCATTTCCATATAGATGCCATTTCCGCATGTAAATGCTTGATTTTCCATGTGGAAATCATGAATAATGAACTCCCAGATCGTGTTACAAATAAACATCAAGATACATCATAATAATACCACACAAGCATAAGAAAATACAGTCTAAAATATCATAATTTTAAAACATTTATACTATTATTATAATTTATTTAAAACATCTGTAGTCCACAAATCACAATAAAACATAAACAATATTAAAATAAAACAAAATAATTGATAATGCATCCTAAAATCAAAATAAAAAACAGTATCATAATATGAAAACATTACCAATCCACAACACTAAAATCATAAAACCCAAAGTTCAGAATTAGAACCCAGTCACTGTCAGAGCAACTCCTATAGGGGTGAAGCCTTATGGTGGCAAGTCTAGATTGAAGATTGGCCTAGGACAGGGGTGGGCAATTGTTTTGGCTCAGGGGCCACTTTGAGAGGGCCGTGGTTAGTGGAGGGCCACACCTTCTAAAACTGATCGTATTCATTAGTTAACATTACATTTCATTTAATGCAAAGTGTAAATTGCATAATAATAATAAATAAATAAAAAGCGATCGTAAAGGAACGCTGACAAAAAGGAGCAAACAGATATCTATATACAAACATATTTTGAGATCACATTTCAGCTCTATTCCAGCCACTGTTCCCTCTAAGCTGTGCGCGTGTGCGTGCGCACACACCTCGCCGAGCGAGCGCACATACTTTATAACAGAGCGCACAAAAATTACGGTTCTGATTCTGATAGAAAACAACACAGACGTCTTAAAATTTAAAGGTTGTTGTGTATTTATGGTTTTCACAAGTTCTACAATATTTTCTAGTGCAATCAATGTGGTGTACATACTGTATTCTGACGTGTAGTCAAATTTTAAAGTATATAACTCCGAGTGTCGTTATGTGGTGCACAAAAATTTAACCTTCCTTCAAAAGCTGCACAGCTGATATTTTATGCGCACACAGCCTACAGAAAATTAGAGGGAACATTGATTCCAGCCACCCCCTTCCCCCTGTCAGTTCCTTCCTGCCACCTCCTTCCCCCTCTTTCAGCTCTGTTCCAGCCACCTCTTTCACCCTGTCAGTTCCTTCCTGTCACCTCCTTCCCCCCTCTTTCAGCTCTCTTCCAGCCCTCACCTTCCACCTGTCAGTTTCTTCTGCCACCTCTTTCCCCTTGCAGCCGCTGCTGCTGCTTCACCCCCCCTTAGTGCTGCTTCACCCCTTAGTGCTGCTTTACCCCTCTTAGTGCTGCTTCACCCCTTAGTGTTGCTTCACCCCCCCCTTAGTGCTGCTTCCCCCCTTAGTACTGCTTCACCCCTTAGTGCTCCTTCACCCACCCCCCTTAGTGCTACTTCACCCCTTAGTGTTGCTTCACCCCCCCTTAGTGCTGCTTCCCTTGTGCTGCTTCACCCCCCCTTAGTGCTGCTTCACCCCTTAGTGCTCCTTCACCCCCCTTAGTGCTGCTTCCCTTGTGCTGCTTCACCCCCCTTAGTGCTTCTTCATCCCCCCCCCTTGGTGCTGCTTGACACCCTCTCCCCTTAGTGCTGCTTCAAAGTTCACCCCCGTCCAGCTGCTGCTTCTGCTTTTTACAGAGCAGCGGCTGCAATAAACTTAATTTGAAAAGGAAAAGACAACCTGTGAGGAGCCCTCTGGTCAGCGCCCGAGGAAGTGATGTCAGAGGGGGCGGGCTTCTCACAGGTTTGTTTTCCTTTTCAAATTAACTTTATTGCAGCCGCTGCTCTGTGAAAAGCAGAAGCAGCGGCTGCACGGAGGATCGATTGGGGATCGCGTTTGCGCCGTGGACTGCGGGAGAAAAGCCGTTTTTTGCTCTGGTCGCTCCTGATCTCGCGGCCCAAGTAAAAAAACTGCCTTTTCAAGGGCCGGTTTTATATCTGTGCCGTGGGCCACATGCGGCCCGCGGGCCGTAAATTGCCCACCCCTGGCCTAGGATCATCATATCAGTGAAAGGTGGTGGGACAATCAGGGACTGCTCAGGACTGCTTATCTTATATATCAGCAGCTAGAGACAGGCCTCAGTCATAGGGGACTCAGTATAGCAAAGTCCTTTCATCATTACTGCAGATTTTTTCCTGACCAGCATACTTCTCCCTCCCGCCTTTATGGTTCCTGATTACTGATTATTTTTGTTAATCAGAATCTTTAGTTAACATGGATATTAAGGACTCAATTCAGCAAGAACTTAAAAATTATTCTTCAACATTTTGGGTACCAAGATGGGTACATAAAAAATACCCATAGCCTATATTTTAAGCAAACAGCAGTCTGCCTGCGGATCTTGAAAAAACGGAATAAATCACATGTGTAGATTTTTAGCCAAACCCCTGCTGTCTATATTATCAACTTTTATTACAGTATGCTTGAGCCTCATTATCCCTTTTCAGATATGCAGAGTCACACTCATACTCTCACCATCTTGTGCAAGAGGACTGAGAGGGAGCACGTGGAGCCTTTTCATGGCATGATATCAGTAAGAACTAATGGCAAGAAGCCAAACATTATGTGAAGGAACATAAAACCAAAGGATGAGAATTTAACAAAAATATAATAGTAATTGCTTTGGTCCTTTAAATGAGTTGGGATCATTGGGCCCGATATTCGAAGGGCAGTTTACAAGGTTTATGGCCCTGTGAACCTTGTATTTATTTTTTATTTTTTTTATTTAGCAAGCATTTGTAGCCCGCTCCTTCCAGCGATCAGAAGCGGGTAGGATTACTATTGTGAAACTGCCGAATCAAGGCAGGTACAAATTTTGTTTACATACAGATTGTCAGAAAAGCACATCATACAGAGTTAACACTTCTTAGCTATGGGGGAGTTCATTTACATATATACATAAATACATATATACAGGATAATCTTCTTGGACACAGTGGTCAGGGGCTGCTCCATCTGTGGATTTAGTTCAGGTTGAAATGTGATTGGAAAATGTGCGTTTTGAGTTTCTTTCTGAAGTCTAGAAGGTCATTGCTAGCTCGTAGTTCTGGTGGGAGTTGGTTCCACAGTGTTGGCGCCGCATATGAGAAAGCCCTGTGGCTGGTGTTAGCTTTGGCAGATCTTATATCTGTTGGAGTGTGAAGGATGTTGGAATTGTGGGTTCTTCTGTTTCGGGTAGGAGGTTGCAATCTTACTAGGTTGTTGAGGAAGGAAGGTGCTAAGTTGTGGATGAGTTTGAAGGTGGTTGTTAGTATTTTGTATTTTGTGCGAGCTGTTATGGGTAGCCAGTGTAATTGAATTAGTACTGGTGTGATGTGGTCACTTAGATTTTTCTTCATTATGACCCTGGCAGCTACATTTTGTGCCATTTGTAATATGTTTAGGTTTTTTTTAGGTAAACCTTGTAGGATGGCGTTGCAGTAGTCAAAATGTGGCATGATGAGTGCTTGGGCCACTGTTCTGAAGTCTTGGGGATCAATAATATTCCGAATGGGTTGGAGCACTCTAAGCTTGTGGAAAACTGCTCTGTTGGTCTTTCGGAGGTGTTTTTCCATCTTTAGGTCACAGTCAAATGTGACTCCTAGATACTTTATTTCTTTTTTTGTTTGGTAAGTGTTGTTACATAGTGTTATTGATGTGGGAGGGTCAAAATTCGGTTCTTTGGAGATATACATTACTTGGTTTTTTTGTGATTAATTGACATACTACTTTGTTGTAACCAGTCTTGCATCTCTCCGATACATGTCTCCAGTGGGTTGTAGTCTGGGTTTTTAGTGTCTAGTTGTGTGTATAGCATGATATCATCGGCATAGATGTGGTAATTAATTTCGTGCCGTGAGAAAATTTTGCATAGTGGCTGCATATATATGTTAAACAGAAGTGCTGAGAGAGCAGAGCCTTGGGGGATTCCCTGTGTTTGTGAGAAAGATTCTGCTTTTTCTCCGTTGAATTGAACCTGTTGTGTTCGATTTGAGATGTAGGATGAGAACCATTTTAGTGGGGTTCCTGTTATTCCTATTGATTTTATCCTATTTATGAGGGTCCCATGATTAACTGTATCAAAGGCAGCTGAGATGTCAATGAATACAAGAATGTACATTTTCTTTTTGTTTTCAAGGCCCTTTAGGAGGTTGTTAAGTAGAACTAGTAACAGGGTTTCAACTCCATGATGTTGCCTGAAGCCATATTGCTGGTCATCAAGAGGAGCACTGTCAGTCAGATGGTCTTGGAGTTGTAGAAGGACCGTTTTTTCTATGATCTTTGCCAGGAATGAGATACTTGATATGGGACGGTAGGAGGCTGGGTCTTCTCCGTTGAGTGTAGTGTTTTTTAGGATCGGTCTAATGACTGATTTCTTTAGTTCTGAGGGCATGATTCCTTGTTGTAGGGATAGGTTAACTATGTGTGCTATGTGAGGTGCTATGTCTTGTTTCACTGCCTTGATCCAGGATGCAGGACAGGGATCTAGTGGGGAGGTGGTGCTTTTCAGGCTTGTGACAATGGCTGTGATTTGCTTGGTTCCTATTTTGTGGAAGTGCTCCCATAACTGGTTTTGCGTTGTGTTGTTCTCACTTCTGAGTTGTGGTGGTGGTGGGGGGGGGGTGGAGGACCAGGGGCCGTCAGTTTGGGCGCGTAGTGGTTTGCCGTTGTTTGGAGCTGGATGGAGTTGTTGTGGTTGGAATTTTGGGCGGTTTTGGTTAGTGTTGTGACTGGTTCATATAACTCTCGTGGGCGATTGATTGCCTTGTTTAGGATGTTGGTGTGATGTAATTTTTTTGCATTGTTCACGTCGTCTTTGTATTTTGCGAGATGGGCCATGTATTTAGTTTTGAGATCGGAGGATTTGGTTTGTCTCCATTTTCTCTCTATTTTACCGAGCTCCCTTTTTGATTTTATTAGAGTTCCTGTGTACCAGGGTTCCGAGTTGATCTTATGTGGGTTTGATGTGTGTTTCAGAGTTGGGTTAGATGTATTTTGGATGTGTGTGTTCCATCTGTTAGTTAGTTCGTCTAGGTCTGTGGACTCTAGGTTTATGTGGGATGCAATGGTGCTTATGAGGTGTTCCTCGTTGAGTTTGCTGAATTTCCTAATGGGGTTGGTCATTCTCATCTCCTTTGAGTTTTTGGGTTGGCACTGTAGTTTAAGTTTACAGTTGATTTGGTGGTGGTCTGACCATGGTACTTGAGTTATGTTTATTATAGGTGGTTCATTGCTTTGTTGTGGATTTCTGGGTATGAAAATCATAACTAGGATGTTTCCTCTATCGTGTGTGGGGTTGCTTATTATTTGTTGGAAACCCAATTGGTCGATGGCTTCATAGAAGGAGTCCGTGTGGGACGGAGGAATTGATGCTAGGTTCAAATCTCCGAGGATGATCTGGAATTTTTTGCTTTGTGTGGATGTGATGTTTCTAGTGCTGTGGCTAGTGTTTCGTGCTGTGGTGAGGGAGGTCGATAGATTAGGCAGATGGATAATGCCATGCTCTCGACTTTAAGTAGGTCAAGATCTGGATTTGTGACCGTAGATGTGGTTGTGAGTTGAAGGCTGGTTTTGGCTGCTATAAGGACTCCGCCTCCTCTTCTGTTGATGCGTGGGCAGTTGTATAGTTGGTATCCGGGCTTCTGTATTTGGTTCATTGTTGCAGAGTCTGAGTCAGTGAGCCATGTTTCTGTTATGCATAGGATATCTGGTTGTTCGTCAGTTAGAATGTTGTGGATAATATGCGTTTTATTCCTTATTGACCTAGCATTAATAAGGATAATGTTACATGTGTGATGTTCTTGGTGTGTGGTTCGTGTGAGTTGTATTTGAGATCCAATAGTGTTCTTTGCTTTGGTTTTAGGGTGTTTTTGAGATTTGTTCCCTTTGATATGGGTGTGTCGTTGGGGTAATTTACTTGGTGTTTGTGTGGTGGTGATAGGATTTAAGTTGTATTGATGCAGGATGGGTAATGGAGGGGGGGGGTGGAGAAGGTAGATTGGTGTATATAGTAGAGGAATGCAGTATTGTGAGTGTGGGATGGTTCTATATGAAGATGTTAGTATACACATGCACAAAATCAGGAAGGTGTGAGCAGGCTCCATTTTATGTCTGCCAGAAATACTTGGATTTTGGATTCGAGTGGCGCAGTGTGGGGTGAAGTCAAGGCAGCTGACCTAGAGATGAGTTAGTGTAGGCCGGCAAGATAGTTGTTGGGTACCAACAGTCTAGCAGGGATAGATGGGTTGGGGTACAGCGTTTCTTATTACTTTAACAAAATAGGGATACAGTCCTAACGTTCCTTATCACTCAGTATAAACAGATACAGTATTGTGCGATACAGTCCTATCGTTACCTATCATTCAGTATAAACAGATACAGTATTGTGCGATATAGTCTTAAGGTTATTGCAAGAAGGTTATTGGGTTACTGCATTGAAATGTAACAACTTGCTGGTTAGAGATACTTTGTTTCATTTAGCTCTAAATAAACAGTAGTAGCCTTTAGAGTTGGTAGGGGTTTACAATGTAACAGCTGGCTTGAGGAGAACAGGGCTTGTGACAGTGGGGAGTTTACACATTATATATACAGAGGTATGTTGGCTCCTACTTGGGTGGGGGGGGGGTTAGGCCAGGGTTGCACAGTGGTCTTTTGCATCAGGAGGTAGATAAGTCCAGTAATTGTTTACCTGGGTGATATCGTTGTAGTTGAAAGCTCTTGATGTCGAATTTTGGTCCAGCTATGGGAATCTCGTGGAGCGTGGTGGTCGGGACCGGCGAGCTCAGACCCGGCCTGGGGAGCTCAAGCCGTCAGTCATTTGATTGTTGCACTTTCGTTTTCTGTCCGTTATCGGAGTTTTGGTCATGTGAGTCAGGCTTCTTGATACTTGCAGCCTTGTTGCGGTTGAGTGGATGATGTTTCAACTGCGACTAATCTCCACCGCCTAAGGGCCACCGCCAAAGGGCCCTCAGGCGCGGGCGCGCCCTGTAGGGACGCCGCTTTTATGCGGTTCTGCCTGCATGCGTGTGAGCCTCCCACTGCCCGGACTGGGCAGGAGTGTGTGGAGGGAGGGCTCCCACTGCCCGGATTGGGCAGGAGTGTGTGGAGGGAGGGCTCCCACTGCCTGGATTGGGCAGGAGTGTGTCGAGGGAGGGCTCCCACTGCCCGGATTGGGCAGGAGTGTGTGGAGGGAGGGCTCCCACTGCCCGGATAGGGCAGGAGTGTGTGGAGGGAGGGCTCCCACTGCCCGGATAGGGCAGGAGTGTGTGGGGGAAAGGCTCCCACTGCCCGGATAGGGCAGGAGCTTCACCAGGGCGGTTGGAGGGCTAGCGATGCTCAGCGGCTCCCACGAAGTAGGGACGCCGCTTTTATGCGGTTCTGCCTGCGTGCGTGTGAGCCTCCCACTGCCCGGATTGGGCAGGAGTGTGTGGAGGGAGGGCTCCCACTGCCCGGATTGGGCAGGAGTGTGTGGAGGGAGGGCTCCCACTGCCCGGATTGGGCAGGAGTGTGTGGAGGGAGGGCTCCCACTGCCCGGATTGGGCAGGAGTGTGTGGAGGGAGGGCTCCCACTGCCCGGATTGGGCAGGAGTGTGTGGAGGGAGGGCTCCCACTGCCCGGATAGGGCAGGAGTGTGTGGAGGGAGGGCTCCCACTGCCCGGATAGGGCAGGAGTGTGTGGGGGAAAGGCTCCCACTGCCCGGATAGGGCAGGAGCTTCACCAGGGCGGTTGGAGGGCTAGCGATGCTCAGCGGCTCCCACGAAGTAGGGACGCCGCTTTTATGCGGTTCTGCCTGCGTGCGTGTGAGCCTCCCACTGCCCGGATTGGGCAGGAGTGTGTGGAGGGAGGGCTCCCACTGCCCGGATTGGGCAGGAGTGTGTGGAGGGAGGGCTACCACTGCCCGGATTGGGCAGGAGTGTGTGGAGGGAGGGCTCCCACTGCCCGGATTGGGCAGGAGTGTGTGGAGGGAGGGCTCCCACTGCCCGGATAGGGCAGGAGTGTGTGGAGGGAGGGCTCCCACTGCCCGGATAGGGCAGGAATGTGTGGAGGGAGGGCTCCCACTGCCCGGATAGGGCAGGAGTGCGTGGGGGAAAGGCTCCCACTGCCCGGATAGGGCAGGAGCTTCACCAGGGCGGTTGGAGGGCTAGCGATGCTCAGCGGCTCCCACGAAGTAGGGACGCCGCTTTTATGCGGTTCTGCCTGCGTGCGTGTGAGCCTCCCACTGCCCGGATTGGGCAGGAGTGTGTGGAGGGAGGGCTCCCACTGCCTGGATTGGGCAGGAGTGTGTGGAGGGAGGGCTCCCACTGCCCGGATTGGGCAGGAGTGTGTGGAGGGAGGGCTCCCACTGCCCGGATTGGGCAGGAGTGTGTGGATGGAGGGCTCCCACTGCCCGGATTGGGCAGGAGTGTGTGGAGGGAGGGCTCCCACTGCCCGGATAGGGCAGGAGTGTGTGGAGGGAGGGCTCCCACTGCCCGGATAGGGAAGGAGTGTGTGGAGGGAGGGCTCCCACTGCCCGGATAGGGCAGGAGTGTGTGGGGGAAAGGCTCCCACTGCCCGGATAGGGCAGGAGCTTCACCAGGGCGGTTGGAGGGCTAGCGATGCTCAGCGGCTCCCACGAAGTAGGGACGCCGCTTTTATGCGGTTCTGCCTGCGTGCGTGTGAGCCTCCCACTGCCCGGATTGGGCAGGAGTGTGTGGAGGGAGGGCTCCCACTGCCCGGATTGGGCAGGAGTGTGTGGAGGGAGGGCTCCCACTGCCCGGATTGGGCAGGAGTGTGTGGAGGGAGGGCTCCCACTGCCCGGATAGGGCAGGAGTGTGTGGAGGGAGGGCTCCCACTGCCCGGATAGGGCAGGAGTGTGTGGAGGGAGGGCTCCCACTGCCTGGATAGGGCAGGAGTGTGTGGGGGAAAGGCTCCCACTGCCCGGATAGGGCAGGAGCTTCACCAGGGCGGTTGGAGGGCTAGCGATGCTCAGCGGCTCCCATGAAGTAGGGACGCCGCTTTTATGCGGTTCTGCCTGCGTGCGTGTGAGCCTCCCACTGCCCGGATTGGGCAGGAGTGTGTGGAGGGAGGGCTCCCACTGCCCGGATTGGGCAGGAGTGTGTGGAGGGAGGGCTCCCACTGCCCGGATTGGGCAGGAGTGTGTGGAGGGAGGGCTCCCACTGCCCGGATTGGGCAGGAGTGTGTGGAGGGAGGGCTCCCACTGCCCGGATTGGGCAGGAGTGTGTGGAGGGAGGGCTCCCACTGCCCGGATTGGGCAGGAGTGTGTGGAGGGAGGGCTCCCACTGCCCGGATAGGGCAGGAGTGTGTGGAGGGAGGGCTCCCACTGCCCGGATAGGGCAGGAGTGTGTGGAGGGAGGGCTCCCACTGCCCGGATAGGGCAGGAGTGTGTGGGGGAAAGGCTCCCACTGCCCGGATAGGGCAGGAGCTTCACCAGGGCGGTTGGAGGGCTAGCGATGCTCAGCGGCTCCCACGAAGTAGGGACGCCGCTTTTATGCGGTTCTGCCTGCGTGCGTGTGAGCCTCCCACTGCCCGGATTGGGCAGGAGTGTGTGGAGGGAGGGCTCCCACTGCCCGGATTGGGCAGGAGTGTGTGGAGGGAGGGCTCCCACTGCCCGGATTGGGCAGGAGTGTGTGGAGGGAGGGCTCCCACTGCCCGGATTGGGCAGGAGTGTGTGGAGGGAGGGCTCCCACTGCCCGGATTGGGCAGGAGTGTGTGGAGGGAGGGCTCCCACTGCCTGGATTGGGCAGGAGTGTGTGGAGGGAGGGCTCCCACTGCCCGGATAGGGCAGGAGCTTCACCAGGGCGTTTGGAGGGCTAGCGATGCTCAGCGGCTCCCACGAAGTAGGGATGCCGCTTTTATGCGGTTCTGCCTGCGTGCGTGTGAGCCTCCCACTGCCCGGATTGGGCAGGAGTGTGTGGAGGGAGGGCTCCCACTGCCCGGATTGGGCAGGAGTGTGTGGAGGGAGGGCTCCCACTGCCCGGATTGGGCAGGAGTGTGTGGAGGGAGGGCTCCCACTGCCCGGATTGGGCAGGAGTGTGTGGAGGGAGGGCTCCCACTGCCCGGATTGGGCAGGAGTGTGTGGAGGGAGGGCTCCCACTGCCCGGATAGGGCAGGAGTGTGTGGAGGGAGGGCTCCCACTGCCCGGATAGGGCAGGAGTGTGTGGAGGGAGGGCTCCCACTGCCCGGATAGGGCAGGAGTGTGTGGGGGAAAGGCTCCCACTGCCCGGATAGGGCAGGAGCTTCACCAGGGCGGTTGGAGGGCTAGCGATGCTCAGCGGCTCCCACGAAGTAGGGACGCCGCTTTTATGCGGTTCTGCCTGCGTGCGTGTGAGCCTCCCACTGCCCGGATTGGGCAGGAGTGTGTGGAGGGAGGGCTCCCACTGCCTGGATTGGGCAGGAGTGTGTGGAGGGAGGGCTCCCACTGCCCGGATTGGGCAGGAGTGTGTGGAGGGAGGGCTCCCACTGCCCGGATTGGGCAGGAGTGTGTGGAGGGAGGGCTCCCACTGCCCGGATTGGGCAGGAGTGTGTGGAGGGAGGGCTCCCACTGCCTGGATTGGGCAGGAGTGTGTGGAGGGAGGGCTCCCACTGCCCGGATAGGGCAGGAGTGTGTGGAGGGAGGGCTCCCACTGCCCGGATAGGGCAGGAGTGTGTGGAGGGAGGGCTCCCACTGCCCGGATAGGGCAGGAGTGTGTGGAGGGAGGGCTCCCACTGCCCGGATAGGGCAGGAGTGTGTGGGGGAAAGGCTCCCACTGCCCGGATAGGGCAGGAGCTTCACCAGGGCGGTTGGAGGGCTAGCGATGCTCAGCAGCTCCCACGAAGTAGGGATGCTGCTTTTATGCGGTCTGCCTGCGTGCGTGTGAGCCTCCCACTGCCCGGATTGGGCAGGAGTGTGTGGAGGGAGGGCTCCCACTGCCCGGATTGGGCAGGAGTGTGTGGAGGGAGGGCTCCCACTGCCCGGATTGGGCAGGAGTGTGTGGAGGGAGGGCTCCCACTGCCTGGATTGGGCAGGAGTGTGTGGAGGGAGGGCTCCCACTGCCCGGATAGGGGAGTGTGTGGAGGAGGGCTCCCACTGCCCGGATAGGGCAGGAGTGTGTGGAGGGAGGGCTCCCACTGCCCGGATAGGGCAGGAGTGTGTGGAGGGAGGGCTCCCACTGCCCGGATAGGGCAGGAGTGTGTGGGGGAAAGGCTCCCACTGCCCGGATAGGGCAGGAGCTTCACCAGGGCGGTTGGAGGGCTAGCGATGCTACTGAGAGGGATATTCAACAGCATTAACATGGTTAGTGCCACTGAATATCCACAATTATCTCCCTTGCATACTCTGATGCTAACCGCTTAGCATCGGGGCATGTTGGGGGCATTCCGGGGAGGAGCGGAGGTGGCAACAGTCCCTAACCAGGCAGCAGTGATATTGCATGCTGCCCTGTTAGGGACCAGTGGCTAAAAGATAGGCGAGGGTTTTCCTTGTCTATCTTTTAGCCGCAGGAGCTAACCGGGCAGCATGTAATATTGCTGCTGCCTGATTAGCGTCTGTGGCTTTCAGGCATGTGCGGCAAACCCGGATATTCAGTGCTGGGGCCGCATATGACTCCAGCATTGAATATCCGAGGTTGAAGGTGGGCGACTATGGCCTGTCCAAATGAGTATCGAGCCCATTTTTAATCGGAGTGAATGAGGCCAGAAACTCACTACCAAACATCTGAAATTTTTTAATGTGCTCTTATCAATAGCTCTTTACAAAAGCAAGATTTCTAATAAGGTTGAAGGAAATACAAAGATTAATGAATTGTGGTGGGTTTATGAGACGGGCACAGGAAGGAAAGAAGGTTTTTAGTTTAGATTTAATGGACAAGAATTTTAAATGTGAAGCAGGAGTTGATCCCAAAGAAAGGGGATAAGAAGAGAGCAGACTCAAAGGTGGGCAGAAGCCATAGTTTAGGTCAGGGGAAGGTTGAACAAGAAGGATACAACTAGTGGAACAGAGTACAGAGTACACGAGTGAGAGTATATTCAGAGATAAAATGCATTTGGTGGTTTAGCAATAGGGTTTTGTAACATAAGCAGAATTTGACTGGGAGCCAGTGGAGGGCGTGGAGAAGACTGTTGGCAAGAGAATAGCGAGAGATATAAATGGAAAATGGCAGTTATGAAAGGGGTGAAGTGAGGATAAGGCAAGGCCAGCCAGCACAGCAATGCAGGTAGTCAAACTGAGAAAGGAACCAAGACTGAATGATAAGGTGACAGGAGACAAAAGAAGCCCAGTGTGGATTATAACCAGAAAGGGAGAGAGGGTAGAAATATAAGAAGCACGTGAAATGGGAAAATCAATAATGTACGTTAAGTGTTAGTAACGTTCCTAGCAGAAGGAGCCTAGACTGATGGAACTACACCAGAAATGTGGAAGAACCCACAGAATTTGAAGGGTTATATACAAGAGCTGATATTCTTTCCTAGATTGAGCCCAAGGCATGTAGTATTCATGCAGTTGGTAACAGGGACAGGAGGGGATAAGAAACATATTTTTACCCACAGACAGGCTAGGCAGTACTTTAAAGGCCTAACATCCATGGGGAAAAAGCTGTTTTTACCCGCAGAAAGGGCTTTACTTATTGTCTTCTGTATGAGCACTGAAGTGGCACCTTGAATGCAGTAGGGACCTCTTCACTGCATGGGTTTCCGTGCAGCTGCCTCTCTACTCCAAAGTCTCTGCCTCCTTCTGGCCAGATAGGATAATAGGACATGGAACTAAATCTGTTCAGGTCTGGTTACCTCCTCTCTCTTCAGACGGTGCAGTGGGAGGTGGACAGGCAGCCCACAGCTGCTTTTTTCCCTCTCCTGCGTCTCAGCTAGTTAACTGGATGTTGACTGACTGAGCCACTGCTAATCTGGAAGATGCTTTCTTCTTCTTCCAGTGCTCAGATCTGGCATAGATGTAGTTGAGTTTACCCATTTTACAACTGAAAAAGAATATCTGTCGGGGTCGTACTGCAAGCGCTGCACAATAGTAGTGCCACAGTTCAACATGTGCTCTCTCTTGCACTTCAGCTCTGGTGGGCCCCCTGATATTAGAGCATCCCACATTTTGCCTGCTGTCCCACTGTGTCTGTTGTGTAGCTGCTGACCTTTCCTCTCCCTTTCACGTAGGACAGCAGTGAAGTGTGCCCCTACTGTAGAGCTCCTGCAGCACAGAACTTAATGGGCAACATGCAGGGACTTGGCAGTGCCACTCCCTCAGCTTTGTGTGTGTGTGTGTATACAGTATTGCTCCTATTGGAATTCTGCAAACAGATTAAAATGTTTGTATCAAATGGTCTGAATTCTGCAGAATTCGACATGCTTTGTCAGTCAAAATAAGGAAGCATATTGTTTTTGAATGGATTAATTTAAAATACAATACAGAAATCACAAAAAGGTGTGTGTGTGTGTGTGTGTGTGTTGCCATTCCAGTTCTCTGGTGTGTACCTTGTACTTTACTAAACCTCCCTGGTTTGAAATAAAAACATGGACTAGACTATTTTTATTTTAAGAGTAGTGCAAAACATTGGGTGATTCCTTTGGCCTAAAGCAGAGGTTCCCAACTCCAGTCCTGGAGGGCCAAACATCATTCAGGTTTTCAGGCTGTCCCTAATAAATATGCACGAATGCATTTGCATGCACTGCCCCCATTGTATTCCAATGTCTCTCATGCATATTCATTAGGGACAGCCTGAAAACCTGAATGGTGTTTGGCCCTCCAGGACTGGAGCTGGGAACCTCTGGCCTAAAGCCTCCCTGCATCTGCTGGTCCTTTTTCAAAATAATCTTTTCTCAGGCTTTGCAGTACTGTATTGGTGAGCTGCAACCTCTGAGGGTGGACACTTTGTCCGGATTTCTATGTAAGAGAGGGGTTATAGCTCTTGTACCTTTAGTACCAGTATCTTTATCCCTGTTTCACTGTCTCTGTTGTAATAGGACCCCTGCTTCTCTTCTATATCAGTGTGTCTCAACCCAGTCCTCAGGGATTGCGTGACCGGTCAGGTTTTCAGGATATCCACAATGAATATGAATAAGATTTGCATACACTGCCTCCATTGTATGCAGAGCTCATGCACATTAAATGTGGAAATCCTAAAATCCAAACCAGCCAAGTGGTCCTTGAGGACTGGGTTGAGAAGCACTGTCCCGTATCACATTAATACTCTCCCCTTCTCACCCTTTGGTGATCCAAGCTTGGAGCTGAAGTGAAGACAGTGCTAGCACAATTCCTCCTATCTTTTGCTGCCCATGACCTGAGTGTTATGCTTTAAACTGCATGAGACACAGTAATGTTGTGTGATTCAAAGGCTGGCTTAGGACAGCAGAACAGGAGGATGTAGTCTGAGGCACTGCACCGCCAGAGTCTTCCTAGTGCCACGTTCAGACAGGTGGATGGAAGGCTTTAGCAGGAGGAGGGGATAGGGATTTAAATATGGCTTAAGATTAGTGAGTGGGAGGACTTCATATGTTTTGCTCATGTTTATGCTGTGCCACAATCCATATGCCATCACCGAAGTATAGTGTAAGAAGAGGATGAGCCTCAAGTACAGCTTGGCAGTCTGAGCTGTGTTATTGGTAGTGTTGTTTATTTATTTTTTTAACATTTTTTATATACTGTCTTTCTGCAAATACATTATATACCATTTTATCATTTCAATCAAAGTGGTTTACATTGAAACTTAAACTTGGTAATGTACATTAAACAGGGACATTGATAACTTGGATTTTTCTGAGGCAATGGAGGGTTAAGTGACTTGCCCAAGGCCACAAGGAATGCTAGTGGGAATCAAGCCCTGGTCTCTGTATTCCCAAGCCAGTGCTCTAACCATTAGGTTACTCCTCCACTCCACATTGTGGAAAGTTTGGCCTTGAGGAGCTTATAAAGCTTAAGGCTGAGAAATAAACAAACAAAAACAGAGAATGTACTATTGCTTTAAATAGCAGATGGAATAATTTTCTAGTGTGGAGCAAAAGAATGAGGTCAGCCGCTCATTGCCAGAGATCTTTTGGCTTGGGCAAACTACTAGGGTCATGTGGTTTGAACAGGCAAGCTGTTCCTTTCTTTTGGATATGTTCCCGGTTCTTTATATAACCAGTTAACCATGTGTTTCCTTTAATGGTTTTGGAAGTTATTATTTTCCATTTAAATTATGTTTACAACCCAGTGGAGCTATGGACATTTAGCCATGACCTTATCCTGACCATTGCATTCCAACATTAAGACTGTATAAAAATGTGATTCTCTCAGTTGGATAAGCAGCTATTCTACATGGTCTATGTGTATTTCCTTTGGTACTATATTGCAAACACTTAGCACTGCACATGGATTTAATATTAAACCCATAAATTGGTCCCAATTTCAGAATTTTATTATGTCACATTCTTTCAAAATGAAAGAACAAATTAAAATGTTGGAATATTACAGGAAAATATTCATTTGTGTTCAGTGTCATTTTTATATTGGATTAAGCTCATTGACGTTTTGGGGTTGATTCGCCATTTTAGAGGGTGATTTTATAAGCTGTGCCTAGTTGAAGTGTGTGTTTATTTTTATGTGCATATTTCAAGCCTGTTTTATAAAATGTTTATTATTTAGCTCATGCCTTTCTAGAAGACATTCAAGGTGAGTTACATCCAGGTACATTAGTTATTTCCCTGTCCCCAGAGGGTTTATAATCTAAGTTTGTACTTGAATCAATGGAGGGTTAAGTGGCTTGTTCAAGGCCACATGAAATGCCAGTGGGATTTGAACCTTGGTCTTTCCAGTTGTAGGTTGCTGCCTTAACCACTAGGTTACTAGGTGCATACTTTGCTTTATATAATAAGGGCAGTTTGCAAAACAAAAAATTCCATTGCTCCATGGACCAGAAGCAGATAGAGTCAGAAAAACTTCAAAAAGTTGCTTCTGGCACATGGTCTGTAGATTGAGGACCCCCTGATTTAATGCAAGAAGCCAAAAACGCTTGCCTGTAGTTGAATTGCAACCTTATTTCATTTTAATATCCTTACGTGTACTTATGCATCCTGGTCCCATAGGGAAGTGCTTCTCGATCAGTGTGTCAAGTCACACTGGTGTGCCTTGGGAAAGTCCTTGGTGTGCCTTGGTGTGCCTTGATGAAGATAACCAGGGGCATGGCTTTATATGGTCTCATGAGGTTTTTGCCCCATCTCTATTGGAAGAGTCCTGGAGAACAGCCCTCTGTTTCCCACTGCAGTCCTTCTCTCTGGAGAAGCATGTAGGGAATTAGAGAGGAGGGAGTGAGCTTGGAACAAACAGAGTAAAGAGGAGCCGCTTTGCTCCCTAATCTGCCTCTCCTATCCTGACATTCAGGGATAGGAGGGGAAGGGTATGACTGGAGCAGACCCTACAGAGCAAAGAGAAGCACCTATACTAGCTGCTCCAGCCTCTTGTTCCCTAGAGTCAAAATACAGCAGAGATCGCTGTTGGGGAAGAAAGGAACCGTGTATGTTCAGGCATCAGAAAGTTAAAAATAATGCTGCTGTCCTCCTCCTGGTGGGAGGAAATGAGGTTAAGGATCACGCAAAATTTGGTTTGGTGTGCCATGACAATTGCCATAAAAATGTGCCACAAAATAAAAAAGATTAAGAAGTACTGCCGTAGGATATACTGGAGAGAAAATATTAACTGCTCTAGAAACACACACAGAAAATGTCTTTTAGAGTCAATAAAAAAACAGCAGCATTTTAGCAAGGAACAAATCATGTAGAAGTGCTGACATGGAAATGTGGTATATGGGAAAACATTAAAAAACCCTTTTCTATTCAATATTTTTTCTTTATTGTTGAATGACAGCTGTTCCATCCATTGGCATATGACATTTATTTTATTATTTTTTTTATTTGAAAAGTTTATATTCTGCATTTCCAATGTTCAATACAGTTTACATATAACAAAACAGTACATAACATTACATGGAATGTGTTAACATTATAAAGAACATTTAACTACATATAAGAAACCCATATAACTTTGCTCTGAACTATTAGAGTAGAAAACATTAACATTAATGATAAATACCAGTAAATAATCCAAGGCATAAATAACATATATACAAATACCGAGCAGGTATCTTAGTATGGTGTAAGTACTTTTATTATTGAGGTGTCTTTGTGTATAATGTAGTGGTGTTGTTTACTTGCTTATGTTATGCCCTGAAAGCGCATTTGGAACAGGTGCGTTTTCAGGAGTTTCCTGAAATCCTTAGAGTCGGTGGTTGTATGGATTTTCACAGGGAGGGAGTTCTATACCATTGGAGCATACAATGAGAATGTTCTTTCTCATGCTGATTAGTTGCATTTTGCGAAGTTTGGGTGCGACACAAGGAGGTGTTTTGCGGTGCTTCTTCTCTGTCTGTTATTGGGGAGTTTTGTTATTATAGTCTGTAAGTACTCAGAAGACTGGTCGTGGAAGATTTTAAATATAGTGACAATGTTTTTGTATTTGATTCTGTCTATTAGCAATAGCCAGTGGAGCTCTTTCATGACAGGAGTGATGTGTGAGCCCCTTGATGTTCAGGTTAGTACCCTAGCCGCAGTGTGCTGAGCCAGTTTTAGTGGTAATAGATGGGATTTTGGAAAACCTTGGAGAATTGCATTGCAGAAGTCAATATGTGGAAGTGTCATTGCTTGGAAGACAGTCCTGTAGTCGTGAAGTTCCAGTAGGGGGTGAAGTCATTGTAGAGTCCTTATTTTATTGTAGATATGCTTTGATGAATTGTTGATGTGGGTCTTCAGGGTAAGATGCTGATTAATAGTTACTCCAAGGTATCATACCTCAGATATGACTGTTAGTTCTGTTTGATTGACCTTAAGTGTCTTTGGCGGGGTAATGAGTGATCTTTGAAAATGAATAGCACTTCTGTTTTGTTATAATTAATGGAAAGGCCTTGTTTGGAGATCTACAGAGCAATTAAAGCATTCTATGACAGGAGTAAATTCTGGCTCTGTGATTGAGAATAGTGCGTAAAACATTGTCATCTGCATATAAGTGGTATAACATATTATGTGACTGGAGGATCCGTTAGATTGGCTGGATATAGATGTTGAATAATAATAATGACAGAGATGAGCCCTGGGGTACATCATGGTTCTGCGGTAAAGGATCTGAGCTTTTATTCTCAGATTTTACCATTTGCAGCGATCAGTCAGATAGGATCAGATCCAGCTGAGTGTGTTGTCAGTGATGCCAATGCAACATTGTCTCTGTAGGAGAATCTCGTGACATACGGTGTCAAAGGCCGCTGAGATATCGAGGAATATGAGAATGAAGCCTTGTTTTGGTTTCTCTATTCCGTTGATTAGATGGTCGATGAGTGATATTAACAGTGTTTCCACTCTGTGGTTAAGGCAGAAGCTATGCTGATGTGGGTCGAATGGGGCGTTTAGGCTGATATAGTTTTGCAGTTGAAGTTATACCACTTTCTCCATTATTTTCGTGAGAAAAGTTAAACTTGAAATAGGTCTATATGAATTTAGTTCGGCAGGTCTAGCTTTGTGTTTTTTAGTATTGGACGTATGGAAGCAGTCTTTAGTTGAGATATATCCTTGCATAAAGGAGAGCTGCAACATCTTGCCTATGGTGGGAGCAACTTCAGATCTTGTTACTTTTATCCAGCATTAGCTGGACAGGGATCCAGAGGTGAAGTACTCATGTTCAGACTTCCAATTATGTTGACCAGGTGGTCAGATGAGACTGGGGGGAATGAATGAAGGGAGCTGGATGTTCAAGGTCTGTGTGAGTCTTTTGTCAGTGTGGCTAGAGGATAATTCTGTAGTTTGGCTTAGAAGTGATGTGCAATTGCTTGGGTGGTAGGGATAGGCTTTGCAGTCAGGGGGGGGGTCTTTTCTCAGCATGATGTATGATTGCGAGGAGTTTTCAATGGAGGTGCAGCTGCAGTGTTGGTAATTGCTTCGTTCCCATTGGCTATGAAGGCATCAGAGTAATTGGAGTCTATGTTCAAATTAGGGAAGACTGTTTCACAGAAGTGTTCTTTGTTTAATTGTTTAAATCTTCTGTGTTGCCTTTTCTTGTGCTGGCTGGGTATTATGCGAGTTGGAGGATAAAAGTGGAATGAGATTGTATTGTGGTCTGATCATGGGACCTTAGTCGGTTGACGCATGGGATGGGATTTTTCTCCAGGAGATAGGATGGCACAAAGATAAGGTCCAGCATGTTATCTTTGATGTGTGTTGGTTCTGTTACAATTTGAATATATTTTTTACAGGACATTGTGTCCGTGAATGCAGCTGATTGCGGCTGTGGAATGGAGGACAGGTTAAGGTCACCCAGTAGTATTAATGGGCAGTTTGGATCTATGTGTATAGTGGCAATTTCTAGGATGGCTGCAAGTTCTTCATTGGCTGCCATTGGGGATTGATATACCAGAGCAATTAAGATTTGTTTGTTGGATATAGTGATGGTGTTCAGTTAGTGTTTGTGGTGTTAATAAGCGTAAATTGTAGTGATTTTTTTGATGATTATGCAAACTCTACCTCCTCGACATTCCAGTCTGGTGTAATTAAATAGGTCATAGTTTGAGTGTTTCAGCTGATTGATCAGGACTATGTCAGCGTCAGTGAGCCATGTCTCATTGGTACAGGATGCCTAGGTCATAGTCTGTATGGTACTCAGTTAGTAGTTCTGTTTTGTTTCTGACTGATCAAGAGTTAACCAGTAGGCATTTGAGGGTAGAGTTTTGGGTAGTGAACCAATCTTTCCATTAAGCATATCCTTCAGTGTACAACAGCTGCACTGCTTTTCATTAGCAGAATGATGCAGAAAGCTGACGCTGGAGTTGTGCGCTATCAACTCTGTATGCCTCTTTGAAGAGCACCAATAGCACGTGACTTCAGCACCAGCATGCAGAAAGAGGTGCGTATGCAAATTAGCCACGCATTAAACTGTGGCACAAATGGCAGCATTAAACTGGGAGAGCAAGGCAAACACATGAACACAGAAGTCAGCGCAAGTTTGGCATACTCTCCCAGAGAAACAGGGGCACCGTGTGGCTAATTTGCATATGTGCCCAGGCAGTGTTTTGATGACATCAGGGGCTTTCCCCCATGCCTGAATCATCTGAGGGAAAGTGTCTGATGCCATCAAAATACTGCTGTGGGCACACACTAGATGTATAAGCCACCTCAAGACCAGGCATAGAGATATTGGTGCTGGTTACAAAACCTCTACACATTTCTCTGTATTGGGTGCAGACAGTATTAGCATACCATTTTAATATGTGCAGCTCATTTGCCTATAACTTAAATACTCTTCGTGTTATGTGTGCGTTAGCTTTTCCTTTGCTGTTAACATGTGCATCCGTCTCTTTTCTGCATTTGGCTGTGGTGGTAATTGTGTCTAAAAGTTGCATTATCCGTGTGTAAAGGCTGCGCTAGTTTTCTTTATCAGCCTGTAAGTTGTTTTATTTTGGCATTTATATAGCACCCTAAACTCACAGTATAACAAATTGAGGATAATTTTATAACAGGGCATCTAGGTTTAGTGATGGAGAAGGTGCCTATTTTATAAAGACACAGATGTACTACCATAAATCTGCAGAAATCACACCTAGATTGAAGACACAGACATTATGCCTGCTTGAGAGAAGGAGTAAATGTTAGCATGTGCTTTACGCACAGAGGAGTATATTTTATAAAATAATCATGTAAATTGCAACACCCACACTCTGCCCAAACTCCTCCCCTGAGCAGACCTAATAAATACAAGTACATGCTGTCTTGCATCATGCTTCGTTGCATAATGCAATTTTATAAAAGGCCTTTTCCATGCATAAATCAGTGTTTTACACTTGAAAAAGATTTATAAAATGACCTCCATTAAGTGCAGTCATATCTTTGCCTGAAGAGCTGACAATCTAGTGAGTACTTGAGGCAAGGTGATTTGCTCCAGGTCACAGTTAATGTCAGTAGGAGAAGCAGGATATGAACCATATCGATACAGGATAGCAAGCATAGGGCATCTTCAGTGTTTATGCCCTCATACGGGCGCCTATGGAGTGGAAGAGTAGCCTAATGGTTAGAGCAACAGCCTAATATGCAAGAAATCAGGAATTGATTCTCACTGATACACTTCTTGTGACCTTGGACAAGTCACTTTACCCTCCATTGCCTCAGAAGAAAAGGCCTGGCAATCTACTTCCAGTCATACCTTGCCAAGAAAACACAGGGTCATCAGGAATCAACATTGACTTGATGGTACTTAAAAAAACAGACAAACTGGGGGCCTGTGCCCAAAAGGGATACGTAATAATCTCCAGGAACAAGCAGGAATGTAGTCCTCACATATGGGGGGTATCGTCGGTACCGCCGGAGTCTGCGCGGGAACGCTCCCCAGCATCCAAGAGGAACGCTTTGGGAGCATCCCTCAGCACATGCGTGCTGCCTTCCTGCCTTTCCAACTGTCCCTCTTCAGTTCTTCGTTTTCCGTGGAGCCGACAGGATCTATTCCCTGTCACCGCAGAAAATTCCATCTTTAAATTTCTTTTCTTGTAGTCGCGTTTGCCTTCTGCACGACGCCTACCGGTACCGCCGGTTCTTTTCTTTTCTTCTTTTCAAAAAAAAAAAAAAACAGACTGTTTCTTTTCAGAAACTTTTCTCTTTGGTGCTAGGCGCCATTTTGGGCACTAGGCCCCATATTCCTAAAACATGGAAAAACCAACTAGTGGTTTTAAGAATTGTACTAAGTGTGGCGGTACCATCTCTGTCACTGACACCCATGATTGGTGTCTGAAATGTTTAGGACCTGAATATTCTCCAACTGAATGCCTCTCCTGTATGGGGATGACTAAAAGAGGATGACAGAACTGGGCTGCAAAGCTCTGTACCCTCTTTTCTTCGGATGCCAGATCCATTGCATCGACATCGTCAAGGGCCTTCCTCCCATGGATCTCAGGTAACTAAACATAAAAGCCGGTCCTCTAAGGGTAGCTCTCCTGCTAAGCATCGAGAGGCCATTGGCATTGCCCTTGAGGGAACCACACCGGCAAAACAGCCCCGGCAGGAGGCTTCGGCTTCCAAAGCATCGATGGGGCTTCAGGATGTTCTCGAGGCCTCAACCTCGCAAGAACTACCTGTGCCATGCTCAGGGGTTCCAGCCGTCCTTACCGGTACCGACACCCAGGCATCGGCAGCATCGATAGACCAGAGGTTCCTCACTATCGAGCGCAGCATCGCAGCTCTTTCAGCTGCGGTACCGGTGGTCCCACGGGCACCGGTACCGACATCGACACCGATGCCGGTACCGACACCGGTAAGACACCGGTACCGACACCAACGATACCGGTACCGATGGTACTGGCCACGGTGGGAACTCTTCCCATGCCATCTCAGGCTGGAATTGACAGAGCGGTACTGGGTCAGCTCGGTACCGACTTTGATCAGTACCGGGATCGTGCGTTGCAAGAGCATCGGGGTCAGGAATACTTCGATTCCTCCAATTCCGAAGACTCTGACAATTCTGCTGGCACTAGAGGGTTTCTCCTAGAAGATCCCTCTTCTCCCCAACGCAGAATGTCACCTCCAGAGGACATGTCATTTCAGGATTTCATCTGTGATATGGCCAAAGGTCTTTCAATCACAGTTGCTCCTGAAGAGGAGCCCAGAGCAAAGGAATTGGAAATTCTCCAATATCCTAAAGCTCCTAAGGAGGCAGCCACTCTGCCTATCCATGAAATTCTGCATAGCTTGATGATCAGAATGTGGGAGACACCTCTGACTACTTCTCCTCACTCTAGGAGACTTGATACTATGTATCGAGTTCTGCCATGTCCTGGATTTCTGAAAACTCAGCTGCCACACCAATGGTAGTGGAATCAGCCATGCGTAGGATGAAAAGTGCAAAGAGGCATGCATCCAATCCTCCAGATCATGAATGCAGGTCTCTGGATGCTTTTGGGCGCTGAACCTTTCAAGCTTCCATGCTTTCAGCTAAGATCAGTTCATATATCCTCAAGGAAGTCACAGGAGACTTGGAAGTTATGAGCCCATTTCTCCCAGATGACAAGAGACAAGATTTTCTTGCTCTAGTTAAGCATGCTCAAGATGTCTCCAAGATTGTTATTCGTGCAGCCTTTGACTGTTTCGAATGCATCAGCAGAACCTCTGCTATTGCCATTGGCGCACGACGGATTGCCTGGCTACAGGCATCAGACTTGGAGACTTGGGTACAGGACAAGTTAGGCAACATTCCTTGCGCGGGGGAGAATCTTTTTGGCAAGAACTGGCAGGAAAAGGCTAATGAGTTAGATGCTGACAATTCTACCTTAGATAGATTATCAAAGTCTACAGCCACTCCAGCCAAGAGGAAGCCTTATAAAAAACCCTCTTTTAACAAAAAGAGGAAGTTTTTATCCTTCCTATACCCAGCAGAGTCAAACTCCAGGACAGGTTGCCCAAAAGGGACAAACTAGACAGCAAAAGAAGCCAAAAGGCCCGATAGCCCAACCAGCTCTCCAGGTTCAGCCCCCTCAAGGGCTTTGACTCCTTCCTAGAGAGCTTTGCCTTCCTGCCTCTGAGGGGTCTCCAACCCCCCAATATTCCGGGCAGGTTATGCGACTTTGCCAATAGATGGCATCAGATAACAGCAGAAGATTGGACTTTGTCCGTTGTAGGAGAAGGGTACAAGCTTCATTTTCACAGCATACCCCCTCCTACAATTCTAAAGCAGTTCAATTCTCAAACCTCTGCAGACAATCTGCTAGATCACGAGGTCTCAACACTTCTTGCCCAAGGGGCAATAGAGGAAGTACCCATTCCTTAACAGGGTGCAGGGTTCTACTCCCCCTATTTTCTTATTCCAAAGAAAACAGGAGGACACAGACCCATTCTGGACCTCAGAGAATTGAACAAATATCTGTTTCGAGAGAAATTCAAAATTATTTCTCTAGGAACTCTTCTGCCATGCCTTCAAAGCCAGGATTGGCTTTGCTCTCTAGACTTAAAGGATGCATACACTCACATTCTTATCCATCCAGATCACAGGAAATTCTTATGTTTCCTTTTCAGGGGAAAACATTTCCAGTACAGGATTCTTCCCTTTGGTCTGACTTCAGCACTAAGGGTATTCACGAAATTCATGACAGTAGTAGCTGCATTTCTACGAACCCTGGGGATTTTCGTCTTCCCTTACTTGGACGACTGGCTCATTCGAGCCCCTACAGTTGCATAGGCCAGTACTGCACTGTCCCGTACAATGCGAATCCTCCAATACTTGGGATTGGTAATATTTATTTTATTTACAGTCTTTTTTATACTGCGCTATTCGACATCAGTGCGGTTTACATGAAACAGAAACTTATACGGTGTGGGGACTGTTCTGTATTTACAATAAACAGGTGCCTAAAACTTGGATAAACTGGGGTAACTATTTACATCTGGGCTTCATATCAACTTAATAAACTTCCCAAAATCTCAACTAGTTCCTTCCCAATGCCTAGAATTCATAGGAGCCTGTCTAGATACCAGACAGGCAAGGGCTTTCCTTCCACAAGCCTTCGCATAATGCAACTAGCTTCTCAAGCAGTAGGCATATCCTCCCTCACTGCTCGAGAGCTACTGCAGTTACTGGGACATATGGCATCCACAGTTCATGTAGTCCCATATGCTCATCTCCACATGCGAGCAGCTCAGTGGACCCTCTCCACACAGTGGACACAGGCCACAGGTCATTTGTCGGACAAAATAATAATCTCTCAACGACTAATTTTGTCCCTCCAATGGTGGCAGTCACTAGAAAATCTGACAGTGGGGTCTTTCCATTAACCCCTCTTTCAGGCCACCCTACCAACAGAGGCATCACAGGTGGGTTGGGGAGCACACCTGAATCATCTCTCTACCCAGGGCACCTGGACTCCACAGGAGGTTGGTTTGCACATAAACCTCCTGGAATTAAGTGCAATCTATTTAGCTCTTCGAGTATTCCACGCCCAGCTCAGCTACAAGACAGTCCTAGTCCAGACAGACAATCAAGTAGCCATGTTCTATGTGAAAAAGCAGGGTGGAACAGGCTCTCTGTTGTTATGCAACAAAGCTTTACGACTGTGGGCCCTCGCCAGAGAGCATCAAATTCACCTTCTAGTGGTATGTCTTCCAGGCATTCAAAACCTTTGGGCAGATAAACTCAGTCGAGTACTGCTGCCTCACGAGTGGTCACTCCACCTAGACCAGGTGGCCAAAATATTTCAGATCTGGGGAACCCCAGATATAGACCTCTTTGCAAGTCCACTGAATGCCAAACTTCCCCGGTTCTGTTCCAGGATTCCGACTCACAACTGTCAGGCAAGGGATGCCTTCCTCCTTCACTGGGGTCAGGACTTAATTTATGCCTTCCCACCCATTCCCCTCATCCCCAAAACACTCTTCAAGCTTCATAGAAACAGGGGTTGCATGATTCTCATAGCACCACGATGGCCACGCCAAACGTGGTATTCCCTGCTTCTACATCTCTCTCAAGTGGCACCTCTGGAGTTAGGGCATGCTCCAGATCTCCTTTCCCAGGAGAACGGGATGCTATGGCACCTGAATCCCCAGTCCCTGCACCTCACGGCCTGGTTGCTGAAGGCTTAGACCTCCAAGATTTCAACCTGTCCCAACAGGTAAAAGATATCCTTCAGGCTTCTAGGAAACTTTCCACAAGAAGATCTTATGCCTTCAAGTGGAAACGTTTTACTATATGGTGCTCCAAGAAGGGATTAAATCCCCTGGTCATACCCTTAGAATCGATACTAGAGTATCTCCTTCACTTATCGAATTCTGGTCTAAAGTGCAATTGCAGCTTCTTATAAGCCTCTAAATGGACAATCAATTTCCTCTCATCCACTCCTATCAAGATTCATGAGAGGCCTTTTATTAACTAAATCTCCCATCAAAGCCACCACCGGTGGCATGGGATCTAAATCTAGTTCTCGGGCAGCTCATGAAGCCGCCTTTTGAACCTTTGGCCACTACAGCCCTTACGTTTTTGACCTGGAAGGTCATCTTCCTAATTGCAATCACCTCTGCCCGTCGCATTAGTGAATTGCAAGCTTTAGTGGCTGATCCTCCTTATACTAGGTTTCATCATGATAAGATTGTTCTTCGAACTCACCCACACTTTATGCCAAAGGTGGTTTCGTCTTTTCATTTAAACCAATCATTTTATCTTCCTGTTTTTTTTCCGAGGCCTCATGCCTCTAAGGCCTCTAATGCAGAAAGAAACCTTCATACTTTGGATTGTAAAAGGGCCTTAGCCTTTTACATATAAAGAACACAGCAACATAGAAAGTCCTCACAACTTTTTATAGCTTTTGACTCTAATCATTTGGGACTTCCAGTCTCAAAAAGAACTTTATCAAAATGGATTGTCCAATGCATATCCTTTGCTTATGAGAGTAAGGGTCTTCCTCTTCAGGACCATGTCACAGCTCATAATGTGAGAGCCATGGCAGCTTCTATGGCTAATCTCCACTCTGTGTCTATCGATGACATTTGTCGAGCAGCCACCTGGGCTTCGGTACACACCTTCACAGCCCACTACTGCCTGGATAAAGCCTCCCATCGGGATGCCTTCTTTGGCCAAGCTGTTCTTCGAAGTCTCTTTCAGACCTAATTCAACTCCTACCCACTAACCTGGTGGAATGCCAGAGATCCATGGGAGGAAGGATGCCTACCTTTTTAGGGTAAATTAAACCCTTAGGTCCAGACACAGCAAATCACACAAAAACCAAACCTAAATCATGCGACCCCCACACTAAACATTTTTTTGTCGGAGCTATACCGTAGGAAGGCCGAAATGGAAAACGACCTTCTCCAAGAGGGCAGCTACTTTTTCTCAAGAAAGGTTCTTCACCAAAATTCACATATTTCTCAAAATCTATATAAAGATAAAAATAAACTTATCTCAGTTCATCAGATGCTGGTATATATAGTCCAAATGCACGACGCGCACGTTTCAGGCTCCTATACCCTGTATCAAGTGCAAAATCCCAAAGTAGCATATACAGCAGTCAAACACAAAAACGCCGTCAAAGCAGCTGTGGTCTTACTTCATAATGGACGATCACCGTTTTTTAAAGTAAGAACCCTCCAATACAATAGCAGAGAAAACCCCACATGACGGGGAATCCCAGCTATGATTGGATAAACAGAGCAATGACGACTCATCATTCACAGAAGACTTTGCCAGTCAATCTCCCGATTCAAACCTCCTGGCTCCACAGTACCCAGGAGGAAAATCCACCGCTGCTCAAGACGTTGGAGACGATCCTCCCTATGTCCCCCTCTAGGATCCAAAGGAACATGGTCTATTACAGACCAGCGAAGCTGATTAAATTGATGAGATGCTGCAGAACAGTGAGATACCATAGGGGCAGATTCAACACCACATCGCTGTCGAGAAGCATGTTCCATTAGACGCCGTTTAAAAGGCCTAGTAGTGCGACCTACATACATCAAAGGGCAAGGACAGATAATCATATATACTACATATGTAGAGTTACAATTCGTGTCCCATCGCCGACGAAATTCCTGACGTGTTACAGGATGCCACCATTCGATACCCTCTATTGTAGAGTCACAGTAACTACATGCATGACAAGCAACATGACCATGGGTAGGTTCCTGATGTATCAATCAATCCTCTTGTAAAGACGTTTACACCAAACGATCGCCTAAGCTCCGACCTCTTGAGAAAGCAATCCGCAGAGGTCCCTTAAAACATTCATGGAGCTGCAGAATCCCCCAATGAGATTTTAAAATACGTAGAACCTGGGAACTACGATCTGTGTAAGGTAATACACCAGTAACCACCATATCATCAGTTGACCATGTAGAATAAGCAGGATCCAACAGCCACTCTCTATGTGTGTAACGCGCTCTTTTATAGGCACGAGATATTACTGATATAGGATAACCACGAGATAACAATCGATTACGAAGATCCAAAGCATGTTCTTCAAATGCTGCCATAGATTGACATAAACGGCGCAAATGTAAGAATTGCCCATAGGGTAAACCACGTTTTAAAGGGCCAGGATGGAAGCTCTGAAAATGTAAAAGACTATTTCTTTGCACTGATTTTCGATAGAGGGATGTAGACAATTTTCCATCAATAATCGAAATCTGAAGATCCAGAAATTCAATAGTAGATGTTTCTATATGCTCAGTAAACTTAATGTTAGATTTAAGTCCATTAAGCCAAATTATGAAAGAGCGAAGGGACTCAATATCCAAAGTCCAAATGAAAAAAATGTCATCCAAAAAACGCTTCCAAAACATCACATGTTGGTATTCATTTGATCATTCTATACAAGACATCTCCATATCAGCTAAATATAGAGTGGCAATCGACGGTGCCATAGTAGCTCCCATAGCGACTCCAGTCGACTGTTGATAAAAATTGCCTTCCGATAGGAAATAATTTCTAGTCAGAACCAACTTTATCAGCTGAAGTAGAAATTCACGTGGGATACGCTCAGGAGCATATATAAATTTATCCTGCAACAGGGCCAAAGCTTCCGATTGGTCAATATTGGTGTATAAAGAGACCACATCAAGTGTAACCAGATAAGCACCCGAGGGTATATGCAAAGTAGATATTAATTGCAAAAAATGAGTTGAATCTCTGAGAAATGATCCAACCTGACATGCTTCCTGTTTTAAAAATGTATCACAGAACATCAAAAGTGGTTCAAGCACCGAACCACGGCACAACACAATAGGTCTTCCTGGAGGAGCAAGTAATGATTTGTGAACCTTCGGGAGCATATAAAGTATTGGTCTTTTTGGGTACATATTTAATAAATAGCTATATTCACGATTCGTAATCCAGCCATTTTGTAAAGCACATCCCAACAATAATTTTATCTCCTGAATAAGAGCAGTAGTAGGATCTTCTGATAACTTAAGATATGTGCGAGTATCAAAATTAACTGGACAGCTCAAACAATTTGACTCCCATCCATTTTTTTTAAATTAGGTAAGCAATTTCTTTGAAGTCCTAGACATTCTCTAGAAAGTCGACAGAGGTTTTAGAGGCAAGAAAATATGTTTTAAGAAACCTGCTAAATAACAATGGGTTGAGAAAGAAACATTTAACTGAAACAAGGCTCAGTATTCATTAAAAAGCTCCTCTAGATCTTCTGTACAATTAGTGATATTTGAACTTGAGGCTGAGATGGTAGATTTCTGACTGTTTGTTTTCGATTGGGAACTTTCTGGGAGGCCAGGCTCCTTCTTAACATCTTGACTACCAGTGAGTAACTTTTGGCTTTCCACAAAATACTGATTAGGATGATTTAGAGAAAATCCACTATCATCGACATTGTGTGTCAACTCGAAGTACTTCTGACAGGCAAGCTGGTAATGCATACCCTTAACTAACTCTAAAATCTGGCTTATTCCAGTGGGAGAGATTTTGTATGACTGAAGCTTCTGCTTCAGTAGTTCGGGATCACTGTGGCGGAATGGGCACCCATGATAATCTCCTTGACTAGGTGGATTGGTCAGAATAATCTTCATACAACTGTATGATGTATAGTCTGTTCTTTTGCCTTCTTTTCCAAAGCTGTGGCGAACATTGTAGGCATATGATTTATCAAACTTTTCAGCATCCACTTTTCCTTTACTAAATTTGAACTTCCAAAACTGTAGTGCCTGTTCTAATGTTAATCCAATGCCCTTGAGAAAAAGTCCATACTGCATACGGCCTCCATGGCGAAGATGGTGGTTATCACGCAGCTCTTTATGTAACTGGCGCATACAGAGAGGAAAGGACTTAATAGAAAATGCATCAATTTGTTCCAATGAGATTTTTCCTGTGATTCTCTGAGTACTGTAGTCTTGGCCAAGGTAGGAATGGCTGAGGTGATTAAGTAAAGACTGCAATCTCTCATCAGACTGTACAACAGGCAGTGTTCGTGCTGATAACGCCAGAGCTTTTGAAAGCTTTGCTCGGAAGTCATTCAGAATAATAACAACAATCTCCTGAAACGGTACATAGCAAAAGCCATGCTGAACAAAAACTCTCCTAGTGCGAACCAAATCAAGGGCTCCCTGAAATGAAACCTTATAAAATTCCTGATCCTCCAACTTGGTTATACTTAGCGCATAAGTTGAAGCCAACAAATCGTCAGCGTACTTGTCCTTCTCATCAACTGTTATAGTTTCATACGTCAAATTATTATGTGAAAGAAATCGCTGGGTCTTCTCTTTATCCATCTCACTGAAGCGAAATCTAAAGAGATCCATTTCCTGCTGAATAAACCAGCGCCTGAGATCCTCAGATTGGCAATATGCAAGACGTATAATGAAATGAGATATGTGGTCCTTCCTCCTCTGATCGTACACATCATCACTGAGATCATCCCGCAATCTGTATGGAAACTTGAGCTTTCGCAGTTCAGCTTCCAGCTTTTCTTTGTACTTGTCTGAGCCTTTCACATAGCTCACGCCAAGATTCTCGATCATCTTCAGAGGTTTAAGCCTCTCTATAGCTAAGGTTTCAAACTCAACCAGAGAAATATTTTCAGTAGGTGGCTGCTGGTAGAACTGCAGGGTGAAAGGATACAATTCCTCTTTTCTGCCTCCTTTCAGTTTTGGGTGTTGTTTGCGTCCGAACTCCATTTTCTTTAGTCGGGTATCCTACTTTTTTTTACTGTCTTCAGTCTCCTCGATAATTACTTTTACTTTGCTGAGAAAAACAACAAATCATTCAACCCCTTTGCAAGCATAACAAATCCCGCGCTTTTTCCCCCAAAATCCCCCGGCTTCACGTTGGATGCCCCCTGAAATACCAGTTGACTCGGTACTGGCTACTTTTCAATCTCTGGTTTTCCGCGATCTTTTGTATATGGAATAACAATCCCATAGATCATTTTGTAATCTCCGGCGTGATGAGCTTTGGGCCTTAAAAGATATAGTGGATGACCCCAATTTGATAGTTTGACGGGCTGATAAGGGTGGTGCGTTAGTACTGCAAGATCTTTCTGCATATCAGGCAACTTTGCGGGCTCATGTAAATGATACTCGCACATATCTTAAGTTATCAGAAGATCCTACTACTGCTCTTATTCAGGAGATAAAATTATTGTTGGGATGTGCTTTACAAAATGGCTGGATTACGAATCGTGAATATAGCTATTTATTAAATATGTACCCAAAAAGACCAATACTTTATATGCTCCCGAAGGTTCACAAATCATTACTTGCTCCTCCAGGAAGACCTATTGTGTCGTGCCGTGGTTCGGTGCTTGAACCACTTTCGATCTTCTGTGATACATTTTTAAAACAGGAAGCATGTCAGGTTGGATCATTTCTCAGAGATTCAACTCATTTTTTGCAATTAATATCTACTTTGCATATACCCTCGGGTGCTTATCTGGTTACACTTGATGTGGTCTCTTTATACACCAGTATTGACCAATCGGAAGCTTTGGCCCTGTTGCAGGATAAATTTATATATGCTCCTGAGCGTATCCCACGTGAATTTCTACTTCAGCTGATAAAGTTGGTTCTGACTAGAAATTATTTCCTATCGGAAGGCAATTTTTATCAACAGTCGACTGGAGTCGCTATGGGAGCTACTATGGCACCGTCGATTGCCACTCTATATTTAGCTGATATGGAGATGTCTTGTATAGAACGATCAAATGAATACCAACATGTGATGTTTTGGAAGCGTTTTTTGGATGACATTTTTTTCATTTGGACTTTGGATATTGAGTCCCTTCGCTCTTTCATAATTTGGCTTAATGGACTTAAATCTAACATTAAGTTTTTACTGAGCATATAGAAACATCTAATCTCCAGGAACAAGCAGGAATAAGTCCTCACATATGGGGTACGTCGGTACCGACGGAGCCCGTGCGGGAAAGCTCCCCAGCTTCTTAGAATAGAAGCTTTTGGGACCTCCCACTGCACATGCGCACTGCCTTCCCGCCTTCCTGAACAGCTCTCCTCAGTTTCTCTTTTTCCGCGGAGCCAGCAGGTCGTGTTCCTGTCACCGCTGAAGAAATTGTTATTTTATTTGTTTCTTTAGACCGCGTACCTGCCTTCCCCATACCGATACCGGTATCGCCGGTCTTTTCTTTCTTTCTTTAAAAAATTATAATTCTTTTTTCTTATTTTTTAGCTTTTTGGTCACTTCAGAGAGGCCTCTCGGCCTACTCAATTTCTCCTCATGGAGAAGCCAGCCCCTGGATTTAAGAAGTGTACCAAATGTAATGCTGTTATTTCAGTCACAGACACCCATGACTGGTGTCTGAAATGTTTGGGGCCTGACCATTCCATACCGGACTGCCCATCTTGCTCCCACATGTCTAAACGTGGGCTGCAGAACCGGGCCAACAAATTCCATGTGCTGTTTGCTTCAGAGAATACAGCATCACAGTCATCCAGGTCTTCTTCTCCGGATGGATCTCAGGTAACCAAACCTTCTGTGGGCAAGCCCTCAAAGAGCAAATCTCCTTCAAAGCATCGAGAGGCTCTTAGCTTAGAACTTGAGGACCCTGCCCCAGCCAAACAACCCCGGCGGGAAGTCCAACTTCCAAAAACGCCAATTCAGGGGTCTCAGGTTGATATCGATGCTACGGCCTCGACAGATCACCTGTTAGCCTGCTCTGGGGTACCGGGTCACTCCGGTACCGACATCCAGGCAGCTATGGCGTCCATGGGCGATACTGTACAGTCCATGCAGCAAGCCGTCATGGCTTTCATTAAAGCTGCAACGCCATCGGTTCCGCTTTCAGCGGTTCCGGGCCCGATACCGGTATCGTCCGCCATGCCGGTATCGAGGCCGTCCACCTCTAAACGCAAGTCGGTACCGTATGGGCTTTCGCTCCATACCGGTTCCATACCCGATACGCCCGATATCGATACCGATCGGTACGCGTATCGTGCGTTAGAGGAAAGCACCGATTCCTCTGAGGATTTTCACTCCTCTGATGATTCTGCTGAGTTTTCACTCAACTTACCTGAGGAGCCCTCTTCTCCTAAAAGGAGAATGTCCCCTCCAGAGGATTTGTCCTTCCAGGACTTTGTTTTAGATATGGCTACAGCCCTTTCTATTACCACATCCTCTGAAAAGGAACCCAGATCCAAAAAACTGGATATTTTGGGATACTCAAAGGCCCCTAAGGAGGCAGTTACCCTGCCTATCCATGAAATCCTTCAAGAACAACTGATGGATTTCTGGGAAAATCCTTTGACTTTGTCTCCTTATTCCCGTAGGTTGGACACCATGTATAGGGTCCCTCCTTCTCCTGGTTTCCAAAAGACTCAATTGCCCCACCACTCTATTGTGGTGAAGTCTGCAATGAAGAAGATTAGGAGTACCAAAAGGCACTCTTCCACCCCTCCAGGACGGGAATGTAAGACTTTGGACTCTTTTGGTAGGAAAATTTTCCAGGCTAGTATGCTTATAGCCAGGATTAATTCCTACAGTCTCTATATGGGCATGTTCCTGGAGGAACTTGCCAAAAAGGTGCGGCATTTTGCCCCCTTTATCCCTGAGGATAAAAAGCAGGGATTCCTTTCCCTAGTGAAACAACTCTTAGAGGTTTCTAAGTTCTCTAATAGGGCAGCATATGATTCCTTTGAGGGAGCCAGTAGGGCTTCGGGCATTGCTATTGCAGCCCGACGTCTTGCTTGGCTCCAGGCCTCTGATCTGGAACCTTGGGTTCTAGATGGCTTACGGAATCTGCCCTGTACAGGTGAGAACTTATTTGGGGAAGAGTGGCAAATCAAAGCCACCCAGATGGATGCTGAAAATGCCACCTTGGAAAGACTTTCAAAGTCCACTTCAATTCCTACTAAGAAAAAGTCTTTTAAAAGGCCTTACTATAAGAAGGCCAGAGTTGCTTCAAATACTGGCCAGCAGTCTTCTCAACCTCGCTATACTGCTAAGCGTCAGCAATCCAAACAAGCACGAGCTAAGCCTGCAGCAGCTACTGTAGCTCAGCAGGCTCCAACCCCTCAGGGGTTTTGACTTGCTCCTAGGGAACTTGCCACTTCTGGTTCTAACACAACCAGAACCTCTCACCATACCCGGAAGGTTGGTTCACTTTGCTCCCAGATGGGAACAAATCACAACAGAACAATGGACCCTCTCTATCATTCGAGAGGGTTACAAACTTCATTTCTCCAGCCTTCCTCCCCATCATATGGTGAGACCATTCAATTCTCCCCCATCTCTCCTAACCCTGTTGGGTCAAGAGGTTTCCTCTCTTCTTGCCCAAGGGGCCATAGAAGAGGTTCCTCTTCCTCAACAAGGGTCCGGTTTCTACTCCCCTTATTTTCTCATTCCAAAGAAGACAGGGGGATTCAGACCAATCCTAGATCTGAGAGAATTGAACAAATTTCTCTTCAAGGAGAAATTCAAAATGCTGTCTCTCGGCATTCTCCTTCCTTACCTCCAGGGTCAGGACTGGCTTTGTTCTCTAGACCTACAGGATGCGTATACACATATACTCATCCATCCATCCCACAGAAAGTATCTTCGCTTTCTGTTTCAGGGAAAACATTTCCAATACAGAGTACTCCCCTTCGGTCTAGCCTCTGCTCCAAGAGTATTTACAAAATGCATGGCAGTCGTAGCCGCATTTCTAAGAGGCATGGGAATCTTTGTCTTCCCATATCTGGACGACTGGCTCATCCGAGCTCCAACTCAGTCACAGGCCCAGATTTCCCTGGACCACACAAGGAGCCTTTTGCAGTATCTGGGACTGGTAGTAAACCTTCCCAAGTCCCAACTCATCCCTACTCAATCTCTAGAATTCATAGGGGCCCAGTTGGACACCATCACTGCAAGGGCCTACCTTCCACATGTTCGAGGCCAGCGCCTCCTGAGTTTGGCCTCCCAAGCTCAGTCCAGCACTCACTTGACAGCCAGGGAAATGCTACGCCTACTGGGTCATATGGCCTCCACAGTGCATGTGGTGCCCTATGCTCGTCTTCATATGAGAGCAGCTCAATGGACCCTGGCCACTCAGTGGACTCAGGCGTCAGGAGCGCTCTCAGACCAAATACAAACCTCCGATCGTCTGTTTTGGTCCCTCCACTGGTGGACTTCCACCAAGAATCTGTTGTTGGGGGCTCCATTTCAACCATTGCTACCCCAAGCAACCCTCACAACAGATGCCTCCCAAACAGGGTGGGGAGCCCATCTGCAAACTCTCTCCACTCAGGGCACTTGGTCTCTACAGGAGACCACCCTTCATATCAATCTTCTGGAACTGCGAGCAATTTACCTTGCCCTCAAGGTCTTCCACTCCCTCCTAGCCAACCTCACTGTCCTAGTTCAGACGGACAATCAGGTGGCCATGTTTTACATAAACAAACAAGGAGGGACGGGCTCTCTGTCGCTTTGCAACGGAGCTCTAAGACTATGGGCCTTCGCCAGAGAGCATCAGATTCACCTGCTAGCAGTGTATCTCCCAGGAGTTCAAAACTCTCGGGCAGACAGGCTCAGTCGAGTTCTGCTGCCACACGAATGGTCCCTACATTTGGACCAAATAAACCGAATCTTTCAGGAATGGGGGACCCCGGACATAGACCTCTTTGCAAGTCCGTGGAATGCCAAACTTCCCCGGTTCTGTTCCAGAACTCCGTGTCAGGGAGCTCAGGCTACGAACGCCTTTCTCCTGAATTGGAATCAGGCATTCCTATATGCCTTTCCACCCATTCCTTTGATTCCCAAGACTCTGTTCAAACTCCAGAGGGATCATGGAACTATGATCCTCATAGCTCCACGCTGGCCACGCCAAGTGTGGTTCCCTCTACTTCTACAGCTCTCCCAGGGATCCTACTTGGATCTGGGAGCTGCGCCAGACCTCCTGTCTCAGGAGGAGGGGACTTTGTGGCACCCAAACCCCAAATCCCTTCACCTCAGTGCTTGGTTACTGAAGGCTTAAGCCTTCAAGACTTTCATCTTTCCCAACCAGTGAAAGATATCCTTTCTGCCTCTAGGAAACCCTCTACCAGGCGTTCCTATGCTTTCAAATGGAAACGTTTTTCCATTTGGTGTGCTCAGCAGGGTCTTGACCCTCTGGCACTTCCTTTGAATTCTCTTCTTGATTATCTCCTGCATCTATCCAATGCAGGCCTCAAGACGAATTCGGTAAGAGTCCATTTAAGTGCTATTGCAGCATCCTTGAAACATATAAATGGACAACCTATCTCCTCTCATCCTCTTGTTGCAAGATTCATGAGAGGCCTGACTCTCACTAAACCTCCCATCAGACCACCCCCGGTCGCATGGGATTTGAATCTAGTGCTCGGTCAACTTATGAAGCCACCTTTTGAGCCAATGTTTTCCACCTCCTTGAAATTTCTTTCCTGGAAGGTCATCTTCCTCATTGCAGTCACTTCGGCTCGCCGCATCAGTGAGCTGCAGGCTTTAGTGGCTAATCCACCTTACACAAGATTTCATCATGATAAGGTGGTCCTTAGGACGAATCCCCACTTTATGCCTAAAGTGGTCTCGCCTTTTCATCTTAATCAAGAGGTATATCTACCTGTCTTTTTTCCAGCTCCTCATGCATCCAATGCAGAGAGGAACCTTCATACTCTGGATTGTAAAAGAGCTCTCGCTTTTTACCTTAATAGGACTCAGCCACATCGAAAGTCTTCTCAACTTTTTGTGGCCTTTGATCCTTCCCATTTGGGACTTCCAGTCTCCAAGCGTACACTTTCCAATTGGATTGCTCAGTGTATTTCTTTTGCTTACCAGAGCAAAAACATTTCTCTGGAAGGCCATGTCACTGCTCACAATGTGAGGGCCATGGCAACTTCTATGGCTCATCTGCACTCTGTTTCCATAGATCAGATCTGTCAAGCCGCTACCTGGGCCTCGGTTCATACCTTCACAGCCCATTACTGTTTGGACAAGGACTCCCGCCGGGATGCCTTGTTTGGCCAGGCTGTCCTCAAGCACCTGTTCCATTCCTAAACAACTCCTGCCCACCTTCCCAGAATGGATGCCTGAGATCCATACGAAGATGGCGAACCTTTACAGGGGATCCCATGCATCTAAGCTAGGGAGTCCCCATATGTGAGGACTTATTCCTGCTTGTTCCTGGAGATAGCACAGTTACTTACCTGTAACAGGTGATCTCTGGGAACAGCAGGAATTAGTCCTCACAACCCACCCACCTCCCCTAGGAGTTGTATCTTTTATCTATCTATCTTCCTGTCCTCTCTCTGTTGACTCAGCTATAAACTCGAAACTGAGGAGAGCTGTTCAGGAAGGCGGGAAGGCAGTGCGCATGTGCAGTGGGAGGTCCCAAAAGCTTCTATTCTAAGAAGCTGGGGAGCTTTCCCGCACGGGCTCCGTCGGTACCGACGTACCCCATATGTGAGGACTAATTCCTGCTGTTCCCAGAGATCACCTGTTACAGGTAAGTAACTGTGCTCTATTGAATTTCTGGATCTTCAGATTTCGATTATTGATGGAAAATTGTCTACATCCCTCTATCGAAAATCAGTGCAAAGAAATAGTCTTACATTTTCAGAGCTTCCATCCTGGCCCTTTAAAACGTGGTTTACCCTATGGGCAATTCTTACGTTTGCGCCGTTTATGTCAATCTATGGCAGCATTTGAAGAACATGCTTTGGATCTTCGTAATCGATTGTTATCTCGTGGTTATCCTATATCAGTAATATCTCGTGCCTATAAAAGAGTGCGTTACACACATAGAGAGTGGCTGTTGGATCCTGCTTATTCTACACGGTCAACTGATGATATGGTGGTTACTGGTGTATTACCTTACACAGATCGTAGTTCCCAGGTTCTACGTATTTTAAAATCTCATTGGGGGATTCTGCAGCTCCATGAATGTTTTAAGGGACCTCTGCGGATTGCTTTCTCAAGAGGTCGGAGCTTAGGCGATCGTTTGGTGTAAACGTCTTTACAAAAGGATCGATTGATACATCAGGAACCTACCCATGGTCATGTTGCTTGTCATGCATGTAGTTATTGTGACTCTACAATAGAGGGTATCGAATGGTGGCATCCTGTAACACGTCAGGAATTTCGTCGGCGATGGGACACGAATTGTAACTCTACATATGTAGTATATATGATTATCTGTCCTTGCCCTTTGATGTATGTAGGTCGCACTACTAGGCCTTTTAAACGGCGTCTAATGGAACATGCTTCTCGACAGCGATGTGGTGTTGAATCTGCCCCTATGGTATCTCACTGTTCTGCAGCATCTCATCAATTTAATCAGCTTCACTGGTCTGTAATAGACCATGTTCCTTTGGATCCTAGAGGGGGACATAGGGAGGATCGTCTCCAACGTCTTGAGCAGCGGTGGATTTTCCTCCTGGGTACTGTGGAGCCAGGAGGTTTGAATCGGGAGATTGACTGGCAAAGTCTTCTGTGAATGATGAGTCGTCATTGCTCTGTTTATCCAATCATAGCTGGGATTCCCCGTCATGTGGGGTTTTCTCTGCTATTGTATTGGAGGGTTCTTCCTTTAAAAAACGGTGATCGGCCATTATGAAGTAAGACCACAGCTGCTTTGACGGCGTTTTTGTGTTTGACTGCTGTATATGCCACTTTGGGATTTTGCACTTGATACAGGGCATAGGAGCCCGAAACGTGCGCGTCGTGCATTTGGACTATATATACCAGCATCTGATGAACTGAGATAAGTTTATTTTTATCTTTATATAGATTTTGAGAAATATGTGAATTTTGGTGAAGAACCTTTCTTGAGAAAAAGTAGCTGCCCGCTTGGAGAAGGTCGTTTTCCATTTCGGCCTTCCTACGGTATAGCTCCGACAAAAAAATGTTTAGTGTGGGGGTCGCATGATTTAGGTTTGGTTTTTGTGTGATTACCTTTTTAGGGTGGCACCTTCCTGGGGCTATCTCCCTGGCATCTTCAGCTAGGGATTCCCCATATGTGAAGACTACATTCCTGCTTATTCCTGGAGATAGCGTAGTTACTCACCTGTAACAGGTGATCTCCGGGAACTGCAGGAATTTAGTCTTCACAACCCACCCACCTCCCCTAGGAGTTGTCTCTCTCTCTCTCTCTCGCTTTGTCTCTTTCCTCTCTCCCTCTATCCTTTCACTCAGCTACAAACTTAACTGAAGAGGGACAGTTGGAAAGGCGGGAAGGCAGCGCGCATGTACTGAGGGATGCTCCCAAAAGCGTTCCTATTGGACGCTGGGGAGCGTTCCCGCGCAGGCTCCGTCGGTACCGATGATACCCATATTTGAAGACTAAATTCCTGCTGTTCCCGGAGATCACCTGTTACAGGTGAGTAACTACGCTTTCAGCGCTATTACCACCCCTCCAAACCATTCTGTCCAATCTCCCCCCACTTACCGAGTCTTCTTCCATTTGAACCCACTGTTTCTGTGTCCCACTGTGCCACTCATATATCGTTTTCAGTTGAGCAGCCTCATAATATTTTCTAAAATTAGGTACCCCTAACCCTCCTTCTCCCTTGGGTCTTTGCATTACTGCCATAGCTACTCTTGGCCGTCTATTTGACCATATGAATCGATTAACAAGTCTTTGTAGTTGTTTTAACTTTTTAGGCAGTACCGGTATTTGTAGCGTCTGGAACAGGAACAAGAATCTTGGCAGTAATATCATCTTTATTGTCGCTATACATCCAAACCATGAGAGGTATCCCCTCCCCCACCCATCCAACAAGCTCTCTACTTGCCCAAATAGTTTCGGATAATTTAGCTTGTATAGGGCATCTATCCTATTACTAATTTGAATCCCTAAATATAAAATTTTTTCTCTAGCCCATCTGAATGGGTATTTCTTCTGCAGTATGCCCTGCGCATCTCCATTTAATGATAAGTTTAATATTTCCGATTTTGTCCAATTAATAGTGAAACCCGAAAGCCTTCCATATTCTTCCATTTCCCACATTAGTATTGGTATAGAGAACCGAGGTCTAGCTACACTCAATATTGTCACCCGCAAACAGGGATATTTTATATCCTCTCTGCCCTACTCTTATTCCCTTAACATCATCCCTGTCTCTCACCCTCTCTTCAAACGGTTCCAAAGATATAGCAAAATGTAGGGGTGATAGGGGGCAGCCCTGTCTCGTTCCTCTCCGTTGCCCAAAAAATTGAGAGTAGGCCCCATTAACCCTAACACATGCCTTCGGATTGTGGTATAGCGCTTTTACCCAACTTACAAATTCTTCCCCCAATCCCATTCTTTCCATTACCTGGAAAAGAAATGGCCATGACACCTGGTCAAAAGCCTTCTCCACATCCAGCGACAACAGCAAGGCCTCCTCCCTATTTTGTTCAGTAGACCAAATCATATTTAAGATCTTTCTAATAGTATCCGCTACCTGTCTACCGGGAATAAATCCTGCTTGATCCAAATGTATCAACTTCCCTATCTTCTTGTTTAAACGCGTCACGAGTATTTTCGCTAGTAATTTGGCATCTATATTGATCATTGAGATAGGTCGATATGAAGAGCACTCTTGCGGATCTTTTCCCTCTTTATGTATTACGGTTATTCCCGTCCATCCCATAGTATCCACAAATCTACCTTCCTCCCATGGGAGATTAAATAATCTGACCAAGGGTTTAGTTAATATCTCTCCAAAACTTCTATAAAACCTCACTGTGAGCCCATCTAACCCCGGAGCCTTATCTATTTTCAACTGTTTTATAGCCCGTTGTACCTCCTCTGCTGTTATAGCCTCGTTTAATTCTTTCTATTCCCCGTCTTCTAATTTTGGTAACTGAATTGAATCAAGATAACTCTGTACTATCTCCGTCTGTGGAGGGTCCCGTGCTTTATATAACCCCTGATAATATCCTCTAAAGACCTCCCTAATCTCCCCGTCCTTATATACCTGCTCCCTGTCCGGATTCCGAATTTTCATTATATAAGAACTGTCAGACGGCTGCCTAGGGTGAGAACTTACACAATCTTGACGATGCATATATTCATATGATTCTTGCAAGGTATTGTGGGTATTGTAGTTCATTCACTCCCAAACACAGCTGATGACAATAATTTGAGTTGTGAAACCAAGTGGTAAGATCAATAAAATACTTCTTTTATTGATGGGGTTTAATTCACCCAGCACATGTATGCTTGATAGCACTATAAATGAGGTTACTTGCTTGCAGTGTTTAAAATGGATAACAAAAAGTCACAAAGTAAACCAGAAACAACCTTCAGCTTGTCAGGCAATTAGCTAATGTTTTCTTAGCAAATAATTACCAAATACAAAGGCACAAAGAAAAGAATAAACTTTGCTGGTTAGGTTAACTTCTGCTTATTTTCCACGCAGATCTCAGCAGTGATTCTCCCTTGCTCACCCACACAATCAGGTGCAGCCCTAATTACTATCAATGGACCAGCTGAAAGCCTTTAGCTGGCTGGCTGTTACTGTGTGAGCCCAAATCCTGCTTTAAGAGCTGTTTGCAGTGGAAATAAAGAACAAAGTTAGGTTTCTTTGTGATGGCTGATGTGTTTGCTCAGAAAAAGCTAGCAATAGCATTTAGATAGAGAACAGTCCATATAAACTGTACTTTCATCTGCTGTATCAATCAGCATAGGGTCATTATCATACATTGGCACAGACGAGTCTTTCATTAAGGCACTATCATGAGAATGCTCATTCCCTTGCTGCCATTCTCTATTATAGATAGGGTCTGGATCAGTGTTCATACCTGAGCCTCTCCTGCTATCATTATTCCTCTCTGTATAGCCTGGCCAATATGTAATCCAATTCTGATGTCCAGCCTTCCAATCTTGATCCCTGGATACTGGATCTCCTCTCACATACCTTCTGGCCTTGGTCTGAAAGTCCCTTCCACATGCAGTCTTCTCTCTTCCAGGTAGCCACTGGTGATTCCTATCTCTGCCACTCCATTCCTCTGGCTGAATCCAGTCCAATGGACTCTGCTGGCTTTTGGAATACCTCCCAGTATGAGACTGCCTTGGAATCTCCCAGACCTTCCAATGGCCTTTCTTCTCTTCCTTCCAGAGAGTTTCCTTCTCTCTCTATCTGCTTGGCTTGGCTTCTGTTTCTCCAGGTGATACTGGTGCTTGTAGCCGTTGCTGAAGCTCTCCCCTCTGTATCTCTTCCTGAAGCTGTTCTTGAAACTGTTATCTGAAGAATAAGCTTTATTCTTATCCTGTTCTAATGTGTGCTGCTCCCTAACACAGCGCAGCTGTCTTGAATCAGGCCCTGCCCTTTGAGATGAGTGCTTAGGGATTACCTCATAGCTCTCTTGATTGCACACACACTTTCTCACTTCAGCCCCTCTCATGGCTGCTGGAAACCTGGTGCATTCTGGGACTGGTAGTCTTTTATGTGAAAACTCTGTTTTCTTGCTTCTACCAGAACTGACAGGTTGCTTGTTCAGAGTCACATCATCTTTTCTATAGCTCCTACCTGAGCTATGATAAGCTTCCTTATCACAGAACGCAGTTTCCTCTGCTTCAGTTTCTGAGCCATATATCGCCCCGCCTTATTACCTCCCTCAAAGAATTCTTGTCGCAACAACTGCATATGATATCTTATCTTTGCTGCCTGTAAGCCATTTAACTGTGCTCTTACTACCAGCACCTGGCCTCTGTATTCTCCTTGCTTCCCTTGCGCATCTAGTTCTTCCAATTCCAGCAATCTTGCTCTCAGTTCCCTCTCTATTCCCTCTCTTTACTTCCATTTTTGCGCCCCCATTTAATTAAAATTCCTCTCACTACTGACTTATATCCATCCCACACCCCTCCCCAAGTTACCTCCCCATTATCATTCCAATGGAAGTATTCCCTCATTTCCCTCTCGATGTCCGCTCTTACCCTTCTATCTTCTAATAGAGATTCATTAATTTTCCAAAACTGTAAGCCCTTCCCCTCTCCCTCTGTTGTCAATCTGACTTCCACTAGCGCATGATCTGACCAAGTAATCAAATCCATATCCGCCCCCTTAATCCTACTCCCCATCTCTTTCGATTCCCAGATAGCATCTTTTCTGGAATATGATCCATGTACCGGTGAAAAATAAGAAAATTGTCTCTTCCCCGGGTGGTGGAATCTCCAGGCATCAATCAAGCAATGGTGCGCTACAAAATTGTGGTAGCGCTTCCTATCCGCCCTCTTACCTTCCCTTTTCCCTGAGGCGTCTCTCACTGGATTCCACGTTAAGTTGAAATCTCCACAAATGAGGTGACCCTCTCCCAATTTCCCCACCTCTTCATTCAGCTTTGTCCAGAATTCACTTTGCATCCCTGTTGGTGCATATACATTTACTATGCAATACCACTCATTTCCCACTTTTATCCGCAATAACACATATCTCCCCTCTATCCCTCACCACATTTTGCAATTGCATCTTTAATTTAGCATCAATCAATATGGCCACCCCCCTTTTTTTATTTTCCACTGTGTTGGATGCGTGTATACATACTCCATATCCTCTGGGTTTAACTAGATATTTTGTCGCTCTGGTCAAATGTGTTTCCTGTATAAGCACTAGCTCCGCCCTTTGGCGTGTGATTTCTTTTATATAATTTTTGTCATTTATATGGTGAATTAAGACTTTTTACATTTAGTGATACTATTTTTAACTCACCATTATACTTTGTATCCCCCCTGCTCTCTGTGTCCTTACCCCTCCCCCCTCCCACCCTACCTCCCTTCCCCTTCCCCCCCCTCCCGCCCTACCTCCCTTCCCCCTCCCACCCTTCCTCCCTTCCCTCCTCCCTCCCTGCTTACCTTCCCCGTCCCCCGTCTCCTTGAGGGAGACGCACCTTCCATTAATGGTGACTATCAATCAGACCACAGCCTGCCTCTGCCCCTCTATCCCAGCTTTCCCCTCATTCCTTATCCCTTCATCTCCCGCCTGGTCCTCCCCTCCCAGCTTCTCCACCCCCTAGTGGCTCCTCCTCCCCTTCTTCCCCCTACGACCCCATGCTTGCCTATCCCCCCTTCACCCAGGTCCTCCCTCTACTCTAATCCTCAACTTCCCTTCCCAAGATAACAGTGTTGCAAAACATTTTCATAGACAGATCCTTCCTCCCCCCTCCCATTCTTCCCTCTCTCCTCCACCACTTCACCCACTCCTTCTCCTAGCCCTTATTTCCCCCCCCCAACCACCCCCCCTATTTTTCTCAGCCACAACCCCTTACACAGCAATCATCAATATTCTTCAATACAGTCCCTGCACAGTTTCCTTTCTAACATATCTTGCCGTTGTTCTCATCTTCAACTGTTGCTCTTCTCTGTCGCTTTCCCTCCGTGGCTTCCTTTAGTCAATCTGGCCAACCTCCTGCCATCAGCTGATGCTCTGTGCCATCTCATGCTGTCTGCCCTCAATGTAGATGCCGGGTTGGATTTTGTTCTGCCTGTACCTCCTGCCCCTTCCGGAAGATTGGATAGTCCCAAGATCTTAAGCGCTCACCATGCTTCCTCGCTTGTCTTCACTCGCTGTGACATCCCCTTCACCGTTATCAGGAGACCGAACAGATACAGCCACTTATATCGCATGTCTTCCCTCCTCAAAGATGCTGTCACCTCCTTCAGCTCTCTCCAGCATTGTAACGTGCCCAGGGATAAGTCCTGAAACAATTCCAACTCATGCTCTTCCCATTTGAATTGCTTTAATTTTCGAGCAGCTTTCAACAATCGTTCTTTAGTTTTAAAAGAATTCAAGCATACCACAATGTCTCTTGGTCGATTGTCTCTTACCGGCCCCAATCCTCTGTGGGCCCGCTCAATTTGCAGTGGTACCCCCTCCCCGCCTTCTTCTATAGCTGCGGCTTGTAACAGAGATCCAAATACTTTTATTATAACTTCGTCACAATTCTTATATTTAGGGCCCTCTGGGAGCCCTCACACTCTTATATTATATTGTCTAGACCGGTCTTCCAAGTCCTCCGCCTTCACCTTCAGCTCCTCTTGCACTTGTTGTAATTCCTCCCATCCTTTCTGGAGGTCTGCTATTACTTCCCCATGTTGTTCCAACTGATTTTCTGTTTCTTCTACCCGAGCTCCCAGTTCTGCTATATCTTGTCTTAAGGCTTGCATTGTCTCTTTAATTTCATTTTTTACACCGCTAATTTCAACTTTAAGTTCCTCTTTCAGTTCTGTTAGCCACTGCTTAATCATATCTGCTACTCCTGGGCCCCAAGCCCCCTCCATCTCCTCCTTCTCAATCACACGCTCTGCCACAATTTTAGCCTCTTTTTCCCCCTCTTTCCTTCCTCTTGAGGGAACATAGGATGATCTGAATTCCGCCAATTTTTTCTTTGCTGACAGTTCTCCTTTTGATTTATCCATCTGCTCTCTTTGTTTCTCTGAGTGAGCTTTAAATGACTCTGGATTGCGCTGTGACTTTCCCCTTGCAGCTTGGGTCTCTTTCTGACTATCTTTCTGTTCCCTCTTTTAGTTCAGCTATTTTTGCTGTATTCAATCAATAACTCAGTTTGTTTCTGAGCAATGTATGGAGTCCCATCTTATTTAATTAATCTTGGGTTTCTATGCTATACAGGGCTTCCTTGTGGATCGTTTTGCCTTGCTGCACTGTGTTTTGCTATGTTGTACTCTGAGCCACAGAGACGGTCCACTCTCTCCGTACCTGTTCTGTGCTTTCCTCCTCTACTTCGTTGCACAAAAATCGCCTCCTTTTCTCTGCCTCTGCTTCTTTTTGATAACATTTGCTTGCTGCAGTGTTGTCACTCACCAGCCCCCCTGCTGTTGACACTCTCAGTACAGCTCACCCGATCGCCCCTCTGGCGTACCTCGTGGTTCCCCTATCAGGCCCACCACTCTGCTGCTAAAATGAAGATTGCCTTTTGTTGCTGGTTCCCTTCTCCTGCTGTTCCAGCTCTCAAGTTTAATCTATTCCTTTTTCCCCTGCAGCTCCTGTACTTTCTGGCCCTCCTGCCATGCTTGTCTCTTTTCGTCACGCTTCCTCTCCGCTCTGCTGGACCACGTGCGTGCAGATCCGAGCTCCCTGCTGCTGGTGTGCTCCATTCTCTGGTGCTTTCTGCTGCCTGCACAGCCTCCTCTTAACTCTTGGGAGTTGCAAGATCTACTTTCCTTGCATTACCTCACTCAATTTCGCTTACAGGGATACTTTCCCCCTGTTATTTCAGGCTTTGGTGGTGGAGCTCTATCACACCGCCGCCATCTAGCCCGATGACGTCACCGGAAGATTCGTGGTGCAGTAACTTTAAATGTAATGAAAAAGGCTAATGATCTCCAGGAACAAGCAGGAATGTAGTCCTTCACATATGGGTGACGTTGGTACCGATGTAGCCTGCACGGGAACGCTCCCCCAGCATCCAGTAGGAAAGCCTTTGGGAGCACGACACTGCACCTGTGTGCCTGCCTTCCCAACTCCTCTTCTCAGTTCTTCGTTTTCCGTGGAGCCAGCAGGTTGTATAGTCCTGTCACTGCCGAAAAACATTTACTTTTTGGTGAAATACTGTGCTTCTGCCTTCCTGTCGACGTCTGTTCCGTCAGATCAGACACCGGTCCCAATAAATTTTTCTTTTTCAGTTATAAATTTTCTACTTCTTTTTTTTTTTTATTTTCTTGTAGTTTTCACCGCTGGCTAGGCTTTCAGGCCTCCATAGCCTTATCTTCAATATTGAAGAACACTTTTGAAACATGGAAAAACTTTCTAATGGTTTTAAGAAATGTACCAAATATGCCAGTCACCAGTCACTGATAAACATGACTGGTGTCTAAAATGTTTGGGCCCAGACCACCTACCAAATTCTTGTCTTTTGTGCCAGCAAATGACAAAGAGAGGCTTAAAGAACAGAGAAAGGCAGTACGGATCGCTGTTCACCCCGGCTCGATTTCAGTGGCTTCCACATCATTGTGGACATTGGCCTCCTCTCATGGGTCTTGGGTCTCTTCAAAGTCCTAACATAAAAGTAAGTCTCTGGTTTCTGTGAAGTTATTGTCACCGGTATTAAAGACCGATACCGAGACTAGAGGAAAATTCCCTTTCATTTTTGCCCAGTGTTTTTCTACATCCCCCAGCTGTTCCCATCCCGCTAACGACTCCCTGAGGTACTGGCCCAATCTTATGCCTTCAGGTGGCATAGGTTTGCCCTCTGGTGACCCCTTTTCTTGCCCTGTAGAGCCCCTTCTACAATATTTCCTCCAGTTATCCACTTATCCTTGGCAGGTCTTAAGTGAACTCTCACTGAGTTAGTTTTTAGTGCCATTGTGGCCTCTCACAAACCACTGAATGGACAACCCATCTCCTCACACCCCTTAGTAGCACATTTCATACAGAGTCTCCTAATGTCCAAACTACCCATTAAGCCGCCTCTGGTGGCCTGGGACCTCAATGTGGCTCTCGCTCAACTTCTAAAGCCTCCTTTCGAGCCTTTATCCGCCATTTCACTGACGTTTCTATCTTGGAATGTAATCTTCCTCATCGCCATCAGGTCAGCTTGCCTCATCAATGAACTTCAGACTCTGGTGGCTGATCCGCCCTATACCCGGTTTCACCATGTCAAGGTGGTTCTGTGTACCCGTTCTCATTTCCTTCCAAAGGAAGTCTCCTCCTTCCTTCTAAACCAGTCGGTCATCCTACCGATTTTCTCCCCGAGACCATATGCGTCTCGGGCTGAATCAGCTCTACCTACCTTAGAGTATAAGTGAGCTCTGTCTTATTACTTAGATAGAACTAAGGATCACAGAAAATCTGTAATTCATTTTCTTTGATCCCAGTCACCTTGGGCTACTGGTGACAAAACGGACTCTGTTGAAATGGATAGCAGATTGCATTTCATTTGCTTATGCACAAGCAGGACTCTCTCTGGAGGTTCATGTCACTGCTCATAATATGCAGGCTATGGCAACCTTTGTCACCAATCTATGTTCAGTATCTATTGAGGAGATTTGTCGGGCAGCTACCTGGTCCTCCATCCATACTTTTGCTGCAAACTATTGTCTGGACAGGGATTCCCATCGGGACTGTCTTTGGCCAAGCTGTATTCCAGCACCTCTTTGGGACTTAAACTCAACTCTTACCCTCTGTCCCAGACTTTACAAGCAACCAGACTCTCATTAAGGGTGGTTTAGCCTCCTGGAATCGAGTCCAATGGGCTACATTGTGTCCACACTCTTCAGCTCTAAACTTTAGCCTCAGGGATCACACTGCTTCCCCTCCCCCCCCATGCTAGTCTGCTTCCTGGGAGCTAGTGAGTCCCATATGTGAAGACTGCATTCCTGCTTGTTCCTGGAGATAGTGTAGTTACCTGTAACAGGTGATCACCATGAACAGCAGGAATAAGTCTTCACAACCTGCCCTCCTTCCCTAGGAGTTGTAGGGTTTGTTAATGTTTTTTCTCTTCCTCTCAGCTACAAATTCAACTGAGGAGAGGAGTTGGGATGGCGGGAAGGCAAGCATGCAGGCGCAGTGGAGTGCTCCCAAAGGCTTTTCTATTGGACTCTGGGGAGTGTTCCTGCGCGGGCTCTGTTGGTACCGATGTCACCCTTATGTGAAGACTGATTCCTACTGTTCCCAGAGATCACCTGTTACAGGTGAGTAACTATGCTAAATTGTATACTTTGAGATTTCTATCCTGACACTTTTTTTTCCATATGCCTTATGATGAAAGAGTAAAAGGACAGAAGGTGACATGGAATGGTATCTATAATTTTCCCTTGAAGGAAAATACAAATTTCCTGGCAACTTCTGCAAAAGTGGTGTAATACAGCCAGTAGCTGTGTTTTCTGTGGCACATCAAATTTTCCCATAGGCGATGCAACACAGATTTGAATCTTCTGTTGACAAGAAATATCAAGCGGATGAAGCATTTTTGTCATGCTATCTACCACCAGGTATAATAACAGGGACAGCGTTCAGAGATTTTCTTTTCTTTTTTATGTTTTCAGTGAAATGGGCTCTCATGCTATCCATGACAAGTAGTACTTTCTGTCTCTTGAAAAATCCATCTGGCTGCTTACTAAAATAGTGCTGCAGCCATTTCAACATCATGCTCTCATCCATCCATCCATCCTTTCTCATTCACATCAACCACAACATTGGTTGGTAGAGTTTCATGCGGCATTGTCTTCCTTTTGAATATAATCATAGGTGGCAGCTTCTTTCCACTTGCACAGCAGGCCAGCACCACTGTAAAGTGTCTTTTCGTGTCTGGTGGTTCTAATATTTATTGTTCTAACCTCCTTTTGACTGACCATTTTCCCTAATGGGATGTTGAAGGTTAGGGGAACCTCATCCATGTTGATTATGAAGTCTGGTGTCACTGTGTATGCGATGATTTCTTTGTTTACAAATTCCCTGAAATTCTGTACTTTATCTAAGAAATCAGCAGGGAGCTGTTGACACATGGTTGTTTTTTGTCTAATGCTTAATTTGTTTATTATCATAAATCGGTAGCACCACAAATGACCAGCCTTGAATCCCTCTATTCATTTCCCTGGCAATATGAACTGCTTTGAATCGCACCTGCACAATGGACAGTTCACGGCCCTGTGCCCTCCGCTCTACAATGAACTGAAGGAGACAAACTTCTAATTAGGGACCACCATGCTTGGTGGCCACGATTTGCCTTCTTGCTACATTTCATCAAGGTTAGTTTTCTCTGTGTCTTCCTCCAGTCTCTAACTAATTTCTCATTTATCCCAAAAGTTCGCTTAGCGGCTTTTACCGTGTTTTTCCACATAATGAATAGCTTTCAATTTGAATTCCACGGTGTTTGAGTTCCACGCCTTTGTTGTCACTGTTTTCTGTGGGGTTAAAATTAACATTTGTGTTGTAACTGAAATTTGTCTGTTACGCTATTTGATATGCTATTTGCGAGTACAGTCCAAATACGTACCGGTATGCTGATCGGAGGGTCTGCTTGCAAGCATTGGGTGTAGAGTGGAGGGCTAGGGAGAAAGACCGTTCACTGCACAGGTGTGAGTATTTATATGTGGTTCGAGGGGCATGGTCTGCCATGTAAATTTATTAGATAAGTCGCTCCGTTGTATAGGTCTCGCCATCGTTTCCAGATGTAAAAAAATGTGACTTATTATCTGGGAAATATGGTACTTTGTTTTATGTGTTGGTTGTTAAGTTTTATAAGCAAATGCATTTCTTTTTTCTTAGGCAGGTTTTGCTAGAGCAATAGCACCTATTGGGGAAGGTCTGTTCATCTGTCTGCTTGTCTGTCTGTCCATACGCTTGGGTTTGTCTGCACCTGTATAAACACATATACAGAGGGACAGAAAGACAGATGAGACAGAAATAAAGAAGGTTTTACTAAAATAATTACCTGGGGTCCTGCGGGACTGTGTGGGAAACTCTGGTGGGATTGCTGGCTTAAGGCACTTTACAGTGGTGTTAGCAGAAAACCAGAACCCCAAGTTTGCAGCCACATGATGGAAGGAGGAGTCTGGCAACAGCAGAGAGGCTATGAATGGCACACTCTGCCTTATGCAGAGCTGGACTGAGGTCCGTTCAATGGTAGGGTTGCCAACTGGCTCCAGATGCTCCCAACAGACTTGATCCAGTCCTGATCCATTGCATGTAGGGACACATAGTTCTGATTTCTCCAGTGCACTTCATAAGAAAAGCAAGATTAAAAGTCCCTGCATGCAGTGAGGTAAATCCAGGACTGGATTAAGCCTGTTGGGTGCATCTGGAGTCATTTGGCAACCCTATTCGACGACTGTTGTCCAAACCACTAAAATTGATGGTGCTTACAGCTGCAATTAAAGGAGCCACTGATGTTACTTCCCCAGTGGAGAGAGGAAGAGATGAACACCGTGGCAGCAGGAGAGAAACCTTGGTTGAGGAACATTTGTAGCCTGCATTATTGCAATGCTAGAGGGAGCCCAGAAAGATGCTAGCAGCTGTAAAAATGTAAAGGGGTCGCAAACACCAGAGAAATGCAGATAGACAGACAGACAAACACACATACCCTGCCACTCTGCTGCATCTACACACACCAGAGACACACATGCACAATCACACACCTCCCACTCTTCTGCACCTGCACACATCAGACATTCGCACATTCATCAAAACGTGCTTTTTTGTAATGCTTCTAACGTTTACTTTTTGTCTTGTTTAAATTTATGTTGCTGTTTGTTTATTGTTTTATGTATGTTTCAGTAGTATACCACCTTGGTCATTTGTTTTGAAAGGAGGTTTATAACTGATGTAATAAATAGTCTGGCATGATATTAAGGTCAAACTCCAAGTTCAGACAAAAGAACAAAAAAACCTCAAAATCTTTTACTTAAATAATTTTGTCAAAAGTTTGATTTGTAGCAACGTCTGGGAGGAAAAACGTTTCCCAGAAAAATGTTAAGGTGCACTGCTATCACCTATGTCTCTTTTGTAATACTTTTGCCAGTAGTACATGAACAGATTTGGTGGAAACATCAATAGGGCAATTTCCAAAACCAGTTTTGTTTTACAAGTGGAAATGGGATTCTTGACAATTAAGTGCATGTGACATTCAAGAACACATGCAGGTCGATGCAGATGCCCCATGCTAGAGCCCAGTGCTCAAAGCTCTAGCACAAGGTTTCATAGCACAAGTTTAACACTGACTTTTTGCACAGCGATGCTATAGGCAAATTAACCAGTATGCAAAAAATCAGCGTTTGAGCTGGGAAAGCAAGGCAAACACATGTGCACAAGAGTGCATACGTTTGGCATGCTGTTCCAGACAAACAGGGTCATCTGAAGTGAAGTTTAATACTTCAACTCAGATGATCCAGAAATCAGGGAAAACCCCTGATGCCACTGGCACAACATCGGGGCGGCCAGTACCGCCCCCGCACAGCCCCCCCCCCCCGACAGAAGTAAAGGCATTGGTGACCCAGTGGGCTCTGATTCCTCCCACCCACTCTTTAAAACTCATTGGTGGCAAGTGAGTCCTAATTCCTCCCACCCACAAAAATGAAATGCCTAGTGGTGCAGTTTTCTACATTGGCACAATTAAATATGCAGCATTTTGTATGCAGTTTGCATGCCCGCTGAGCTGCAATTTAGTATGTTTTTTCTGGTGTTTTTCCGTTGCTAGCTCGCTTTCTTCATCAGAGAGCAAGCGTAGCACAGGAAAAGCACCAGAAAAATGCCATGCTAAGGTTTTTTGCATCGGTCCCATGCACTTTATATACATGGGGTAATTTTTAAAACATCATGTAGCCTCTTACAAAATATCAGAGGGGGGAGTGGCCTAGTGGTTAGAGCAAGTTACCTCAGGCCAGCAGGTCAGGGGTTCAAATCCCACTAGAGGACAGCAACTTTGGGCCAGAAGGACTGGGTTTTCTAGTTCCACAGGTGCTCCTTGTGGTCTTGGGCAAGCCACTTAACCCTCCATTGCCCATGTTCCCTGTAAAATAGTTATCTCCAAGTTATAATGCCCTGTTCAATGTAAACCACCTTGATATCATGAAAGGCAGCATATAAGAAATGTTAAATAAATAAATAAGAGTACACACATTGACATGAAGGTGTGTACTTTAGCATATATAGTCTTGATCTAAAATAACTTAATCAATGTGCATACTTGCAAATTTTACATACTTTAATTTACAGCTGCTATAGAGCAGGTGTGAACATCTGTCTGAATGTAAGCTGCGATCTTTGCTACTTACACTAGTATTTTATAAAGACAAATAAGCACGTTCTTGTCTTTATAAAAGGCTTAAATTAGGTATGTTTTGGATGCTTTGTTATAAAATTACCCTTATATTGTGCAGGGGTTCCTGGGAAGATGGAAAAAACAGCTTGTGGTTTTAAAAAAATGTACTAAATGTGGCGGTACCATCTCTGTCACTGACACCCATGACTGGTGTCTAAAATGTTTAGGATCTGACCATTCTCCATCTGAGTGTTCCTCCTGTATGGGGATAACTAAAAGAGGAAGACAGAACTGAGCTGCAAAGCTCGGTACCCTCTTTTCTTCGGATACCAGGTCCATTGCATCGACATCTTCAATACCCTCGTCTTCCTCCCATGGATCTCAGGTAATTAAACATAAGCCGGTTCTCAAAGGGTAGCTCTCCTTCAAAGCATCGAGAGGCCATTGGCATTGCCCTTGAGGAAACTACACCGGCAAAACAGCCCCGGCGGGAGGCTTCGGCCTCCAAAGCATCAACGGGGTTCCAGGATGTTCTCGAGGCTTCAACCTCGGCAGAGCTACTGGTGCCATGCTCAGGGGTTCCGGCCGCTTTTACCGGTACTGATACCCAGGCATCGGCAGCATCGATAGACCAGAGATTCCTTGCTATCGAACGCAGTATTGCAGCTCTCCTTAAAGCTGCAGTACCATTGACACCAGTGGTTCAACGGGCACCTATACCGACACCGGTACCGATGCCGGTACCAGCACTGGTACAGATACCGGTACCAGCACCGGTACAGATACTGGCCCCGGTGGGAATCCTTCCCATGCAGACGTTTTCTGGCATTGACAGATCGGTACCGGACCAATTCAGTACCGACTTTGATCGATACCGAGACCGTGCTTTGCATGAACATTGGGATCAGAGATACTTCGAATCCTCCGATTCCGATGACTCTGATAATTCTGCTGGTACCAGAGTGTTTCTCCCGAAAGACTCCTCTTCTCCCCAACGCAGAATGTCTCCTACGGAAGACATTTCGTGATGTGGCCCGAAGCCTTTCAATCATGGTAGCTCCTGAAAAAGAACCTAGAGCAAAGGAATTGGAAATTCTCCAATATCCTAAGGCTCCCAAGGAAGCAGCCACTCTGCCCATTCATGAAATTCTTCATGATTTGATGCTCAGAATGTGGGAGACACCTTTGACCACATCTCCTCATTCTAGGAGACTCAATACCATGTATCGAGTTCCACCATGTCCTGGTTTTCAAAAGACTCAGCTGCCACACCATTCAATGGTAGTGGAGTCAGCCATGCGTAGGATGAAAAGTACAAAGAGACATGCATCCAATCCTCCAGGTCGTGAATGCAGGACTCTTGACGCTTTTGGGCATCGAATCTTTCAGGCTTCCATGCTTTCAGCTAGGATCAGCTCATATATTTTATATATGGGAATGTTCCTAAAAGAGGTCACAGGAGATTTGGAGCTTATGAGCCCCCTTCTTCCTGAGGACAAATGACAGGACTTTGTCACTCTGGTCAAGCATGCACAAGATGTCTCCAAGTTTGTAAACTGTGCAGCCTTTGACTGCTTTGAATACGTCAGCAGAACCTCTGCTATTACCATTGGTCAACTTCGGATTGCCTGGCTTCAGGCATCAGACTTGGAGATTTGGGTACAGGATAAATTGGGAAACATCCCTTGCACAGGAGAAAACCTCTTTGGCAAGAATTGGCAGGAGAAGGCTAATGAGATAGATACTGACAATCTCACTTTAGACAGATTGTCAAAATCTACAGCTACTCCAGCCAAAAAGAAACCCTATAAAAAAACTTTTTCAGCAAAAAGAGGAAGTTTTATCCATCCTATACCCAGCAAGGGCAAGCTCAAGGTCAAGTTGCCCAGAAGGATCAACAACAACAATCCAGACAAAAGAAGCCAAAAGGCCTTAGAGCTCAACCAACTCCACAGGCCCAGCCCCCTCAAGGGCTTTGACTCCTTCATAGAGAACTTAGCCTTCCTGCCTCTGAAGGGGCCAGAACCCCTAAACATTCCAGGCAGGTTGTGTCATTTTGCCAACAAATGGCACCAAATAACAACAGAAAACTGGACTCTGTCCATTGTGGGAGAGGGGTACAAGCTTCATTTTCACAGTATGCCCCCTCCTACAATCGTAAGACAGTTCAATTCCCAAACCTCTATAGGCAATCTACTGGATCAAGAGGTCTCAACACTCCTTGCTCAAGGAGCAATAGAGGAGGTGCCCATTCTTCAGCAGGGTGCAGGGTTCTACTCCCTCTATTTTCTTATTCCAAAGAAAACAGGAGGACACAGACCCATTCTAGACCTCAGAGAATTGAACAAATATCTGTTCTGAGAAAAGTTCAAAATGATTTCTCTGGGAACTCTTCTGCCATACCTTCAAAGTCAGAATTGTCTTTGTTCTCTGGATATAAAGGATGCATGTACTCACATTCTGATCCATACAGATCACAGGAAATTCTTATGATTCCTTTTCAAGGGAAAACATTTCCAATACAGGGTTCTTCCCTTTGGTCTGGCTTCGGCACCAAGAGTATTCACGAAATGCATGGCAGTAGTAGCTGCATTTCTGCGAACCCTGGGAATATTTGTCTTCCCTTTCTTGGATGACTGGCTCATCAAGTCAAGGGCTTTTCTCCCATAACCCCGCTGTCTTCGTATAATGCAGCTAGCTTCTCAAGCAGCGGTGAAGTCCTCCCTAACTGCTCGAGAACTACTACAACTATTGGGACATATGGCATCCACGGTTCATGTGGTTCCCTATGTTGCCCTTCATATGCAAGCAGCCCAGTGGACCCTATCCACGCAGTGGACACAGGCCACAGGACATCTGTCGGACAAGATATCAAACTCACAACGACTGATCTTGTCCTTACAATGGTGGCAATCAATGGAAAATCTTCTAGTGGGGTCTCCTTTCTAGCAACCCCTATTCCAGGCCACCCTAACAACAGATGCATCACAGGTGGGATGGGGAGCACACCTGCATCATCTCTCTACCCAGGGTACCTGGACTCCACAGGAGGCTTGTCTTCACATAAACCTCCTGGAACTCAGATCAATCTATCTAGCTCTTCGAGTATTCCATGCCCAGCTCAGCTACAAGACAGTCCTAGTCCAGATGGACAATCAAGTAGCTATGTTCTACGTGAACAAGCAGGGCAGAACAGGCTCTCTGTCATTATGCAACGAAGCTTTACGACTATCGGCCCTCGCCAGAGAGCATCAAATTCACCTTCTTGTGGTATATCTTCCAGGCATTCAAAACCTTTGGGCAGACAAACTCAGCCGAGTACTGCTGTCTCATGAATGGTCTCTCCACCTAGACCAGGTGGCCAAGATATTTCAGATCTGGGGAACCCCAGACATAGACCTCTTTGCAAGTCCACTGAATGCCAAAATTCCCCGGTTCTGTTCCAGGATTCCGGCTCAAAATTGCCAGGCAAGGGACGCCTTCCTTCTTCACTGGGGTCACGAATTCCTCTATGCCTTCCCACCCATTCTCCTCATCCCCAAAACACTCTTCAAGCTTCAGAGAGACAGAGGTCGTAGGATCCTCATAGCGCCATGGTGGCCATGCCAAACGTGGTATCCCCTGCTTCTACATCTCTCTCAAGCTGCACCTCTGGAGTTAGGCTATGCTCCAGATCTCCTCTCCCAAGAGAACGGGATGCTATGGCACCCAAATCCCCAGTCCCTACATCTCAGGGCCTTGTTGCTGAAAGCTTAGACCTTCAGGATCTTAACCTTTTCCAACAGGCAAAGGATATCCTTCAGGCTTTTAGAAAACCTTCCACAAGACGCTCTTACGCCTTCAAGTGGAAACATTTTACTATATGGTGTTCACAGAAGGGGTTAAACCCCCTTATGATACCTTTGGAATCGATACTAGAGTATCTACTTCATTTATCAAATTCTGGTCTAAAGACCAATTCAGTAAGAGTCCATCTTAGTGCAATTGCAGCTTCCTATAAGCCTCTAAATGGACAACCAATTTCCTCTCATCCACTCATAACAAGATTTATGAGAGGTCTTCTGTTAACAAAGCCTCCCATCAGGCCACCACCGGTGGCATGGGATTTAAACCTAGTTCTCGGGCAACTCATGAAACCACCTTTTGAACCTTCAGCCACTACAACCCTAAAGCTTTTGGCCTGGAATGTCATCTTCCTAACTGCAATCACCTCTGCATGTCGCATTAGTGAATTGCAAGCTTTAGTAGCTGATCCTCTTATACTAGGTTTCACCATGATAAGGTTGCTTTTAGAACTCATCCACACTTTATGTCAAAGATGGTTTCGCCTTTTCATTTAAATCAATCAATTTATCTTCCTGTATTCTTTCCGAGGCCTCATGCCTCTAATGCAGAAAGGAACCTTCATACTTTGGATTGTAAAAGACCCTTGGCTTTTTACCTACAAAGAACACAGCAACATAGAAAGTCTTCTCAACTTTTTATTGCTTTTGATTCTAGTCATTTGGGACTTCCAGTTTCCAAGAGAACTCTGTCCAAATGGATTGCACAATGCATATCCTTTGCTTATGAGAGTAAGAGTCTTCCTCTTCAAGGCCATGTCACAGCTCATGATGTGAGAGCCATGGCAGCCTCTATGGCTAACCTTCACTCTGTGTCTATTGATGACATTTGTCGAGCAGCCACCTGGGCTTCGGTACACACTTTTACAGCCCACTACTGCCTAAATAAAGCCTCCCGTTGGGATGTCTTCTTTGGCCAAGCTGTTCTTCAAAATCTCTTCCAGACCTAATTCATCTCCTACCCACCAACCCTGGTGGGATTCCAGAGATCCATGGGAGGAAGCATGGCCCACCTTACTTGGGTGGCAGCTTCCTGGGGCTATCTCCCTGGCATCTTCAGCTAGGGAGTCCCCATATGTGAAGACTACATTCCTGCTTGTTCCTGGAGATAGCGTAGTTACTCACCTGTAACAGGTGATCTCCGGGAACTGCAGGAATTTAGTCTTCACAATCCACCCACCTCCCCTAGGAGTTGTCTCTCTATCTCTCTGTCTCTTTCCTCTCTCCCTCTATCCTTTCACTCAGCTGCAAACTTAACTGAAGAGGGACAGTAGGAAAGGCGGGAAGGCAGCACGCATGTGCTGAGGGATGCTCCCAAAAGCATTCCTATTGGACGCTGGGGAGCGTTCCCGCACAGGCTCCGTCGTTACCGACGATACCCATATGTGAAGACTAAATTCCTGCTGTTCCCAGAGATCAGCTGTTACAGGTGAGTAACTATGCTTTCAGTGCCCTAGACCTTTAGCCCTTTTCCCCCCACAGGTTTCTTTCAGGACTCTAACCTCCTCTCCAAGAGTTTGATAGTTAAACTCAACACATGGTCACCTAAATACCTCCCCTCTCAGAAAATTCCTGTAAGAATGCATAATTGGATTTCATACTTTTAAATATTAAACTTTATTTCATGTATAAATACATAGTGAGGCTCTTTCCAAATGTCATTGACCCGTATAAATGGGCTATTTAGGATTTAGCTCTCACCTTTTTCAGGAGTTCAAGGTGAGTTATAATAGATATTTTTTTATCTCCAGAGTGCTTGCAATCTAGGTTTGTATCTGAGGCAATGGAAGGTTAAGTGACTTCCCAAAGATCAAAAGGGCAGATCAGCAGTAGGATTTGAACTTGGCTTTCCAGCTGTTCAGCCCACAAGCTTCTGCCCTAGGCGGCTGCCCAGTCTATGTAATGGTAGAGCTGTGAGAATGAAACAAACTTATGCTGTGTATTTTTGTGGTTCAGAGCACAGATTGCATTTTCTTACTTTTCAAATGTTCTTCCCTTGATCTGATCATTAGAGTGGGGAACTGTGATTCAACAAACACCGGTAACGTGAAAGTTAATTCGTGCTGTGCCACTGACTCTGTGTGACCTTGAAGAAGTCCCTTTATCTTATTACATCAGTTTCCTCATATGATAGATCATGATTATGCTCCTTTCCCCTGTCCTTGGTTTGAAATCTCTCAAAAGATCTATGTGACTGAAATGCAGCTGAAGACACTTAATATGGCATTTCTTGCTGAGTCATTCACTGCACTGCGTAGCATTCAGCGTACAGTTGTGGTCAACTTTATTGGCAGCACTGCATTTTAGGTATGTTGTACAGGATTAATGGTACCCTTCACTAATATTTGGTTGCATAATCCTTGGCAGTGTGACAGCTTCCAAATGTTTCTTGTAGCCATCTATAAGTTTCATACATCTGTCTGTTGGTAGTTTCTCCCACTCTTTAACTGCGATTTGTTCCACCTCTTGAATGTTTCCAGAATTCCTATTACCAATGACAGATTTCAGCTCTTTGCAGAGATTCTCGATTGGATAGAGATGAGGATTCATTGCTGGCCAGTTTAAACCAGTCCATTTGTTCCTTTTTAATCATTCTTTTGTACTTTTGACTGTATATTGTGGGTTATTGTCCTGCTGGAGGGCCCATGACCTTTGACCCAGACCTAGCTTTCTGACACTAGGTAGCACATTTTGCTCCAAAATAGCTTGGTATCCTCTGACGTCATGATTCCTTTAAGACGTTCCAGGCCTCCAGTTCCTGAGGCAGCAAAACAACCCCACAACATTGTGGAACCTCCACCATATTTAACTGTAGGAAGAGTGGGTTTTTTTCCTTATAATGTTCATTTCTTCGCCTGTAAATGTATCGTTGGTCTGCATGATGGAGCTCGTTTGGTTTCATCTGTCCACAGAACATTTTCCCAGAAGGATTTTGGTTTCTCAAGGTGGGTTTGGGCAAAGATCAGGTGTGCATTTTTATGTCTGTCTTTGTGCAATGGGGTCCTCCTTGGCTTTCACCTATGAAGTCCTTCTTTGTTTAGTGCGCAGCATATGGTGTGTATTGAAACCACCCCTCCAGATTGCTCCAGATCAGTTTTAAGCTCCTTGGATGTTGTACATGGTGTTTTTCCAACAGTTCGCACTAACCTTCAAAGACTTGGATTAATTTTCCTCTTCCCACCATGTCCTGGGAAGTTCTTGACAGTTCCATGAGCAGAAAACTTATTAACATTATGAAATGTAGACACAGGAATCCCAAGATCTTTGGAGATGGTCTTGTACCCCTTTGAAGTTTGATGTTTGGTGATAATGGCTTTTATGATGGTCTCAGGCAGCTCTCTTGTCTTCACCATTATGAAAGTGGAACAGGGAGTGAATGTGGCCATTTTAAACATTAGAGCCATCATTCATTGGTTGATTCAAGTCATGTAAGTACTGACACTCACAGGTGCGTCTAATTTTACTGCAGTGGGAATATGGTTCTAATGTTCAAACTGATTTGAATTGTTTATAAGGATGCCAATAATCATGTCCTGGCACTGTCTTAGTTTTTATACAATTTCCTTCAATTTCTTTTTTTAATTGGTCTTGTTTTATTTGATTCTTTTATGTGTCAAATATGTGTGCATATACAGGGTGGCCCAAAAAAAGTGAAAACATCTCATAAATTAAAAGCTTAAATAGTTTACTTATTTACCTTTTTTAGCTATATAACGTCTTTATTTCGACAATTTCCGGTCGCCATCTTTTTTTTAAAATTTGTCAATCGTTTACATCTGTCTTTTTGAATTTTTAAATAACTTATATGCTACGAGATGTTCTCACTTTTTTTGGGCCACCCTGTATAGTCGATAGCCATTTTATTGACCACTTTTTTTAGGAGATATTGGACATTAAGGTTTGCAATAATGTTGACCACAACTGTATGCTGTAATGCTCAGTGCACATTGCCCAAAGCTGTTTGCCTGTATTCTGGCCCACTTCCTAAGTAACTCATGGAGCCTCATATAGTATAATGGGTATAAATAGAACCAGTGATGCACCTATGGTCCAGCCTCACTATTTTTTGGTTGAAATGTAAGACTGTGGCTTAAATTCCATTTATTTCTTTAGTTCTTTTGAAGTTGCAATATGAGCACCATATTTAAAAAAAAACGAAAAAAAACAAAACAAAAACATTGAGTGGATATCTTTATCTGGGTGACTTTAGGCAAGCCATGTATGCAGACTAATTTGCCTACTCAAATTTAGCCAGGTAGTGCTCAGTATGGATCTGTTCAGTAAATATTTTAGCATGCCACCCACCCTCTTTTTGTCCTGGAAATATTGTCCTCACTACAATGTTAGAAACATAAAAAAATGATGGCAGAAAAAGACTACATGGCCTATCTAGTCTGCCCTTCCATATCAACTACTACAACAGTCCCCTTTTTTTCCTTTAGAGATCTTCTGTGTTTGTCCCATGCTTTTTTGAATTGAGATACTGTCCTCATCTCTACCACCTCAACTGGGAGACTATTCCATGCATCTACCACTCTTTCCGTAAAGAAATATTTCTGCATATTATTCCTGAGTCTGTCCCCTTTCACCCTCATCCTATGTCCCCTCATAGCAGAGCTTGTTTTCAATTGAGAGGCTCTCCTCCTGTGCATTTATGCCACAGAGGTATTTAAACATTTCAATCATATCTCCTCTATCCTGCCTTTTCTCTAAAGTATACATATTAAGATCCTTAAGTTTGTCCTCATATGCTTTATAATGAAGACCACTAGCCATTTTAGTAGTCACCCTCTACACCGACTCCAACCTGCTTATATCCTTTTGTTGGTGCGATCTCCATAATTGCACACAATATTCCAAATGAGGTCACATCAACGATTTATACAGAGGCACTATTACCTCCTTTCTTCTGATGGCCATTCCTCTCCCTGTGCACCCAAGCATCCATCTAGCTTTCACCGTTGCCTTTTCTACCTGTTTAGCTACTTTAAGATTGTCAGATACAATCACGCCCAGGTCCCACTCTTCTTTTGTGGACAGAGATAATTCACCCCCTACATTGTACCACTTCCTTGGATTGTTGCAGCCCAAAAGCATGACCCTGCATTTTTTAGCATTAAATCTCAGCTGCCAAATTCAAGACCATTCTTCAAGTTTAGCTAGATCCCTCTTCATGCTAGCTACACCTTTCTGGGTGTCTACTCTATTGCAGATTTTGGTATCATCCGCAAAGAGGCAAACCTTACCCAACAGTCCTTCCGCAATATCACTAACAAAGATGTAAAAAAGAATCGGATCAAGGACAGATCCCTGCGGTACTCCACTGGTAACAACCTCCTCCTCAGAGTGAGCTCCAATTACCTGTACCACTTGTCACTTCCCACTCAACCAATTTCTAACCCATGCAGTAACTTTAGGGTCCATCCCTAGGGTGCTCAGTTTGTTTATAAGTCACCTGTGCGGAATGGTGTCAAAGGCTTTACTGAAATCTGAATACACCACATCTAGGGCTCTCCCTTGGTCCAACTCCCTGGTCACCTATTCAAAGAAATCAATCTGATTTGTCTGACAAGACCTGCCTCTGGTGAATCCATGCTGCCTCAGAGCCACTAATCCGTTGGACTCCAGAAACTTCATTATTTTCTCTTTCAGCAGCGTTTCCAATAATTTAGCTACCACTGAGGTTAAATTTCAACCACATCCTTACTTCCGCTTTTGTGTAAAGGGATCATATGTGCCTCTCTCCAGTCCTCTGGCACCACTGCAGACTCCAAAGAGGCTTTGAAAAAGTCAGTCACTGGAGCTGCTAGAATGTCCCCAAGTTCCTTCAGTATTCTCAGATGTATCCCATCTGGTCCCATTGCTTTGTCTACTTTTAGTTTAGCTAGTTCCTGATGAACATAGTCTTCTGAAAATTGAGATGCCCCTCACTTCTGTTCCTATTTGTGGGTTTTTTCCGAGGTCCTGCTCCCAGCCCTTCATCTGTGAACACAGAACAGAAATATTTGTTAAGCAATTCCACTTTATCCTCATCAGCTTTTACATATTCCTCCCCTTCACCCTTGAGTCTGACAATACCACTTTTGCCCTTCCTCCTCTTACTAACATATCTGAAAAATGTATTATCTCCCCCATTTTAATGCATTGGCTATTTCTTCTTCTTTTTGTATCTTTGCTTTCTTGACTACTTTGCCAGCCTTTTTAAGTTTCTCCAAATATAAATGCCTCTCTGTGATCTCTTGCATTTCATGAAGGCCTCCCTCTTTTTCTACACCTTTTCAGCTACTTCTTTTGAGAACCACAGTGGCCTCCTTTTCCTTTTATCTTTATTTACCATTTTAACAAAAAGGTTGGTTGCCCTTAAAACATCCCCTTTCAGTTTTGTCCACTGTGTTTCTACATCCTCCAGCTGTTCCCATCTCGCTAACGACTCCTTGAGGTACTGGCCCATCTTGGCAAAGTTAGTTTTCCTAAAGTCTAAGACCCTTGCTTTTGAATGGATTTTATCAACCCTAGTCCTAATACTGAACCACACCATCTGGTGATCACTGGTTCCGATATGATCTACCACTATAACATCAGAAACACTTTCACCATTGGTAAGCACCAAGTCCAGTATGGCCCCTTCAGTGTGGGTTCTGTTACCAGTTGTCTGAATAGTTCTTCCTGTAAGGAATCCAGGATCTAGATGACACTGTAGCAGGGATGCGCCAATCAGCATCCAGCATGTTTAAATCCCCTATCAGTAGCACGTCCCTTTTCCTGGCAATGCTGCGTATGTCTTCTGTTAAATCTCCATCCATTTCTTCTCCCTGTGAGGGAGGTCTGTATATCACGCCAATGCAAATGGATTTCTCTTTCCCTCTTTCTAGTTCAACCCACAGTGCCTCCTCTCTCCCTTTTAAGCCCCGTATTTCCATAGCTTTAATATTATTTTTTACATATAGTGCTATACTCTTCTTCCCCTTCTTCTTACCTTGTCCTTTCTGAATAAAGTATAGTTATATCCCAGTCATGGTTGTCTGTGAACCATGTCTCAGTAACCACCATTAAATACAAGTCAGCCTCTCCCATTAAAGCTTCAACATCTGGGATCTTATTTCCCATGCTATGGGCATTTATACACACTGCTTTCCAGATGTTGTCCCTGTTACCCATTTCTATAAAGGTATTTAATGTTTCACTTACCTGGGGGCTTACCTGGTGGCTTGCTTCACCCATCCCCAATGAATCTAGTTTAAATCCCTCTTCAGTAGGTTAACCAGTCTACTACTGAAGACACTTCGACCCTTCTTGGACAGATGGATGCCATCTCTGCTCTGCAGCCCTTGGAACATCATCCCATGGTCCAAGAAACCAAAACGCTCTCGATGACACCATCCACACAGCCATGCATTCATCTCCAGGATGCGAGCCTCTCTGCCTTGACTTTTACCCGCAAAAGGAGGATTGAAGAGAACACCACCTCTGCATCTAACTGCTTCACCCTCTGTCCCCGAGCCAGAATGTCACTTTTGATACACTTAGAGGGAAACCTGGCAGTATCATTTGTGCCGAAATGGATGAGCAACATCGGGTAATAGTCAGTAGGCTTGATGAGTCTAGGGAAACTCTCCATAACATCTTGGATTTTGGCATCTGGCAGATAGCATATTTCTCTGGACATCAAGTCTGGACGGCAGATGGATGCCTCAGTACCCCTCAGAAGAGAGTCACCAACCACTATTACCCTTCGCTTCCTTATGGTCACTGATTCTGCAACTTTGGGGTGCTCGAGCTCTGGTTCGTCCCTTTCCAGGGATGCTTTCTCCTCCTCCCAGGGCTTCATAATGGTTCTTAAATTCAAAGCCGGGAGAAGTTGAACTGGTGATTATGAAGGCCCTGGTGATTTGTATCCAACCTTCTTCCTTCTGTAGGCTCCCATCTTTACCTCTTTTGGAGAGCTTGGATGTTTCAAGAAGCATCTCATAAATGTACTTCTCACTGTCCTGAATGCTCCTCCGCCTCGCCACCTCTTCTCTGAGCTCCTCCACTTGTTTCCTGAGAGCTTCAGCATGCAAGCATCCTGCACATGAAACCGGTCCTTCAACTGGCATTGGGATCTCTGTCTGGACAGAGGCAGAATCTGTAACGGGGGCAACAACTTTCGCAATATGATTTTTCCCAGCCATCGTTCAGTTGGTGGAGTTACCTGTTGAAGGAAAAGAGAGAGACCTACCAAAGTACCAGCCTGTTTCTCACCTGTCCTTTCAGAGAAAAAATAGTTAACCTCTTTTAAGTGTGTTTTAAATGTGCTGTTCTAAGTCCCTATATGTTGCTAATTTAGGAGTTGCCCTAGAAAGCAAGAATGCTCACATGGGGTGGGTGGGATCTAAGGATGGTAGGGAGGGGATTAACACCTGATGAGGTGTCAGTGGCTTTAAAGAGCTGGGAAAGAGAAACTAAAAGCAGAGTTTCAAACCTACACCAGAGAAAGTCACTTGGATAAAGGGGGGATATATTTAAAGGGCCAGATTTGTGGGTAAAGTCAGTTTTTAGCCCCCTGAAGTTACTACTACTACTACCACTATTACTACTACTGAGCATTTGTACAATGCTACAAGACATACGCAGCGCTGCACAGACACATGTAAAAGATGGTCCCTGTTCATCGGGGCTTACAATCTAGTCAAGACAGACAACACAGTAGCTGTAGACATGGGATACATCTAGGGGGAATGATAAGGAAACACAAAGGAGACTTGGTGAGTTAAGATCTGAAAACGGCAATGAAGAGGTGAGTTTTCAGCCTGGATTTGAAAAGGGCCAGAGAAGGCTGCTGACATACAGACTCAGGTAGTTTGCTACAGGCATAAAGTGCAGCAAGGTGAAAGGGTGAAGTCTGGAGTTAGCAATAGAAGAGATCAGAGATAGGAGTGATTTGCCAGAAGAGCAGAGTTCCTGAGGAGGGGTGTAGTGAGTGATAAGAGAGGAAAGGTGGTGAGGAGCTGCAGAGTGAATGCAGTAGGACCACCACCTGTAGCATCACTAGGAGTTAGAGAATGTGGCATGCATGGCAAGAGAACTTAAAACATAGAAACATGATGCAGAAAAAGACCAGATGGCCTATCCAGACTGCCCTTTCATTCCAACTACTGTAATCTCTTTTTTTTCTTTTAGAGATTTTCTGTTTTTTTCTTTTAGAGATCTTCTGGTCTCATCCTTTCTTGAATTCAGATACTGTCCTAGTCACTAGTACCTCCACTGAGAGACTGTTCCACACATCTACCACTCTTGCCATAAAGAAAGAATCAGGAATAATATGCAGAATTATATTTCCTATGCCCCCTTATTGCAGAGCTTTCTTGCAATTGGAAGAGGCTCTCCTCCTGTGCGTTTATGCCATGGAGATATTTAAACATTTCTGTCATATATCCTCTCTCCCACCTGTCCTTCAAAGTATACATATTGAGATCTTTGTCTCTCCCTATACACTGAAGCATCCTTGTGACTTTGCTGTCACCATTTCTACCTGTTTAAACACCTTAAGATTATCAAGAACAATCATACCCAGGTCCTACTCTTCTTTAGTGGACAGAAGTACTTCACTCCCTATACAGTACTGTTCCCTTGGAGTTTTGTAGCCCAAAGGCATGACGCTGTGTTTTTTAGCATTAAATCTCAGCTGCTATATTCCTGCCCATCCTTCAGGCATGGCAAGATCCCTCCTTATGTTATCTACTCCTGGGTGTCTACTCTATTGCAGATTTTCGAATCATCTGCTAAGAGATAAACCTTACTCGATGGCCCTTCCTCAATATCACTAACAAAGGTGTTAAAAAGAATCGGACCAAGGACAGATCCCTGTGGCACTTTACTGGTTACATCCTTCTCCTCAGAATAAAGCTCTATTTCTCCAGGAACAAGCAGGAAGTCAGCCCTCATATATGGATGACATCAACGCCAAAAGAGCCCACGTGGAAGCATCTCCCCAGCTTTCAAAGAAAGCCTTTGGGAGATGCTACCACGCATGCATGGTCCCCTTCCCTCCCAAAGGTGCCATCTTGCTCAGTCTCCTTTTTTCCACGGAGCTGTTTTTCCAAATACTGATGCTTGTCTTACTCTTTCTGTGATCTCTTGTATTTTATGAAGGCCACACTTTTTTTCTTCAACTTTTTAGCTACCTCTTTCGAGAACCATAGCAGTCTCCTTTTCGTTTTAAATTTATTTACTTTACTAAGTAAAAGGTTTGTTGCCCTTAAAATATCCCCTTTCAATTTTGCCCATTGCTTTTCTACATCCCCCAGCTTTTCCCATCCCATTAAACTCCTTGAGGTATTGTCCCATCTTGGCAAAGTCACTTTTTGATGATGGACTTTATCAGCCCTAGTCCTAATACTGAACCACACCATCTGGGGATCATTGGATGAGAGATGATCCCCCACTATAGCATCAGAAACACTTTTACCATTAGTAAGCACCAGGTTCAGTATGACCGCTTCACGTGTGGTTTCTTTTACCAGTTGCTGGAATAATTCTCCCTGTAAGGATCCAGGATCTTCTTACTACTAGATGACACCACAGCAGGGATATTCCAATCAACATCCGGCATATTGAAATCACTTATTGGTAGCACATTGCCTATCATGGCAGTACTGTGAATGTCTTCAATTAAATCTCTGTCCACTTCTTCTGTCTGTGAAGGAGATCTGTATATCACACCAATGCAAATAGATTCCCCATTCCTTCTTTCTAGTTTAACCCACAGTGCCTCCTCCTTTCCTTGTAAGTCCTGTAATTCTGTAGCTTTAATATTATTTTTTACATATAGTGCCACTCCTCCTCCCCTTCTTCCTATCCTGTCCTTCCTGAATAAACTATAGCCCGGTAGAATTACATCCCAGTCATGGTTGTCTATGAATCATCCATGCCCTTGGAAAATCATCCCATGGTACAGGAAACCAAAGTGCTCTCGATGACACCATCCACGCAGCCTTGCATTCATATCCAGGATATGAGCTTCTCTGCCTTGGCCTTTACCCTCAACAGGGAGGATTAAAGAGAACAACACTTGTGAATCTATCAGCTTTACTCTCTCTCCTAGAGCCATGAAATCACTCTTGATATGCTTGAAGGGATACCTAGGAGTATCATTTATGCTGACATGGATGAGCATCATTGGATAATAGTAGGCTTGAAGTATCTCGGCAAACTCTCCATAACATCTTGGATTTTGGCACTGGCAGGCAGCACACCTCCCTAGACAACCTCTGATAGTATGTCTTCAAAGCAGCTGCAATTCCATTGTGAAGAAGTGGGAACATGTTGATTTTTCCATATGTATCATTTTTTTGTGCAGAACTTTTGATAATGATGATACAGCAGTTTTTAACATTTTTGTTCACATTTCAATAGAAATATTTCTTCCAAAAGTCAGCTCACCTATTTGTTACAGAAATTGCTACAGCTCTCATTATACCACCTTCACTGGCTCCCAGTCCACAGTTGTATTCAGTACAAAGTACTAGCAACTACTTTAAAGCTTATCAAAGACATTACTCCTTCATACCTCTCCACCCTCATCACTAAAGACAATAAAATTTGCAACCAATGAGATTGTAACAAAAACAAACTAATTATTCCATCAGAATTTAGGAAATCCAGAAAAACGACCAACAACAGATCCTTTTCCCACTTCTCCCCTGCTTTATGGAACAATCTCCCAGTTAGCATGAGATCCATAGATGACCAATCCACATTCTGGAAAAACACTCAAAACACATCTGTTTTCTCTACATTTTGGAAACATAGATGAAAATGAAAGCCTTGAATACAAACATGCCACCACTTGAGTAAAACACCTTCCACCTTCCACCTTTTCAATAAAAGATAAACAAGATGCCCCAACCCAAATACAACCAAATGGAAACAAAGTAAAACAATGAATAAACTATTGTACATAATTTTGATGTTATATACACTGACGCTCCATGTAAATGCAATTGTATGTTTATGTTTATTTCATTTGATAAACCACCCTTCTGTAACAATCAAGGCGGTGTACAGTATACAAATAGGGAAGGGCCCAAGGCCAGTGAAATGGAAAAGAAAATTTACAATCTTCGACAGGAGAGTAAAAGAGAAGAGAGAGACAAGACTGGACATAGGAAATTACAGTCTCGAGGGAGAGAGACAGGACTGGGTGTAGGAAACGGGGTTACTTACCTGTAACAGGAGTTCTCCGTGGACAGCAGGATAAGTCAGCCACACTTGGTGATGTCCTCCGGGCGGAGCCATGCATACGTAAGTGCTCTCTAGAGCTCAGAAAGGAGGGCCTTTCTGAGCCCACCTAGGTAGCCCATCCCACCGGTCCGCCCCCTAGTCCGGTCAGTGTGTTCCTAGCTAGCTAGTTCCCGGACAGGGAGCGGATACGGCAGGCTGACCTCCTCCAGGGGAGGCGGGTGGGATTGTGTGGCTGACTTATCCTGCTGTCCACGGAGAACTCCTGTTACAGGTAAGTAACCCCGTTTTCTCCATGGACCAGCAGGATTGCGTCAGCCACACTTGGTGCCTCCCCAGCTGTGGAGAACGCTGAGGTAGAGGAGGAGCTTAGTTACTAAATGAGGCTCTGAGCCGCAATAGGCTGTACATCTTTATTGCCGTAATAGGTGAAGGTGCATACAAATCGTGCAGTTGTGCAAACAGCAGTTGTGCAACGGGCAACTAGTGCTAACAGCGTATAACAGTGGTTGAGTAACAGTGCAACTAACAGTGCAGACTAACAACAGTGCCTGTAACAGTGCAACTAACAGTGCTGACTAACAACAGTGACTGTGCAACAGTGCAATTAACAGTGCTGACCTGCTACAGGAGGAGCAGGTACGGACGGCCCGGCTACTGGGCCAATGCCTGTCTGCCATCCGTTGCAGTGGAAAGGACGGCAGTCCCAAGGGCGCAGTCTTCCTGGGCCCTGAGGTCAAGGCAGTAGTGCTTCTGGAACGTGTGCGGGGAGGACCAGGTGGCCGCTCTGCAGACGTCCGTCAGAGGAACAGAACGAAGGTTGGCAATTGTGGTTGCCAGTGCTCTTAGCTTGTGAGGGCCCACTCTTGGCAAATTCTGAGTGCCTGTGGGGTCTAGGCAGTGGGAGACGCAGGAGGCGACCCAGTGAGAGAGGGTTCTCTTGTTGACCGGCCTGCCCGGCCGGCTAGGGTCGAAGGATACGAATAGCTGTTCGCCTTTGCGAATGGGTTGAGTTCGCAGCAGATAGATCCGAAGGGCCCGGAGACAGTTCAGCGTGTGTAGGCGACTTTCTTCTTCGGAGGCATGGGGTTCTGGGAAGAAAGACGGGAGTTCAATGGACTGATTGCCGTGGAAAGCAGATGCCACCTTGGGTATGAACTTCGGGTTGGTTCGTAAGGATGCTCTATCCTGGTGTAGCTGTGTATAAGGGGGATGGGACACTAGTGCCTGCAGCTCGCTGATTCTCCTGGCGGACGTTATGGCAACCAGAAACAGGGTTTTCCAGGAGACGAACTTCATCTCCGCCGACTGTAGTGGGTCGAAGGGGTCCTCGGTCAGGCGGCAGAGGACAGTGTTGAGGTCCCATGACGGAACGGGTGGCCTGATTGAGGGTTTCAAATTAGCCAGTCCCTTCATGAAGCGGTTTGTTAAAGGTAGTGCTGCAATGGAAGTTGCCCCTTCAGGCTGGGCGTGAAACGCTGCAATTGCCGAAAGGTGCACTCTGATGGACTGAGTCTTAAGGCCAAGGTTAGACAGAGAAGCCAGGTACTTCAGGACACTGGGAAGAGGACACGTGGTGGGCTCCAGCCCTTGCGCAGTGCACCAGATGCTGAATCTCTTCCATTTGAGGCCATAAGATTTCCTGGTAGAGGGGCGTCTGGCTGCTAGGACCACGTCTTGCACCTCAGATGATAGCTGGAGTGTAGAAAGGCTCATCCGCTCAACCTCCAGGCAGTGAGAGCCAGGGCTTTAGGTCGGGGTGCCTCGTTTTGCCTCCGTCCTGCGTGAGTAGGTCCGGCCGGAGTGGCAGGCGCTTCGGTTTCCCTTGCGCAAGGCGTTGGAGCAGCGCGAACCACATCTGTCGGGGCCAAAAGGGAACCACTAGGATGGCGAGAGCCTTGTCGCGGACCAACCGCTGGAGTGTCGCCGGGATGAGGGGGGTCGGGGGAAAGGCGTACACGAGAGACCACTCCCCCCAGCACACGTCGAATGCATCCGCCGCCAGTCTCTTGTTGGAAGGGTGCCTGGAGCAAAACAGGGGGCATTTTGCGTTCTGTTCCGTGGCGAACAGGTCGATGTTCAGGCGCCCCCACTGACGGAAGAGGCTGTCGGTGACCTCCGGGAGCAGTGTCCATTCGTAAGGTTGCAGTTGCCTGCTGAGCTTGTCGGCTAAGGTGTTCTGGTCGCCTGGCAGATAGGAGGCTCGGATGTTGCACCCGTGAGTCAGGGCAAGGGACCAGATCTGCAGGGCTTCCTTGCAGAGGGGCCGAGATGCCGTGCCCCCTTGCTTGTTGATGTAGAACATGGCCACTTGATTGTCCGTCTGGATGAGGACGGTTTTCTTCTGCACATGCGTTAGGAAGGCTTTGAGAGCGTACTTGATGGCCCTTAGCTCTAGGAGGTTGATGTGCAGGAGTCGCTCCTGCGGTGACCAGGCCCCTTGTGTGCTGAACTTCAGAATGTGGGCACCCCAGCCCAAGTTGGAGGCGTCCGTGGTCAGGGTGACTTGGTGCTCGGGTGGGTGCATGTCCTTCCCCCCTGAAAGGTTCTCTGGAGCAGTCCACCAGAGTAGATGAGTCTTGATCTTGGAGGTCATAGGGATGCGGGTGGAGAGAGGCTGCGAGTGCTGGTTCCAGTGCGTACGTAGATGCCACTGCAGCGGCCGCATCTGTAACCTGGTGATGTGTAGCAGACATGTGGCCTAGAAGGCGTAGAATGGATCTCGCTGAAGAGGATTCCGCCGAGGCCAATCTGGTCGTGAGCGAGGTCAGGGCGAGCAACCTGCGTTTGGGAAGGTATGCCTTCGAGAGTGTGGTGTCGATCTCGGCTCCGATGAATTCCAGCCTCTGAGAGGGGGGTGCGCTGGGACTTGTTGTAATTGATGACGAACCCCATGGAGGAGATCAGGGACTCGGTAGTCCTTAGAGCTTCCTGAAGTTCCATTGCTGAGGGGGCTGTGATGAGCCAGTCATCGAGGTAGGGAAAAATGGAAACGTTCCGTTTGCGTAGATGCGATGCGAGAACTGCCACGCATTTCGTGAACAGTACTGGAAGTGCTGGCCCAATACATGAAAACGAAGATACTGTCTGTGTGCCTTGTGGATGCGGATGTGGGTGTAGGCATCCTGCAGGTCCAGGGACGCCATCCAGTCGCCGGGTTGAATCAAGGGCAGGATGCAGTAGAGAGAGTACATCCTGAACTTCTCTTTGATGATGAACTTGTTGAGTTTGCGGAGGTCGAGGATGGTGCGGACTCCGCCTGTCCTTTTGGGAACGAGGAAGTACCTGGAGTAGAAGCCAGAGTTTATCTCGTCCGATGGTAATTGCTCTATAGCATCGGAGGACAGCAGGTGTATCAGCTCCTCAGCCATGGCTCGGCACAGGTGCGGTGGGGTTTTGCTGATGGGTTGGGTGTTTTGGCGAGGGGTTGAGCTGAAATGCATCCGGTAACCCTCTCGGATGATCTCGAGAACCCAGGAGTCGGAGGAGATGTCTTTCCACTTGTTTAAAAAGTAGGTCAGGCGACCCCCGGTCGGGGTGGGCGCCGGAGAGTAGGCGTCAAAAGGACGGTCCACTCTTCGCAGGGGGTGGATTGTTCTTCTTCTGCTTGTGGTCACGCTGAGAGTTACGCTGGTGAGGGGGACCGCTGTAGGAGTTGTTCCTGTATTTGTTATACTGCCATTTCCTGCTGGAGGGGTACTTCTTGTTGGAGGAGTAGTAAGATTTCCTCTGGAAACTGTTCTTATGGGCTCCGCTGCGGCGCTCGTAGCCGTCCTCCGCCAGGGTTTGTAAGGTAGTGCAGTGTTCTTTCATGTCGTTGACAGTGTCTTTAACCTTGTCCCCAAAGAGTGATTCCCCCGTGCAGGGGGCGTTAGCAATGTTGTCATGGGTGTCATCTCGAAGGCCGGAGGCTCTCAGCCACGCCCATCGTCTCGCAGAGATAGCCGTACCGGCGGTACGAGAGGCTGTGTTGAAAGAGTCAAAGGTTGCGCTGGCCAGGTGTTTGCTGCACTCCGACATATCGGCAAGTGCGCTGGCGAGCTGATTCTGAGACTCCTTGGGGAGGGATGCAGCGGTCGACTTCAAGGTTGCCATGCAGGTGTCCAGGAAGAGAACTTGCTGAAATTGGTGTGCTGCAATCTTAGCACTAAGCATAGCACCTTGGAAGACCTTCTTCCCGATGTCGTCCAAGAGTTTGTTGTCTCGGCCCGGGGGGCTATTGGCGTGGGTACGTGAGGACTTGGTGCGTTTGAGCGCTGAAGAGACGACGATGGAGTTGTGTGGTAGCTGGGTCTGAGAAAAGCCAGGCACAGGCCTCACTTGATACTTGAAGTCAAGCCGCCTCGGAAACGGATGACCAGACGCTGGTGTCTGCCACAGTTTCGAGTGATTTTCCAGCAGTCTCTGATGCACTGGGAGTGCGAAAGCAGGCTTTGGAGTGGCAAGGTATTTTAGAACCTCTGGAACAACCTCTCCAGGCGCATCAGCGGCGTTCAAAGAGAGGGCAGAGGATAGTTTTGTTAAGAACTTGGGGTAGGTGAGATCCTCCGCCAGGGGAGGGTCTTCTATCTCAGCTGTCTTCTCTGAGTTGGCGAGCTCTGTGGATGCCGATCCCACCACTGCAGCTTCGATGTCGTGGTCGTCGGCAGTGCTGTCGGGGAACGGATTTTCTGGGTCCGGATCGTCAGAGGGTCCGCGTGGGTCTTCTCTGGTTCTCTTCTCTGGGGTAGAGGTAAGGGCTGCCTCCGGAGCTTTGTGCGCTGGATCCGCGCTTTGCGGGGTTGACAAGCGTGCCGCGGGTATTGTTGAAGCAGATTGCTTCACGAGCTGTGTTAATAAGCTGATGATAGCTGAGGAATTACTATGGCTGGATCTGCTAGCCCTGCTGCGGTTTGAAGGGCTCCGGCTATGGTTGCCCTTTCGAGGATCCTCCCGCCGGTGGCGCTCGGAGTGCCTGCGTCATTTGGGAGAGAGGTCCCTGTGGCTAGAGTTGCTGCTGCTGCTGCTGCGTCTGTTGACACTGGTCCGTTTACTGTGCGTTCTGCTCTTGGAACTGCTGCTGCTGCTGCTGCGGCTACTGGAGTTGCGCAACAGTGCGCTGGCATTGCACAAGAGTGCGCTGGCTTCGTTGGGCGTGCTGTTGTGCGACGCGCTGCTGCGCGAGGCGCTGCCTTGCGACGCGCTGCTGCGCGAAGCGTAGCTGCGGGCAGGCTTCCCTCCGATGCCGGTAGAATTCGCGGGCATAGAGGTCCCGCCCCCAAGGTGGGCGGAGTTGGAGGACTGCAGCAGAGGCTGGGAGGACCGCAGCACGTCGCCATCTTGGGAAGCATGGACGAGTGCTGTGGGGGACCCGATCCTGGAAGCTGACTGCAGGGCGAGCTGAGAGGATTCCAGGAGGATGAAAACAGGAGAGATTGCAGCAGTAGGGGCAGGGCTTACCTCCGCGCCTCAGCGGGTGACGATGTTGGGTCCTGGAGCAGCAAGCAGGTCAGTCGGGTGCACCGGGCTGGGGACGGAGGCTCCATGCAGCACGTCCCGCCGGGTAAGGGCACTCTCTGCAGCAACGGAGGCTCGGCTAGGGATGGAGGCCCGTACAGGCACATCCGGGGCCGGCAGAGGATCAGGCAGAGGAGGGCCAGAGCCGGAGGCTGGGCACATCACTTGGTATCCTTTCTTCATTGCCCCACAGTAAGTGCATCTATGTGAAGTCTTGTTCTTGTTGCCACAATAGGGGCATTTCTTTGAAAGATGCTTTGGCATAGTTGTAAAAACGCAAAACAAAGAAATTAAAAAAAAAATGGAGAGAGAGCAGGGTCCGTCTTGCTGGCAAGGCAGAAGAACAAAAACTGACCGGACTAGGGGGCTGACCGGTGGGATGGGCTACCTAGGTGGGCTCAGAAAGGCCCTCCTTTCTGAGCTCTAGAGAGCACTTCCGTATGCATGGCTCCGCCTGGAGGACATCACCAAGTGTGGCTGACGCAATCCTGCTGGTCCATGGAGAAAGACAGTTACACAAAAGGGGAGGGAAGGTCGAAGGCCAGGGAAAAGAGGTGAGTCTTCAGGTTTCGTTTGAAGGTGGTATGATGGAGCTCCAAACGGAGAGAGGAGGGGAGGGAGTTGTACATAGTTAGTTGTTACTATACCTATTGTATATAGTTAATTGTTCTATGTAACTGAATATGTACTGTTCTGTACAATTCAACGTTTTGTTCTATGTAAAACACATGTAGATAGTTTCCCCTGTTATCCAAGTTAATTGCTCCTGTTCTTTGTAATGACCTGACTCTTGTTTATTGTCGGATACTGTTTGTTCTATGTAAACCGCGCTGATCGCAAATAGTGCGGTATAGAAGAAATGTAAATAAATAAATAAATAAATAAATTTGATCTGTTGGAAAATGTGGAATAAAAATGTCAAATAAATAAATATTGGATTTGTCTTTTTTTTGTGTCTTTTGTGTTCTGATCACCATTGATCTGATTGTAAACTGCTGTGATGCCATTTATTGTGTCAGTGACTGTATACCAAATCTTTCAAATAAATAAATAAACGAACTAACTTGATTATAGCTTGAATTGCATGATCAAGAGGTTACAATCTGCTCCATGGTACCTTTTATTTCTACCACATTTTCTGATTAAACATTAACAGTTCTTTCTTCAGTATGCTCACCTGTATTGACGCATACGTTAGATAAGATGGCTAGGATCCAGACTCTTTCCAAAATGATTTTTCCCCTTGCCAGCAGTGCCGTTCTGCTTTCTGTTAACTTCCAGCTCTCAGACCACTGCTGAATCTGTAACACCATTTACAACTACTTGAGGTTATTTCCCCTATTTACATTTTTTTGGGCCCAGTCTTTTACTGCTGATTCTTTGGACTTCCAGCTTCATACAGGGCTAGGATTTGACACAATGAGCTTCTATTTGCAACTACTTGAGGTGTTTATCCCACCTATTTTTTATGTTCTTCCAATTTGGCTATTCCATTCATTGTGATGATGGCCCTTGGATAGGGGCCATATATTAGGGCTCCTTCTGGCAGCCTGCAATCATGAGCCCTAAATCTAGACTTTAATTCTCTTTGCTGAGTAATGACTGAAAGGCCTTTACCCCGGAGATTATGAACACTGTCTCCGCAGCAACCCCTACCTTTGGCAGGCTCAATGAGAGAATCAAACTCTGGTTCTTCTCATAACCATGAATAACACTACTCTGAGCCACAGGTTCTATACCTCCAGGTTTTCACTTTTCTCCACCTCATCTCATTTTCTACCTTAAGAAGACCTCACAGATGACTTACCTGCGTTACAACCTGATGACAGGCATCAGGAACCAAAAGTCCAGTACTGAGAAGATTTTTCTGGTTAACTTGGAGTTACCCAGACAAATCTTTGATTTATAAAATCCCTCTTCTTCCTTTTCCCCAGACTGCTTGATAACATTTTTGTTTAGCCAATTTAACTAGACAGAGATGGATGTGGAAACGGTCCAGAGGGGCAGTTGTAGTTTAGCCAGTCATATCTAGTCCTAATGGAGGACCATTCTGAAGTTTATCCAAATAACTTTATCCAGTTATATTCAGTGACAGACTTATCCAGATAATTTTTTTTATTTAATCTTTATCATTTTAACAAACATATTGTAGTTCCCAGCAAAAGAAACCAATAACACAGGTACACTAAAAAAAATTTTTTTTAAACTGCCTCTAATGTTTCGATTGATTTTTACGTTTTTTGGTGCGCTGAATCCAAATCTGGTAACCAATTTGCTCCATCACGTACAGATTTTTTGCTACATTGGGTTAGCAGTTTGAGGTGAACGTTTCAGATTGAGTGCGATCGAGATAAAAGTTTCTTGGATGAATTCTTTATACTAATTGTTTAGTAGTTATTCAAATAAGAATAAAGAAAATTGTAACAAGGCAGCACATAAGAATAGAGTAATGTCAACAAAACACACTGTGATGGTAGCAAAATTGTCTGCACTTAAAACAGCCACATACATGTGCACAAACATTGAGCATATAAGAGCGAGGTTAGACACAAAGCAAAGCAAAGAAATGTGCAAAAAATGTTGTACAGGTATGTATGTAAGAATAGAAAACGCAAACCGCACCATTGCAATACATGAAGACAAACACCCGATGGTGTGAAAATAAAATTCTAATAAATGAGATCCGACACTGTGGTAATAACTAGCAAATTTTTATTTCAAAGTTTAGTAAAAACACGATATTTGTCAACACAGTTTAGATTTTAAAGTCATTCTTGGGTCAATCAATCTCCTGGTGGGCCCGTTTCTTCTTCCCCCGAATGCTTCTCTTGGTGCGCTGCTTGGCGTATTTTTCATCTGGGGTTTCCCGCAGCAGCAACCAGCAGAAATCAGCCATCATAGTGGTGTTCCATCTTCCTTGGTACCTTCTCTCTGCGTCCTTGATGTCCTGGTGAAACCTTTCACCTTGTTCTTCACTGTACGCCCCCAAGTTTTCGGGAAAGTAGTTCACATGGGAGTGCAAGAAATGGACTTTCAGGCTTATGTTACAGCCTTGTTGTTTGAAGGCATTGAGCATCCTGGCAACAATATCCTTATAGTTCTCATCCCGCCTGTTCCCCAAGAATTTGAGAACAACATCCTTGAAGGAATCCCAGGCTTCTTTTTCCTTCTCAGACATCGTTTCAGCGAATGCTCCATCTGAAATGAGTTTCCTTATATCAGGGCCAACAAACACTCCTTCCTTTAGCTTTGCTTCAGAAAGTCAGGGGAACTTTGAGCAAAGGTACCGAAAGCACTCACCATCTTTTGGAAGGGACTTGATGAATTGCTTAATGAGACCCAACTTAATGTGGAGAGGTGGTAATAGAATTTTATCACGAGGTACCAAGCTCTCATGAAGAACATTTTTCTCACTGGGTCTCAAATACTCCCGAATTGGCCAGTCTTTTTTCCCCCAGTGTAGGTTGCGGGCCCGGCTATCCCACAAGCAAAGGAAGCAGGGATATTTGGTGAAACCGGATTGCTGCCCTAATAGCATGGATAGAATTTTAAAGTCTTCACAAATCATCCACTTATGCTCATCATAACAAATCTTCTGAAGAATCAGGGCCAAATTATCGTATTTTTCTTGGAGAATAGCAGAGTGGGCAATAGGAACTGAAGCGAATGTGTTGCCATTATGAAGAAGAACACCTTTTATGCTGTCTTTTGACGAATCAGCAGGATCATACTTGTGTTTAAACTTTTCCATCACTCCGTATATATCATTGCAAAATACCAAATCTTCCTCTTTGTTGAAATACTTCAAAAATTGTGTCTCGCGGTTGCGGTACCAATAAAAAGTTGTTCCTGGTGACAATAGATTTTTCTGTTTAAGCCGAGAACCTAGCAGTTGGGCAGCATCTTTTGGGAGTCCTAAATCCCGGACTAAATCATTCAATTCAGCTTGAGAGAAAAGTTCAGGTTTCGGATCTGGTTCAGTTTCAAACTCGGAAGTACTGGACTCATCGGGAAAAGCCATCTGATGAGTCTCATCATGATCAGAACCGTCCACACAATATGATCCAAAGATTTTGGTGGTTCAGGCACAGGTACTTCGTTGCTATGAGGCATAGGCCTAATTGCTGAGGGAAGGTTGGGGTAACTTATTACGTTCTTATTTTTTAAGTTGTATCCCTTCACAATGCAAGAGCAAAATAGCAGTCACTGCTGTGGTCTCTTTGTTCACGCCACATCATAGGTATTCCGAAACGAAATGCTTGGTTTTTACCTTTCATCCATAAGCGTAGATCTTCCTCACATGTCCTGCACACTTTGTGAGGAGCCCACGGTTTGTCTTGATCGCCTAACTTCAAACCGAAATAGGCGAAATATACTTTTTTAATAAATGCAGAAATGTTCCTCTGCCGCTTTTTCACGGTATATTCCCCACAAATAAAACAAAAACTGTCCGGAGAGTTGACGCAACCTCTGGCTCTGTGAGCCATCACAAATACACAGCACTGCAAACTACAACTGTAGTGAACCACTTCGGAATAAAGCTGGATTACGACTGAGCAAACAAAAGGTAATAATGAACTTGCAAGAAACTGAAATTTGACAGGAACGTTCATGTCTCAACCACCGTGTTTGAGCGAGCGAACGAGGCGAGGCGAACAGGAAAGAACATGCGCCAGCGTGAGTACTGGATTTAGCCCCCCGCCTCCCAATTGTCCTGTTAATGTATAAAATGAATACAAAACACTCTAAAATATCATGAGGGAGTGTTTCTAGTTAGTTAACCATTACAACCTCTATTTTGGGCCAAGAAAATAAACTGCAGTCGGCTAAAAAGAAATTATGTGAACATTCCTTATATGGGTAAGAAATCTAATTTTGCAAGAAAACGTGACGTGATGGAACATTTTGGCTATTTTTCCTGGATTCAGCACCCCAAAATCTATAGGAATCAGTTGCAAAACTGGAGGCAGTTTTTTGGTAGTGTACCTGTGTAATCAACAAAGTATATAGGAATCAAAAACGCGTGCTAAGAACAAAGGAAATATAAACATAACTTTGTATCACTATTAGACTACATTTGAAGAAGAACAAGAAATAGGTAATATATCTTACCTAAGGTAAAGAAAATATGTGGCCCCCCAGACTCACAGCCAGCATTAAATAGGAAAGCATCAGGCCACAGCCAACCCCTCCTGCCCCAGCAAAAAATGTTAACAGTTGCTTTGGGTCAAAGAATAGAAATGATCTTTCATCCAGGAAAATCATATGACAAGGACATTTTAACAAAAAAGACCCACCCAGAGCAAGAACCTTTGCTGTCAAATCGAAGAAGTCCCTGTGTCTCTTTTGGGTCATCCTCAAAAAATCAGAATTCTAGACCCCAAAAACAACACATGCATATGACGGAAAAATAAACGCAACATTGAGTTTCAGTCCATCTCTAGGGCAAAGGTAACCACCATTGTGGAGCGACCTGTCACCACATCTAAAGATGTGAAGGAGATCTGTATATTGCACCAATGCAAATTCACGGGAAAATTCAATGGAAAAAAGTGCTCTCAAAGAACCCAGTGAAATCCAACAGCCCTGGCTGCGTTTGAACTTGTCCCTGCATATAATCTTCCTCATCCACATTACAGTGTGTAACACTAGCATTCAGCCTCTAGGACGCCTCCAGCCTCCTCTCTCCCACCCAGTTTTTAAATTCTCCACTTCCCCACTACCATAACATCTACAGTCATTTGTGAGAGAAGGTGAGTTTCTCTGGAACTCATTATGAATGCGCCCTGAGGCTGACTAGTAGATGCCGTCATTGTGCAATGTCTCACCAGGTGATATCTCGTCTAAAGGAACAGAAGCCAGACTTGAAACCAGCTTTTGCATGGCACCATACAACACTGTTTGTATTTCCTTTGACTATATGCAGTAGCTGATAAAAATTAACACTATAAGCTGAAACTAAAAGCTCAGGGTTGCACGTTAAACCTTATGGGGGTAACTTTCAAATTGTTTGCATGACTTCAAAATCTGCAGGTATTTTGTGCCCTTGGTCTTTGCACCAATTTTCAAAGTGAAAGAATGTATGTGCTTTCACTTTGAAAATTTGGGAATATTTTAAAAAATTCCTGTGTTGACATTTGTACTTCATCTGAAGCACTCATAGATTTTAGCAAAGTGCTCTTTTAAATATAAAAAATAGCCTTTCAGGTCTTCGCTCCGTAATTAACTGCACTTGTAATTTTCTGGAATTTGGCTTTAATATGTGTAATCATTGGCCTTTCCTACGTTTAAGAACGGCCTTAAGACCTAGCTTTTCCAACTCTCATTTCCCCTAACCCTCAATAGCTAAGGTTCTCCCTTTCCTTTTTCTCCTCCTACTCATTCCCCTCCCTTTCCCTTCCTTAGGGCTTCACTTGCTTTCTTTAACTCACTCCCTGCTTATATTATGTCCACCTCTTTCTTTTCTTCCTTTCTTGCTCTCATGTTCTATTATATTATTGTACAACACCATGGTGGCTCTTTAGTCCTATGGGCGGTATAGCCAGCACCTATAATGAATAAGTAAATATCGTGAGTTGTGTACGTTGTATATAAGCCCCATGGACTTTAAATCACATGCATCATCAACACATTAACTCAGGTTAGTAAATGAGTCTATAAGTTTGTATGTAAGGCATTGGAGAGTAAAGTGATTTAACTGAGATCACAAGAAGCATTAGTGGGAGAAGCAGGATTTGAACCTTGGCTTCCCTGGTCCTCGCTGCTCTAACTATTATACCACTGTCAGTTCTGATGGTTCTAATACAGGCTAGTGCCTGAGAAAGGTAGTTTAGTAGGATATCAAGTTCCAAGTAATTTGGTGAATGGAAGATCTATAAACCTCATGGCCACAGAGTTTATGGTTTCAAGCTGTTTTGAAGTAGCCAATGCAATTTCTTGCTGTTATTAACTGACTTGAGACTCGAAAGCTGAGGTCTCTATATATTCATCCATGACTTGGGTGTGTGCTTAAATTTGGGAAATATTAGAACTGTGAATGAAGACTGTTCATTCCAGGTACTGGGACTCACATATGTGTTCCTAGAAAGATTAAATTACCACATGCTGTATGCAGCGTGACTTTTTTTAGATTCTGATGACTGTCAGGCTAATGAGCACATTTATAGTCTGTTCATGCTTTCAGTGCAGTATGGAAAGACTGAAGTTAGTCATCTGTCTAGCTAGCATGTACTACCAAATTCACTAGTAGGAACTGAGGGTGAAAATATTTTAAAATGTTGGCTGATGCCAATGTTTTTTAGGAGTAAGGGGAAAAATCATCTCTTTACACTCTTTTGCTTATATTTTGAGGGAAGTTACCTTCATTTTATTTCCTTAATACATAATTTTATTATTTAATTAATTTTTACTTCTGAAATAAGAAACTAATGATATGCAAAGAACACTGAAGTAAAAAAAATCTGTGCTAACACAGAAATAAAGTTAACATCGGAAATAAAATTTGCAAAATTTACTTCAACTTCAGAGGCTCTCAGATCCTGTGCCAAATGCCCCAGGACCCCAGAGACAGGAAACCCCTGGCCCAGGACTTCCAAAGAAGAGTGTTCTGAAACTTAGTGAACCCCCACAAAGCCCTTACCTATCCTCTCACCTGCAGGCTCCTCGTTGTCTCCCAGTAAACAGCTTATATTGAGAAAGAGTCCTCGTCTTTCAGCATCTGCTCATTTCTGGCTTCAAGGAAATCACAGTTCATTTTTAAAATTGCTGCAGTTCAGCCGAAGTCAGTAACCTTGATAGCGTGCCTGCCATTTTAAAAAAAGTGGCTGGAGGAAGCAAATGGTGAAGAAGGAGGAGGACTCTTTCCCTGAATAAGGTATTATAGGCACACAAAAAAGGTGGGGTGGCTCTAGAGTATTTGAGAGGAGTGAGTGGTATTGGAATGGGTGGTTTGATATATGGATGAGTGGGGGTCGGTGCTTTCTGTTCCCAACACATTTTTGCTCAGGTGTCCTAGTATAGGATGTCCTTGACTTGGGAGTCCGAGGTTTGGACCTCCTAGGAGACTTGTGTCAAAGTTTTGTGTCTGTGGTTCTCCAAATTGCGAATCCTAGCTCCAGTGTGGTGACTTCCAACTTTAGGTAGCTGATTTTTTTTCTTTTAACTTCTATTGACTTTACCTATACAGATGGAATAAAGTTTTTAACTTCTCATTCAATAGAAGTAGAGATTCAGTGTGGCGGTGGCCTCAGGCGGCAACTTTTTGGGGCGGCAAAAATTGTCCCCAAAAAGACTGCCTTAATCAGCTTTCAAAATAAAAAACCCAAAACACGGTCGCAGAATGAAGTGCCCCGTGGCCCCCCACCTCCCCGGAAGAGCCCTGCCATTCTTTTTCCCCCACGCCGGCTCAGATTTGCAGTGCTGCGAAGGGAGAGTGTTTCCCTTTCCCGCGGCTCTGTTAAAGTTGAGCCCACCGGCGCTGATGGCATTTATGCCTGTTTCCCATCAGTGCCGGCGGGCTCAACTTTAACAGAACCGCAGGAAAGGGAAACACTCTCCCTTCGCGGCTCTGCAAAGCTGAGCCGGCGCGGGGAAAAAGAATTGCTGGGTTCTTCTGGGGAGGCGGGGGGGGGGGGCATAGGGCACTTCATTTTGCCGCTGCTGCAGTGGCAGCAGCTTCTGCAACCGTTTTTTATTTTCAATTTCCCTTCAGAAGGTCTGGGGCTGGGCTGGAGTGGGGAGGTAGCACTGGATATAGTAATGGGCTGATGGGGGGAGGGCTAGGATTGGAAATGGGCTGATGGGTGGGTTAGAACTGGAAATGGGCTGATGGGGTGTTAAGAATAGAAATAGGCTGATCAGGAGGGGGGCTAGGACTGGTAAAGGGCTATTGTGGGGGTTAGAACTGGAAATGGGCCGATGGGGGGTTAAGAATGAAAATAGGTTAATCGGGGGGAGGGCTAGAACTGGAAATGGGCCGATGGGGGGTTAAGAATGGAAATAGGCTGATGGGGGGGGGGGGGGGGGTAGGACTGTTAATGGGCTGATCAAGGGGGGGGGGAGTTAGAACTGGAAATGGGCTGATGTGGAGTTAAAGATGGAAATGGGCAGATTGGGAGGGGGCTAGGACTGGTAATGGGCTATTGTGAGTGCTAGAACTGGAAATGGGCTGATGGGAGGGTTAAGAATGGAAATGGCTGATTGGGAGAGGGGCTAGGACTGGTAATGGGCTATTGGGCTGTTAGAAAGTTCTGGAAATGGGCTGATGAGGGGGTTAAGAATGGAAATGGGCTGATCTGGAGGGGGTGCTAGGACTGGTAATTGGCTGATTGGTGGGTGAGGCCTGGAAATGGGCTGATAAGGGGGGCTAGGACAGGAAATGGGCTGATTGGGGGCTAGGACTGGAAATGGACTTATGGGGGGGATTAGGACTGGTAATAGACTGATGGGGACTAGCACTGGAAATGAGCTAGAACTGGTAATGGGCTGATTGGGGGGCTAGGACTTGAGTGGGCTGATAAGGGGGATAGGACTGGAAATGGGCTAATGGGGGAGGGGAGGAGAGTGCTGCTTGCCCTGGAAGAAAACTAGGAGCTAGGGCTACAAATGTGCTGATGCGGGGGGATGGGAGAATAGGACTGGAAGGGAGCGGATACTGAGAGGGTCTGCCAGGGGAAGGAGGGGTCAGGAAGGGAGCTGACATGGGGGAAGGAGGGGTCTGGAAAGGAGCTGACACCTGGGATGTATTGAAGGGGCACTGGAAGGGAGCTGACACTTGGGGATGGGAGTGGTAGGTGGCTGGGTAATGGGGAGGAGGCTGGAAGGGAGCTGACATGTGCAAATGGCACTGTAAGGGGGATGGACAGAGAGTAGGGCAACTGGAAGGGAGCTGGCGGGGGGGGGGGGGTGGCACTGAGAGTGGACGTGAGCTGATACCTGGGATGGTATTTGGACTAGAAGGGGCTGGACTGTGGGAAAGAGGGGGACTGGAAGGGAATGGACACCAGTGGCAGTCGTGGGAATGCAAGGCGGTTGACATTGGAAGCTACTGGGATGGGAGGACTGGAAAGGGCTGATACTGGGGAGGGTTACTGGAACTGGAAATGGGCTGATGGAAGGAAGTGAAGAAAACAAAAGAAAAAAATAGGAAATGGCAGATTGACCATAGACCACAGAAAGAGAGCTAAGAGAAGACAGGAAAACAGAAGCCTCAGATCGGGACCAGCATGATCAGAGAACAAAATGGTCAGACAACAAAGGTAGAAAAAATAATTTTATTTAATTTTAGTGACTGGACTTTGTGCTATCTTTATATTTTACACAGTATGGGGGAATTGCATCTCTTATTTATCTGATGTTGCACTGCATGCGGAATCTGGCTTCTTCGGGTTTCAGTTTAAATTTTGTCTACATATTTTTATTTTTACTTTAGATTGTGGTTACTTATTCTGTACTTGGTGAGGGTCTGTGTTCTGAAGGTGTAACTGAGGCCAGGTGTTCTGTTAACATGGAGTTTGTACATAAAGATCTATACTGTACTGTAGTAATTTGACTTGTTCAGCTTTTCAAATAGGTGCATGGATGTTCCAGGGCCCCCTGTAATATTTACAGTGACCTTTTTTTAGATGGGCTCCTTATGTGAGTTTTGGAAGTTGGTGCTGATATGGTAGATGTACTCTTTGTTGTAGGGTTTTGTATTAGTTCACAATATGCCTGGTACTGGAGAATGTTTGTTGTTGTTAGTGAGATGATCAGTATCAGATTTTTTTTTAAGATATTGAGTTCTGTGGGTGAATGTCCTGGTTCTGCTTTGCACCCACTGTGGATGCAAAATATATGTTGAAAAAGAAAAAGAAAGAACCATAACGCAGTTTATAACAACAAAATAAAAATGAGCTATAATTTCATTTTATAAACTGTGCTGTTGGTTCTCACTCTCTTTTAGTTCCTTGATGTGCAGACATCTTGTATTTCCTCCATATAATCTAATCGGCTTTTTGATTTGGTTCAATCCCTGATTGAAGTTCTGAAAAAGCCCCGCCCCCTCTATGGTGGGGGGTGCCATCTCATCCTTTGCCTCAGGCAGCAGATTGCCTTGAGCTGCCCCGGGGTCCACACACCATTTATTGTTTTCTCAGATCCTCTCCCTTCCTTTTTTTTCAACACATGCTCGCTCTTTTCCAAGGGAGTTGGGTCTCTCTGGGTGTGAGGGATGAGGAGGGGAATGGACTTTTCCTTTCAAGGACTAGGTGAAGATTCCACGCTTCGCTACAAAGATTGAGAGACTGATATGGGATATGGGATGCTGAACAGTAGACCCTGATATTCAGTGCTGAAGCCATATCTGGATCCCAGCATTGAATATCTGGGTTGCCCGGATAGTGATGAAGCTAATTGGCAGTGGCGATATTCAGTCACTGTCCGGTTAGCTTCTGCAGTGAACGTTAGGCCAGCCTTTTCTGCACTTGAATTTCACCGCTTTGCGATAACCGACAGTGGCTCAATATTGCTGTTGCCCAGTTATTGCTGGGTGCCGTCTCCCAGAATGCCTCTGGAATGCCCTGATATTAACCAGTTAGTGCAACGGCGGCACCCGTGGATATTCAGCAGTCTGCTAACTGCATTAATCCTTTTTGAATATCGGGTCCCTAGTGTTTAGAAATAATCTTCCTTTCTGGAGGTTGTACAGTGGTGGCAAACACTGTTCTGTATCACCACACATAATTCATCTTCTATATCTGTATCTGTGAATCTCCAGGAACAAGCAGAAATGAGTCTTCACATATGGGTATCGTCGGTACCGACGGAGCCTGCGCGGGAACGCTCCCCAGCGTCCAGTAAGAAAGCTTTTGGGAGCATCCCACAGCGCCTGTGCCCTGCCTTCCCGCCTTTCCCAACCGCCTCTCTCCAGTTCTTCTTTTCCGCGGAGCCAGCAGGTCGTGTTCCTGTCACCGCTGAAGAATTTCTTTATTTTTTTTCTAGTTCTTTGGTCTCGCGTCTGGCTTCTTCGACGTTGGACCGGTACCGCCGGTCTTTTCTTTCTTTCTTCTTAAAAAACAAAAAAACAAAAAACCTACCGTTTCCCACTTCTGTGCAATTTTTTCTTCGGCCTTAGGCCTAGGAAATATTTTTCCTCATGGAAAAGCCCGCCTCCGGGTTTAAAAAGTGCACGAAGTGCAGCGGTACTATTTCTGTCACCGACACCCATGACTGGTGTCTAAAATGTTTGGGTCCTGACCATTCCATCACGGATTGTGCGTCCTGTTCCATGATGTCTAAAAGAGGTCGACAGAATCGAGCGGCTAAGCTCAGTACCCTGTTTCCCTCTGATGCAGCTTCGGTGGCATCGACGTCTTCCAGGGCTTCTTCTTCCTCTCATGGATCTCAGGTAACCAAACATAAGTCCAGTCGGTCCTCGAAGGGTAGATCTCCCTCTAAGCATCGAGATGCCTCCGGGCTTGCCCTCGAGGATCCTACACCAGCAAAATTACCCCGGCGGGAAGCCCCGACTTCCAAAGCTTCATCTATGGGGTCACAGGTTGACATCGATGGCGTGGCCTCGACCGATCACCTGTTGCCATGTTCTGGGGTACCGGTGGTTTCCACTGGTATCGACATCCAGACATTGGTGGCGTTGATGGATCAGAATATTCTGACCATGCAGCGTGCCATTATGGCATTCATACAGGCTGCGACGCCTCCGGTACCGCAACAAACTCCGTTGTCGGTACCGGTTCCGGCACCGGCACCGATTGCATCGACATCGGCTTTGGTGTCGACTGCAGCGGTACCCTGTCCTAGGATGCCTATCGGTACCGAACTGGTACCGATCACTCCCGATGTCGATGCCACTCGGTACGCGTATCGGGCTCTGCAGGAGCATCCAGACAGGCGATACTTCGATTCCTCCGAGGACTCTGATGAATCAGAGGATTCTGTCGAAGCATCGGTACTCCTTCCTCAGGAGCCTTCTTCTCCAAAAAGGAGAATGTCTCCTCCAGAAGACTTGTCTTTCCAAGACTTCATTAGGGAAGTGGCCAGGGGCCTCTCTATCTCTGTGGCCCCTGAGTCAGAGCCTAGAGCCAAACAATTGGATATTTTACAATATCCTAAGGCTCCTAAGGAGGCAACTACTTTACCAATTCATGAGATTCTTTATGATCACATGTTGGGCATATGGGAGACTCCTCTCACCACCTCCCCTCATTCTCGTAGGTTGGACACCATGTACCGTGTTCCTCCCTGTCCTGGCTTTCATAAGACTCAACTTCCTCACCACTCTATTGTGGTGGAGTCTGCCATGAAGAAGTTAAAGAGTGCAAAAAGGCACTCATCTAATCCTCCAGGAAGAGAATGCAGAACCTTAGATGCTTTTGGCCGGAGAATTTTCCAGGCCAACATGCTTACTGCCAGAATCAACTCCTATAGTCTCTATATGGGGATGTTTCTAAAAAGTTACAGATCATCTGCAGACTTTAGCCCCTTTTATTTCAGAAGATAAAAGGGAGGAGTTTCTCACCTGGCTTAAACATGCCCAGGATGTTTCCAAATTTTCCAACCATGCAGCCTTTGACTCTTTTGAGTGTGCCAGCAGAGCCTCGGCAATTGCCATAGGTGCACGCAGAGTTGCTTGGTTACAAGCTTCTGATTTGGAACCCTGGGTCCAAGATGGATTAGGAAATCTTCCTTGTACAGGTGAAAACCTTTTTGGAAAGGATTGGCAAGCAAAGGCCACTCAGATGGATGCTGAAAATTCTGCTGTAGATAGACTTTCAAAGTCTACTTCTGCTCCTGTTAAAAAAAGGTTGTTCAAAAAGGCTTTTTATCCCAAAAAAGGGAGATATTATCCTGTTTATGGTCAGCAGACATCTTCTGCAGGTCGTTTTGCTGCAAAGCGTCAGCAACAACCTAAACAGGCCAAGCCTAAGGCTGCAAGGACTGCTACGGCCCAACAGCCTCAGCCTCCTCAGGGCCTTTGACTTACAACTAGAGAACTTAGACTTTCTGGCTCTAGAAGAACCAGAGCCTCTCACTATTCCAGGAAGGTTAGCTCACTTTGCTCCCAGATGGGACCAAATCACAGCAGAGCAATGGACCCTCTCCATCATAAGGGAGGGGTACAAGCTTCATTTCTTAAACCTTCCTCCTGACACCATGGTGAGACAGTTCAATTCTCCAACATCTCTCCTCGACCTTCTGGGTCAGGAGATTGCTACCCTTCTTGCCCAAACAGCAATAGAAGAAGTACCCCTTCTTCAACAGGGCTCAGGGTTCTACTCCCCCTATTTTCTTATCCCAAAGAAAACAGGGGGCTACAGACCCATTTTAGATCTCAGAGAATTGAACAAGTTTCTATGCAAGGAGAAATTCAAGATGATTTCTCTTGGTGCTCTCCTTCCATACCTTCAGAGTCAGGATTGGCTTTGTTCTCTAGATCTCAAGGATGCGTACACCCATGTCCTCATCCATCCAACACACAGAAGGTTCCTTCGGTTCATTTATCAAGGAAAGCACTACCAATACAGAGTGCTTCCTTTCGGTCTGGCCTCTGCACCAAGAGTGTTCACAAAATGCATGGCAGTAGTAGCTGCATTTCTATGCACTCTAGGAATATTCGTATTCCCATATCTGGACGACTGGCTCATCCGAGCTCCATCCCAGTCAGAGGCCCAGACTTCCCTAGCCTTCACAAGGCATGTTCTTCAGTATCTGGGACTTGTAATAAAAATCCCAAAATCCCATCTCACCCCTACTCAGTCACTAGAGTTCATAGGGGCCTTGCTAGATACCACAACTGCAAGACCCTATCTTCCCCAGGCCCGTTGCCTACGCTTGGTGCAGTTAGCCTCCCAGATTCAGTTAAAGTCCCATTTAACTGCTCGAGAGATGTTACAACTGTTAGGCCACATGGCATCCACCGTGCATGTGGTTCCTTAAGCTCGCCTTCACATGAGGGCAGCTCAATGGACTTTATCCACCCAATGGACCCAGGCATCAGGGTGCCTATCAGACAAAATAGCAACCTCCAGTCGCCTTTTTGGTCTCTCCAGTGGTGGAAGTCCACTCAAAACCTGTTGTTGGGGTCCCCCTTTCAACAGTTGTTACCCCAAGCAACCCTTACAACAGATGCCTCTCCAAGGGGTTGGGGAGCTCATCTACAAGATCTCTCCACCCAGGGCATCTGGTCTCCACAGGAGACTTCTCTACATATCAACCTCTTAGAGCTCAGAGCAATTTTTCTAGCTCTCAGAGTCTTCCACACCCTGCTCAGCTGCAAGACAGTCCTCATCCACACGGACAACCAAGTAGCCATGTTCTACGTGAACAAGCAGGGCGGGACTGGCTCTCTGTCACTTTGCAATGAAGCTTTGAGATTGTGGGCCTTCGCCAGAGAACATCAAATTCATCTTCTGGCAGTTTATCTTCCAGGAGTTCAAAACTCTTGGGCAGACAAACTCAGTCGAGTTCTGCTTCCACACGAGTGGTCCCTCCATATGGACCAGATAGCCAGAATCTTTCAGATTTGGGGATCCCCGGACATAGACCTCTTTGCAAGTCCGTGGAATGCCAAACTTCCCCAGTTCTGTTCCAGAATTCCGTGTCAGGGAGTTCAGGCCAAGGATGCCTTCCTCCTTCACTGGGGTCAAGGCTTCCTTTACGCCTTTCCACCCATTCCCCTAATTCCCAAATCTCTCTTCAAGCTTCAGAGAGATCGAGGGTCTATGATCCTCATAGCACCACGTTGGCCACGCCAAGTGTGGTACCCTCTACTTCTGCATCTCTCTCAAGCTCCTTCCCTGGACTTGGGATCTGCTCCAGACCTCCTGTCCCAGGAGGAGGGAACGTTATGGCATCCAAATCCCCAGTCTCTCCATCTCAGGGCCTGGTTGCTGAAGGCCTAGACCTTCAAGATTTGCATCTTTCTCAGCAGATGAAGGATATCCTTCATGCTTCCAGAAAGCCTTCCACTAGACGTTCCTATGCTTTCAAATGGAAAAGGTTTACCATTTGGTGTGCAAAGAAGGGTCTTAACCCCCTTGCAATACCTCTGAATTCTTTACTAGAGTATTTGCTGCATTTATCCCATGCAGGCCTTAAAACGAATTCAGTAAGAGTCCATTTGAGTGCTATTTCAGCATCCCTCAAGCCGCTCAATGGACAGCCTATTTCCTCTCATCCTCTTATTGCAAGATTCATGAGAGGCCTTCTTTTAACTAAACCTCCCATTAGACCACCTCCAATGGCATGGGATTTGAATCTAGTTCTTGGTCAGCTTATGAAGCCATCCTTTGAACCCTTAGCCACTACCTCCTTGAAATTCCTTTCCTGGAAGGTTATTTTTCTCATTGCAGTCACCTCAGCTCGCCACATCAGTGAGCTGCAAGCCTTGGTGGCTAATCCTCCTTATACAAGGTTCCATCATGACAAGGTAGTCCTCAGGACCAATCCACACTTTATGCCTAAAGTGGTCTCACCTTTTCATCTGAACCAGGAGGTGTATTTACCTGTCTTTTTTCCAGGACCTCATGCATCAAGTGCAGAGAGGAATCTCCATACCCTGGATTGTAAGAGAGCGCTCGCTTTTTACTTACAAAGGACACAGCAACACAGAAAGTCCTCTCAACTCTTTGTTGCTTTTGATCCCTCTCATTTAGGACTTCCAGTCTCTAAGAGAACACTGTCAAATTGGATTGCTCAGTGTATTTCTTTCGCCTACCAGAGTAAGAACCTTTCTCTGGAGGGCCATGTCACAGCTCACAATGTGAGAGCCATGGCAGCCTCTATGGCTCATCTAAACTCTGTGGGGTCCACAAAGAAAACAGCGCTAGCCACTCAGATGAGCAGAAACGAAAACAGGAAGCGGCAGATTCACCACCCAATACCTTTATTAGTACCAATTAAGTGGCCTAAGCCCAACACAGGACCGTGTTTCGTATGTCACTTCGTCAGGGGCTATCAGGGCACACTAAAAATTAAAATTATGAAATTACATTAATATAATCAAAACAATAATAATGCAATAAAAAGGGGTTAAAACAAGGAATATAACATAAAAATACATTATACATGAAAAAACAGGCTAAATTGGACTACCACAAATAACCTGGGTCTCAAAAAAAGGAATAAAATTGCATTAATTAGACACAAAAGGGGACCCATGATAAATCTCTCAATTAAAATGATAATACATATATAATTAGAATAAAACTCAGCACATTGAATAAACAACCGCTCTACAAATCAAATTATGTATTTAAACTTATATACATACATATATATAAATAAATATATAAATATATAAATACATAAATAATTAAATAATTAAACAAATTAAAAATTAAAAATACAAAAATACAAAAATGCAATTTGGAATACAAATGACAATACTAAAGATCAAAAACATATATACTAGAGATCAAAAGAAATTGTTTAAAAATATATTAGATCAAACATTTATAATTATAAAATACTAAAACAGACATATACAGGGAACCTGTAAACAGCCATATAAAACCAAGAAAATGAAAGGGATGAGGAGACCAGAGGAATAGGACCGAACCAAAGATAAAAATTGTAATATTGGGGGGACATTACCTGAGGGTGTGATGTACATGGACTTCACCAGGCTCAACAGAGGCAATGGAAGTCGCTATAATCTAAAGAACTTCTAAAAATAAATAATGAAACATTTACAAAATCAAATTATTACCCAATCAAACGAATAATAATAATGATAATAATAAAACATGGAAGGTCGTTGAACAAAAAACCCATGAATAATAAAGGGGAAGTAATTAAATGCAGGATAATTAAAATGATAATTAAATAAATAAGTTAATAAAACATTCCAGAAAATTTCTAGGGGATTACTGTAAATTCAAAAACTAATTTCTCAGGGGGGGGTGGGGGGGTGTCAGGATGTGAAGGATGAATGATTATCATTCATCCTTCACATCCTGACACCCCCCACCCCCCCTGAGAAATTAGTTTTTGAATTTACAGTAATCCCCTAGAAATTTTCTCGAATGTTTTATTAACTTATTTATTTAACATTTTAATTATCCTGCATTTAATTACTTCCCCTTTATTATTCATGGGTTTTTTGTTCAACGACCTTCCATGTTTTAATATTATCATTATTATTATTCGTTTGATTGGGTAATAATTTGATTTTGTAAATGTTTCATTATTTATTTTTAGAAGTTCTTTAGATTATAGCGACTTCCATTGACTCTGTTGAGCCTGGTGAAGTCCATGTACATCACACCCTCAGTTAATGTCCCCCCAATATTACAATTTTTATCTTTGGTTCGGTCCTATTCCTCTGGTCTCCTCATCCCTTTCATTTTCTTGGTTTTATATGGCTGTCTACAGGTTCCCTGTATATGTCTGTTTTAGTATTTTATAATTATAAATGTTTGATCTAATATATTTTTTAACAATTTCTTTTGATCTCTAGTATATATGTTTTTGATCTTTAGTATTGTCATTTGTATTTCAAATTGCATTTTTGTATTTTTAATTTTTAATTTTTTAATTATTTATTTATTTATGTATTTATATATTTATATATTTATTTATATATATGTATGTATATAAGTTTAAATACATAATTTGATTTGTAGAGCGGTTGTTTATTCAATGTGCTGAGTTTTATTCTAATTATATATGTATTATCATTTTAATTGAGAGATTTATCATGGGTTCCCTTTTGTGTCTAATTAATGCAATTTTATTCCTTTTTTTGAGACCCAGGTTATTTGAGGTAGTCCAATTTAGCCTGTTTTTTCATGTATAATGTATTTTTATGTTATATTCCTTGTTTTAACCCCTTTTTTTTGCATTATTATTGTTTTGATTATATTAATGTAATTTCATAATTTTAATTTTTAGTGTGCCCTGATAGCCCCTGACGAAGTGACATATGAAACACGGTCCTGTGTTGGGCTTAGGCCACTTAATTGGTACTAATAAAGGTATTGGGTGGTGAATCTGCCGCTTCCTGTTTTCGTTTCTGCTCATCTAAACTCTGTGTCCATCGACCAAATCTGTCGAGCGGCCACCTGGGCCTCGGTTCATACCTTTAGAGCCCATTACTGCTTGGACAAGGACTCCCGCCGGGATGCCTTGTTTGGTCAGGCTGTTCTCAAACACCTCTTCCATACCTAATCAACTCCTACCCCCCCATCCCTGGTTGGATGCCCGAGATCCATGGGGGAAGGTAGAGCCCTTCTCAGGGACTCACAACCTTGGGGATCTCCCTGGCATCTCCAGCTGGGGAGTCCCCATATGTGAAGACTCATTCCTGCTTGTTCCTGGAGATAGCATAGTTACTTACCTGTAACAGGTGATCTCTGGGAACAGCAGGAATAAGTCTTCACAACCCACCCACCTCCCCTAGGAGTTGTATCTCTCTATCTATCTTTCCTTTCCTCTCTCTCTCTTTGTCTCAGCTTTAAAACTCGAACTGGAGAGAGGCGGTTGGGAAAGGCAGCGCGCAGGCGCTGTGGGATGCTCCCAAAAGCTTTCTTACTGGATGCTGGGGAGCGTTCCCGCGCAGGCTCCGTCGGTACCGACGATACCCATATGTGAAGACTTATTCCTGCTGTTCCCAGAGATCACCTGTTACAGGTAAGTAACTGTGCTTTCCATTTGCTTTTTGCCAGTCCGTGTCTGAACATACAGGCTCTCCTTCCTCTTTCGGATCCTTCTCCACACACAATCTCCCCACAATACCCTCTCCTGTAGCCAAGCTCCAGTTTGGTGCTTCTTCTTCCTTGGGCTTGTAACTCAAACCCTCCTTCTCTTCAATCTCCAGCAAGCAGGCAGGGAGTGGTTGAAACCTCTGACGTATACATGCACTTCATACACAGGCAATAACTTCAAGCTCAAGGAAGTCTTCCCGCTGAACAGAAACATTACTCCTGACATATGTGCAAAGTTCACTGATCCTGATGAGCTTTTTTTGCTGTGATGTCTACAAGTGTTTGCACTGTAAAGGTGTTGTGTTTAAAGTTGGGGGCTAATTGATGAGAGTTTCTGTAAACCAGGTTGTGATAACAAGGCTTGGTTCAAATGAACAGGCACTTGTCATGCTAGGTTTTATGTTCACTTTCAGTCATCTTTTATAAAATTAGATAAAAGCTGTGGTCACAGGTTCCTGTGGATAACTTGAACTATTTCAATTCATTTAAGCTGGACTGAGTAGGTTGCCATTTGCTCTTACTGTAAAAAGTAGAATTGATTCTACACATTTATGTTGGCACCCAAAATACATTTAAAGTAATTGCTGAACCATGGAGATAGCTCCTGTTTTTAGTAGTTTATATAGTTTTTGGGCCCGATATTCGAAGGGCATTTTCATGGCCCTGTACGTCTGGGGCCTTGGACCGTCCACTGCCCGATCTAACTCTTCCCCCACACCGCCCCTTTCCCACCCCCATCTAACCTCCCCGTACAACATACAGGGAAGTTAGTCAGGGTCGGCAGAGGGGCTGAAGTTGGGATGTCCATCCCCACTATTCGCGGCTCGGAATGACCCCCTCATGCTATTACTATTTATAAATAGTAATACCATACATATAAATATAAACCTATAGATAAATGATGCTTCTAAATTAAGGGGCATGTTTACTAAGGGGCATTAGCTGCAACCATGGGGCTAAGACAGATTTATCCTGTAGTGGTAGCAGCTAACACAGTTGAAATGCAGATTTGCAGGCACTTTTTTGTGATATCTGCATCTGCATTTCACTTGGTGGAGGCGGGTGGGGGGGGGGGGGTGCAGAATCAGGTGCAGGAGAAGACTTGCTGGTTGTTGGAAGCCATTGTGTGAAAATATATTGCACGGTGGCTGCCAGAAATAATGCCACCTCAAGAAGTGATGTTATCTGCAGCCATGACCTTTCACTGCAATATTGTGGCCTCCACTATCTTGATCAGGCCCTCCGATGCAACAATATTGTTGGTGCAGTGGATGTAAAGATCCACAGCACCAACAATATTGAAAAAGGTCCCTTGCCTCTTTCTTCAACATCTATCCTCTCTAGACAGCTCCCGATTCCTCTTAGGAACTGTCCGGGGGGTGATTAGTGCACCCCTCCAGCCAATCAGGTGCACAAAGGTACCCCCCTTTCTGATTCTTTGTCCCGAGGCACCTGACCCCCAGGGTCAGTAGGGGCAGGAGCTTCTGCCCCCATCATCAGGCCTGCGCAGAATGGCCATGATCACATAGTCCTGCCCCCTCGCCTCACACTAGGGAGCAGCACCATGAGATTGTGGCCTTTGTTAGTACTATTGAGAAGGACAGGAGCACTCCTGCCCTCCTCAATAGTACTAACAAAGATGGCTGTGATCTAGTGATTCTGCCCCCTAGCATGAAGCTAGGGGAAAGGACTGCATGATCACAGCTATTTTGGGCAGGCCAACAATGGGAGCAGGAATGGGCAGGACCGCTTCTGCCCCCATTGACCACTGGACCTCCAAGGAATAAAGGTATGGAATGGGAGAGTCAGGTGGGTGGGGGGACCAAGGGGCCCCTCTCAAGCCGACTGGCTAGTCAGAACTCATTGTTTTAAGGGGAACAGGAAGGGGGATTGGCTAGTCAGGTTTTTTTTAAAGGATCAGGAAGGGGAGCCTTTTAGGCACACAACTGGCTAGCCGGGAATTATTTTTGGCTGGTGGGTGTGCTGATCTCCCATAATGAGTGCTGAAAGAGGGTAAGGGAATTTTGTCAATATTGGTGCTGTGGATCTTTATATCCATGGCACTGACAATATTGTTGCATTGGGGAGGGGCCTGATTAGGGTGGTATCTACTATCCTCACTTCCGCCTTTCTCTCCACCAGCTGAAGCTGGAGGTGGTACTTCTCTACCACTGCACTCCTGGTCACATTTTACCCCTGTGTCTCTCACTCAATTAGAGAGGGTATTGCAGTCCATTCATAAAACTACTTCCTCCTTAGACCCAGTTCCAACAACATGGCTTAATGAGCCCAGTTTGGGACTCCTTCCGATCTTGCTTTCACTGGTCATCCAAAGTCTATCTTCAGGAGTGGTAGCTGAGGCCTGGAAAAAAGCTGTACTCCATCCTTTAATAAAGGATCAGCATGGGGATCGGTCTGATCCTCAAAATTACTGTCCTATCTCAAACTTAGCTGTCACATAGAAGATAGTTGAGAAAATCGTCTTCCGTCAGCTTGCAGATCATGTGGAACAAATTCATTTTCTCTATCCTCATCAATCAGGGTTTCGGCCATGCCACAGTATGGAAACAGTCCTGGCAGCAGTCCTTAATGATATTTATAGGTCATTTGATCATGGCAATTATACTCTCGCAGTTTTGCTGGACTTATCTGTGGCCTTTGATCTGGTGGATCACAACCTACTTTTGGCCCGACTATATGAGGCAGGGATCCAAGGTACAGGGCTTGACTGGTTTCATTCCTTCCTAAATCATAGATCTTTTCAGGTTCATATTCAAAGAGAGGTCTCTACCCCCGAGACCTTTTGTGCGGAGTCCCTCAGGGTTCTATTTTATCGCCTTTATTATTTAACATTTTCCTCAGCCCATTAATTACTCAAATACAGGGATTAGGCGTTTCCTGTTACGTTTATGCAGATGACATCTTACTGTTTTACTCTACTGATGATTCAGTAATAGATTTGGCCCCTCTAAACAACTGTTTAATAACAGTATCCTCTTGGTTATTTGAATACTTTCTTAAACTGAACCCTACTAAGTTGACAGCCATCTGGTTTACTGGTTCAGATTTTCGGCCTACAATTGCCCCTATGATAGACAGTCAGCCTTTAGTATTATATACCTCCCTTCGATATCTTGGAGTTGTGTTAGATTTGGCCCTTACTCTCTCCCCTCAACTGGCCCAGGTAACTAAATCAACTTTCTTGGCCTTACAGCGTTTCCTTAGCATTCGTTCATTTTTTGATCACCTGGCACAGATAACTGCTTTTACACACTGTGATATAGAGACTTAACTATTGCAATATTGTTTTTTTAGGCCTTCCACATGTCCATCTCAGTCACCTCCAGACCATCCAAAATATGGTTCTTCACGTACTAACTCACGCATTCAAATTTGATCATATTACACTACTATTTGTCAAATATCAATGGTTACCTATAAAATTCTCGGATCATTTTCAAATGTCTTACCCTGACACACAAAATTATTCATGACACAGTTTCGGATTACTTGTCTACTATTGTCTCCCTATATGCCCCAGCAAGATTTCTTTGCTCGCTCCATGATTTTCGTTTACACCTCCCCTCTTCATGGGAAATAAAGTATGAATCTACAAGAAAATTAGCTTTTTCTGCTGTGACTCTGGCACATTGGAATGGCTTGCTGGTCCATCTACTCACAGAATTAAATTTCAAGTGTTTCAAAAAAATCTCTGAAAACCTTTGTTTTTAGGACTGCTTTTAACTTACCTGAGAAGCTGTTGTGGTACGATGGCACCCTTTGGGCATGGTAAGAACAGCCCTATAGTCTAAGTGAATTGTGTTCATTTATCTTTGTCTTACTCCATTTGCCTATCTTTTCTATGCTGTTCCTATCTCTCCTATACTGACCTGTCTGCAGTATGGAATTCCTTTCACTTCTTTTCTTTTTTAATTATTGTACACCGCAGACTGCTATGCATGTTGCGGTATATCAAATAAAATATAACCATAACCATAATCATGTATCTGTAGGGGAAAAGCTAGCAAAGCCCCTGCAGATACTGCATAGATTTTGAACTTAATGACAGGCTTTTTCCACTATCATGCTGTGATAGCTCCAAAAGGCTATCGCGCTTTAGTAAACATGCTCCTAAAAATTAAATGCAATATAGCAATACACTAGAAAAATGTATATATTAGAAAATACAAAATGATAAAAATGAACAAGTCAATTAAAAAGGACCAAAATTAATTATAAATATTTTAGAAAAAACTCAAATTGGAGCGAGTCACATATACTTCAAAAAGGATCATAGTTCATTGCAAATAGACTATCCAAAAAGAGGACTAAACACACAATCATAAGAATACATGAAAACAATACATAAAATATGTAAAACCTATTCTCCAGGAACAAGCAGGAAGTCGGTCCTCACATATGGGTGACGTCGGCACCGACGGAGCCCTCATGGAAGCATCCCCCAGCTTTCAAAGAAAGCCTTTGGGAAATGCCACCACACATGTGTGGTCCCCTTCCCGCCCAAGGGTGCTGTCTTGCTCAGTCTCCTTTTTTCTGCGGAGCCCTTCAGATGTTGTCTGCTTTGTCCCCAGAAAAAGTTGATTTCTTTCAATTCGAGTTTCATACTCGTCTCTGGTATCATGCCGGTACTCTTCCTGCCTGCTGACCTTGATGCCTCGGTTTCGAGTTTGGTTCATTTTTGTAGTTTTTTCTTTGCCGGCGTCTTCGTGCCTTTTTTCTCCCGCTGGCAGCCCGGAGAGTCTTCGACCTCGCAGGGGTACTTTTTCCTCCCATGGCTACCAGTGGCTTTAAGAAGTGTTATCGGTGCTCCAGAATTATGTCCTTGACCGACACACAAGACTTCTGTCTCCGCTGCCTGGGCCTGCAGCCTGTGATCTCTGAAAGAGGAAGTCCAGTAAGGCCCTCAAGAGCCGCCAGCAGCAGCTCAATAAGTTTTTCCCGAGTCCCAGGTGCCTCCGAAGGCACTCTCCGAACCCGAGCCTTGTCGGGGATTCTTAGAAAGGGGATCTCCCTCGAGGGAACTCAGGAAGAAGAAGAAACCCTCGAAGGCAGTGTCCATGGATGGTTCCGACCGGCCGTGGCTCCCCGAGCCCGGTTCCACAGTCCGAGGCGTTCGTCCGAGGCATCGGAGAAGGAGCGGCCTGTGAAGGTCTCGCAGAAGGATCTGACCACGGACCGGCCTCGGTCCCCAGACACTATCCTCGTCGAGAATTCCCCTTCAGGGGAGCCAGCATTAGGCCCGAGTCCGTCAGTGCCCGAACCGAAGACTGCGGAGCCTTCTGGCCTGGAGTCGAGAATGGCGGCCTTGGAGTGCAGTTTGTCTGCCTTCATGGACCAGCAGTGGGCACTTTTGTCCGGCTCAACCGGTTCATCTGCCCTGACTTCCGGGCCTTCTATGTCCAAGATGTCCCTGGAGGCTGAGCCGATCCTCGAGGTCCTTCGGCCTCCCGTCGATCTTTGGCCGAGATTGCGTTCTGAGTCCCACTCAACAGGACCGCGGTCATCCCCGGCGAGTCTGAGGGGCACCAGCCATGGAGCATCGGGAGCCCCAAAGCCTGCAGAGCCCTTCTACGAGTCCTCGATGGACTACTCTGAGTGGGAGACAGAGTATGAGAAGTCCTCCGACACCCGTCGCCATCGCAATGTCCCATCTGACTCTCCCGTCTCGGAGCCTCAACGGAGGTCTCCTCCCCAAGGATATGGGCTTCCTTGATTTTGTCAAGGATATGTCCAAGGCCCTGGCATTCTCGATCGAGTTGGAGGAGGATCCTTTGGTGGATGAACTGGAAATCCTCCAATACGAGGCCCCTCCACAGGAATCACTTTCTGTGCCCATTCCTCCCATCCTGGAATAGCTGATGCTCTGAATATGGGAGACACTGGCCTTGGTGCCAGTGGTGAGCAAACGTCTCGACTCGATGTATTGAGTCCACCAGAGCCCGGGCTTCCAAAAGTCATAACTGCCGCATAACTCCATGGTGGTGGAGTTGGCCATCCGTCGGCTGAAAAGTCAGAAGACGCACTCCTTGTTGCCCCCCGGCAGGGAGGCCCGTACCCTGGATGCCCTCAGCAGGAAGTGCTACCAGGGCTCGATGCTCATCGGCTGCATCCAGGCCTACTAGCTGAACATGAGCATGTACCTGAGAGACATGGCGAAGGAACTTGCCGGGTTCTCGGCTGGTCTCTCCGAGGAACCCTTGCAGTGGTTCAAGAACCTGGCCAGAGCAGTCCATGAATGCTACAAATTTATGTCTGGGGTGGCCTATGACGGGTTTGAATCGGCGGCTCGAGTAGCGGTGGCTGGCATTGGTGCATGCTGCCAAACTTGGCTACAGTCAGCCGACTTCAAGCAGTGGGTTCAGGACAAATTGGTCGATGTCCCCTGCCAAGGAGAGAACCTCTTTGGCAAACCCATGACCGACAAGGCTGCTGAACTGGAGACCGAGTTCATGACAAATACCAGGCTCTCAAAAAAGACTGCTGACTCTTCCCAACAGAAGGACTCGGGTAAAAAGCTCATCTACCCAAGGGAGGGTGCTTCTTACAGAAACGACCCACCTTATCAGGCCTCCCCAGCTCTCCAATAGTGTCAGCAGGCCAAGGGACATGGGCATGGCCCACATAAGCAGAAAACTCCAAAACCTCAGGCACCAGCTCCGGCCCAGCCAGGGGGGAGTTTCTGACTCCTTGACCATAGCCTCTCTACCCCAAGGAGTTCCGCAGCCCACAGGGGGTCATCTGGCCCTTTATGCCCAGAGGTGGGGGAACATCATCACCAATTCCTGGACACTATGGGTAGTCAGGGAGGGGTACCTCCTCCTCCTGACTCAGACACCACCCCTTATTTCCCGGGAGAGCCCCTCAGGTCTCCCCTCTACCGGGACCTTCTTCTGAAGGAGTTGGCAAGTCTTCTAGAGGACAAAGCGGTGGAACCAGTGCCCCACCACCTCAAGGGCAAAGGGTTCTACTCCAGGTATTTCCTTGTGCCAAAGAGGACAGTGGGTCTAAGACCCATCCTCGACCTGCGCAACCTCAACAAATTCCTGGTGCAGAAGACATTCAAGATGCTCTCCCTTGGAACATTGCTGCCATACTTCTAGCAGGGAGACTGGCTATGCTCCTTAAACCTGAAGGATGCTTATACCCACATCCTCATACATCCCAACTACAGGCAGTACCTGAAGTTTGTGGTAGGGGGCAGCACTTCCAATACAGGGTGCTCCCCTTTTGCCTCATCTCTGCCCCAAGAGTCTTCACAAAACGCCTGGCAGTCGTGGCTGCCTTTCTCCAGCTCCAAGGGGTCTTCGTCTTTCTCTACCTGGATGACTGGCTTATAAAGGGAGGCATGGCCTCCGAGGTGCAACAGGCCACCGCACACACGCACTATCCAGGTTCTGCAACACTTGGGCTTTGTTATAAAATACCCCAAGTCTCACCTCCTCCCAACACAATGTCTGGAGTTCATTGGAGCAAAGATCGACACTCTTCAGTCGAAGGCTTTCTTGCCCAGGGACCGAGCCGATTGTTTCAGGTCTTTAGCTTGGGACATAGAGCACCATCCCTCTGTGCCCACCCGGCTTCTTCTGCGCCTCCTCGGGCACATGGCCTCCATGGTCCACGTCACCCCAGATGCTCATCTCCATATGAGGGTGGTGCAGTGGTGTCTCCAGGACCAGTGGTCTCAAGCCACAGGCTGCCTCCAAGACAGAGTTTCTGTGACCCGCCAGTTGGCAGACTCCCTGGTCTGGTGGCAGTCGCCCCAACATCTCGAGGCAGGCATGCTTTTTCAGACTCCAAGCCCCTTGAGGGACCTCACCATGGACGCCTCCCTGCTTGGCTGGGAAGCCCACTGCAGAGATCTCCGCACCCAGGGCAACTGGTCACCACACGAGAGCACCCAGCAAATCAACCTCCTGGAGCTCCGAGCCATAAACCTAACCATGAATGTCTTCCATCACCACCTGTGTCACCAGCTGGTCTTGGTCCAGACGGACAACCAGGTGGTGGTGATCTACGTAAACAGAGGGGCATGAGGTCCCAGATCCTTTGTCAGGAGGCTCTAACCCTTTGCTCATACACAATCTGACAGGATATCCTCCTTTGGGCAGTGTACCTGCCAGGCCAGGACAACTTGCTGGCCGACAGACTCAGCAGAGTTTTCCAGCCGCATAAGTGGCAGCTGGACCCCAGGATAGCTGGTTGGCTTTTTCGGCTCGGGGGGGGGGGGGGGGACCCGTGATGGACCTGTTCGCCAGTCCGAACAACTTTCAGTTGCCCTGTTTCTGCTCCCGGCAAGCCCACCCCGCCAGGGTGGCAGCAGATGCGTTCCTAATCTCATGGTTGGAAGGCCTCATGTATGCCTTCCTTCCAATGCCACTGATTGCCAAGACCTTGTTCCGGATCCTCCGCGACAGGGCCTCGCTCATCCTGATAGCTTCTCGGTGGCCCAGCAGCCATGGTTCCCTCTGCTTCTACAGTTGGCGATGGAGGCCCCCATCCCTTTGGGGACCGCCCCGGGACTCCTACCTCAGGAGGAGGGTTCTCTCCTGCACCCCAACCTGGGATCCCTGTCGCTGGCAGTGTGGCTGCTGAGAGGATGACTCTGGCCCCTTTCAATCTTCTGATTGAGGTGGAGGACATTCTGCTAGCCTCTCGCAAGGCTTCTACTAGAAAGGCTTATGCCCTCAAATGGTGCATGTTCTCGGCTTGGTGCACCGAACACGACGCTGACCCTTTCTCCTGCCTGGTAGCTCTGGCGTTACAGTACCTTCTCCACCTCTCTCAGTCCGGGCTCAAGTCTAACTCTGTCCAAATGCACCTCAGTGCCCTGGCGGTGTACCACCATTTGGTGGATGGTAAGCCTCTCTTGGTCCAGCCGTTGGTGACCCGTTTCCTTTGGGGCCTGCTCTTATTGAAGCCCCCAGTCTGCCTGCTGGCGACTGAATGGGACCTCAACATAGTGTTGGGGCAGCTCATTCGCCCACCCTTTGAGCCTCTGGCTACCTGCCACCTTCACTACCTTTCTTGGAAGGTGGCTTTCCTGGTTGCACTCACCTCCACTCGCAGAGTTAGCGAGTTCCAGGCCCTGATGGTGGAGTCGCCTTATACCAGGTTCTACAAGAACAGAGTTGTGCTTCGCCAAGGGTAGTGTCGTCCTCCCATCTCAACCAGGAAGTGGTATTTCCTACCTTTTTCCCAAGACCTCACTGCAGTCGCGCGGAGATGGTCCTTCACACCGTGGCCTGTAAGATGGCCTTGTTCTTCTATATCCAACGCACTCTGGGCCACCGCAAGGCTTCTCAGCTTTTCATCCCCTATGACCCCTGTAGGCTGTGGGAGGTGGTGACCAAGCATACGCTGTCCATGTGGGTGGCGGACTGTATTGCCCTTGCTTATGTGCAGGCGAGGCTCTTGCTGGAAGGCCGCGTCACAGCCATGGTGACCTCAGTGGCAAACTGTTCTGATGGTGGACATCTGCCAGGCTGCCACCTGGTCTTTAGTCCATACCTTTGCAGCCCATTACTGCCTGGAAAGAGAGTCCCGACGGGACAGTGCTTTCAGCCAGGCTGTGCTCCGTAACCTTTTCGGGGTTTAGGCAATTCCTACCCTCCGACCCTTTTGTGTTCAGGCTATCGGAGTGCTGGTTCATCAGACACCGTGGTCTTACTGTGGTCTCTGTACACGGGCTAATTGCTGCTGCTTGTGGCTCCCCATGAGGGGGCCCCTATTTTTGCTATGGGCTTTCGGTAGCCTGTAACTGGGGAGTCCCATACGTGAGGACTGACTTCCTGCTTGTTCCCGGAGAAAGCGTAGTTACTCACTTGTAACAGTTGTTCTCCGGGGACAGCAGGAATCACTCCTCACAACCCTCCCTCCTCCCCTTGGAGTTGCTCCTTTACCATCTTTTATTTTTTGCCATCTTTCAGATATGTCATTTGACTGAGCAAGATGGCACCCTTGGGCAGGAAGGGAACCACACATGCATGGTGGCATCTCCCAAAGGCTGTCTTTGAAAGCTGGAGGGATGCTTCCATGAGGGCTCCATCGGTGCTGATGCCATATGTTAGGACTGATTTCTGCTGTCTTCGGAGAACAGTTGTTACCATGAGTAACTATGCTTTATAGAGACTACATGAAGCAAGGGCAGCAATCTTGACTTTACTGTAACTCACTTGAAGCATCTGTTATTGTTAAGTTAGTAAAAAATGTAATAAATAAAAATGATTAAACTAGCTCATAACCCAAATGTTTAATTAAGATACCATGAGCCCAATATTCAGTGATACAGTCCAGATTGTGTTGCTGAATATCACTACAAACCACCTCAGCATGATCTGGAGGCAGAGCTGGGACAGAGTGGGAATTTATCTTGATGGGGCAATTTTCAGCACCACTGTCCATATAGCTGTGTGCATAACTTAGGACAGCAAAAATATGTCCTAAGTGCTATGGGATAGCTTGTTGAATAGTAGGCTACTAGCTTAGTTTCTTCTTACTGGGTGGTCTGCACTGAATCCGGATATTTAGCGCTCGTTACTATCTGGATACTGGTGTTGAATATCCAGATTTAAAACAAAATCCAACTTTGGAGTGTAACTATTATTCCTTATATCTTCTAGAGATGTATAAAAACACAACTTGCATTTATTCTTTAGAGAGTGAAATTTTATTTTGTTTTTGTATTATGGGGCTCTCTTTAGTAATTGCACAATTTCATAAAGTTTGTTTAACACATAGGGGTATGTTTACTAAAGCACATTAGCTGTTTTTGCGGCGCTAACGTGAGTTTGTGGCACTGCAAAAACAGCTAATATGGAAGAAATGCAGCTGCCACAGGTCTTTTTCCATGGTGGTTGCATTTCCCACGGTGATTGCTCGAATGGCGGTATATAGGTGGAGAGTGGGCGCTCCAGTTTCAAGCAGCTACCAAGGATTTCCACATCGCATGGTGACAGCTCTTTCTGCAGGCTTCGTGGATGCAGCTACCACTACTTCAGTGGGTAGCGTTAGCTGCATCCATGGAGCTGGCCCCCCACAATCCCTGCATGTTCTCCGTGGTATCTGAAGGAGAAATTCTGTGAATACCCCGTGCGCATACCACTGGACTTTTGCAGCTGTTGCCCAGCGTTACATATTTAGGGGTCAATATTTTAAAAGGACTTATCTGGTTAGCAGCACCTGCTTACACTGTAAGAGATATTCAGTGGTACTGTGGATTAAGTCACTGAATATTGCCACAGACCATCTCGGAACTATCCTGATAGTGCCGGGGCAGTGTGGATGAAACTGGGTAGATGAGAGTTACCTGGATAGCAGTGATTATCAGTCGCTATCTGCATAACTATCTGGATAATTTAGAACAGCAAACTGTCCTAAAGGCTATTCAGATAATCTATCCGGAGCACCGCTGAATATTGCTGGATAGTGCTGGCCATTCACCCTGTTTTCCGGAAACTCAGCAGCAGCCATTATCCAGAAACTGTTGTTGAATATCTAGATTTTGTTTGCCTGTGGTGGTCAGCTTTAAAAAAGAAACACTGAATACTATGGGCTCATTATTAATCTGCTGATTTTTATGATAACTATATTAAATTTTTGTTTCTGCAGTGTCGGCAATTTTGGCCTTGGTCTCTTGCTTCAAACCAAGCAGATAAAACGAATGATAGCCTCATATGTGGGAGAGAATGAAGAGTTTGAACGACAATATCTAGCTGGTGAGCTGGAAGTTGAGCTTGTTCCACAGGTAGGAAGAAACTATACTAGTAACTTTTTTTTCTGAGAAAAATATGATCACATGAACCCCCTCCCCGCCCACCCTTGAGGGAGAAACATTGGTTCCCTGCACCTTTTAGGACCTTCTACAAGATTGTGCCCTTGCTTTACAGACTCTTCTACTCAAGATCGCCTCTCTTCCTGTCCAGTTTCATTATTCCCTGCTCACCAACAAGAACACTTTGTTCATCCACACAGAATTTGCTGGCTGACCCCACTTATAGTAAAGTATGTCATGAGCACATTCACTGTACTTTTTTATGGACTCAGGTGTGCTAATGTTAATGTGTTAATTCACCGTTAACAAGCAATATTAGCAACTAGGTTCCATTGAATAACATGGGATCCATCCTAAAATAATGTATGTTAATGATGACTTAATGTGCATTAATATTAACGTACCTTAGTAACTTGACCCCTTAGGGCTCGATTCCGATCCCGACGCACATCTCCTTTGCACGTCTGGGCTGACTCGGATGTACAAAGGAGATCGCAATTATGATCCCGCGGGGCACGTCTAGCCTCGCGGGATCAGAATCACGAACAAGCCTGTATGTGCAGGTTGGGACTGCGATTCAATCCCGGCCTGCACGTACAGGCACTCCCCGCCTAGCTTAGCCAGAGCTTTTAAATGGAGCCACGGTGCCATGGCACTGCGGCTCCATTTAAAACCGACAATGCCGGCCGCCTGCCCAAAATGTTAGTTCCCCGAAGCCCGACCCTTGATCCGGCCTCCTAAGGCCAGGGTTGGGCTGCGGGGAATTAACATTGCCCCCCAGCCCCTTCCGCCCACCGGAGCAGCAAAAGTGAAACGTCCAGGGAAGTTATTCCACTCCGGGGGTGGAATAACTTCCCCAGCCATTTCGCTGGCCCTGGACATACAGGGCCGACATTAGAAATGGCCCTGGCGACTGCCCACTGCCTGCCCACTCTCTGCCCCCGTGCCGCCCCTTCCCCGCCTCCATATAACTTCCCTGCACAACCGGCGGGGAAGTTATATAGTGGCAGGATCCAGCACGACTAGCGGGGATGGACATCCGGTTGGGATGTCCCCGCTATTCATGACTCAGAATGACCCCCTTAGTGTCCTGGCCCCTACCCTCTAGAGTAATTTAGAGTAGAGTTCAAAAAGTTTACATCTTCCCTGATGACCCAGTGTTTTAAATTGTCTTTAAACATCTCAAATTTAGCACCAATTGTGTGCACTATAAACTGGCCGTGTCTTTGGTGTCCAGATCATTACAGTTTGGGTGGCTGATGGACTTGCTTTGTGGGTGCATACTGAGAGCACTGGATTTTTTATGTCTTTTCTTCTTTACCTGCCTTACCATTCTTTTACTTATGTTTACAGTATGTCCTTTCCTCACAATTTGTTTGTGTATCAGGTTATCTGTATAGCTTCTGCTTAAAAATTGGATTATTTTATGAAATTAGACTTCTGTCTGTGCAGTTAGTGCACCATTGAAAAGTTGTCCCATTTTGGTGTATAGTTATGGGATTGAATCTGGTTGACATTGCTGCAGAAGATGAAGACAATGAATTCAAGATGGTCTTGAAGTTTTCTGAAAAGCAGACCTGTGTACAATTAATCCATCCATGATGGCTGCTTGATTAGTTTGTTTATTTGTAATTTACATTATTATATTATTCATCCAAAATAGCTCCAAGCATTCTTTTCTATAGTACTTTCATAGACATAACTCGAAGTAACTAAATTTTGGAAAACATCGTTGGGTGCATATCATTATGAAGACCTCATTTGTGATATGTCCAGTTATGGGTGCCATATCTTCAAAAGGAGACAAATTCAAAACAACTGGAAAAAACGACTGTCATATCCTGTGAGATGAGACTTATGATCTGCATATGTATATCCTAGAAAAGAAGGAAGACAAAAGCTGGAATTAATTTTCCCTTTTCATCAGAGGGAAGGTGAGGTATGTGTTTGTGGAAGCACACAGAGGAAGAGTCAGGTCAGAGGCCTCCCCACATTTTTCCTCTCCTTGAACAGGAGCTATGGCTTTGATGCCCTGAATGAGCCTGATCTCAGAAGCTAAACAGCGCTGGGCCTGGCTAGTACTTGGTTGAGATGTCACCTTAGAATATCAGGTGCTGTAGACTTACTGCATAGAAGAAAGACTTGGCAATCTACTTTTGGTTGCACCTTGACAAGAAAACATAGGAGCTGGGTTGCCAGGAGTCAGCATTGACTCAATGGCACGCACTTTCATTTTAGCAGGAGCAGTGGGAAGGTCCTAGGGAATTCGTGCATTTTTATTCAATGTTACCCTGCAGTTGGATTTGCAAACTTTTGTTTAATTCATCTGTTTCTTTCTACTGCTGTGAATATCATCTGAGTTGTTTCTCAGTGGTGTTCTCAGCCCCCTCGGCACCTGTGGTGGACACCCCCTCCCACGTGGCCGGCACCCCCCCTGCCCCCCACAATGTAGTGCACCCACCCCTCCACTAGGCCGAAATCTCACGATTTGCAAGAAATTGACTGGGAAAGAAGAACACTCAGTTCTGGAGCGGAGACTGTGTGGCAAGTCACTCAGGGCTTTCCATTAAGTTTGCCATGCTGCCTCCACATGTGGACCCGGTATGGGTGTACCGCTCTTCCAACCGGCACCCTGGGCGGGCCGCATCCACTGCTCCACTGTTGTACCTTACTTTTGTCTGTCCACTTATTTTCTGCATTCTTGCCTTTGCATGCATAAATGGTTTTGTTAAATTCTCCAGGAGTAAGTAGGAAGTCAGTCCTAACATATGGGTGACATCAATACCGATGGAGCCCGTGTGGAGCATTTCCCCAGCTTTCAAAGAAAGCTTTTGGGAATACTACCATGCATGCATGATCCCCTTCCACCCCAAGGGTGCCATCTTGCTCAGTCTCCTTTTTTTCGTGGAGCCCAACGGACATGGTCCTCTACTCTCCCAGAAAAAGTTCTTTAATTCCTTCCTTTTGTCCAGTTTGCGTACCGGTTCCCTTCCTGCCTCGAGGCAGCACCATCGGTGCCAATAGCGGCCTCTTTTTTTTTTTCCTCATCTTTCTTTGAGGTTCCACCTCGACAGGCCTTCATGCCATGTTTAACCCGGGGGTCTTCAACCCCGGCTGGGTGTTCTCCCACCATGACTCCTGGTGGATTCAAGAAATATGACTGCTGATATTCATGATTGCTGCATCCGCTGCCTGGGCCTGGACCACAACAGTTCCACCTGCGACCGGTGCCATGCCATGACCCCTAAAACAATAGGAGGCTGTCTGAGTTGTAGGGGAAGCTATTTCCGACTCTGCCCTGGCTTCCCCATCGCCAAGCCCCGAAGCTGGCCCTTCGCAAGAGGTCCGGGCGTCCTTGGAGTCCCACGGTGTCTGCGTCTCTGGTGCAGCTCCGGACCCTTTTCAAAAGAAGAAAAAGAAAGTGCCAAAGGAGGTGCCTCCAATCAAACCTGGCAAGGTGCCTCGCCGGGACTCGGGCAACTCCAAGCAGCGCCCTAAGAAAATCTCGAGACAAGAGTACCCGGCCTGTAGAGATCGCGCCAGGACCCATGAATCTATAGACCTCCTCGAGGGACGCACTCTCCAGAATGCCGGCGTCAAACCCGAGAGCCTCGGTGTCCACGTTAAGTGCTGCACAGCCATCGGGACTCAAGTCTCGCATGGCGGCCATGAAGCAGAGCCTCTCCCCCATCTTGGCCTTGCAGCAGGTGTTGATGTTGGGCCCCCCGGCATCATCGGCCCTGACACCGGGCCCCCCCCATCCTCAGGGGAGCCCTCTCGGCATCGAACTTGGCACCGAGTGCCACTGGCCTCGGGTAAGTCCTCAGCATCGATCAAGGTCTCACTCACGCTCATCGGGGATCTGGTCCTCCCCGGCAAGTTTCTGGGAGTCCGACCTCTGGGGGAGGGAGGCCAGTCCCTCAGAGTTGCCCCCGGGGTTGACTCCTCGACATCCTTGGGCTCTGACTGGGAGACCGAGGATGAGGCCTCCCCGGAGACCTCCCGACACTGGGACGTCCCCTCCGAGCCATCTTCCCCGGAGCCTTGACTCCACTCCCTGCCTGAGGACGTGGCCTTTCATGACTTCGTTCGTGACCTGGCCTGGGCTCTCTCTATCCAGACGGAATAAGAGGAGGATCCATGCATCGATGAGCTTGAGATCCTACAATATGAGACCCCTCCCAAGGAGACTCTCACGGTGCCGGTTCCAGCCATACTCACGAGTGCTCCTCCAGATGTGGGAGTCCCTGGCCTCAGTGCCAGTGGTCAGATGGCACTTGGACACCGTCTACTGTGTCTGGAAGGGCCCCAGGTTCCATAAGCCACAACTCCCCCACAGCTCAATGATGGTGCTCTCTCAGCTCACTAGGCTGCCATTCGAGACACCTCTCCTGGAAGTTGGCCTTCTTGATAGCATTGACATCTGCTCACAGAGTAAGCGAGCTGCAGGCCCTGGTGGTACGCATCCCAAATTCCTCCCAAAGGTGGTGTCCGCTTTTCACCTCAATTAGGAGGTAGTTCTCCTCACCTTCTTCCCATGGCCGCACGCCAGCAGGGAGGAGGTCATCTTGCATACCCTGGATTGCAAGAGGGCCATGTGCTTTTATTTACAGAGGACCAAGGCCCATCAAAGCTCTTCAGCTTTTTATCTCCTGTGACCCCAGCAGACTGGGGCTACCTGTGACCAAGTGAACGCTATCCACCTGGGTGGTAGACTGTATTGCCCTCGCTTATGAGTGAGCTGGCCTCTCTCTGGAACGCTGTATCACTGCTTATCACGTGACGGCTACGGCCATATCTGTGGCCAACTTATGCGCAGTGCCGGTGCAGGAAATCTGTAAGGCCACCATGCGGTCTTCAGTCCATACGTTCGCAGCCCAAAATTCAAAAGCTTGCAAACAGAAGAACACAAATGAATACAGGATCAAGCTCGAAGAGTCTAAAAGAGAAATAAGGATAGCAAAATCAAAGGCAGAGGAAAAGATGGCTAAAGATGTTAAGGGTGGCGTTCGCAGCCCACTACTGCCTTGTTAGTGAGTCCTGCAGGGACAGTGCCTGTGGCCAGGCAGTGATCAGAAGCATTCTCTTAGTCTACGTGAGTGACTACCCCTCCCCCTGCTGAGGTATTGTTGTAGACCTCCATTTCCTGTCCTGCACGTCTGCTTGCTCAGATTGCCTTTCTGTTCCTTGAGAAGAGGAGTGCTCTCCAGAGCTCTCCCAAAAGGTGATTTTTGCTGAATTTGCTGCTTAACTGTGAGTTCTATCTGTCTGTCTGTTTGTCTCCACATATTCATTTATCTATTTGTCCTTATTGATGGGTTCCCTTACCTACTCCATTGTGTGTGCCCACAGTTCAGGAACAGCCTACTGGCCAGAGACACTTAGGTTCCCGCCCACCCTACCCCTCACCCCACCCCACCCACCCCAGGTGCTACATTGCCTATATAGTGGTCACATACGTGCCATCTATCGTTCCTAACTTGGGTTAAAGCCCACATCTTCTTCATCTTTTCTTATTTTTATCCTTCCTCTTCTGGGACTGCTTAATCAACATGTCGTGTATTCAGCGCAATAATTGTGGTACTTTCATTCAAAGATGAATCATTTGGAGCCTAAGAGCTTGTTCTATATGCCTCAAGTCAGAACTCTACTAAGGAAAGACCTAGCTGCCATGCATAAAGAAGTGTCTCTACTGAAGTAGGAACTGGCTGCAATGAAGCGCACCTTTTCTAGGATACAAGCTGAACAAAGTCCACCACCGCTCCCACAAAGAATCAAACACCCCAGGAACAAATAGATCACAGTGGGTTCTGGTAGATTGAGACCTGTAACGCAGAGATATCCTATACATCAAGAGATATCCCTGCACAATGCCTTCTCTGCCTTGGCTAATGAGGATGCCCAATCCAAAGAAACTGAAGGGGCCTTAAATGAGTCAGACAATGCCCAATCTCCTGCTAAAGCAGCAAAATGAAGAAAACCTCACCAAACAGAAAACTACTACTACTTGGAGATTCCATCATCAGAGGCACCAACTTGGGAACAGTTCAAAGGAGAGAAGGCTCTTCAGCCAGCAGGAATACAAACCAAGTTGTTGAAATACTTAGCGCAAAAAGTGAACACTCCAAACTTGATGTTATCCACTTGGGCACAAATGACCTGGCTAGAAATTGTGCCTCTACAGCCCAAAAGGACTTCCAATCTCTGGGAGAGAAACTCAAGCCCATTGTTAACACTGTTGCATTCTCAGAAGTTCTACCTGTTCTTGGTAAGGGGACAAAAAGGCTGCATCGCATTAACAGCTTTAATACATGGCTCCAGACCTGGTGCAAACAAGAAGGATTCAGAGTTATTGGCGACTGGGGCAACAGATGGACCAACAAGAGACTATACTGTGCTGATGGACTACATCTCTCTGTCGCAGGGAAAAGAATCCTAAGTGAAAAATTCAGGCAGTATGTGGATATGCATTTAAACTAGGAAAAGGGGGTGACGGATGTGGAAGGTCAACATCTGCATGCCACCCCCTGCAAAATCAGAATAACATCAGAAACAGCCACACTTTTAAACCACACATCAAAAACAAGTGGGAAGAAGTGGGCAGAACAAAATCAATGCAAAATACACACAAGCCAGGTAAATGCTGGAAAGCAATGAGCACAAATGCTCGAAGCTTAGCCATCAAAATTCCGAACCTGGAAGCCCTAATGGTGGAAACAGATTTGGACATTGTGGCCATTACAGAAACATGGTTTAATGAATCACATGATTGGGATATAGCCATAGCTGGCTATAATCTATTCAGAAGAGACAGAGAACATGGAAAAGGAGGAGGAGTAGCCTTGTATGTCAAAAGCAATATTAAAGCTACTGAAATGCAGGGGACATGGGGAAAAGAAGAAGCGCTCTGGATTGCGTTGGAAAGAGGAGATGGCACTGTCATCCATATTGCTGTAGTCTACAGACCTCCGACTCAAATTGAAGAGAGAGATAACGAATTGATTATAGATATTGCCAAGATAGCAACAAAGGGGGAAGCGATCATATTGGGTGACTTTAATCTACCTGATGTGGATTGGATTACTCCTTCTGCACATCTGGAAAGAAGCAAAAAAATTGTGGATGCTCTCCAAGATGCATTACTAAGACAAATGGTGATGGAACCAACCAGGGAAAGCTCAACGCTGGATGTAGTGCTCACCAACGGTGATAGCGTGTTGAATGTCTGTGTGAGTGCCCCTGTGAGCAACAGCGATCATCACTCAGTGTGGTTTGAGATAAAAGCCATTGTACAGGCCAATCATAGCAAGCTCAAAGTCCTAAACTTCAATAACACTGACTTAATAAAATGGCCGAGTACTTAAAGGAGGAGATGACGGGGTGGATGGAGATAAGGGAAGTGGAATTGCAATGGGCTAAACTAAAGGTGGCAATAAAAGGGGCAACAGATAAATATGTAAGAAAAGTAAATAAAAACAAAAGGAGAAGGAAACCTACTTGGTTTTCCTAAGAAGTGGCTGCTCAAATAAAGGCAAAAAAACACAGCTTTTGCAAAATTCAAAAGCTTGCAAACAGAAGAACACAAATGAATACAGGATCAAGCTCGAAGAGTCTAAAAGAGAAATAAGGATAGCAAAATCAAAGGCAGAGGAAAAGATGGCTAAAGATGTTAAGGGTGGCGACAAAACTTTCTTCAGGTATATTCGGGAAAGGAAGAAGATCAGAGTTGGAATTGCAGGACTCAGAAGTGCTGAGAAAGGACTCGTGGGAAGTGACACTGAAAAAGCGAAATTGCTAAACAAATACTTCTGCTCTGTTTTTACTAAAGAAGATCCTGGAGATGGACCAGCTGTGACTCGCAAATATAAAAATGGGAATTGAATTCACAGAAGATGAGGTGTTAGAACAACTTGCTAAACTGAAAGTGGACAAAGCCATGGGATCAGATGGGATACATCCCAGGATACTGAAAGAGCTCAGAGAGGTTCTTGCAGGACCGTTAAAGGATGTCTTCAACAGATCCTTGGAAATAGGAGAGGTTCCTCAGGACTGGAGAATGGCTGATGTTGTACCTCTACACAAAAGTGGTGACAGGGAAGAAGTGTCAAACTACAGGCCCGTGAGCCTTACCTTGGTGGGGGGAAAAGTAATGGAGGCGCTCCTGAAAGAGCGAATAGTGAACTTTCTCAAAACCAACAGGTTGCAAGATCCGAGGCAACATGGTTTTACCGAAGGACGGTCTTGCCAAACAAATCTGATTGAGTTTTTTGACTGGGTGACCAAGGAACTAGATCAGGGGCATGCGATGGATGTCATCTACCTGGATTTCAGCAAAGCCTTTGATACTGTTCCTCATAGGAGGCTTGTCAATAAACCCAGTAGCTTGGGAATGGGTCCCAAGATGGTAAACTGGATTAGAAATTGGTTGACAGACAGACAACAGAAGGTGATGGTACATGGAGCTCACTCGGATGAAAGGAAGGTGATTAGCGGGGTGGTCCCAGGGTTCGGTCCTGGGACCGGCACTGTTCAATGTATTTGTGAGTGATATTGCTGGAAAAGTCTCTCTTTTTTGCAGATGACACAAAAATTTGCAACAGAGTGGACTCCCCCGAGGGAGTGGTTAACATGAGGAAAGATCTACAAAAGCTGGAAGAATGGTCTGATGCTTGGCAACTACGATTTAATGCGAAAAAGTGCAGTGTCATGCACTTGGGTAGCAGAAATCCAAGGGAAATGTACGCGATAGGGGGTGAGAGGTTGGTATGCACGGTTCAGGAGAAAGACCTTGGTGTGATTATCTCTGATGATCTCAAGGTGGCAAAACAGTGTGACAAGGCGGTGGCAAAAGCCAGGAGGATGTTGGGCTGCATACAAAGAGGGATTACCAGCAGAAAGGAAGAGGTACTTATGCCACTGTACAAGTCACTGGTGAGGCCTCACTTGGAATACTGTGTTCAGTTTTGGAGACCATATCTTGCAAAAGATGTAAAAAGACTGGAAACTGTTCAGAGGAAGGTGACCAAAATGATTTGGAGCCTGCGTCAGAAGCCTTATGAGAAAAGACTTGAAGACCTAAATATGTACACTTTGGAGGAGGGGAGGGACAGGGGAGATATGATTCAGACCTTTAACTACTGAAAGAGAAATGATGAACAAACAAACCTCTTCCAAAGACGGGGAAGCTGTAAAACTAGAGGGCATAACATGAAGCTGCAAGGTGGTAAATTGAAAGGCAATGTCAGGAAATATTTTTTCACTGAAAGGGTGGTGGATGCTTGGAATGCCCTCCCGATGGAAGTGGTGGGTTCACCCCTAAACAAAGACATGGGGAGGGGTGGCCTGCACAGAGCGACAGGTGCACTTACTCTTGCCATCTTGCTGGCAGACTAGATGGACCATGCTGGTCTTTATCTGCCATCATTTACTATGTTACTATGTTACATTCTCGGAGTAAAGGCAACTCCTGGCCTCCAACCCTTCAATGTTCAGGCTACTGGAGTTAGGGTGATGCTGGGCTTTGGGGTCTGCAGAGTCTCTTGGTAGGGACTCACCTTCTGCAACTCATTACCTCCCTTGGGTCGCTGCTGCTGTCATGGTTCGGGCCCTGGTAGCCTGGAGCTAGGGAGTCGCATATGTGAGGACTGACTTCCTGCTTGTTCCTGGAGAAAGTGTAGTTACTCACCTGTAACAGGTGATCTCTAAGGACAGCAGGAATTAGTCCTCACAACCCTCCCGCCTCCCCTTGGAGTTGCCCCCTTTACCTTTTTGTCTTTTGCCTAAGCTATGTCATCTGACTGAGCAAGATGGCACCCTTGGGCTGGAAGGGGATCACGCATGCGTAGTAACATTCCCAAAGCCTTTCTTTGAAAGCTGGGGAAATGCTCTGTGCGGACTCTGTTGGTGCCAACGTCACCCATATGTGAGGACTGATTCCTGCTGTTCCTGGAGAACACCTGTTACAGGTGAGTAACTATGCTTTCTTGATGGTTTAGTAAAGATGTAAAAGTAGAGGTTTACTGCATAAATCTGCCTGTGCTGTTTGCTTGAGACTGTGGAAAGAGTTGTTATTCACAGGGCCGGCACTACCATTTGATTAGCTAGGTGTTCGCCTAGAGCACCATCCCTCCGGGGGCATGCACTGCTGTCACCCCTCTCTGGGGCTGGCAGCAGCAGCAATGGCCCCAAAACTGCGACGTAGCACTTATTCACCATCTCTGGGGCTGCAGCGGGGTTTCTCTCTTGCTAATCTACTGCTTCTGCCCCCCTCTGACACAGACTTCTGGTCCATCAGAGGGTGGCAGAAGCAGTAGAGTTTGTAAGAGAGACCGTGACGCAGTCCCAGAGACAGTGAGTAAGCACTGTTTAGTGGTTTCAGGGCCATTGTCGCTGCTGCTGGCCCTGGAGAGGAGTGGCAGCAGTAGCAACAGGCTTGGGGGAGTAGCAGGGAGTGGCAAGATGGAAGGCCTCTCTAGGGTGCCCCCAGTCCTTGCACTGGCCCTTGTTATTAATAAGAGGGGCTTAAATCTGATATCACACATGCACAGTTTACCATTTCCCCAAATTTCTCTGGCATTCAGTCCCCAGAAATCTGATTCCAGGACCTAATTTAGTACCTATCCCTAAGTAGCTATCCTTATTTGCACACTGTGCTGTTTGCACATCTGGCATGCCCCCATACCTTGATGTTCATCCATGTCCAGCCGGCTACTTGCCCTTGCCCTGCTGCTACCACTTTTTGTTTTCTCGGAGGCGGCAGTGGTGAGGCAGACTAGGCCAGTCATTCAAACATGGGTCTTTACAACTCCGCGTTTGAATGGCTGGCTTGGTCCCTCCATCCTCTGACGTGACCTACATCAGAGAAGAGAAGGAGGAACCCGACCTACCTTCAAGCACAGATTCGGAAAGACCCGCACGTTTTGTTTTCTTTCTTTTTTAAAATTGAACTCAGGTTTGCTCCACTGCTGCCACCACTGAGAAAACGAAAAGTGGCGGTGGTAGAGCAACAGCAGGCAATGTTTGGAGTTGAGGCCAGCAGCCTGAAATGCACCTCTAATCCTTTTGTGCCCTGTGCGGCTGCACCACTCACACAAGGCTAGGTACGGCGCTGGAGCCAGGGGTCTGAAGGTCTACTAGAGCCTAGTTGCTGCCCCTGGAGTTACTATTGGCAAGTAAGCAGGCAGGACCCTAGGATTAAAGAAGCAAACCTTTTTTCAGTGGAAAAGAAATTTTAGAAACAGACTTCATGGTATGACACGTTCCATCCCTGTGCCAGTCTCATCAAAACCTTGAAAGCTTGGGATATATGGGCTTTTATCGTCATGCGTTTCTGGGTTTGTTTCCTTGTAGGGTACCTTGGCAGAACGAATTCGTGCTGGTGGAGCGGGGATTCCAGCATTCTTCACACCTACGGGTTATGGAACATTAATACAAGAGGGAGGAGCGCCTATTAAATACAACAGAGATGGCAGCATTGCCATTGGCAGCCAGCCAAAAGAGGTAAGAGGAGTCATGCTGCCTTCATCATGCCATTCTAAAATCCTAGGGGGCAATATTCAGGACAGCTGCAGCATAACAATGCGTGGATGATTTACCTTTATGACTGATATTCAGTGTCCTTGTCTGTTTTGCTAGGGCTACTGAATATGCAGTCCTAAACTTAAATGGATAATTTCTCTGTTTAAAGTTAGAACCACTATCTGTATGCGACCCCAAAACAATACTTACATCTGGACAGCAGCTGAATATTGTCGCTGTATGGAAAAAAATTTGGCCCCGGCCCATGCCCTTTCTAAATCTAAAAATAAATTTTGGACAGACATCGAGTTGTCTATTCAGACTTTAGCTGAAACTGAGTTTCTGTATTTGTGTATATTTTTTTAATTAATTAATTAATATATTTATTTGGTTTTATATACCGTGCTATTTTAAATAAGTGTGGTTTACAGTATAACAACTTGATACATAAAACAAGTATACATTGAACAGTTGAACAGTGCTTAACAATTAGAACAAAATAGAAGTCTTTTATAGCATGGTGTGGTGTTTATGTGGTAGCACTGTATGCCGACCACATAAATACTTTTGAATATCAACCACCTTGTTCTTGGCTTGATCGTAAGGGAAACAACTTTATGAACTCACCTCAGATCCGAGGTTACATACTGTTAACTGTTTTCAGTCAGAAGATTTAACAAATCAACTGATCAAGGTAAGCACATCCTGTGTAACAAGGATGCATCGTCGTTTACAGCAAAAAGAATGATTATAATAAACTGAACCCTGAGTCTTCAGTGATAACTGAAACCTGGCTTGGTATTAGATTTCAGAATGTAGGATGAAGAAGAAAGGAACTGCCTGTATGGTGAAACCCAAGGAGGAATGCACATTTGGATCTTTAATTAATGGAACACGTTACTGCTGTATATTCACATTTAAATAAAATAAAATATCTATCTTAATTTGATTTCAAATTACACATGGATTTCTATTCTTTAGCAGGTAGGAAAAGTTCAGATTCAGGTATAGTCCAAAAAAGATAATTCTGGTCATCCGTCATAAAACTATGAGTATGAATAATACGATTCATTAGCTGAATAGTTTATTTTGGAAATATTAGCTGATAGTTGCTATGTCAAAATGAAATAAAATGATTCTTGAAGTCACTGTAAGCCTGAGTATCTTTGTGCTATTTCATTCTTTAATGACACAGAAAATTCCATGTGGAAGAAGAATTGCCTAAAGGTTAGAGCAGCAGGCTGAGGTTTTCTATATCTATATCTATATATCTATATCTATCTATCTATATATATATTCAAAAAACACATATATATTTTGTTTTAAATATGTGAGGGCCTTGTACAGGGTAATTTTTATAAACTCCCACACAGTCAAAGTGTGATGATGATGGATTGTTCTCCGAGCTTGATAGTTTGACATCTGGAAACTTCTACAACCAATGTGCTTGAATGCTTGCGTTTGTACTTATATTGGGGTTGGTGATGACTCAGCTCTTTGGTTTGCAGGGACTGATTGGTTTCCCTGAGGGTTGCTGGGGTGTGGTTCCTGTTTCTGAGCCTTGTTGGTTGTGCCTCAGCTCTTTGGTCCACAGGGATTGATTGATTGGGTCTATGTCGATATGTCTGTTACTCTGTTTATCGAGTTTGTGGCTGAGCAAAGAGCTGAGGCACCACCAACCCCAATATAAGTACACAAACAAGCATTCAAGCACATTGCCACCTGGAACCCCACACTGATGATGTCCCCTCAAATGGTGACAAAATGTCTGCAATCAAACTATCAAGCTTGGAGAATAGTCCAACATCATGATCGCCAACCTGAGCTATCAATATTCACAAATATCTCTAACAGGCAAAGTGTGTTCCTTATTGTCCATCCAGTCCAGTCCCACACTTCTGGGTAGTGTACCCCTTCCAGCAGCTTGGAGATTGAGCATGTCATCTTTTGATGACACCAGTATTAGAACAGGAGAGACCGCCCACCAGTTCCAGTATACTCCGTCTCCAAGCAGCTGGAGAAGGTAGCAAGCCAGGGTACTGGACTCACTAGAGGACAACTAAGGAGGTTTGGTTAGTTTTAGTTACTTTAGTTATTTCTCTTATTTTTCCTTAAGCTTTGAATTGCTCTAAAAAAAAAGAAAGAAAGATTAGGATGGAGAAGCCCCCCCCCCTCCGGGTGAGTGGGGTGTGTGTGTGGAGGCCCTCCACGAGTTTGGAGACTCAGCGGCTCCCGAACCTGGTTTTGGGGTAAGGAGCCACCTAAATTACTGCAGGCAGCTACTGAAGAGGTCAGACATCCCTGGATCCCCGCCCCCCCCCCCCTTGGTGCCAAAGCCGCGATTCCAGCTGAGCACAGGAGGAGAAAGGCATCAGGAGCAGAGCACAAGCAACAGAACCTCAAAGTTTAAGAACCTCAAACTCCCAAAATGATTGGAGGTCCCATGCCATGCCAACAAAGGGAGGGAGAAAATGAAAGTAAACAGTTTTTCTTTTCTTCCCGCACACAGCTCTCCTATCACGCGGCTGGGCCTGCCTTTGCAACTAAACCTGCACGTTCCCATTTCTGCAGGATTCCTATCCCCTTCTGGCAAAAAACACCTGCTGCTCCAACCAAAGGAGAATTACCTTAAGTACCTCAGAGGAAGTTGCGGCGGAAATGGGAACGTGCAGGTTTGGTTGCAAAGGCAGGCCCAGCCGCGTGATAGGAGAGCTGTGTGTGGGAAGAAAAGAAAAACTGTTTACTTTCATTTTCTCCCTCCCTTTGTTGGCATGGCATGGGACCTCCAATCATTTTGGGAGTTTGAAGTTCTTATAGATCAGGGCAGAGTAACCTGTAGTTTAAAAAAAGAAAAGTTTTTCGTCATTGCTAATAATAAAACCGGCAGAGCAAGCCTTACTGTGGAACAGTTTGATCTGGGGCTTTTGTTCTGGTTTTCACAGGCAGAGGGTGACTTCTTTAGGGAAGAGGCACCTTAGTGTCAGCTCCTCTGCCTGGATGCCAGTATGCCATCCAGACCCCAGTGCCTTGTGTGTTGAACACGGCGAGGGGCTGTTTCAGAGGACGGCATTTGTCGGGGGTGTGCGCAAGAGGCCACCTCTATGGAACAGACCCTAGTGGACAGTTTGGAACAGCAGAAGGCTTCCCCTCCATCTAGAGAACCACAGGACTCCATGATGTCCATACTGCCTCCTCAGGAGACAGCTTTATTGCAAGCCATAAGAAAAATGCAAAAGGTTTTTCCGGTGAATAGAGTAGTACAGCAGATGATCCAGGACGAGTGGGATCTGCCGGAGGCTGGCCTTAAGTGGTCAAGAACTATGGCACGCCTTTATCCACTGTCAGATCAGGACTGTGAGCTTTTTCGACTGCCTAAGGTGGATGCGGCGGTTTCTGCAGTCACAAAGAAGACAATGATTCCGATGAAAGGTAGTGCGGCCTTCAAGGACGTCCAGGATAGGAAATTGGACACCTTGTTGAAGCAGATCTTTGATATCGATGCCATTTCGCTACAAACCTTCATTTGCGGGGCCTGGGAGGCTAGAGCCTGCCTCCGATAGTCGCAGCGGGTGCAACAAGGAGAGTCAGCAGTTGATCAAATTGGAGAGGTGGCCAGACTAGAGTCAGGGGCAGCGTATTTGGCAGATATCCACTACAACTCATTCGAGGGCTCTCGAAGAGTATAGCCTCGGTGGTAGCAGCTTGCCGCTATCTCTGGTTATGTAACTGGGCGGCGGACAGTTCTTTGAAGGCCCGACACAGCAAGCTTCCCTTTCGAGGGAAACCGCTCTTTGGAGAGGACCTTGACAAATTGGAGAAGGACCTTGGGGGGAGTCCAAAAGCGGCCATCTGCCTGAGGATAAACAAAAGCAGAGCCACACCCTTCCCGCGCCCAAGGGGCAGCCACGGGATTTTAGATGTTTTCGTTCAACACGCTTTAACCCCTTTCAAAAAAGGAAAATTCCCCTCCAGGGGGCAAGGTTTTTGAGGGGCGGGTGGACGTTTTGCTGCCGCTTTATCCTCGGGACTCAAGAAATTGCAATGAAGCGAGGGTGGCACTGCAGCCCGTGGGAGGTCGCTGCGGGAGTTCTACCCTGCCTGGGTCCAGATGACTTCTGACCAATGTTCCCTCTAATTTTCTGTAGGCTGTGTGCGCATAAAATATCAGCTGTGTGCAGCTTTTGAAGGAAGGTTAAATTTTTGTGCGCCACATAACGACACTCGGAGTTATATACTTTAAAATGTGACTACACGTCAGAATACAGTATGTACACCACATTGATTTTAATCAAATTAAATGAAAATAGACGATTACTAAATGAAGCGGGAAATTTCTAGTAATTACAATCATAACTTTTAAATTTTAAGACGTTTGTGTTGTTCTCTATCAGAATCAGAGCCATAATTTTTGTGCGCTCTGTTGTAAAGTATGTGCGCTCGCTCGGCGAGGTGTGTGCGCGCGCACACGCGCACAGCTTAGAGGGAACAGTGCTTCTGACCAATGGGTACTAGAGGTCATTCGGGTTGCGTGTCCTCGAACTCGCTCGCCTGTTGGCCAACTTCTTTGTTCAGTCTCCCTGTAAGATGCGGGCCAAAGTGGAAGCTGTAAGAGGCACCTTGATGCGGCTGTTGCATCTCAGGGCTGTAGTGCCAGTTCCCCAGGACCAATTCAGCTGTGGTCGGTACTCCATTTACTTCGTGGTGCCGAAAAAGGAAGGCTCCTTCTGCCCGATCCTCGACCTCAAGCGGCTAAACCGCTGTCTGCTGGTTTCTCATTTTCATATGGAAACATTGCGGTCCATCATAGTGGCAGTCTGAAAAGGAGAGTTCCTAACATCTCTCAATCTGTCGGAGATGTACCTGCACATCTCCATATGACTGGAACACCAACAGTTCCACCGGTTTGCGAATCCAATGGGGCATTTCCAGTTTCGGGTGTTACCATTCAGTCTGGCAATAGCGCCGCATACCTTTACCAAGGTCATGGTGATAGTGGCAGAGCGCGGATCACCTATTCGTGTTTGCAGGACCGCGTAGGGAGAAGATAGTGGCTAAGGCCTCTATTTTCAAATGGATCAGGGAAGCAATCACGTCGGTGTACATCTTGAAGAGTAAGCTAGTGCCAGCTGGATTGCGAGCTCATTCCATGAGAGCTCAGGCGGCTTCGTGGGTGGAATATAGTTTGGTGCTGCCATTCAAGATTTGTAGGGTGGCAACTTGGTCTTCATTTCATACTTTTGCTAAGCATTACCGCCTGGACGTCCAGGCGGCAGGGGATGCCTGTTTTGGATTGGCAGTGCTTCAGGTCAATTTGTCAGGCCCTTCCCGTTAAGTTAACTGCTCTGTTACATCCCAGAAATGTGGGACTGGTCTGGAGGGATGATAAGGAAGGTGAAATTAGACTTAGCTGCTAATTGTTGTTCCTTGAGGAACTCCAATCCCGTCTCAGATCCCTCCCTGCATGCGAGTTGTCTGTACCAGAGCCTGAAGCGGGATTTCCGGGTCTAAGGAAGGATCCCAGGGGTCATAAGATGTGTGGGGCAGTCGATGTTGAGGGCAGATCGATGGATTATCTTCTCCTCGCTCAGTGTTGAATGCATGCTGTCGTCCAGGTGGGCTACAGGTAAGCCTCCACACTTGGAGGAGGGGGAATTTCTTCTCCGCTGAAGGGTAAGTTAGATTGTTTAGGATATAGAATGGTTTGGTTCAAGTTTTAACCACTTATTTGTTGCTCCTGTGAGTCTGCTTTGTCAGTAGGTTACTGGAGCTGGTGGGCGGTCCCTCCTTTATTAACACTGGTGTCATAAAAAGATGACATGCTCAGTCTCTAAGCTGCCGGAAGAGGTACACTACCCAGAGGTGTGGGACTGGACTGGAGTTCCTCAAGGAACAACAATTTGCAGTTAAGTCTAATTTCACCTTGTTGAATGTGTATTTGGGCCTCTTTTATAAAGTGAACTATGCATGTGCTTCATTTTATAAAATATGGATGTATGGCTGAACCTGCATCTAGGCATGGCAGTTGCTCCTGGCCTAGACTGGCACAAAGAGGCACATAAGTTATAGTAGTTTAGTACTTAAGTTTGTCAGTTGAGGTCTTATTTATGTGCTGCCTTAGTACTGCCCTCATGAGCACCCCACAGAACTTCCATGTGATGGGCATTTCTGCACACGTTTGGAGAATATCTACCAAGCAAAGTGCGCATAGAAGTGCACATATATACATATAAGTCCTTGAAAATAGGGTTTACATGCATAAATATAGCGTAAATTTCTAAGCTGCTTATAAAATCAGCTCCATAGTACTATATATATGTAAATCCACTATATCTATTGAGCTAAATGTAGAACAAAAGGTGTGGGACAAGTTTGGAGCAAAAGGTACGTATAGATTATTCATATAGGCAGTGATATTTGGCCCCCTATATGTATAAATTATACATTTGACTGAAATGTGGGAAAACCATGTATAACTTAGGCCTCCTGAGCCAAACCAAATACTTATATGTATAAGCCTCAATGTCCAGATATTTTACATATATGTATATATATACTTATGCATTTAAGAGTTGATTTTAGAAACCCTTTATGCATTTTGCATGTGGATCTACCAACACATATACAGGGTGGCCCAAAAAAAGTGAGAACATCTTGTAACATATAAGTTATTTAAAAATTCAAAAAGACAGATGTAAACGATTGACAAATTTTAAAAAAAAGATGGCGACCGGAAATTGTCGAAATAAAGACGTTATATAGCTAAAAAAGGTAAATAAGTAAACTATTTAAGCTTTTAATTTACGAGATGTTCTCACTTTTTTTGGGCCACCCTGTACATCTAAGTGACATCCACATGGAAACGTTTGGGAAAGCTACGATTTACATGTGGATGCGCCAATTTTGTGGAAATATATATGGCTATCCAGGTAGTGTTTCAGTGTGTGGCCTGGGCAGCAATAGCATTTACACATATATACCAGTTCACAAAGGCCAGTGGCATGCAGGAAGGGGCTTCTAAATATTCCAATTTACACCTGCTATAAATTGCACGCAGATGCTGGCCTCACTTTTGGGACTGGCTGTGATGTTGCTTACTGGACAAGTTTTGCTTGTGGTTCTTTGGCCTGTTGTCATCTGTGCCCACATAGGTGTGTTTTGTCCTCTCATTTTCCTATATTGTCTTAAAGATTCCTGCATATCCCATTTCCCAAACTGCCTTTCCCCTCCCCCTCTTGGCCATGCCCACCCCATACTCCCCGTGTCTGTCTCCCTCTGCCTGGGTGTGTTAGTCTTGCTGTTGCCCAACTATCTGTGTGCCTGTGTTTCCTTGCTTCCTGTGTGTGTATGTGTGTGGTAAATGAGAGTGTGTATTTCTCTTTATGTGTGATTGTAGGTCCATTTTGTCTAACATAGATGTGGATGGAGGGGAACCACTGTGTGTGGGTGGAAGGAGGCAGTAGCCATGAGTGACCTAAAATAGATGGTTTGTGCAGACCATGCTGCATGAAGCCCTCAGGAAGCACAGGAAGGGACACCAGGAGGCATTTCTATCAGAGTATATAGTCTAGTACCCAATTACTAGACTCATGAATGAGCAGTGCTTCACTAGATTCTGATTTGACAAGGCAGCCATCCATCATCTCTGCCAGGAGTTAGAGCCTTTCCTCCACTCCCCCATATAGAGGGGGAAGACCATGCCCATCCACCTTTAGATCACCATGGCTCTCGCCTTCTTCATCACTAGCAGGTTCCAGTCTGTAATGGCCATCACAGTGGGCATCAGTAAATCTGCCATCTCACAGTGAATTTCACAGTTTAAGGGCCTTTCTTACCCACATGTCTGAATATGTAGACTTTCCTCAGACTGTGCTGTAGAGGCAGCTAACCATGATCCAGTTCTATAGAGACCAGATTCCTTTCTGCATTGGGGCTCCTCAATTGCATACATGTGGCCATAAGACCACCATGAGAAAGGGAGGCCACATACCACAACAGAAAGTTATTCCACTTCCTTAGCATGCAGGTGGTCTGCAATACCCTGGATGAAATAACTGATGTTTCGTTGAGGTTCCCAGTTTCCTGCCATGATGTCTATATTATAACCCACTCTGAAATCTTCAAGAAATTTGAGAGCACACATATATTATCAGTGGCTAGCTGCTAGGTAAGCTCGGTACCAGTCCACTCTGCCACATAGACAAGCACATGCTAGGAATTCCTAAAGGTCCCTGGTGGCAACAACCACAAAACAAAATATGGTTGCAGCGCCTACTCACCACAACTAAACAACTCTCTCCTCATACTGATACCTAGTGACCCCCATAGTAGCACCCCAGACAAATGCAGAGGAGCACTACAATAGGGCCTTTTGACACAGCCAGGTTATCATAGAGAGGAACTTTGGGCTACTGAAGAGCTGATTCCAATACCTGGATTAGTCAGGGGGAGAACTTCTCTACAAGCCTGCCAGATATTCATGGCTTGGTGTATGATGCATAATCTGACATTAAGGCGGAAACCTTTCTGCCAGAGGGAATAGAGGTGGCAGACCCTGACACTGAGGAGGACAGTGAAGCCCCGATGCAGGAGGAGACAGCCCATCCCCACCAGCTTGGAATCACTGAAAGAAATGGGCTGATCCGCAGGCATTTGATGTGAAGGTTAGTGCTTTACATGACAAATAGAAGAATCGTGAGGTTCCTGACCATCAACACCTCCACCCCCAATCCATTATCCCTGCCTTTGCCCGCCTCCCTCTGCTTGGCACAAGCCTGCACCTCTCTTGCTTCACTATTCCACACTCATTCCCAAGCCCATCACAGACCATTGTCCTTACCCCTCCAACCCCCATCCCTTGGGGTGAACAATATAGTTATAAATGTTCATTTTTTTCCATGTCTTCCTCCCTTTTCCATTTTCTCTCTGCCCTTTCCTATTTTCCTCCTTCTCCTGCCTCTGCATAGGCAGCTGTGCTGGTGTCCTGGATAATGTCAGTGCTCTCTGAAGAGTTTTCTGACACATCATACAGCATATCCTTGCATTGGCTAGCCCCTTGGAATGTGGAAAATGAAAGGGGTTCCCCCATTCTACAGAGCAGAGACCACAAACTTTGTGAGAATGGTTCTGGTCTGCCTGGATGTTGGGACATCAAAGAGGCCTTGGAGTGTGTTTTTGCCTTCCTTTTCTGTGTGTTTCATAGTGACTGGGAGACACTGAGTGCAGATGGAGCTGGGGCACTGTACAACTGGCTGGGTGGTGGTGTGTAGGTTTGGGCTATGGTAGAAGTGCATGCAAAGGGCATGCATTTCATCCAGAAGCTCTTTGGACACCTCAAGTTGTCTCTCCATTACTGCCAGTTGTTTCTTCTGGATGCATAGCCTGTGTTCCATCCCTGCCAGCTGTTCCTCTTTCATATTCAGCTGGTACTCACTATGGCAAGCATTCTCTCCTGCAGCTCGATTTTATGGGCATCACATGTCAAGAGCTGCAGGTTTTGGAGCACTAGCCCATCTACACACCTTAATAATTGCTGGCCTGTTCTGGTGCCATGATGTTCCTGGGCTTCTCCATCAACAGGCTTGTACTCATCAAGGAAGAGAGACGGTTCAGGAAGCTGGGGGTCTCCAATCTCTCCCTCATCCTGGATTCTGGCATACCAATCTGCCTTCTCTCGGGGATGGCTCCTGTCTTGCCATGTTCCTCGGCTTCTGCTCTAGCTGGCTGGGTCTGTGAGCGGTGCCCTTCACTAACATCTTGGCTTCTGCCTCGCCACTAGTGCCTTTTACTGCATTGTTACCCATGGGCTTGTCTGTAGGCAAGAAAACAATAGCACTCCATCATTATATGAAAGCCATTCCTTGACTCAAAGGTACTAATGTCATGTATGCTCATCCAAAACAAAATCTATCCTCTGCTGCTTTGATCTGCAGTGAAAGGATTTTTTCACTGCAGGGCATGCCTCCTATTCCTATATAGTTAGACCCTCCCTGGGAAGGAGCATCATGCTTGACATTATGCATGCCCACAGTTCTTGTACAGTAGATATAAACACATTAGTAGTAAGTGTGGCAAAGCATCTAGGTGTGATTGTAGTCTACACACATATCTAAATCCCTGTCATCCACCTTTCCACATGCAGTCAATGTAGGGATGGCTAGATGTGTGTTGACTGCAGAGCTGGGCAGATAATACATTTTGCATAAGGACACTCAAATGTGGAAAGTGTTGCTGGAGAAGAGGCTCATGATGTGCTTGGTGCAGAGCAAAGGCCCCAAGGGCAGGTTGATGGTAGCATGGTGTGGTAGTGTTTCATGCGGTGGGAAGGGGTTTTCTGTTAAAACACTAGACAGCAGTTCAAGGAAAACCAAACGTGTTTTTATTGAGACCCAGTTTGTTAAATCTTCACAAAGCTGGTCTCTTGGCCCTTCCTCCAGCCCAGGACATTGTTCAGTCAAAGTTGTCAGTTAAAGTTCCTACCTTAATACAGCTTGCCTTGAAAGAACTCCTGGTTCCATGGGCCTCTATCCCTCTTGCAGCCTGCTGGGATTTTAACCTCTTCCTGTGAGCCACATCCTCCCAGCTGCAGGCTATCGTAAAGCAGCCTATTGATAGTCCCTCTGGAGAGGGACGAGCAACAGTCTATAGACCCCATCACACACCCTCTCCCTCGGCTCAATGATGCCCCATTGAGCACCTGCCTCATCCGGTACCCCACCTGGGAAAGGAAGTCTGTGTTCAGATGACTCCTACTAGTCCTATGGTGGATCTGGAACTGGTAGGGTTGGAGACTCAAGAATCGCTGTATAATACGGCTATTGGATTCTTTCTACCGAGCCAGCCACTTTAAGGTTTGGTGGTCCGTTATCAGCATAAATGGATGGCTGCACAGGTAGTATTTAAAGTTTTCAAGTGCCCACTTGACAGCGAGGGCCTCCTTCTCAATCACTACATAATTCTTCTCTTGATGGAGCAGCTTCCTGCTGATGAAGGCTATGGGATGTTCTTCACCCCTTGCTTCCTGGGACAAAACGGCTCCTAGGCCCACCTCCAAGGCATCAGTTTGCACAATAAATGGTAGAGAAAATTCAAGGCTACTCAGAATGGGTTCAGAGCACACGGCCTTCTTCTGGAAGGCCAGGTCCAGGTCGGGTGACCATTGGCTCCATTTGGGAGCTCTGTTCTGGAGGAGATTGGTTAACAGCTCCGCCACCTCTGCAAAATTAGGGATGAACCGGCGGTAATAGCCAATCTTTCCAAGGAAGGTGCAAACCTCCTTCTTTGATTTCATGATGGGGATTTGGGCAATGGCATCTACCCTCCATAGTTGAGGTCGTATCTGCCCATTCCCAATTAAATACTCCAGGTATAGAATGTCACACCCTCCCAGAAAACATTTCTTGGGGTTGGCTGTCAACCTGGTCTTCTGCAGGCTGGTCAATATGGCTTGTATTTGGGTTAGATAGGTGATCCAGTCTCTTCTGTAGATGATGATGTCATCAAGGTATGCAGCTGCATACTCCTTGTGCGGTCTCAGTAGACGGTCGACTAGGCGTTGATACATGGTGGGAGCCCCATGTAATCCAAAGGGCAGCACTGTAAACTGAAATAGACCTTGCAGGATCGAAAAAACAGGCTTTCTACTGGCAGGAGGAGTCAAGGGTACCTTTCAGTATTCCTTGGTCAGGTCCAAGGTTGATATAAAGTGTGCTCTACCAAGTCGCTCAATTAAATCATCTACTCTGGGCATGGGGTACGCTTCCAATTTAGATGCTGCATTGACCCTCCAGAAATCAATGCAGAATGATGCTTCTGTCTGGCTTAGGAACCAAGATAATGGGTGATGACAGTCACTCATGGACTCTTCTATAACTCCCAAGTTAAGTATCTCTTCCAGTTCCTTGGCGACAGCCTGTCATCGGGCCTTCAGAATCCAATAGAGTTGTTGCCGGATAGCCACCCCAGGGTCAGTAATGATATCATGACAAATGAGGTGAGTTTGTCCCAGGCGGGTGGAGAACACCTTTAGGTTCCAGTGGATCAAACCTTCTAGATCTCTTCTCTGGGCACCAGAGAGCAGGTCTCCAATTGGGACTTGAGCTAGAATCAATGGGGCTGAAATTTCTTGCCCAAAATAATCTCCATGTATCATTATAGCTGTCAGTGAAATCCACTTTTTCGGTAGGTTAATATGGTAAATGTTGGCTCTCTTTTGTTTATCTGGCTGGGCAGAATTGTAGTTAACAGGCCCTACTTTCTCTTCAGCCTCAAAGGGACCCTTGCCATTTACAGAGTAACTTGCTCTCAGATGAGAGCAGAAAGACCAAAACTCTGTCTCCAGGTTGGAAGATGCAGTGCATGGCTGTCCGATTGTAGCCTCTGGCTGCTCAGCATGGGCTTTTTCCAGACTGAGTCTAGCCACCTCTCCAGCTTTCCTCAACCATTTGTATAACGTACTCCACCAAACTACACCCTGCATGGGGTGGTTCTTCACAGGTTTCCCTTACAATGTCTAATATGCCTCTTGATCGCCTTTCGAAGAGCAACTCAAAAGGCAAAAACCCCGTGGAACTCTGAGGTACCTTGCGGATGGAAAACATCAAATAGGGTAGGAGAATGTTCCAATTCTTCCTGTCTTCCTGCACAAACTTTTTTTAGTATCAGTTTCAGAGTTTTATTGAATTGCTTAAAGAGGCCATCCGTCTGTGGGTGATATACTGACGTTCGCAGCTTATTGACCTTCACCAAGGGATACACTTGCTTCATCACCTTGGACACAAAGGGCATTCCTTGATCTGTGAGGATTTTATTGGGTATTCCCACCCGTGAGAATACTTCCTAGAGGGCATTTGCGACCGTAGTAGTCTTTATGTTTCTTAGAGCAATAGCCTCCGGCTAGCATAGTATAGTATATTATGATTAAAATATACTTGTTGTTTCAGGTGGTTTACTCCAAGAGACCTACCAGGTCCATGGCCCCTCTTTCAAATGGGGTTTCAATAATAGACATAGGCATTAGAGGGGCAGGATGGACTCTAGCGAGGTTATGAAGTTTGCAGGTGGGGCATGATTGGCATTTTAACTGCACCTGCTTATGGACCCTGGGCCAGAAAAATTGGGCTAAAACACGCTCTAGTGTTTTCTCCGCCCCCAGGTGTCCTAATAAATGGCTATGAGCTTGCCCAGCTGGAGTCTTAAGTAAAACCTGTGCTGTTGGATACTGCCTCTGGTGTCCATGCACACAGGCCAGTGTTACCATCTTTGCATAGTCAATTTTGAAATTGAGTTACTGTTTCCTGGCAATGAGGGGTCTGTACACTCCCAGAATCTATCAAGGCCTAGACGTGGGTCCTCTCAAGATCTGCAGTCTCTAAGTGGGACTGTCCACAAAGTGCAGGTGTGATGGGGTGGTTTGGCTGACCTTCATGTGTTCTTCCACACTGAGAGGACACTCCCGAGCAAAGTGTCCCCAGGCTCCACACCTAAAACAGGTGAAGGAGTCGTGGCTGGGGCCCTTCCCTCACCTAGGAGGTGATTTTGGGGGTTAGGGCATGGAAGCCAACATTCATTTGGGCTTCTCCTTCCGTCCTCCTGGGCTAACGTGTGACTTCTTCCACTTCTCACTGTCCTCCTCAGTTCTGGGCTTTATGGTATTCCTCAACTATTTTCAATGCACTCTCCAGTGTAAGTTTGGGGTGATGACCTACACAGTTTTTCATTGGCTACTTTTGGTCCGGTCTTTCCCTCCGGTTGTAGCCACTTCCATGCAAGCTCCTTCAATCTGAGGGCTCTTTTTTTATCTGGAGCCCCCCTTGCCTGAATTGCTGTTGGTAGGCCTCTGGTGTACAGCCAGTCTGTTACAATATGGTGACCTTGACAGCTGCATATGTAGCTCACCCATCAGGGTTGGCATTCTGGAATGCTATCTGACTGCTACCCATCAGCAGATTTCCCAAGTAAGTAGTTTATGTTGCCTCCAGCTACCCGGCCAAGCGGGCAGTTCATTCAAAGTTCACCAAAAAGTGATCAGATTCATCTTCTGCTGTCATTTTCAGTAGTGTGTGCGCTGGAGGGTATAGTGACGGTCTGTAATTCCCCTTGTGCCTGAATACGATTTTATAGCTGCTACTGATGTTGTTGCTGCTGCTGCTACTGTATTGTTGCCATTGCTGCTGACCTTCTGCCAGAATCTGGAGGAGCCGCTCCATCTTGGCTTGTCACTGTTCTCTTGCAACACTACCATAGCTTCCTCTTCTGCAGCTGAGTTTACCTTGCAGTACTGCAACTCTAACAAATTTTTAGCAGCCTCTAGTGGCCAAAAGAAAGCCTGCCTGTCCAGCACTGACTATACAGTCAAACCTCGGTTTTCGTGATTAATCCGTTCGAAAAAGTCTGACTAAAACCGAATGTATGAAAACTGAAGCAATATTTCCCATAAGAAATAATGTAAATCCAATTAATCCGTTCCAGACACCCAAAAGTATTAACAAAAAATACATTTAATAGAGAATAACTATATTTTTACATACAGAAAACAATGAGAAATAAATATAAATGACTAATGAAATGGATAAATGAACATTTAACATTGCCTTCTCTATCAAAGGGCTGGCACTCGGAACTTTCTTTGGCCCCATGGTGGCTTATTTAGCAGTCACACTCAATAAACAAGCACAAAAAACAATGGATTTGTTTTGGATGAATGCGCGGGGTGATGCTCACTCAACGAGAAAGGCAGACAGTCAATCAGCAAGAGAATCAAAAAGAGCCAAATGGAAAGTCTGGTAAAGAAAATCCCACTTCTGGCCACAAGATGGTGCTCCAGACTTTAACTGTACAAAAACCGAGGGGATGTACGAAAACTGGGACAAAATCTCGACAAAAAAAGTCGTCGAAAACCGAATCGTATGAAAACAAGGGCATACGAAAGCCGAGGTTTGACTGTACATTCTTCAAGCTCCTTAACTAGGGCAAGGCTAACCCTCTTAGCCCATACAAACAAACAAAAACAATCCTGATCTGCTGTAGAGGCCTAGCCCTGGAGGGATGTGGATTTGCTTTTAGTCACATAGTAGAGAAAATCCCAAAACTGCCACCATATGTGGTAGTGTGGCATATGGTAGCAAGGAATTTTCTGTTAAAACACCAAACAGGCAACAGTTCAGGGAAAACACAACGTGTTTTTATTCAGACCCAGTTTGTTAAACCTTCACAAAACTGGTCTCCCTGTCCTTCCTCCAGCCCAGTTAAAGTTCCTTCCTTGCTCAGTTAAAATTCCTACCTTTGTATTGCTTGCCTTGAAAGAATCCTAGCTCCCTGGGGGTCTCTCTCTCCTGCAGTCTGCTAGGTTTTAAATCTGTTCCTGTGAGCCACGCCCTCCCAGCCCTAAACTGTGGGCCACAGACTCTCTTAAAGGGGCCTGTTGATAATCCCTCTGGAAAGAGACAGGCAGCACTCTATAGACCTCATCTATATGGGATGATGTGAAATGTACTTCTTGCTCATATAAGTAGGTTGAGATACTGCCATATATGTGCCACCCAGCTGCATTCCAACGAATACCTTCCACCATTTATGATTGTGGGATGCACATAGAGAATCTCCAGTTCTTTGGGAACAAGCAGGAAATCAGTCCTCACATATGGGTGATGTCAGTGCCGATGGAGCCTGCGTGGAAGCATCACCCTAGCTTTCAAAGAAAGCCTTTGGGAGCTGCACCATGCATGCGTGGTCCCCTTCCCACCCAAAGGTGCCATCTTGCCTCAGTCTCCTTTATTCCATGGAGACCACTGGATGTCTCTCCTGTTTCCCTGGAAAAAGTGTTTCTTTTTTACTTATTTTCACGGTATGCATACCAGTTCCTTTCTCACCCCTGAGCCAGCTCGTCTCTCCTCGTGCTCATTTTCGCGAGGTGTCCCTCGACCGGTGCTTTGCGCCCATTTTTGGTCACAGTCCTTGGACTCTTGTCCTGGTTGCAGGGCCCTCCTATTTCCCTGTGGCTTCCAGTGGCTTCAAAAAATGTGATCGGTGCGGTAAGATGATGTCCCTCACTGACCTCCATGACTGCTGCCTCCATTGTCTCGGGCCGGACCATGACGACTCGGGCTGCGAACTTTGCAGGGCCATGACCACCAAGGCAATCAAAAGCCGTCAGCTGCAGCAGGAAAAGTTCTTCCACAAATCCAACTCCGTGCCAGAGTCCCCAGTGACACTATTCTCCAGGGTCCCTGCCGGTACCTCAGTGTCCAGTGATGCCCGGGCAGCCTCGGAGTCCTGCGGTTTTGGGTCCTCCGATAGGAAGTCCCCAGAAGTGGAACACAAGAAGAGTTTGAAAATCCTAAAGGCCATCTCGGAGGAAGGATCTGGAAAGGCAGGAAAATCCCACATCAGGCCCTACAGATCCTGGCATGAATCCAAGGGGTCGGAGCAGGAACAGCCTCACATGCTGCCCCAAAAGGAGTTGTCAGCGTTGGGCGATCAGCCTCGGACACCCAAGGCTATCCTGGTCAAGGACTCCCCCTCGACGGAAACGATGCCGTGCCCGAAGCCATTGGTGCCCGCGTCAAAGGCTGCGGAGCCAACTGGCATGAAGACCCGGTGTTGGCCCTGGAACACAGTATCTCTGTCTTCCTGGCCCAGCAATGGGCGCTGATGTCCAGTTCTTCCCGTTCATCCGCCTTGATGACCGGATCCTCAACAACAAGAGCTTCCCTGGACATCGAGCCGATCCTCAAGCGCCACCGGCACCGGACGAAGTCCCAGTCCCATTCCTCAGGGCACCGGTCCTCTTCAGCCAATGCATGTGGCTCTGATTTAGGTCCTCTGGGGGCCGTGGGACTTCAGGCTTGGGTCTTGACTGAGGGAACCACAGAGCCTTGGACTCTTTCTCTGACTTCAAGTCAGACTGGGAGACTGCGAACGAAGAGCCCCTAGCGACACCGAGACATGCCCTCGGACCCGTCTTCTCTGGTGTCCCTGCAATGTTCCCTTCTCAAGGACATCACCTTCCTTGACTTTGTGCGGGACATAGCAAAGGCACTCATATTTGAGACTGAGGCAGAGGAGGACCCCCGCACGGAGGAACTTGAGATCCTCCAGTATGAGGTCCCTCCAAATGAGGCCCTCACAGTGTCCGTCCCTCTGATTCTTGAGCGCCGCCTCCTCTGTATGTGGCCAGTGAGCAGATAACTCTGTATGTGGCCATAGTGAGCAGATAACGCGACTCCATGTACTGAGTCCGCCGAAACCCAGGGTTCCAGAAAACCCAACTCCCTCACAACTCAACTTGTTGAGTCGGCTGTGTGCTGACTCAAAAACCAAAAAGACTCATTCCTTGGTGCCCCCCCCCCCCCCGGCAGGGAGGTACAGACCCTGTATACCTTTGACCGTAAAGCCTTTCAGGGTTGATGCTGGCATACTGAGTCCAATCTTACCAGTTGTACATCAGAACGTACCTCAAGGAGCTGGCAAGGGAGCTCTCCGGTTTCTCAGTGGCCTCAATGGGGATCCTCTCCAACGATTCAAGTCATTGGCCTCGGCAGTCAAGGAATGCTCGAAGTTCCTATCCTGAGCAGCATATGATGGCTTCGAGTCCTCAGACAGAATAGCCGTTGCGGGCATTGGGGCCCGACGCCAGGCATGGCTGCAGTCGTCTGACCTCAAGCAAAGGGTCCAAGACAAACGCATCGATGTTCCTTATACGAGAAAAAATCTTCTTGAAAACCCATGGCAGACAAAGCTGCAGAGATAGAGACTGAGTTCCTGACCAGGACCAGACTCTCTAAAAGGACTTCAGTGCAGCCTCGTAAAAAAGACCCGGGGAAGAAGCCCTTCTTCCCGAGGAAAAATGGGGGGCTTTGGGAATGCCCTAGAGTACCAGGCCTTCTCTGCCCCACAGCAGGGTCAATAGCCAAGGGCACGGCCCTTGCAAGCAGAAGACCCCTAAGACCCAGGCACTGGCCCCGGCCCAGCCTGGAGGGAGCTTTTGACTCCTTGGGCATGGCCTCCTCTCCCCCAAGAGGCCGTCAGCAGCCCACAGGGAGGTGTCTGGCCCTGTTTGCCCACAGGTGGTCCTCCATCACCTCCGATTTCTGGGTACTGCAAGTGATCAAGGAAGGTTACCTCCTCCAACTGTGACAGATGCAACTCTCGTCCTTCCCAGGAGAACCCGTAAGGTCTCTCCTTCACCAGACTCTACTGCTCACTGAGCTCGCAGGCTTCCTCGAGGACAAGGCAGTAGAGCCAGTGCCCAAACCTCTCTGGGGCAAAGGCTCCTACTCCAGGTATTTCCTCATTCCCAAGCGGATAGGCGGCCTCAGGCCTATCCTGGACCTGTGGGACCTGAACAGATTTCTGGTGAGGGAGAATCTCAAGATACTCTCCTTTAGAATACTGCTGCCATACCTCCAGCAAGGAGACTGGCTATGCTCCTTAGACCTGAGCAGAGTTCTCCAACCGCACGAGTGACGCCTGGATCCCAAAGTGGCCTCCTGGCTTTTCCGACTCTGGGGCGTCCCTCTAGTGGACTTGTTTACCAGCCTAAACAACACACAGTTGCTCAGCTACTGCTCCCACCACCTGCATCTGTCCCAGGTGGTGGTGGATGCACTCCTCATTCCATGGATGGAAGGCCCTTTCTATGACTTCCTGCTAACACCGCTGGCTGCCAAGGCACTCTTCAAGTTCCTGAGCGACAGAGCATTACTGATACTGGTAGTCCCCAGGTGGCCAAGGCAACCTTGGTTCCCACTACTTCTCCACCAGTCAGTGGTGTTTCCGATTCCCCTGGGCTGCGCCCCAGGGCTTGTGTCACAGGAGAAGGGCTCTCTCCTGCATCCCAACCTGGGGTCCCTATCGTTTACATCCTGGCTGCTGAAAGGGTAACTCTAGCTCCCTTCAATCTCCTACGAAACGTGGAGGAGATCCTCCTGGCTTCTCGCAAGGCCTCCACGAGAAGAGCATATGCCTTTAAGTGGCATAGTTTTTCGATGTGGTGCGCCGAGAGGCAGGTGAACCCGTTCTCCTGCCCAGTGCAGATGGTACTCCAGTACCTACTCCAGTACCTATTCCACCTGTCCCAGGTGGGACTAAAGTCCAACTCAATCAGAGTGCACCTGAGCGCTGTCGTGGCACACCACCACCCTGTTGAGGGCAAGACTTTCTCAGCTCAATCTCTAGTTTCTCAATTCCTGCAAGACCTCATGCTGGCGATACCCCCCTCCCCCACCAGCGATGGAGTGGGATCTCAACGTGGTGCTTTCAAAGTTCACTAAGCCGCCGTTTGAACCCCTGGCTACCTGCCACTTGTGATACCTCTCTTGGAAGGTTGTCTTTTTCGTGGCACTCACATCAGCTCGCAGTGTCAGTGAGCTCAAGGCTCTGATGGCAGAGCCTCCCTACACAAGGTTCTACAAGAACAGGGTAGTACTCTGCACACACCCTACGTTTCAGACAAAGGTGATGTCTCCCTTCCGCCTCAATCAGGAGGTGATGCTCCCCACCTTCTTTCCGAGGCCTCATGCCAACAAGGCAGAGACCGTTCCCCATACTTTGGATTGTAAGAGGGCCCTGTCCTTCTATGTTTATGTTTATTTAATTTGATATACCGCCCTTCGTTACACCAGGGCGGTTTACATAGTACAAAAGGAGTGGAGGAGTGGCCTAGTGGTTGGGACAAGGTACTTCAGGCTGGAAGGTTGGGGGTTCAAATCCCACTAGAGGACAGCAACCTTGGGCTGGAAGGACTGGGGTTTCTAGTCCCACAGGTACTCCTTGAGGTTTTGGGCAAGCCACTTAACCCTCCATAGCCCATGTTCCCTGTAAAATAGTTATTTCCAAGTTATAATGCCCTGTTCAATGTAATTTCAGTTTGTTCAATGTAAACCGCATTGATGCAGAATAGTGCGGTATATAAGAGAATATAAATAAATAAATAAATCAAGCTGGGATGGGCACAAGCCCCATAGCGAGAAAAGAACTACATAGTTGGGACAGGAAAGAGGAAAATAGAAGGAAGTGGGTTAAAGTATAGAGCGTGGGGAAGACAAAGACAGAGGTAGACATAGATAAACATAGATAAACCAGGTCAACTGGGTGTAGCCGGAAGGTTGTATGCAGAGGCAAAGAGATGGGTTTTGAGCAATGACCGAAAGGTAATGTAATTCTCTTCCAGACGAAATGGGGTGGGTAAAGAATTCCAAAGAGCTGGACCGTAGAAGAAGACGGCAGAGTGGCGGGGCCACTGCAAAACACCTCAGCTTTTCGTCTCCTATGACCCCAGCTGACTGGGGCTTCCAGTGACTAAGTGAACTCTGTCCACTTAGGTGGTGAACAGCATTGCCCTCGCCTATGAGCAGCCTGGGATCTCACTGGACCATCGGGTCACAGTGCACCATGTCACAACCATGGCTACCTCCGTGACAAATCTGCGTTCGTACCTGTGATGGAAATCTGCCGGGCCGCCACCTGGTCTCGATCCATACCTTCGTAGCTTACTACTGCCTGGAGAGGGAGTCCCGATGGTACAGCGCCTGCAGCCAGACCATACTCCATAAATCTCTTCGGGGTGTAGGCAGCTCCTGCCCTCCAACCCTTCTGTTTCAGGTTTCCGGAGTGCTGGTTCCTCTTTGGAAACTTAGGTCTTGAGAGAGTCTCTCAGTTAGGACTCAACTGCTGCAGCTCATGGCTCGCCTTCTCTGGTCACCCGTGGCATTTTATACAGGACTTTAGTAGCCTGTAGCTGGGGAGTCCCATATGTGAGTACTGACTTCCTACTTGTTCCCAGAGAAAGCATAGTTACTCACCTGTAACAGGTGTTTTCTGGGAACAGCAGGAATCAATCCTCACAACCCTCCTTTCTCCCCTTGGAGTTGCTTCTTTACCGTATTTTAATTTTTGCCTTCTTAGCTATGTTACTAGATTGAGGCAAGATGACACCCTTGGGCGGGAAGGGGACCACACATGCGTGGTGCATCTCCTAAAGGTTTCTTTGAAAGCTGGAGGGATATGTCCACGCGGGCTCTGTTGATGCCAATGTCACCCATATGTGAGGACTGATTCCTGTTGTCCCCAGAGAACACCTGTTATAGGTAACTAACTACGCTTACTCTGGAGAGCACTACTGGGAATGGATACATATGAAAACACACAGTTCCACATGGAAGGAACCTCTGTAGGGCTACAGACATACCATCACAGAATTGAAAGGTATGTGAAATGAGCCAACATCACACCATGCCAGTGAGAGAATATATTGAGACACTTATCCAGACATCTGTACTGCAGCACGCAGCACCAGAAAGTCGTACCATCTGTGCTTATACCTTAAGTGAGAGGAGCAATGAGAGGATGAAAGGTAACTGCATACTATGAAATCAGAACAAGGTTCAAAGGATGAGTCAAAGATGTGTGAGAATAAAAACGGAAAGAGTAGAATGTCAGGTGTGTTAGAGATACTCTTGTTATCAGGAGCTTTTGATGTGTCCAACTCCCCATCCACTCAGAAAATCTTCATCTACTGTTTTTAGGACTTGACACTCCAGTTCTGTTAGGGATCTTTGCTGCCCATCTGGACGTAGCTCATTTGCCTTTTGTTTGACTTTATGCCTGATCTTCCTCCATTTTTACTTCAAGTCCACTGTGCCTCTTTTGTGGCATTAACCTTATAGCATATGCCAATACAGAGTTTTTGTTTTTGGTAATGTGATGAGGAGAACATGGCTGAGCCCATGCAAACAGAGGAAAATTATAAATCTACCTTTAACGAAGGAGACAGGCAAGGTATCTGTGGCTTTCAAGGTGCAGGCAAAGGGAAAAATCACGCACTTGCTGAAGCTAAGCCACACCCAAGCTCTGCTGATCTAAGGGCAGACTTGGAGGATAATGAGAGACACCTGGGTAAGGGACAGTGCAAGTTAGGGAAAAGGCAGCCTTATAAACCCAGAGAAACATGTGAGAGTAGCACCGGCACCAGCACCAGGACCAGCACCGGCTGGAGAGAGAGATTCCACGAGAGAGCAGTACTTAGGGAGAGAGCAGCACACGAGAGAACTGACTAGAGAGAGCACTGCAGACTTCCGTGGAGGGAGAAGCACCAGGGAAAGACCCAGAGAACTCACCGAAGAGGAGAATGGTGGAGATTTCCAAGGGGATTTCAGAGGTGAAAGCAGCACCCAGAAAGAGAGCCAGGCTTGCAGGGAAACTGCAATTGGTTCTGAAGCCAGTAGAGCTGTAGCTGAAAGAATTGCAGACAAGGGGCAAGGTGCAGTTCCTCCAGTACGTGGACCAGCTAAAAAGATTCAAGTTCCTAGAAGGTGGGTGGATAAAAATATATCTAAGAGTGACCTAAGCCAGTTAGAGGCACTCTGGAGTTTGAGTCAGGAGAAGAACTTTCTCACTCCAGGTGAAAACCCTTTTCCTAGTAAGAAGCCCCAGTGGAGGAGAATTCAGGAGCTCTTAGAGAGTTTCAAGCAAGAGGCATTGCATGAAGGCTTAGAGCCAGACATACCGGTTGAAAACCCGGAGGAAATGCAGGTAGAATCTATTGAACCTGATTCTGACTCAGAAGATTTATTAATGGACTGTTCATGGTGCAAAAAGGCAGAATAGAAGCTGCTGGTTAAAGAAAAAAAAAGTCTGTAACCTAAAAACCACCAAAAGCAGTGAGTAAGACAGGGAGAATGATTCTAGCCTGAATTGCTAAGTACCCTGTTGAAAGAAGAAAAGACAATTACTTTGATTTGAAGAAAAGAAACTGTGTTTATTGCTGTATGTTTGAGAAACAGCTACGTATGTTGTGGAAGCCAGCTAAAGCAATTTCACTGTTGGGTTTTTGTGTGATTTTCCTGAAGATCATTTGTTTTGGAGAAGAATCCTGTTGTTTTGTTTGAGCTATATGCTTGTGAAAAGAAGGAAATAAATTCCTGTGTGTCTTTTGAAAAAAACCCCTCGGTTCTCAATACTACTGTTTTTAAGTGGTAGCACAACTACAAGTCCCAGCAGCCCCAAGCTCTGGACGAGGACAAATAATTCTTTATTCGAAGACTAAACAGTGGCACCCCTATACCTATAGGCCATGGCCTGGGCTAGGGGCCCCCACAGTAAGTACTCACTTTAATCCCCAGATGACCTGATAGAGCACACTGGTGTTTTTAATACCTTTTATCAGCCACTCTAGTTCCATAGGGCATAAGTTGTCCTTTCAATTAACTCCCTCTTCTTGGTCGGCATCTCTGGCACTTGAACAGTGGTGCTTTTATGCATGTGAATGGGGTGGAGCATAGACATCAGCATTTTACACATGGTTCTTACTAAAATGAATGGCAGCTATTTACGTGTAAGGGAGATTAAAGGGGATAACAGTTATTTTGCAAGAGGGGAAGGAACATAATTATAATATACACATTGTTGATTACAGACTTACTTGCCAATGCATTGTTACAGCGTTGAGACTGCTCGAGCTAAACCAAGCCCTTATGTCTCTGCTGGAGCTCAGTCTAAAATTCAATCACACACTAATTAATATATGTAAGAGGAGAGCACTCTACTTGGTATAAGCTGTGTACAAAGCAAGCTGCCTCCTCTCCATGTTCTGACTTTTGGAGGAGGCATGAAGGTGGGATATTTGGGACATTTATATTTCAGACATGCTAGTGGAAGTATATTCTAATTATTGTTTGTTTTTGTGCGCTTTCCCCTTCTGCAGATGTTGTAGCTTGCAGACAATGTCAAAGACTTTAGGGATGGGGTGCAGGGGTTGGCAAAGGAGTTTATACTTTTAACCTTGTAAATAGGTGCCCAGCAGTGACCTCACAATTCATTTTCACTTGTATATAGGAGCTGTTGGCCAGAACTTTTAAATGACAGAAGTATGAGCTCAGCAGAGACCCCACAACCCATTTTAATTTCTTCTTTGAAGCTGAGCCAATGAGGGTATTAGTGGTTCATAGCATATACTGCACATATGTGTTGTCTTGGTCAAAGGCCAATGGACAGTGTGTGTAGGTGGAGGATCTACAGATGCTTCTAGACATTATGAGTCTCTGCCCTCATGATTCTTATGTCCAATTACTAGCAGCATCTGTAGATCCTCCACCTACACATACTGTCCATTGGCCTTTGACCAAGAGAACACATAAGTGCAGTATATGCTATGAACCACTAACATATATGCAGTATATGCTATGAACCACTAAGGTATGATTGCTTTAGGTTATTGGGAGGAGCACTATCACAGTGCCATGTCATCAGTATGTAAGGCTGTTAGTTTAGGGCCATATAGGGAAGTAGATGCATGTAGACAAGTGTGGGATGTGAGTATTAGGGGTAAGATGAAGATATCAAGAAACCATGTGTATGTTGTTCATTTGTGCGGGCACGTCCAGCATACCCATGTGTGCAGATGTAATGGCACATGTTAGTTGGCAGGATCTGTGAGGTAAGCTTGTGTTTGACCTGTTATGGGGCCATACTTACTGCATTGCTGGTTGAACTGTAACATATAGAAGTGGTTAGGACACCATACCTCAGGCCGGAGGGCTAGGGTTTCAATTCCCACTTTGGGACAGCAATCTCAGGCCAGAGGGATTGGGGTTTCTAGTCCTATAGGCACTCCTTGTGGCCATGGGCAAGCCACTTAACCCTCCGTTGCCTCAAGTACACATAGATTGTGAACCCTTTGGGGACAAGGGAATATATCCTGTACCTGGTTGTAGTAATTATATAATAAACCACTTTGATTGAATGATAAGGCAGTATAAAAAAACTGGTTAAATAAATTTGACTTCCAGAAGTTGTCAGACGGCTGCCTGGGTGAGAATTTTCACAGTCTTGGCAAGTGCATATCTCTATATGATTTGCAAGGTATTGTGGGCAATGTAGTTCATTCACACCAGACACAGCTGCTGACAATAATTTAGTTGTGCTCTTGGGTAAAGCCAATAAGATATTTATTTATGGGGTTATTTCTCCCAACACAGATATGCTTGGTAGCACATAAATTAGGTTACTTGCTTTCAGTGTTAACTTGGAAAAACAAAGTCAAAATCAGGAAAACAACAAATGAAAAGCCACAAAGCAAGAAACAAACTGTCCTTTTCAGGTTAACTTCTGATTACTTCCCACATAGATACAGAAGTGATTCTCTCCTAGCTCACAAACAATTAGGTAAGGCTTAATTGCTAGCAGTTATCCAGCTGAAACCCCTTAGCTGGCTTGCTTTCTACTGTGTGGGTCAAATCCTGCTTCAGGAGCTTTTCTGAGTAGATTAAAGAACAAATTTGTATTTCTTTGTGATGGTTGCTGTACTTTATAACAGAAAGTTACCAACAGAGTTTAGATAGAGAGCAGTCCATATAAACAGGATCCTCATCTGCTATTATTCCCCCTTGTTCAACAAGCATGGGTTCAATATCATGGATTGGCACAGATGAATCTCTCAATGGAGCATTTTCAGGAGAATACTTGTTTCCCTGCTGTCTTTCAAGGTTATAGCTAGGGCATAGATCAGTGTTCATACCTGAGCTTCCATTGCTGCTAGAGTTCCTCTCTATATAGCCTGGCCAGTATGTAGTCCAGTTCTTATGTCCAGCCTTCCAATCCAGATCCCTGGACACTGGATCTCTCTTCACATACCTTCTGGCACAGGTCTTAGGGTCCCTTCCACGTGCAGCCGTCTCCCTCACAGGTAGCCTCTGGTGATTCCTAGCTCTGCAGCACCATTCCTCTGGCTTTCCCCAGTTCAATGGTGTATGCTGGCCCTTGGAATACCTCCCAGTATACGTACTGCTTTGGACTCTTCTAGACCTCTCAAAGGCTTTTCTCTTCCTTCTTCCAAAGGGTCTCTTTCCCTCTCTGTCCGTCCGGTTTGGCTTCTGCTTCTGATGATCCTTCAGATGAAACTGATGATCCTTCTCTGGATATCCAAGGTGATCATGAAGATGGTCATCTGTAGAATAAACTCTACTCTTATTCTGCCTAGATGAGTGCTCCTCCCTAACACAGCGCAGCTGTGCTGAATCAGGCCCTGCCCTTTGAGATGAGTGCTTAGGGATTACCTCATAGCCCTCCTGATTGAACACACGTTTCCCCACCTCAGCTCCTCTAATGGCTGTTGGAAACCTGGTGCATTCTGGGACTGGTAGTCTTTTATGGCAAAATTCTGTTTTCTTATTTCTACCAGAACTGACAGGTTGCTTGTTCAGAGTCACTTCACCTTTTCTATAGCTCCTTCCTGAGCTATGATAAGCTTCCTTATCACAAAGTGTAATACCTGATGTCTGTTTGCCGTGGTTCCATGGTCACCAAACCTTTAATAAATATTTAACTTTCACCAAAATATGCAAGAATTTTTGATATCTTTGGTTATGTCTGAGAGGTAGACTGTGAGATGGATTAGGATGTATATGATGTGATATTAAAGCTTTTAATGTTGTATGTCTTACTATGGCCTGACTGGGGTGGCAGCTCTTTCCCTAGGCTAGGGTTGGCTTCGTTTTCTCAAGCCAGGGACTGTGTTGCCTGCCTTCGCAGGTAGCGTGAGTTCTCCCATGTTTCCTGCCGAGGCAGAAAAAGTGGCTTCCATGTGGGGTAAGTGTGCCCTTTGTGCAAAATGCAGGGCAGATTTTGGACATACCGCCTGTATTTACCTCATAGGCACTGTTCCCTCTAAGCTGTGCGCGTGTGCATGCGCACACACCTCGCCGAGCGAGCGCACATACTTTACAACAGAGCGCACAAAAATTATGGTTCTGATTCTGATAGAAAACACGGACGTCTTAAAATTTAAAAGTTGTGATTGTAATTACTAGAAATTTTCCGCTTCATTTAGTAATCATCTATTTTCATTTAATTCGATTAAAATCAATGTGGTGTACATACTGTATTTTAACGTGTAGTCAAATTTTAAAGTATATAACTCCGAGTGTCGTTATGTGGCGCACAAAAATTTAACCTTCCTTCAAAAGCTGCACAGTTGATATTTTATGCGCACACAGCCTACGGACAATTAGAGGGAACACTGCTCATAGGCTTTGCACATACCATACCTTAACTGGCACTTTTAAGGAAATATGAGGCCTACAAGTAAATATGAGGGAGGAGTGGCCTAGTGGTTGGGGTAAGTTTCCTCAGACTAGGGGGACTGGAGTCCCACTGGAGGACAGCAACCTCAGGCTGGAGGGACTAGAAACCCCAGTCCCACAGGCACTCCTTGTGGCCCTGAGCAAGCCACTTAACTCTCTGTTGCCTCAGGTACAAAACATAGATTGTGAGCCCTTTGGGGACAAGGGAAATGTATAACATACCTGAATATACACCACTTCGACCCAGTGAAAAGCGGTATATAAGCATTGCTAAATAAATACATATAAGGCATGTTTACTAGATAACCCTTAGTCTAGCCCCTTACTTTCATCATATGCCCCCCCTCGTTCAGAGTTTCTTTTCAGTTGAAAGGCGCCCAGCTCCTGTGCATTTATGCCATAGAGGTATTTAAATGTTGCTATCAATCTCCCTCTCTCCTGTTTTTCTTCCAGATTATATCCATTTAGATCTTTTAGTCTGTTGCCATGTTTTATGACGAAGACCACTTTGGACTGACTTCAAATGAGGTCTCACCATAGATTTATATACAGGCACTATCACCTCCCTTTTCCTGCTGTTTTATTCCAGTCATCCTTCTGTCTTTTGCAATCACCTTTTTTATTTGTTTGGTCGCCTTAAGTTCATTGTGTACAGTGTTTAAAGTTTTATAAAATGAGATTAACTGCCCTTTGCAAAACTAAATAAAAGAAGTATACAAAACAAATTTGGGAACCACCAACAAAACACTATCGGGGTCATTCTAAGGCTCAAAATACGGGGAGATGGGCGCGGAAAAGCATAGCGACAGAGGGCTCAACCTGTATATAGTTACCCCAGTTATAAATCTAAGTTGCAATACCTGTTCAATGTAAGTACAATGTAAATCCACCCTGCATTGTACAAAGAAATGTTAATTGTAAACCACACTGATTTTAAAGAGCGTGGTATAGTAAAGCTATTAAATAATAAATAAATAATAATAAAAAGGGGAAGATTGGGGGCGGCATTAGGGCAGGCAGTGGGCGGTCATCAGCCCTGGACGTACAGGGCCGATTCCATTGTCGGCCCTGTACGTCTGGGGCCAGCGGCCTGAACGGGGGTGGAATAAGTTCCCCTAGTTGGCAGGGGACGGCGGGTCTAGGATGTGGAAAGGGCAGGAGGGGCAGAGGACATTTCCCGCAGCCTGACCCTGGCCTTAGGAGGCCAGATCGGAGGTCGGGTTGCAGGGAAAGCACCTTTGCAGTTGGTGGCCGGGGATCGCGGCTGTTCAATAGAGCCGGGGTGCCATGGCTGTCCAGGCAAGGCGTGTATGTGCAGGCTGGACAGAATCGGCGTCCCGGCCTGCACGTACAGGCCTGGTCGCGATTCTGATCCCATGGGACTAGACGTGCCCCACAGGATCAGAATCGCATCTTCCTCTGTGTGTCTGGTTCAGACCAGAAGTAGATGTCAGAATCGTGCCCTTTTAATATAAAAGATCAGCACAGATATGACAATACAATTGAGAGACAAAAATACAAAAAAAATGCACCCAACCAACAAATAAGAAACTTGAGGGAAAGGGGCAGACCATAAACACCAACCTAAATCCCAACCTGAATACTTTGTGTGCAGAAGTACTTCACCCCGTCTATTTTACTGCTCCGGGTTTTTGAAGCCTAAATGCATGATTCTGCATTTTTTATGAGTACATCTTAGCTACCAAATTCTAGACTATTCTTCAAGCTTTTCTAGATCTCTCCTATATCATTCACATCTTGCAGGGTGTCTTCCCTATTGCAGGTTTTAGTATCATCCACAGAGGCGTATAGATGTTCTGCAATGTCACTTACAAAAATGTTGAAAAGAACCGTTTTAAGGATTGATCCCTCCATTTACCACTACTCTTTTTTGCCTTCACTCAACCAGTTTCTATCCCATTCAGTCACTTTAGGGTCTATGCTAAGAGTATTCAGTTTATTTATAAGGCACCAGTGCACACCATGTCAAAGGCTTTGCTGAAATCTAAGTACACCATATCTAGAACTCTCCTGCAATTCAATTCTTTGGTCACCCAGCCAAACAAATCAGTCTTTATCTTTATTCTATTTCTTGATATACCGCCCTTCGAAATTACAACAGAGCGGTTTACAAAAGAGCAAAAGGTACACTGCCAGGAAAAGGAAAAGTGCCATAGTTTTGATAGGACAGAAAAAAGCAAAGAAAAAGGGAGAAACTAGAGACAGAGAGAGGAACCAGGCAGCGAGAGAGAAGAGAGACAAGGGAAACCTCAGCTAGGGAAAGAGGAGGGGAGGAAGATTAAAGGCGGCACAGAAAGGATGGGTTTTTAACAGAGCCTCGAATTTGGTGAAGGAAGGCTACATACTACCTCGGATCCTGCAAGCCACTGGATTCCAGGAACTGCACTCCTCTTAACAGCACTTCCATTAATTTACTCACTACACAGGTCAAATGAACTGCCCTCTAGTTCCCAACCACCATCTCCTGCTTTTGTGGGGAGGGACCACATTTGCCGTTCTCCAGTCCTCCAGGACCACTCCCAACTTTAAAGAAGCATTAAAAATGTCAGTGGGGCCAGAGGTTCCCTAAGTTCCTCCAATACCCTTGGATGTATCTCATCCAGCCCCATTGCTGTCTATTTTTAGTTTATCTAGCTCTTCATGAACACAGTCTTCTGGGTCTGCCTCACTTTCATTCCTATTTATATGTGTTTTCTGAGATCCCATTCCTGGCCCTTCATCTGTGAACACAGAATAGAAATATCTGCTAATCAATTGTTTTATTCTCATCAGCTTCTATCTATTCCTCCTCTTCACCCTTGTGTCTGACAATACCACTTTTGAACTTCTTCCTGTCACTCATATATCTAAAAAGAAAGTCTTGTCTCCCTATTTTATTGTATTGGTTATTTTTCCTTCCATTTATATCTTTGCTTTCCTGATTTTTTTTCCCCATCATCTCTTAACATTTCTATATAGTGTTTGCTTATCTTCTTCATTCTGTGATCTCATGTGCTTTATGAAGGCTGGCTTCTTTTTCTCGCCTTTTCAGCTATTTCCTTCAAGAACCATAGTGGCCTCCTTTGTCTTACTTTTAGTTTTTTTCCTAACAAGGTTTTTTTCTCTTAAAATATCCTGCTTTCAGTTTTGCCCACTGCCTTTTGACTACCCCCAGATGTTCCCATCCAGCTAATGAATCCTTGAGGTATTCTTCCATCTTTACAAAGTTAGTTTTCCCTCACTTTTGAATGAAGCCTCTCCACCTGGGTCTTAAAATTAAACCACACCATCTTGATGACGGCATGCCAGATGATCACCATTATAATATCAGAAACACTCTCCCTATTCATAAAAACAAGGTCCAGTATGACCACTTCCTCTTGCAGGCCGAGCAAACTATCAGATAAACTAGGTGACCCCCTAGAGCGGCAGCTTCTGGGTTGGAGGAGTGGGGGTGGCAAAGAGTAGGGAATTAAAAACTAAACAACAGATTTTGACAGCCAGGAGGTTTGTCTAAGGCAGTGATGGCTAACCTTTTTGAGCCCGAGTGCCCAAACTGCCGCACAAAACCAAAGAATTTCCTCAAAGTGCCAGCACGTCAATTAAACCTTAACAACAAGATTTTAGTATCTAAAAACTCTTTATAAAGTTGCCTGAACTATGTAACATCATTTGTAAAGTTTGGAATCTTTGTATTGTCAGAGAATCAATTTGATTCACAATCCTTTGGTTTTCATTTCAATTTATTGGCAATTTATAATGTTTTAATGATTTCATTCAATTTAGAAACAGGAAGGCAATAATTAAACTGGGAACCCCAAAAGCCAAACTTGGAATGTACAACAACACTGTAGAAATAAAACTATAAATTAATTTCCTCTTGTACTAAACAAAGCACAGACACTAATGATGCACATTTCCCAGAGCTGACATATTCCAGTTAATAAATTCAAAATAAAGAGATATCTTTGTACATTTTGTGCATTTTTTTCAGTTGCAATTGTTCCAGCCACTTTCTTCTGGTTTATTTGTGTCTTCTGCTATCTCTCCATCGTCTGCTGTCCATTTCTCCTTTCTTCTCTTCTAGTTTTTTTCCATTCTCTCTCTTCATCTGCTTTAACATAATAATCTTTCTCCTTTTTTAGTCTCCCAATACCCGGCCAATTGTACATTTTTCTTCCCTCCCACACAAAATATTTTTCCCCTCTCCATTTCACTCTCCCAGCCCCATCCCCTTCTAATCTCCCCCAACATCAGCTCCCTTTTAATTCCAGCCCCACCCAGTATCCGCTCCCTTCTAGTCCCCACATCAGCCCATTTCCAGTCCTGGCCCCCCATCAGTCCATTTCCAATCCTATCCGAGTCCCTTCATCAGCTCATTTCCAATACCAGCCTCCCATCAGCCCATTTCTAGTCCTTTCCTAGCCCCACCATCACTCAGCCCATTTCTAATCCAAGCCCCCCATGAGCCTACTTCCAGTTCTAGCCCCTCCATGAGTTCATTTCAATCCAAGCCCCCACCACAGCCCATTTCCAAACTTAGCTCCCCCAACACCCAATTCCCAGTCCTATCCTAGCCCCTCCATCAGCCCATTTCCTGTCCTAGCTCCCTCCCCTAAGAGCCCATTCCAAGCCCCCCTTCCCATCAGCTATTTGCAGTTCAAGCCCCCTTCCACTCAGCCCATTTCCATTCCAAGTCCCCCTCCCCATCAGCTATTTGCAGTTCAAGCCCCCCACTTCCCCTCAGCCCATTTCAATTCCAAGCCCCGTCCCCATCAGCTATTTGCAGTTCAAGCCCCCCACTTCCCCTCAGCCCATTTCCATTCCAAGCCCCGTCCCCCATCAGCTATTTGCAATTCAAGCCCCCTTCCACTCAGCCCATTTCCAGTCCTAGCAACCCCCCCAACCCATTACCAGTCCTAGCCACCCATAGCCCACTCCCAGTCCTAATCCCACCAGCCCATTTCCAGTCCTAATCCCCATCACCCCATTTTCAGTTTAAGCCCCCTCATAGCCCATTACCAGTCCTAACCTCCCCATCAGCCCACTCCCAGTCCTAATCCCACCAGCCCATTTCCAGTCCTAATCCCCCATCACCCAATTTTTAGTTTAAGCCCCCCATAGCCCATTACCAGTCCTAACCTCCCCATCAGCCCACTCCCAGTCCTAATCCCACCAGCCCATTTCCAGTCCTAATCCCCCATCACCCAATTTTTAGTTTAAGCCCCCCATAGCCCATTATCAGTCCTAACCCCCATCAACCCACTTCCAGTCCTAATCCCACCAGCCCATTTCCAGTCCTAATCCATCACCCAATTTTTAGTTTAAGCCCCCCCCCCATAGCCCATCACCACTCCTAACCCCCCCCATCACCCAGCACCACTCCTACCCCCCCCAGTGCCCAGCACCACTCCTAACCCCCCCCCAGTGCCCATCACCAGTCCTAACCACCCAGCGCCCATCACTACTCCTAATCCCCCCGCAGCGCCCATCACCACTCCTAACCCCCCCAGCCCAGCCCAGCCCAGCCCAGCCCAGCCAAAATTTAAAATAAAAAAAAGCTGTCTTCTGCCGCTTCCGGGGCCGCCGCGGCAGAATCGAGTGTGCCGCGGGGCCCCCCCTGTGCCTGGCAGAGCCTGCCCTCCAGATCCTGCCTTCCCCGGTATCAGTCCCTGTTTCCAGTTTGTCACACGCGCCGGCTTTCAGAGCGCGAAGGGAACTAGTTTCCCTTTCGCGGCTCTGTTAAGCCCGCGGGGGCTGATGGGAACTTCCCATCAGCCCCCGCGGGCTTAACAGAGCAGCGAGGGAGAAACTCTCCCCTCGCGCTCTGAAAGCCGGCGCGTGTGACAAGCTGGAAACAGGGACTGATACCGGGGAAGGTAGGATCTGGAGGGCAGGCTCTGCCAGGCACAGGGGGGGCCCCGCGGCACACTCGATTCTGCCGCGGCGGCCCCGGAAGCGGCAGAAGACAGCTTTTTTATATTTTTTAAAATGCGGACCTTCCCGCGTGCCAGCTGCAAGGCCTTCGCGTGCCACAGCTGGCACGCGTGCCATAGGTTTGCCATCGCTGGCCTAAGGCACCAATACCTTGAGCCAGCTCTGGGGTCAACCCTGTCCTCTTGTATTCCATTGACAATTTACAGAAGCTTTTCCTGTAGAGAAGCCAGGATCTCCTTCCTTTTAGATGACTGCAGAAAGGTTGTCTTAATCAACATCTGGTATACTGAAATCACCTATTAGTAGCACTTCTTTTATAGCAATACTGTGAATATCTTCCTTGAAATCTGTCTACACTTCTGCCTGTGAAGGAGGGAGGTTTGTATATTGCAGCATTGTAAATAGATATTCCATTCCTTCATTCCCAATTAATTCTCACTGCCTCTTCCTTACTTCATAAGCCCTGCAATTCAGTTGCCTACATGCATAACAGTGCACGTGATGACTAGAAGGCATGTACTTTTACATGACCCATGAACATATTTTTGGGCAAAACATGAATGGAGATATGAAGCATGTATATTGTTTATAAAATAAGCTTGTAGGTTTACACCTACTTTGAGCAAGGGTAAAATGCAATGTGTGTTTTCAAGTCAGTTCTGACTCCTGGCGACCCAGCAATTCCTGGGTTTTTGTGGCAGTGTAACCGGAATGAAAATTCATTTTAGCCATGTTTCTACCGTTTTTGCGAGGCTATCTTAGTTGCCTATGTCGTCTTTATTAAATAGCCCCCAAAATAGGCGCCTACATGCCTTTCACACATAGGTGACCTGTTATAAAATTACCTTCTACATAATTTCTTTTTCAGTAATTAGATTTTGAATGTGCTGAATTATGAATGTATAGGGAAGCTGTATGAATGGACTATAGCAGTGATTGAAATGTTGTCAATTGCTGTTACTGCCCCTAAGTTTCAAACGTGTGCTAGCTCATCACTTTTGTGCACCAGGTTTAATAAAACTGCATCTAAAAGTCTCTGTTCAGTTTTCTTTCTAATCTCGCAGAATTTGCTAAACATAGTTCTGTTCAGTGTGTCCTTTTGCATATTGGGGTGAAAAGATTGAGCCGGATTGTTTTTTTTTTAAAGCAAGTGAAAGGTCCAACTTTATAGTATGTTTAAAACTCTGGAACACTTAAGGGTGAAGCAGACAGTACCCATAGAGTATTGTATGTAAGCAGATAAACTACATCCATGGGTACTTCTTGCAAGTAGAAGGACCAGTTGACAGACAGATGTGAACATTTATCCTTCTGTTCATTTTCCTTATTGCCCATGTATCTCTTTTAATTAAGTTTTTCTTATTTTTCCTGTGGTGATCTTCCTTGTATCATTCTTATGGTAATCTTTCCTCTTTTCACCTCATTCAGTTTGTTGTCTCTTTGCTGACCATTTCCTGGTCTTGTGTTTAGGGCTCAATTTTCACAGCATCTACCAATATAATTTAGGGAGTTGTGAGTAGACCGAACATTTGAAAATTTGCCTCCACATGGAGGCCAATTCTTCTCGGGGGATGTCTGTTCTGTCCGGACTTCCAAAATCTATACGGGCCGGATTAGAACCCGATTCTGCACCTGTAGAAGCTAGATGTTCCTGTGGGAGCAGAATCGGAGCACTTGGACGGCCTGGATGTGTAGCAGTCTCCCTGGCTAACCCTCCCCATGCATGGAGCCTTGGTACTGTGGCATCCCATTGCCATGGCACTGGGCACCATGCAAGAGCCCCAATGCTGCACACAACATATAAAATTCTTTTCCCCACCACCCGACCCCCGGAGGGACCTGCCAAGGCTGGAATTGGGCGGCGTGGAGCCTCCCACGTTGGCTTACCATTTCGGTGGGTTACTCCAGCACTGTTCGCCATTGTTGGGGGGGGGGGGACTTATTCCTCCAAGGTGGAATACGTTTCCCGTCTTTCTCCTCCAAGCCAGATGTACAGGGCCGTGACCAGAATTGGCCCTGTATGTCTGGGGCTATGGGCCTACCTCCACTCTGCCACACTCCTCCGGCCCTCCCCATTGCCGCTGTAAGTGCGGGGAGCTTTGAGAGCAGAATAGGCCCCAAGCGATTAGTGGAGGATGTACGTCCAAACCAGATGTACAGTCTCGCTAATCGCTGTTTGGCATGACCCCCTTAGTGGGTACAATGAACATAGTCATTTTACAATGCACATACTTTTATCTTCATAAAATAAGTGTTCCATGGGCATGTTTAGGTTTGGAGACTGAACTACATCCATAAATTGAATTTTCAGATGTATCCATACTGTTTCACATGCCCAATCCATCTGCAGAAATATCAGGTGCAAAGTAAATGGCTATTTTTGTAGCCCTGTAAGCTTAAGCGATTTTTCATCAAGAAGCCACATAGCTCTGCATCTCATTTATTATTTTTGTACTTAGCATATATAAACCCAGTGTAATGTTGCCATTAAACTGAAAGTTTTAGCTCCTCTCAGTCCAGAGATCCCTGTGACATTTAAATACCTTTCAGAAGACCTTTGAACAAAGTTACTTCCTTGTTAAGAAATATGAACAAATTCTTCCTTCAGTAGGGCACTGTGTGCCCTTATGGACCATGCAACAACAAACTAATAAATAGGCTGCATGGGTATGAAGATGGGGCTTTTAAAGCTTACTTTATGCTAACAGCTATTCATCTCTAGTAATTCTGAGCTAATATAATGATATATTTGTCATATTGTTTATGTTTATGTTTATTCATTTGATAAAAACCGCCTTTCTCTGACAATCAAGGCGGTGTACAATTAAAAACAATTTAAAGGAGGCCAAAGGCCAACGAAATAGAAAGAAAAGTTTACAATGTTCTGATAGGAGAATAGAAGAGATAGAGAGACAAGACAGGACATTAGTAGTTAGCAAATTCTGGGGGAGAGATAAGAAGAAGAGGGAGGGAGGATATCACACAAAGGGGGAAGGGAGGTCAAAGGCCAGGGAGTAGAGATGAGTCTTTAGATTTCGTTTGAAAGTGGTATACTGGAGTTCTAAATGGAGGGACGTGGGGAGGGCATTCCACAGAGCGGGGCCAGCAAAAAAGAAGGCAGAGGACCGGGTGGATTGGAAGTGAGCACGGGAGGGAGAGGGAAGGGAAAGGCGATTAAGATGGAAAGAGCGAGGAGCCTGGGGGAGTGGAAGGAAAGGAGATCCGTTAAGTATTGTGGGGTACTGGTGTGGAGAGCTTTATGAACTAGAGTGAGCAGTTTGAACTGAGTGCGGAAGGGGATAGGTAACCAGTGGAGGCAGAACAGCAGAGGGGTGACGTGATCCCGGAGAGTGGAGTGAGTAACAAGATGAGCTGCAGTGTTTTGAATCCGCTGAAGCCGCAGCAATTGGGATTTGGGGAGACCAGTGAAAACCGAATTGGAGAAGTCCACACGTGGCATGACTAAAGATATCAGTAGAGTAGTGAGGGCTGATGGGGAAAGAAAAGGACGGATTGCCCGAATTTGATGGAGAAAGAAAAAAGAGGTCTTAGTAATGTGCGAGATATGTGCATGAAATGATAGATCAGAATTGAAATGTACACCAAGGTATCGGAAGGTAGTGACTAAAGGGACGGGGGTGCCAGAGAAAGAGGGGGCCACCGAAGGAGATGCGCTACCGTGAGAAAACCAAATGGCGATTGTCTTGGCTAAGTTCAGGTGGAGACAATTATGTGTTAGCCAGTTGGCTACATCAGAAAGACAGGAGTTCAATACAGAAAGATCTGGACAAGAGGGGGAAGTATGGTGGAGCAGAACTATGTCGTCCGCGTAAAAAAAGGCAGATATTCCAGACTGATGTATTAGAAGAGCAAGGGGGGCCAGGAAAAGATTGAAGAGAAGGGGAGCCAAGACAGAACCCTGCGGAACTCCACATGGGAGGTGCAGGGAGTCAGAGGAGGGGTGGATGAGGAAGAGGAGAGAACGGTGCAAGACCGAGAGGAGAGAAAAGAGTGAACCCAGCGATAGACAACACTGCAGAGACCCGCTTCCCGTAAGCGAAGAAGAAGGGAGTGGTCAACTAAATCAAAAGCAGCTGAAAGATCAAGAGCAACCGCCACCGAGATGTCACCACGATTGTGAGCTACATGCAGTGCATTAGTTAAGGCAAGCAAGACAGTTTCAACACTGTGACCCTGTTACTTTTGATACAGAATCATACTCTGTACAAGTGTGTAAGAAAACCCAAATTCCATTCTGTATGATCTTGCTGTTATTTATTTCGTGACCTATAGCATAATCTAGTGGTTAAAATGTGGTATTGGAAGCAAGAACTGCTCTGTAAAATAATGATTTGAAAACTACAGCAACTAAAACACAGGGATGTGAAAAAACTCCTCTAGACTTACTATACACTCAAAATGACTTTTTTGTGGGGAGGGGCAGAATTTTGAATATATGGTGGGTGCATTTCACTCCTGGTGAGAGCAAAGACCTTACCATTATCTTCCATTCTCTTTCCCCATTCCACCCAAGTGCAAACTTCCCTATGCTGCTTTAGTCCCCCCCCCTCTCAAGTCAGCACTCTTACTCTTCTTCTTCCTCCTTCTCTCACTCAAACCTTATTCTTTGCCTACCTCTGTACACCTGCTGCAGCTCTTTCACTTCTCTCCATATCCTTACTGTTGCTCACAGACTCTATTAGGGCTGAAAACATTTGAGAGCAGCCCAACCCTGTACATAGGATGCGGAATTTAATATGCCAGCAGACCACCAGAAGGAAGCTGCCCTGGACACCCCCCCCCCCAAGTTGGCTAAGGCAGGGAGTGCAGATTCCTGTCACCAAGGGATTCACACAACGATTGACCCAGCATTACAACATTGCTGAGGTTGGTGGCGGGGTGGGGGAAGAGGGGGAGAGACATGGCCAGGCCGGCAGCACATAGAAACATCAGCAGAACAACCTCTTTGGACCTGAGGGCTGCATGTGGTGCTCGGTGGTATAAAGGGACTTGAATATCTCCATCAAGCCTACCCCAGCATACAGATTTTTATGCAGCAGGACTCTGTCCCTATTGAGGCAAGAGACTTCTTCACTGCTTCATTTGTGGTACTACTTGATTACTTATGCCATTGCAGGATCCTGTGGTGGCTTCATCTTGACCTCCAGTGAAACACTATTGAAGCCATTTGCTGCAGCTCAGCAGTGCGCCTGGTCCCTGAATGCCGATCTTAAACTCATCCTGCAGGGAATGGGGGAGGATCTGGCATCCCATGTGTAGTAGTTGAATGACCTGGTTCTTGGAGCAGGAAATTGAAAGCTGGGACTCTCAGGATCAAAAATTAATCATGCCTCCACTTTTTGGCAGCCCTCTGTGATCCAATATTTGTGCTATGTACCCTTTCTTCTATACTGTTGGAGGAGGCTATGAGCATATGGTGGGGCCCCCTCCACTACTGCATCATGAGCCTGCTCGCCTTTCCCTTGCACAATGAGCATGGTCGGGTCATGTGACAACCAATGGGTGAGGTCCCTGTCTTAACTGCTGTAGGCTCTCCTGCCACTTCAGTGTCTTCGACAGAATGACCTTTTTTGTTGCTGTGCACTTTGCCCCCCATTCTCTGAGTATGGGGCTGCTTTGCTGGGATTGGCCCCCAGAGGGCCACTAATGTAGATACCACTCTTCTTTGTGGCATGCTGATGCCAGCCATGGTTGCTTGTATTTAGCATATAAAAACCCATTGGAGTCTTTCAGCATTTGCAGCCTCAACTTGTATGAACCCTTTTGCCCCCAAATCCACCTGCATACCATCAGAGTCTGACTCCTTTCCAAGATCTACTTGCACCCCTTATGTTTTAAGGATTGCACATATTGTAAATAACCCGACCAGCAAATAAAGTAAAGTCAGGGAAGAACTTCCTTGTTTTGATGAGGAAGAGATCCGCCCATTTGATTGCATTGAAATTTCCAAACATTGCCACCGTGCCAAAGTCATCTAAACATAGTTGACCCAGGTTCATGTCCTCTCCAAGGTAGCCCTTCCTTTGTTATTGCACATAGTACATGAAGCTCAAATATTGTGGGTGCTACAGTTTGGCATATTATAATTTTGTATTTATCATCCTTTGACTATAGTTAGTAAATAACTAATGATATATTGTCTTCACGCTGTTCTATTCTGGAATCTCAGCAGAATCAGCTCTGGCTACTATTAATATTGGCTTGTCTGATCCTTGATCCAACTGTGCATTCTTTCAGGTCTTACTAACTTTTTCTGTTGGTCAGCTGTGAATAACTTTATTTGATGTCTTTGTTGGGATGTTATTAGTTACAGGTATGTACCTTCATTATCCCTCGGCACCCACAGCCTTTTATGGAAGTTTGCTGCCAGGTTCCCAGTGCAGATTTGTTATTGCATAGACATCTCTTGCCTTGAGTTGTGCATTCCTATGTATAGTAAAGAAGCATAGATGGTGGAGAAGCAGTTGTTTGAGGTAACCGGGGCTCTGGCTGCGTGAGCGGACTCTCCACTACCCGACTGGTTTGTGCAGTGGAGGAAATTACCCCTACTTCGTTATCTGGGGGAGACCTTCTGGAGGCATTTAAACACCAGCAGTTGCTCCACCAGTGAAAAGCAGTTGTTGGAGGTAACTGGGGCTCTGGTTGCATGAGTGGACTGTCCACTACCTGACCGGTGTACACAGTGGAGGACACTCCCTGTACTTCAACATCATCTGGGAGAGACCTTCTGGAGGAATTTTAATGCTGGCAGATACTCTGCGGCCGCGGACATGGCCCATGGTCTCATGCCCGAAGGGGTGCATGACCAAAGGGGTTTGCCTCTTTGGTGCCCCTTTGGGGCCCATTCTGGGTTTTCTCGTTGTGCTGCTGCTAGAGATTCCTAAGGGGCACGTGAAGAGGAAAACTAAAACAGTGTAGAAAGTATCGTTAATGCCTGCCTCAACACTCAAGGGGTCTTTTGGCCCTATGGAGCAGCATGTCCGGACCTTGGGGGAGTTAAAGATAGGCTTGGATCCAGCTTTTCTTAATCTCTCCGTGCATACATCTGGGTCTTCTCTTAGTTGCAGCGACAGGACTCTGCCCCCCAACCCAGATTCTCTTCAGGCCTGAATGGATGGGGAGTCATCTACCCAATTGTTAGCTCCCCAATGCTGCGATGGAGTTTGCTCCGTTGGCAGGCTTACCATTTCAGGCTACTGGCTCGATTTTATTGGTGCTTATTCAATTGGCTAAGACGGTAAATGGTTGAAGATCAACTCCCATGGCTAATCCCACGAAAGTTACATTGTTGGATACTTGGAAAATTGTTTCTGAAACAAATCTTATGCTGTCTGGGTTTATGGAACAAACTGTCACCTTTTCTGAACAAGTTGTTACAAAACTTCAAGAGATGGACTCAAGTGTGTCTCTGGTGTCTCAGTGGGTGGACAAAATGGAAGGCCAAGTAGGGTTGCTACAGTCTGCTGGTGCTATGGGACTAAAATATATTGTATTATATAAAAAGATTGAGACATTAGAGAATGCCTATAATGCTAAAAATATAAGGTCATTAAATTTTCCAAAGATACGTTTTATGTCCTCTCTGTTGCTATTCAAAAGATATTGCAAAGATATATTATTGTTATCCAAGGCTGATGCTATGTTACTCTCCCATGTGTATTATCTGCTGAAGCGGTTAGCATCTCGGACTGATGATGTGGCTCAGGTGGGAGAATAGTTTGATTTTGATTTAACTGCTTTTTTGGAAAACTCTAATGAAGTTATCACCTCCCATGCCACATTGTTAATATCTTTGGCTACCGTCACAGATAAATATTATGAAAGCTTATTTTTCTAAGAGAGATTTCCTTTTTCATGGACAGAAAGTATCCATCTTCCTGGACGTATCTCGTTTTACATAAGCGCAGAGGAAGTCCTTACTGCAACTTAGGCCTAGAGTCTTGGGCTGCAGGGGGGAACTTTCTTCCTCTGTTTTCCTTGCAACTGCTTGATTTCTTTGAATGCAGTTAAATGTTTTTTCTTTGATTATTCAGAATTAGAAAGTCTTTTAGATAATAGATAGGGTCCTGAAGGGGTTTAATTCTTTAAAGATTTATGTATGGATGTGAGAATTTTTTCTAGGGTTAAGGGTATGTTGGTTCCTGTAATTTTCTGAGTTGTTGCATTTATCAGAATAATTGTTTCTCTGTGATATGGGCTATGGAACAGGTCTCAAGGTGATGTTTTGCTTAGGTTATTAATTGCTTTATAAGTATGGTTTTGTTACTTGTTAGTTTCTTTTGTATTTACTTATTGTGTATACTTTGAAAAATTTCAATTTAAAAAGAAAAAAGAAGCATAGTTGGCTTCATCGCCACCAATCCTTCAGTAGCACAAATCTGTGAGCGCTCGGTACCGCAGCAATAGTCCTCACTCTGATTTCCCCTTTCTTTCCCTCCACTTCCTATCATGGTAACTACATTTATCTGCGCACATTCTTTAGGGCTGTCTTGGTTGGGGCTAATCTACCCTCAAGCACCCCTCTTCGGTTGTAAACCTTGCATTCTTTTTCTTGCAATGAATCTAAATATACTTCAGACTCAGCACATGCATGAAGCCAAATGGCTAAATCTCATGGGGCCTTTACATGAAGATGATGGGGGGGGGGGGGATGAGAACAGCCTAGGGCTCCCCAAGGCACCTCAACACACCTCTGACATCCGTGGAAAAACCCATGACAATCACATGATGCGAATCAAAGAGATGTGACACAAGTTCATCCTCTTAGGGGCACCTTACCCACAACGCTACTATTAAGCGCATCGCACGGTGGCTGTGTGAAATGTAAAAATGAGAGGTTGATTAGTTTCCAGTGTAGATGAAAAAGAGAGCCATAAGTTAATTGATTATAGTTATGTGCCTTTGTGGTGTTTATGCATACTAAAGTATTATCCAGGGTCTTCTTAGCACCGCAGGCAAGGCCTCATTCTCTTAATGCGAGGTTCCCGAGGAAAGGCATCCTTGACTTTGTGCTAGAAACTCATTTCTCCTTGTTGCTTTGGAGATGGGACCACCTCTAGTAGTGCTGTCCATGCTGTGCTTCAAGATACATGCCTATGATTGCACATATGCTGTGTATAGTAGTGTTAGCACCAGCAAGCATTTACAGCTGATATTCTAATGGCTTTCCAGGTAGCATGCCATACCCACAGTGGAAACAGAATATCATGGAGACAAGCAAGGTGCATGGAATCCCGGAACTGCGCTTTTATGCCCTCCCCCCCATATCCCCTTCCAGAACCAATGCTGCAGACTCAGGCCGGCCTGTGGAAGGCTAGAGGGCAGCACTTCATGATGGTGGCCATTTTATATTGGCTGCAAGATGGGGCAGGAGCCACTAGACTACCAGGGATTGAAGGTATATATGGGGGGCCCTGGGGGTTTGCAGGGAGGGGGATGCAGGGCCCCCCTCTTACTGTCTAGCTATCTGGGATTGGTTTTTCAAAAGGGTGGTGGGAGGTGGGTCATGGGTCCCTGCACCTTGCCATTGTGTATCTGGGGGAGGAAGGGGAGCATAGTCTGACTGGCTAGCTGGGACTGTTTGCCAGTCGGGGGTGCATTTATTCCCCCAGGCAACTCTTGATGGGGATCTGTGCTGCAGGGGGATCAGTGCTCGGGGGGGGGACGGACATTTATTTTTTTAATATTGTCAGTGCCACAAATCACAGCACTGTGGCACTGACAAAATTGTGGGTGGGAGAGACCAGATCAAGGCATGGGAAGCCCAATCATTGGCAGGGAAGAGCCCACATTTTTAGGCCTCCTGGCAGATAATGCCACCTTTGAGGTGGCATTATCTGCTGCCACAATTGAGCCCAATTTTGGCAGCCACCATGCAAAATCTTTTTCGTGTGGTGGCTGTCAACCATGACCACCTCGATTCCCCCTCAAGAGATCTGCACCGCTTGAAAATCAGATTCCGTGGGAAATTGCCTGCGATATCTGATTGATTGTTTTTGTGTGTTAGCTGTTACTGCAGGGTGCTAATCCTGTGTTAGTCCCTGCGGTAGCAGCTAATGCAATACCCCTAAAAGATTCCAACTCACTAATTGATAGATTTCATAGTATAAAAATGTGATCCCAAGAATCTCTTCCAGAAAATAACTTTTGAAAATACATCAGATCCATTTACACATTTTTCTGCAAACATAACTGCATATAGAGTCATGTTTGTTGTTGTTAAGTGCTATTGAGTCGGTGTTGACTCCTGGCAACCCTCTGGATAGTTGTCCTAAACTGTGCTCAGTCTTCAGTTAGGCAGCTGATGTTATTATATCGATCCATCTCATTGCTGGCCTTCCTCTTTTGTGTTGACCTTCAACCTCACCAAGCATGATGTCTTTCTCTAATGATCTATCTCTTTGCATGATGTGTCCAAAGTATGAAAATCTAAGTCCCCATCATTTGAGCTTCTAAAGAAAGCTTAGATTTGATCTCATGTAGTACTGACTGGTTTGTTCTTTGGGCAGTCCATGGGATACACAATATTCTTTGCCAGCACCATAATTTAAAAGCATCAAATTTCTTCATGTCTGTCCAACTTTCTCATCCATATGACGTTACTGGAAATAATATGGCTTGGACAAGTCAACATGCATTAATAAAATTAATGCGCATTGAGTGTCCATGGCCCTTTTATTTCTGTGGGGGCAGTGGCACTTAATGCATGTTAATATCATTAACACATCTTAACCTTTAGTAAATATACCCCATAAAGTTGCTGCAGGGGAAGCTAGAGACACACACATGGGAATTCCATGATGTAAAAAATATCACTTTCGTAATAAAACTGATTTTGTATCAGTACAAAATCTGTCAACTTATACAAAAATTCTGCTAAAATTCGGTGATCTTTTGAGATCTGCTTCTTAGTTGGGATCTCAAAAGATCACCGAATTTTAGCAGTTACTAAGATGCAGTAGATTTTTGCATTTTACTGCAGCTTAATTTACCATGGGAGTCATTAATCTGTGGTAACTCAGTAGCACAGGGTGGAAATTCTTGCAATAAATACAAAACTCTGCTTCATTTATCTTCATGAGCTGCATTATTCCTGGAAAAGAGCTGATATTACAATTCCTCCCTGGGTGAATCGGGTGATAACAAGTGGCCCAGTGTACCCAGAGAGCATTTTAAAGAGGCCCTGATCCTCCCAGAACAAATACCCCACCTCCCTGATTCCTTCAGGCAGTTTCCCCCCTGTCAGAAGACCCTCCCCCCAGCACAAGGCCCCACTACTTACTGAGGGGCTTTCTGATGTGGATTGGGTGAGACTGGAGCAATCTCCAGTCACTCCTACCCCACTGAGCACCTGGTTTCAAATGGCCAAATGAATATCTCACGATACTACCATTAGAGGGTCAGGCTGTCAAATAAAGATGTGCCATTTTGAACCCAGGCACATAGCTGGACAGGTGTGATTGAGGATTGTTCCTGCTCCACCAGCTAGATACCAGCTGCTTTATTTAAGTTATGTAATAATGGAGTGCTTTGAATGCATTTGCATGCTTTGCATCTCATTATTATGTAACTTGCATTGTGATAATGCACATTATTTTAAGATACAATAACATACAATTTGTCATTTAAAACATGTCATTTGGAAAAGTTGTGCCTTACTTAATGCACTTTAGTAATTATCCCCCTTAGCCTTAGAAATTGTCTCATTAAGGACTGATCATTGTTGAAGCTGCTTTGCATTGATAAATAACAAAGTTATTTTGTTTAATTGAATGATCCCCAGGGATAATCATCCAGTCATTTATACAGTTAAGAAAAGGACACATTTGACATGAAACTTGTTTCTGTAATTTTTTTTAAAATTAAGTATGTTGAGAAAAAAAATATAGGAAAATCTAAAGAACCTGTTTCAGGACTGTCAAATTATTTTGGGGTATAGAGAAAGGGTAATTCTGTAAGGTGTGAGTAGAGTTTCACATGTGTTTATGCAGATAAATCATATTATTTTTTAGTGACTTATGTAAATGACCACTTACATGCAGCTTTCCATTGGTCACTATGTCGAAAGTGCGCACCATGGACTTATAGTGTGCAATTTCACTGTGGGTGTGCAGAGAGATGGAGTTTGGGCGCAGCGTAGGCAGAGTACAAATTTACATGCACATCTTACAGAATATGACCCAATGTGCATAAGATATGCATGGTCATTTATTCCTGCTCTAGAACCTGGTGTAAGTAACCATGCTTTGTGGCCACTTATGCTCACATTCTATAACACCAAATTCACATAGCTTTGACTTTGTAGAATAGGTGTCATTAATGCAGCATAGATACACATGTATTTCTAGCCACTACTTACAGAATTACCCCCATAGTGCCATGAAATAGCATTGAAAACATCTGAGCCTTCTGGGAATTATTTTGATGCTACATACTTGGTGCCTTTTTTTGATCCTGCTTGTTTCTAATTCTTCCGTTTTTGCTGTAACCAACAAACTAAATTCTGGTTCTCTGTGAACAAGCAGAAAATAAGTCCTCACATATAGGGTGATGTCACCAACTGCGCCCTGTACAGGAACGCTCCCCAACTTCCAAAGGAAGCCTTTGGGAGGTACAGCACGCATGCATGCCTGCCTTCCCACCTGCCGCGGCACCATCTATTCCAGTCTTCTTTTTTCCAGAAAAAAAGTTTTTCTTTTTGGCCCTCATGGATCAATTTTCCCTAGATTTTCTTGCTGCCTGTCATTAACTCAGTCGGTCTCTACTGAGAGAGGTTATTTTTTCTCTTGTTTTTCTTATTTTTGGTGTTTTTTGTCTCTCTAGGGCATTTTCCCTCCTGCAGCACTATTGAGTTTACCTTGGCAGCGGCGGCATTTTTTGATCTGTCCAAGCTAGCCAGTGACTTCAAAAAATGCACCGTGTGGCAAGACCATCTCAGTCGACTGTCACAACTGGTGCTTACAATGCTTTAGACCTGATCATCAGCCCACGTCCTTCAATCTGTGCCTACAGATGAAGGGTCAGGAAAGACAAAGGAATCCCTCTTCGGCTCATTGGATTCAGCATCCTCAGCCCCGACTCCGTTGTCCATGTCCTTAAGAGTTTCTGCAGAGGCATCTACAGAGAGGGAACTCGGTGCCTAGTCAGAGCCATGGGGTCTGAGCAGTGAGAGAAGACTCTATGAGATCCTGTTGACGTTGAAGGGTGAGCACCGAGAGAAAGTTTGGATGCATCATCATTGCAGCCCTTCTCAACGCGCTGTGGAGAGTGAGGGCCAGGAATGGCTGGCCAAGCTTCCCCGGCAGGAGGAAACAACCCCCAGAATGGAGGAGTCGACCCCATTGCCCAGGAGGGCAGCCGGATGTCTCCCGATGCACCAATCATTGTGGAGTCCCTGCTCAACGTGTCAACACCAATGTCTGCTGCTGTGGCATCTTCCCCCTTGCAGATAGTGGTTCTTGAGGAACACCTTCGAGCCCTTTAAACTCACTGGGTAGCAGTTCTAGCCTTGCAAAATGCAGGTTTTGCAGTGCCAATGCCATTTTCACTGTACTCTGTCCAGTCTTTTCTAGAGATCCATGCCCTGCTTGTTGAGCCAGGCGCATTGGGTAAGAGGCTGGAATCAACACAGATTCCAATGGCTATCTCCCTCTCCAGCATATCAAAATCCAATGCCCAGGGTCACTATGTCTGCATATAGGGCAGCACAGGGCCCAGAAACTACCTCGAGGCAACATGGGGCCACCAGCATCCACCCTCTCCCTCATCGTGGAGCCAGTGGAGGGAGGAAACCCAACATTGCCTCCCTCTCAGAATCTGAATTGGAATGAGAGACTGAAGAGGAATCGATGGCATCGGACCTCTGGTACTGTGACCTTCTGTCCAACCTGTCACCTCCCCTTGAGTGGTGTAAGTCACCCCCGGAGGACATGTCCTTTCAGGACTTCATCAGGGACATGGCAAAGGCCATCCTCCCTGAAATCAGAAGAGGAGCTGAGGGTGGAGGAGCTGGAGCTTCTCCAGTACCCCTCAGTCCCCAACAAAGCGGTGATAGTGCTCAGGCACCATGCCCTGCAGAGGCTGCTGTTGCAGCTATAGGAAATCCCCCTCACAGTTCCCATCATCAGCCGGATGCTCAATTCCCTGTACCGGGTCCAGAAGGTCCCGGGTTTGGAGAAGCCTCAATTACCACACAGCTCCATCGTGGTTGAGTCGGCCTTGATGTGGGTTAAGAGCACCAAGACTCATTCTTCGGTGCCCCGGGCTGGGAGGCTCAAACCCTGGACTCCTTCAGGAAAAAATGCTATCAGGGTTCCATGCTGGTTGCCAGGGTCCTGGCTTACCAGACCTATATGAGTATATTCCTCAAAGACATCATGCTGGGCCTAGTGAAATTTGCCGCTCCATGTCCCTGAGGACTGTTGCGAGACCTTTTGGCCTCAGTGGCCCATGGCATGGACTGCTCTAAATTCATGGTGTGTGGTGCATAGAATGCCTTCGAGTCCACAGGTAGAGTAGCGGTGATAGGCATCTCTGACCACTGGCTGGCAGTGGGTTCAGGACAAGATAGCCAATGTTCCTTGCGAGGGGGAGAACCTCTTCAGGAAGCTGGTGGAGGAAAAGGCAGAGGAGCGTGAAAAGGACCATGTGATCCTCTCTAGGCTCTCTGTGGTGGGTCATGGTTGCCTACTTTCAGACCTTGGAGGTCTTCATCTTCCCATACTTGGATAACTGTCTCATCAAGGGTCCCACGCTGGAAAGCATCCAGCAGTCTGCGAAGCTCACCATTCAGGTGCTCGAGTGCCTCGGCTTTGTAATCAATTATCCAAAGTCCCATCTCCAGCCCACACAGAAGCTGGAGTTCATCAGAGCCCTCCTTGATACCACTCAGGTGCGGGCCTTTCTACCAGAAGACCACATGCAGCGGCTGGTAGCAGTGGCGGGCAATTGCATCTCCAGTACCCCACAATGGTCAAGGGATGCTGAGGCTCCTCAGCCACATGGAAGCCACAGTGCATGTCACCCCTCATGCCCATCTCTTCATGCAGCAGGCCCAATTGATTTTAAGTATGCAGTGGAAGCAGGTGACAGGCTGCCTCCGGGACAAGGTCACTGTCACCGTGTTCCTGATGCGATCCCTCGGCTGGTGGCTCAAGCCGATGAATCTGCTGCGAGGCCTCCTATTCCAGACGTCAGGCCCCCACAAGACGCTCATGATGGACGTGTCAAAGCTTGGCTGGGGAGCTTACCTGGACAGCCTGCACATGCAGGGACTGTGGTCTGAGCAGGAGAGCCTGCTCCAGATCAACCTTTTCTAGCTTCGGGCGATAGCCAAAGCCCTCTGTGCCTTCCTAGCATACCTGGCCAATCAGGTGGTCCTGATCCAAACGGACAACCATGTGGCAATGTTCTACATGAACAAACAGGGGGCACAGGTTTGTACCTCCTCTGCTGGGAGACTATTCGGTTGTGGAAGTCCGCTCTGCTGCATGGCATGGACCTTAGAGTGCCTGGCGAACTGAATGGCCTAGCAGACCAGCTCAGCCGAGTCCTTCAGCCACATGAGTAGACCTCAAAATGGTGGTGGTTAACTATATCTTTCAGGAGTGGGGCACTCCTGGGGTGGATCTTCAGCATGGTACACAATGCCCAGGTGGCCTGGTTCAGCCCTTGGAGGCTGGCCAGCAACCACCTGGCCTCAAATGCCTTCCTCTTCCACTGGAGAGAGGGCTTGCTGTATGCATAACCCTCCCCCCCAATACCACTCATGGCGAAACCCTCCTGAAGCTCCAAGCCAACAAGGGCTCTATGATCCTCATTGCTCCTTCTTGGCCTCGGCACCTGTGGTTCCCACTACTGTTGCAGTTTTTGCAGAGGGAGCCTCTCAATCTGGGTTTTGCCCTGGACCTCACCTCGCCGGAGGGCGGAACCTTGCTGCACCACAACATCCGCTTGTTGGCCCTCATGGTGTGGATGCTGAGCGGGTAGTCCTCTCAGAGCTCAGTTTTCCCGAAGGTGTTACCAACGCCCTTCTAGGTTCTTGCAAGGAATTGATACACAAGGCCTATGCACCTGGTGCATGGGCAGGGCACTGGACCCCTTTTCTTGCACAGTGGACCAGCTGCTGGAGTACTTCCTGCACCTCTCTGACTCAGGCCTGAAGTCAAATTCGATGCAAGTTTGCCTCAGCATGATAGGGGCATACTATCACAGTTCTGTGGGGAAGCCCATTTTGGCCCAGCCTTTTGTAGCTCGTTTCATGTGGGGTCTGCTCATCTTGAAGCTCCCACTCAGGCCCCCTATGGTGGCTTGGAATCTCAATGGAGGTACTTGCCCAGCTAATGCTGGCCCCATTTGAGACACTGAACCTGTGTCCCCTAAAATTCCTGAACTGGAAGGTCTTCTTTCTGGTGGCGGTGATGTCAATCTGATGCATCAGTGAGCTCCAGCCCTTGGTAGTGCACCCACCATACACCAGATTTAACCAGGATGGTTCTCTGCATGCACCCCTGCTTTCTGTTGAAGGTGGTTTCTACGTTTCACCTCAAACAATCGATAATCTTGCCAACTTTTTTCCCCAGCCTCACACTAACAGGAGAGGTGGCATTGTATACCTTTGACTGCCGTTGAGCCCTAGCCTTCTACCTGGAATGCATGAAGGTACACTGCCAGTCCACCTAACTGTTTGTCTCTTTAAACCCCAATAGGCTGGATATTGCTGTCTTAAACATAAGAACATAAGATATGCCATACTGAGTCAGACCAAGGTCCATCAAGCCCAGTATCTTGTTTCCAACAGTGGCCAATCTAGGTCATAAGTACCTAGCAGTTTCCCCAAAAGACACAGGTTCCACAATGCTTGTATTGGGTCAAGTAGTGATATCCTGCGTCCCTTTTAATAATGACTTATGGACCTTACCTCCAGGAACTTGTCCAGACCTTTTTTAAACCCAGCTACACTAACACGGTAGAGGGTACATGGTTATGCCATACTTAGCAGTAACAGAGCCAGAAAAAGAGGGGGCGGAGTACTCGTAATAGCAAAAGCTCATCTCAACCTTTCACCTACCTTACTAGATCAGCATGAAGGTATTGATATCCTCAGAATTGAAAGTCACACCATGGCCATCTGCCTTATCTATAGACCCCCCACTCCTGACATACAAACCTTAGACATAATACTTGAGGTTGCTTGTAACTCTTCACTGAGAAAGCCCTCTGTTATCTTAGGAGACCTTAACCTTGCCTCCTTACCAAATAGCCAAACATTATCCTTCCTTGAAGCAATGGAAGAAATGAAATTTAAACAAATAGTTACCCACCCCACCCACTGCAAAGGTAACACTCTTGATTTAATTTTCCTGCCATCACATTTCACACTCTCTCCATCTTCTACTCCTCCCACCACAACTCAGGTACCATGGTCTGATCATTTCATGATACATTTATCTCTTCCGTCCCAACCCACTAACTCTTCTCACAGCAACGTCAAATGCACAAAACAAAGATTCCGCCAGTTCAACAAGGAAATCTTTCTGGAAGCCATCTCTTCAAAATTAGACAATACCTCAAATAATCTCAATGAACTTGTATCCACTTGGAACTCCATTATTGAGGCGGAAGCAAAATACTTAACTTCAAATAAAAGAAAACCTAAAAGTACTTCATCTGAGAAATGGTACACTTCCGAGCTTGCTGCACTAAAGAAAAACCTTCGGAAATTAGAGGCTAAATGGCGGAAGAAGAAAACCACTGAACTTAGGGTACAATACTTCTCAAACCTTGAAACCTACAAGGAAGCCATTAACAACACAAAAAGATTATACCATACTAATACATTGTCTAAGGCTATCAACCGACCCAGGGAACTCTTCGAGATTATTGAATCTCTAACTAAGGTTCCTGATCATACCCTTAACAAAACTCCAATTGACCCGCAACGCCTGGCAAACCACTTTGCCAATAAGCTTAAACTAAGCACCCGTCCAGGTATTGTACTGACCCCTACCACATCAAATACCAGCACTGAGTGGGGCTCATTCCATACAATCTCCAACAAACAACTCTTGGATACTATATCTAACCTCAATACTACCACTTCATTACTCGATCCCTGCCCGGTGGCTTGGGTTAAGGCAGCAAAATCCGAACTAGCTCCATACATATTGAACGTTGTAAACCAATCCCCACTGCAAGACTTCATGCCGGATGACCTCAAATATTCAGCGATTTGCCCTCTACTAAAAAATAAAACCCTTAACAGTTTTGACCCTTCCTCATATCGCCCCATTGCCAGCATACCTTTTTTAGCCAAAATCATTGAGAAAGTAGCTCAGATACAACTACAAGATCATATTGACACCAACTTCCCTTTAGATGACCATCAATATGGCTTCCGCCCATATCATGGAGTAGAAACCTTACTCATATACCTTTTTGATTCACTAATCCGAGGTATGGATAATATAAAGCAAGCCTTCTTGCTCATATTCCTTGACATTTCCTCAGCCTTTGACAGTGTAGACCATAATATTCTCCTGTTCAGACTATCTCATCTAGGTTTGAAAAATACCACTCTTAACTGGTTTAAATCCTACATTTCAAATCGGTTCCAATATGTTCAGATAGATCATTCCCACTCACTACCATTCCCTCAAGAACGTGGTATCCCACAAGGATCCTCACTCTCCGCATTACTTTTTAATTTTTATATCCAACCTATTTGCACAATCTTTCAACGCCACAATCTAAGCTATTTTATCTATGCAGACTACATCATGCTGTTTGCCCCTTGTGACATAGCTAACCTTAATTTCAACAAAATCGCCACCTGCCTCTCTGAAGCTGAACAATGGCTCCGCTCAATCCATATGGACATCAACTTCAAAAAGACTGAAGCACTCTTCGTAACCAGAAATACCAACTTCACCCCTCCAGCTTCCATCAACCTGATGAACATTACTCTCCCAGTCAAATCTGAAATTAAATACCTTGGAGTTACTCTAGACAAAACGCTAAGCATGACACACCACATAAAACAGACAGCCAAAACTATATTTTTTAAGCTCAGAACCATACAGCAACTCAGACCACTCATTGACATCAAGGATTTCAGAACAGTTGTCCAGGCTCTCATTATGCCACATTTAGACTTCTGTAATGACATACTCCAAGGGACATCTAAAAAGAATCTACACATCCTTCAAAGAGCTCAAAATGTCACTGCTCGAATCATTGCAAAAGCCAAAATATTTGATCACATCTCCCCTATCCTATACGATCTCCACTGGCTTCCAATCTCTAGTAGGATTCAATATAAAACCCTTGTCACCACTTTTAAACTCATTTATGACTTAGCCCCACCTCAGTTAGCATCATTACTTCAGACTCCACCAAAAAACAGACTTAGAAGAAAAACAAATCTCAACATGCTTTTAATTCTCAATGCCGTGAGAAAATCGAAGCAAATAACCACCAACACTGCTTTTTCATATTATGCTCCTAGCCAATGGAACAAACTTCCACTAAAACTAAGAGAGATTAAGGACCTTATCTCCTTCAGGAAGGAACTTAAAACCTACCTGTTTAGTCAACATTACAGCAACCTACAACCTACAAGCGAATATAATACACAAGAATACACAACTAACCAAACACAACTCTACCCCACCTAATCCAAGACTCACTCCAATTAGCATCCTCTTATCTTCCCCTCACTTGGTTTGCAGCTTGTCGTGCTGCGAGGGCTTGTGTGCATCAGTGATGCTGAGAGCTAAACTATCTGTAGTTTAACTACTGGCAGGGTCTCCCAAGATGGACAGGTCTCAGCTGAGGTGCCAGACCAAGACAAACCACCCATCTGGGCAGCAGCAGAATGGGATAGTGTTGACGGCGGAGGATCACATTTCTGTGACAACGGCAACAACACCAAACTTAAACTGCGCAGAAGAAAGGCCCGGCAATCTACTTCTGTATCTTGCCATGAAAACCCAATGGATAGTTACAACAAAATTAATTGTGCTGTAGTGCTGGAAGATGAGACCCCCAGATCGGAAGGCACTCAACTAGCTACTGGGGAAGAGCTGAAGACTTTTCAGAGTAAAGCCAGCATTTATGATGTGGTTGGATCAAAGCCCTCGGGACGTCTGACTTCTGATGTAGCTGCGCATGAAATGAGAGTCAGAAGCTGTAAAGATGTCTTACACATTGGAACATGGAACGTACGAAGCATGAACCAAGGGAAGTTGGAGGTGGTCAAGAATGAAATGGAACGTGTACAACTTGATCTGTTGGGTGTCAGCGAACTGAAATGGACTGGCATGGGGCACTTTGCATCAGATGATCACATGGTCTACTATGCTGTAAATGAAAGACAAAGAAGAAATGGTGTTGCATTTATAATAAAGAAGAAACTTGCAAGAACTGTAAAGAAATACAATGCAGTCAGCGAACGTTTAATCTCTATTCGTCTACGAGGAATGCCTCTCAACACAACTATAATTCAAGTATATGCCCCAACAACAGCTGCAGAAGAGAATGAAATTGAAGAGTTCTATGAACAAATACAAGCTGAAATTGACAGAACATGCAAACAGGATATCCTGATAGTCATGGGTGACTGGAACGCAAAAGTTGGCAACAAAGAAGACGACAAAGTAGTTGGAAAATATGGACTTGGCAACATAAATGAAGCTGGAGAAAGACTGATAGAATTCTGCAAGACCATCGATCTATTCATCTCAAACACCTTCTTCCAGCAACACAAGCGGCGACTGTATACATGGATGTCACCCAATGGATTGTATAAAAATCTAATTGACTACATCTGTGGAAGTCAACGATGGAAAAGCTCTATAACATCAACAAAGACAAAACCTGGAGCTGACTGTGGTACAGATCATCAACTACTAGTATGCAAACTCAAGCTAAAGTTGAAAAAGAGCAAACCACTCATGAATGCAGCAAAATATGACCTTGAGAATATACCACTGGAATTTAAAGACTGCCTGCAAAATCAATTTGCTGCTTTAGATACAAATGATAGAGCTCCAGAAGAGTTATGGAATGACATCAAGAAGGTTGTGTTGGAAGAAAGCAAGAAGTCTCTACAAAAGGTGAAAAAAAAAACGGCCAAAATGGATGACGGAAGAAACTCTGAAAATTGCCCAGAAACGCAGAGAAGCTAAAGCCAGAGGAGAAAGAAAGACAATCACAGAACTCAACAGAGATTTCCAACGTGCAGCAAGACAGGACAAGGAAAAGTACTACAATGACGCATGCAAGGAAATAGAAGCAGAAACTATTAGAGGAAGAACAAGATCGGCTTTCCTAAAGCTACGAGAGTTAAGGAAAACGTTCCAGCCTCAAATTGGAATGTTACAAGATGCTCAAGGTTCTATGTTGAATGATGCTGAGAAGATCAAGAAAAGATGGAAGGAATATACAGAGTTTTTATATGATAAAGATGAAGTGGACCAACAGCCGTTTCAACCTGTACCTTATGATCGGGAACCATTGGTGATGAAAGAAGAAGTTGAAGCAGCATTAAAAGCCTTATCAAAGAACAAAGCACAAGGCGTTGATAGCATTCCCATAGAAGTATTACAGCAATCTGATGCAGCTGTTACCGTACTTACAAAGCTCTGCAAAGAAATATGGAAGACAACATCATGGCCAACTGACTGGAAAAGATGTGTGTTTATACCAATACTAAAGAAAGGTGATCCAACTGACTGTGGAAATTATCGCACAATCGCTCTGATCCCACATGCCAGCAAGATTCTACTGAAGATTATTCAAAAGAGACTACAACCATACCTGGAACAAGAACTACCTGAAGTGCAAGCAGGGTTCAGGAAAGGGCGAGGAACGAGAGACATCATTGCGGATGTTAGATGGATCCTTGAAAAGACTAAAGAATACCAAAAGGATATCTATTTGTGCTTTATCGACTATAGCAAAGCTTTTGACTGTGTAAACCATGAGAAACTCTGGGCCATATTAAGAAGCATGGGTATACCAGAACACCTGATTGTACTCTTGCACAATCTGTACATTGATCAAGAAGCAACAGTTTGAACGGAACAAGGAGAAACAGAATGGTTTAAAATAAGCAAAGGTGTAAGACAAGGCTGCATACTTTCCCCCTACCTGTTTAATTTATATGCAGAACAAATCATCAGAGAAGCAGGATTGTATGAAGACAACAGAGGTGTGAAGATTGGTGGAAGACTCATCAACAACCTTCGCTATTCTGATGATACCACATTACTGGCTGAAAGTGAAGATGATCTGAAACATTTGCTTCTCACAGTCAAAGAATATAGTCTCAAAATGGGCCTGCACCTTAATGTAAAGAAGACAAAAATCATGACAACTGGCATAATCAACAGGTTCATCGTTGAAGGAGAAGAAATTGAAATTGTAAACAACTTTAACCTACTTGGATCAACTACACAGGTACACTACCAAAAAACTGCCTCCAGTTTTGCAACTGATTCCTATAGATTTTGGGGTGGTGAATCCAGGAAAAATAGCCAAAATGTTCCATCACGTCACGTTTTCTTGCAAAATTAGATTTCTTACCCATATAAGGAATGTTCACATAATTTCTTTTTAGCCGACTGCAGTTTATTTTCTTGGCCCAAAATAGAGGTTGTAATGGTTAACTAACTAGAAACACTCCCTCATGATATTTTAGAGTGTTTTATATTCATTTTATACATTAACAGGACAATTGGGAGGCGGGGGGCTAAATCCAGTACTCGCGCTGGCGCATGTTCTTTCCTGTTCGCCTCGCCTCGTTCGCTCGCTCAAACACGGTGGTTGCGACATGAACGTTCCTGTCAAATTTCAGTTTCTTGCAAGTTCATTATTACCTTTTGTTTGCTCAGTCGTAATCCAGCTTTATTCCGAAGTGGTTCACTACAGTTGTAGTTTGCAGTGCTGTGTATTTGTGATGGCTCACAGAGCCAGAGGTTGCGTCAACTCTCCGGACAGTTTTTGTTTTATTTGTGGGGAATATACCGTGAAAAAGCGGCAGAGGAACATTTCTGCATTTATTAAAAAAGTATATTTCGCCTATTTCGGTTTGAAGTTAGGCGATCAAGACAAACCGTGGGCTCCTCACAAAGTGTGCAAGACATGTGAGGAAGATCTACGCTTATGGATGAAAGGTAAAAAACAAGCATTTCGTTTCGGAATACCTATGATGTGGCGTGAACAAAGAGACCACAGCAGTGACTGCTATTTTTGCTCTTGCATTGTGAAGGGATACAACTTAAAAAATAAGAACGTAATAAGTTACCCCAACCTTCCCTCAGCAATTAGGCCTATGCCTCATAGCAACGAAGTACCTGTGCCTGAACCACCAAAATCTTTGGATCATATTTGTGTGGACGGTTCTGATCATGATGAGACTCATCAGATGGCTTTTCCCGATGAGTCCAGTACTTCCGAGTTTGAAACTGAACCAGATCCGAAACCTGAACTTTTCTCTCAAGCTGAATTGAATGATTTAGTCCGGGATTTAGGACTCCGAAAAGATGCTGCTGAACTGCTAGGTTCTCGGCTTAAATAGAAAAATCTATTGTCACCAGGAACAACTTTTTATTGGTACCGCAACCGCGAGACACAATTTTTGAAGTATTTCAGCAAAGAGGAAGATTTGGTATTTTGCAACGATATACGGAGTGATGGAAAAGTTTAAACTCAAGTATGATCCTGCTGAATGGCGGCTGTTCATTGATTCGTCAAAAGACAGCATAAAAGGTGGTGTTCTTCATAATGGCAACACATTCGCTTCAGTTCCTATTGCTCACTCTGTTATTCTCCAAGAAAAATACGAGAATTTGGCCCTGATTCTTGAGAAGATTCGTTATGATGAGCATAAGTGGATGATTTGTGGAGACTTTAAAATTCTATCCATGCTATTAGGGCAGCAATCCGGTTTCACCAAATATCCCTGCTTCCTTTGCTTGTGGGATAGCCGGGCCCGTGACCTACACTGGGGGAAAAAAGACTGGCCAATTCGGGAGTATTTGAGACCCGGTGAGAAAAATGTTCTTCATGAGAGCTTGGTACCTCGTGATAAAATTCTATTACCACCTCTCCACATTAAGTTGGGTCTCATTAAGCAATTCATCAAGTCCCTTCCAAAAGATGGTGAGTGCTTTCGGTACCTTTGCTCAAAGTTCCCCCGACTTTCTGAAGCAAAGCTAAAGGAAGGAGTGTTTGTTGGCCCTGATATAAGGAAACTCATTTCAGATGGAGCATTCGCTGAAACGATGTCTGAGAAGGAAAAAGAAGCCCGGGATTCCTTCAAGGATGATGTTCTCAAATTCTTGGGGAACAGGCGGGATGAGAACTATAAGGATATTGTTGCCAGGATGCTCAATGCCTTCAAAGAACAAGGCTGTAACATGAGTCTGAAAGTCCATTTCTTGCACTCCCATGTGAACTACTTTCCCGAAAACTTGGGGGCGTACAGTGAAGAACAAGGTGAAAGGTTTCACCAGGACATCAAGGACGCAGAGAGAAGGTACCAAGGAAGATGGAACACCACTATGATGGCTGATTTCTGCTGGTTGCTGCTGCGGGAAACCCCAGATGAAAAATACGCCAAGCAGCGCACCAAGAGAAGCATTCGGGGGAAGAAGAAAACGGGCCCACCAGGAGATCGATTGACCCAAGAATGACTTTAAAATCTAAACTGTGTTGACAAATATCGTGTTTTTACTAAACTTTGAAATAAAAATTTGCTAGTTATTACCACAGTGTCGGATCTCATTTATTAGAATTTTATTTTCACACCATCGGGTGTTTGTCTTCGTGTATTGCAATGGTGCGGTTTGCGTTTTCTATTCTTACATACATACCTGTACAACATTTTTTGCACATTTCTTTGCTTTGCTTTGTGTCTAACCTCGCTCTTATATGCTCAATGTTTGTGCACATGTATGTGGCTGTTTTAAGTGCAGACAATTTTGCTACCATCACAGTGTGTTTTGTTGACATTACTCTATTCTTATGTGCTGCCTTGTTACAATTTTCTTTATTCTTATTTGAATAACTACTAAACAATTAGTATAAAGAATTAATCCAAGAAACTTTTATCTCGATCGCACTCAATCTGAAACATTCACCTCAAACTGCTAACCCAATGTAGCAAAAAATCTGTACGTGATGGAGCAAATTGGTTACCAGATTTGGATTCAGCGCACCAAAAAACGTAAAAATCAATCGAAACATTAGAGGCAGTTTAAAAATTTTTTTTTTTAGTGTACCTGTGCTATCAATAAAGAAGCAACAAGCAGTCAAGAAATCAGACGACGCATTGCTCTTGGCAGAATGGCTATGAAAGACCTAGATAAGATTCTCAAGAGCAGAGGTGTCTCTCTCCATACAAAGATTCGACTTGTTGAAGCCATGGTATTTTCAATAACATCATATGGATGTGAAAGCTGGACAGTGAAAAAGATAGACAGGAAGAAAATTGATGCCTTTGAATTATGGTGCTGGCGGCGAATACTGTGTATACCATGGACTGCCCAAAGAACAAACCAGTCGGTACTAGAGGAGATCAAACCTAAGCTTTCTTTAGAAGCTCAGATGACAAGACTTCGACTTTCATACTTTGGACACATCATGCGGAGAGAGAGATCATTAGAGAAAGACATCATGCTTGGCAAGATAGAAGGTCAACGCAAAAGAGGAAGGCCAGCAATGAGGTGGATCGATACAATAACAGCAGCTATGGGTACCAGTCTGTCAACAATGAGCCGCCTGACTGAAGACCGAACACAATTTAGGATAGCTATCCAGAGGGTCGCCATGAGTCGACTCCGACTAGACGGCACTTAACAACAACAACATATCACCACTTCTGATACTTCTAACCAGGTAAATCCTAACTAGCTCCTATTAACTATTCAGAACAGCCCCCTTCCCAACACTGTACATACGATTACAAATAACTATTGTAAATAGTTTTGTTTTAACCATGTAATTAATTTACAAACTTTTTCTTTGTAACATAGTTATTATATTTTCATTAATGTTCTATGTAATACAATATTTCACTGTTTGTTATATTGTTTTTAAGTTCCTTGTAAACTGCCCCTGATCTCTGGAAGGGGCGGTATAGAAAAAACACAAATAAATAAATAAAATAAACAGCTTTTGCTACATTCTCTGGTAACAAATTCCAGAGTTTGATTACACGTTGAGTGAAAAAATATTTTCTCTTATTAGTCTTAAATTGTTTACCCTGTAGCTTAAATGCATGTCCCCTAGTCTTTCTATATTCTGATGACGTAAACAATCGATCTACGTTTATCTGATCTCCAGGAACAAGCAGGAATAAGTCATCACATATGGGTACGTCGGTACCGACGGAGCCCGCGCGGGAAAGCTCCCCAGCTTTTCAGATTAAAAGCTTTTGGGGCCTCCCACTGCACATGCGCGCTGCCTTCCCGCCTTCCTGACCAGCTCTCGTCAGTTTCTTTTTTTCCGCGGAGCCAGCAGGTCGTGTTCCTGTCACCGCTGAAGAAATTGTTAATTTTATTGTTTTCTTTAGACCGCGTACCTGCCTTCCCCATTCTGAAACCGGTACTGCCGGTCTCTCTTTCTTTCTTTAAAAAAAAAAAAAAAAATATTTTTCTTTTCTTCAGCACAGCTTGGTACTTTGTTAGGCCTTCAGGCCTACACAAATTCTCCTCATGGAGAAGCCAGTTCCTGCTTTTAAAACGTGTACCAAGTGCAGTGCTGTCATTCCTGTTACAGACACCCATGAATGGTGTCTTAATTGTTTAGGACCTGACCATTCCATACCGGACTGCCCATCCTGCTCCCAGATGTCGAAACGTGGATTGCAGAACCGGGCCAACAAGTTCCATGTGCTGTTTCCTTCAGAAGCATCACAGTCATCCAGGTCTTCCTCTCCGGATGGATCTCAGGTAACCAAAACTCCAGTGGGCAAATCCTCTAAAAGCAAATCTCTTTCTAAAGATCGAGAGGCTCTCAATTCTGAGTTCGAGGATTCTGCCCAGGCCAAAAAACCCCGGCGGGAGGTTCCGGCCTCCAAAGCAATCATGGGGTCACTGGTTGACATCGATGGCGCGGCCTCGACAAATCACCTGTTGTGCTGCTCTGGGGTACCGGCCCATACCGGTACCGACATCCAGGCAGCAGTGGCGTCTATGGGCAATACTGTCCAAGTCATGCAGCAGGCCATTCTGGCTTTTATTAATGCTGCTACGCCCTCGGTACCGCGGCCAGCGGTACCGGGTCCGGTTCCGGTAATGGCTTCCATACCGGAACCGAGGCCATCGTCTTCCAAACGCAGATCGGTTCCGCATGCCGAATCCGGGCTTTTGCCCGGTACCGATCCCATACCCGGTACGCCCGATGTCGATACCGAACGGTATGCGTATCGTGCGTTGGAAGCACATAGAGGATACTCTGCTTCTTCAGAGGATTTTAACTCCTCTGATGATTCTGATGAGTTCTCCCTTGATCTTCCTGAGGAGCCTTCTTCTCCTAAAAGGAGAATGTCTCCACCAGAGGATTTGTCCTTCCAGGACTTCATCATAGAAATAGCTAAAGGTCTTTCTATTGCTTCATCCTCTGAAAAGGAACCCAGATCAAAGAAACTGGATATTTTAGGATACTCTAAGTCTCCTAAAGAGGCAGTCACCCTGCCTATCCATGAAATCCTTCAAGAACACTTGATGGACTTATGGGAGGCTCCTCTAACATTGTCTCCTTCTTCTCGCAGGTTGGACACCATGTACCGTGTCCCCCCTTCTCCTGGTTTCCAAAAAACCCAGTTGCCTCACCATTCTATTGTGGTGAAGTCTGCAATGAAGAAGATAAAGAGTACCAAAAGGCACTCTTCTACTCCTCCAGGGCGAGAATGTAAGACTCTAGACTCTTTTGGCAGGAAAATTTTCCAGGCTACTATGCTTATAGCCAGGATTAATTCCTATAGCCTTTACATGGGCATGTTTCTCAGTGAAATCGCTCTAAAAGTTTGGCATTTTGCCCCCTTCATCCCTGAGGATAAAAGGGAGGAGTTCATTTTCTTAGTGAAACACCTTTTGGATATTTCAAAGTTCTCCAATAGGGCAGCTTTTGATTCCTTTGAGGGTGCTGGTAGGGCTTCGGGCATTGCTATAGCAGCCCGACGTCTTGCTTGGCTCCAGGCTTCTGATCTAGAACCTTGGGTCCTAGATGGCTTACGGAATCTGCCCTGTACAGGTGAGAACTTATTTGGTGAGGAGTGGCAAATTAAGGCCACTCAAATGGACGCAGAAAATGCCAACTTGGATAGACTTTCTAAGTCTACCTCCACTCCTGCCAAAAGAAGTCTTTTAAGAGGCCTTATTACAAGAAGTCCAGATTTTCCACAAATACTGGCCAACAATCCTCTCAGCCTCGTTTTGCTGCTAAACGTCAGCAACCTAAACAGACAAGGTCAAAGCCTGCGGCGTCTGCTACGCCTCAGCAGGCTCAACCCCCTCAGGGGTTTTGACTAGCCCCTAGAGAACTTAACTTTTTTGGCTCTAGAACAACCAGAGCCCCTCACCACTATGGTGAGGCAGTTCAATTCTCCCCCATCTCTCCTGACCCTCTTGGGTCAGGAAGTCTCCTCCCTCCTTGCCCAAGGGGCAATAGAGGAGGTCCCTCTTCTTCAACAGGGGACGGGATTCTACTCCCCTTATTTTCTAATACCAAAGAAGACAGAGGGCTTCAGACCAATTCTAGATCTGAGAGAATTGAACAAATTTCTTTTCAAGGAGAAATTCAAAATGCTTTCTCTGGGCATTCTCCTTCCATACCTTCAGAGTCAGGATTGGCTTTGTTCTCTAGACCTAAAGGATGCGTATACACACATACTCATCCACCCATCCCACAGAAAATACCTTCGATTTCTGTTTCAGGGACAACATTTCCAGTACAGAGTACTCCCCTTCGGTCTAGCCTCTGCTCCAAGAGTGTTCACCAAATGCATGGCAGTCGTAGCTGCCTTTCTAAGAGGCCTGGGAATTTTCATATTCCCATACCTGGACGACTGGCTCATCCGAGCTCCATCTCAGTCCCAGGCCAGATTTTCCCTGGACCGCACAAGGCGTCTTCTGCAGTATCTGGGACTGGTAGTAAACCTTCCCAAGTCTCAACTAATCCCTACTCAGTCTCTCGAGTTCATAGGGGCCCAGTTAGACACCATCACTGCGAGGGCCTACCTGCCTCAGCTCAGGGCCCAACGCCTGCTGAGTTTGGCCTCCCAAGCTCAGTCCAGCAGTCATTTGACAGCCCGGGAAATGCTGCGACTTCTGGGCCACATGGCCTCCACGGTACATGTGGTGCCCTACGCTCGTCTGCATATGAGAGCAGCTCAATGGACCTTGGCCACCCAGTGGACTCAAGCATCTGGAGCGCTCTCCGACCAAATACTCACCTCAGGCCGTCTGTTTTGGTCCCTCCAATGGTGGACATCCACCAAGAATCTGTTGTTGGGGGCCCCCTTCCAACCTTTGTTGCCCCAAGCAACCCTCACAACAGATGCCTCCCAGACAGAGTGGGGAGCTCATCTTCAGAACCTCTCCACTCAGGGCACTTGGTCTCCACAGGAGACCACCCTTCATATCAACCTCCTGGAACTGCGAGCAATTTACCTTGCCCTCAAGGTCTTCTATACCCTCCTTGTCAACCTGACTGTCCTAGTTCAGACAGACAATCAGGTAGCCATGTTCTATATAAACAAACAAGGAGGGACAGGCTCTCTGTCGCTTTGCAACGAAGCTCTCAGATTATGGGCCTTCGCCAGAGAGCATCAAATTCACCTTCTTGCAGTGTATCTTCCAGGAGTTCAAAACTCTCGTGCGGACAGACTCAGTCGAGTTCTGCTTCCACACGAATGGTCCCTACATATGGACCAGATACGCAGAATCTTTCAGGAATGGGGGACCCCGGACATAGACCTCTTTGCAAGTCCGTGGAATGCCAAACTTCCCCGGTTCTGTTCCAGAACTCAGTGTCAGGGAGCTCAGGCCCACGATGCCTTCCTCCTGCATTGGGGTCAGGAATTCCTCTATGCCTTTCCACCCATTCCTCTAATATCCAAGACTCTGTTCAAGCTCCAGAGGGATCACGGGACTATGATCCTCATAGCTCCCCGCTGGCCACGCCAGGTGTGGTTCCCTCTACTTCTGCATCTCTCCCAGGGATCCTCCCTGGACCTGGGAGCTGCGCCAGACCTCCTGTCTCAGGAGAAGGGGACTTTGTAGCACCCAAACCCCAAATCCCTACATCTCAGAGCTTGGTTACTGAAGGCCTAAGTCTTCAAGACTTTAATCTTTCTCAGCCTGTGAAAGATATCCTTCATGCCTCTAGGAAACCTTCCACGAGGCGTTCTTATGCTTTCAAATGGAAGCGTTTTTCCATTTGGTGTGCTCAGCAGGGTCTTGACCCTCTAGCACTTCCTTTGAATTCCCTCTTGGACTATCTCCTGCATCTTTCAAATGCAGGCCTTAAGACGAATTCAGTAAGGGTCCATTTGAGTGCTATTGCAGCATCCTTAAAACCTATAAATGGACAACCTGTCTCCTCTCATCCTCTTGTTGCACGTTTCATGAGAGGCCTGACCCTAACTAAACCTCCCATCCGACCTCCCCCGGTAGCATGGGATTTGAACCTAGTTCTAGGTCAGCTTATGAAGCCACATTTTGAGCCTTTGGACTCTACCTCCTTCAAATTTCTTTCCTGGAAGGTTGTTTTCCTTATTGCAGTCACTTCGGCTCGCCGCATCAGTGAACTGCAGGCTTTAGTGGCTCATCCACCTTATACTAGGTTTCATCATGATAAGGTGGTCCTTAGGACGAATCCCCACTTTATGCCCAAAGTGGTCTCGCCTTTTCATCTTAATCAAGAGGTATATCTACCTGTCTTTTTCCCGGCTCCTCATGCATCCAGTGCAGAGAGGAACCTTCATACTCTGGATTGTAAAAGAGCTCTTGCCTTTTACCTCAACAGGACTCAACCACATCGAAAGTCTTCCCAACTTTTCGTGGCTTTTGATCCTTCTCATTTGGGACTTCCAGTCACCAAGCGTACACTTTCCAATTGGATCGCTCAGTGTATTTCTTTTGCTTACCAGAGTAAGAACATTTCTCTGGAGGGCCATGTCACAGCTCACAATGTGAGAGCCATGGCCACTTCTATGGCTCATCTTCACTCTGTGTCCATAGATCAGATCTGTCGAGCAGCCACTTGGGCCTCGGTTCATACCTTCACAGCCCATTACTGCTTGGACAAGGACTCCCGCCGGGATGCCTTGTTTGGTCAGGCTGTCCTCAAACACCTGTTCCATACTTAAACAACTCCTGCCCACCTTCCCTGGATGGATGCCTGAGATCCATACGAAGATGGTTTACCCTTGGAGGGGGATCTCCCAGGCATCTTAGCTAGGGAGTCCCCATATGTGATGATGACTTATTCCTGCTTGTTCCTGGAGATAGCACAGTTACTTACCTGTAACAGGTGATCTCTGGGAACAGCAGGAATTAGTCATCACAACCCACCCACCTCCCCTAGGAGTTCTATCTCTATCTATCTTCCTGTCCTCTCTCTCTATTGTCTCAGCTTTAAACTCGAACTGACGAGAGCTGGTCAGGAAGGCGGGAAGGCAGCGCGCATGTGCAGTGGGAGGCCCCAAAAGCTTTTAATCTGAAAAGCTGGGGAGCTTTCCCGCGCGGGCTCCGTCGGTACCGACGTACCCATATGTGATGACTAATTCCTGCTGTTCCCAGAGATCACCTGTTACAGGTAAGTAACTGTGCTTTCCACTCCATTCATTAATTTATAGACCTCTATCATATCTCCCCTCAGCTGCCTCTTTTCCAGGTTGAAGAGCCCTAACCTTTTTAGCCTCTCTTCATAGGGGTATCCTTCCATCCCCTTTACCATTTTATGGCTCTTCTCTGTACCTTTTCTAATAACACTATATCCTTTTTAAGATATGGCGACCAGAATTGCACACAGTATTCTAGGTGCGGTTACACCATGAAACAATGCAGAGGCATTATAATATCCTTTGTTTTATTTTCCATTCCTTTCCTTCTGATACCTAGCATTCTATTTGCTCTCTTGGCTGCTGCAGCACACTGGGCAGAGGGTTTTAACATGTTATCCACGATGACGCCTAAATTATTTCCTGGGTGGTGGTTCCTAATGTGGAACCTTGTATCGTGTAACCATATTTTGGTTCTTTCTTAGGTGCATGACTTTGCACTTGCCCACATTAAATTTCATCTGCCATTTGGATGTCCGGTATTCCAATTTATCGGAATGCTCTTGCAATTTTCCACAATCCTCATGGGTTTTAACAACTTTAAATAGTTTTCTGTTATCTGCAAATTTGATAACCTCACTCATTATTTCCTTTTCCAGGTCATTTATGAATATGTCAAAAAGCAACGGACCCAGCACAGATCCTTGGGGTACTCCACTTTCTCCATTGGGAATATTGGCCATTTAGCCCTACTCTCTGCTTTCTATCTTTTAACCAGTCCCTGATCCACAATAGTTTACTGCCTCCTATCCCATGACTTTTCAGTGCTGCCAAAAGTCTCTGATGAGGGACCTTGTCAAAGGCTTTCTGAAAGTCCAGATACGCTATATCAACCGACTCACCTTTGTCTATCTGTTTATTCATACCTTCAAAAAAACATAACAGATTAGTAAGTCAAGATCTTCCTTGTCTAAAGCCGTGTTGGCTGTCTCCCATTAAGACATGACTATCTAGATGCTCAGTAATTTTGTTCTTTATTATGGATTCTACCATTTTTCCCGGTACTGATGTCAGGCTCACCAGTTTGTAGTTTCCCGGATCATCCTTGGAACCCTTTTTAAAAATTGTTGTTACATTGGCCATCCTCCAGTCTTCAGGTATGACAGATGATTTTAATGATAGTTCACAGATTACTAACAGCAGGTTTGCAATCTCATATTTCAATTCTTTCAATACCCTTGTATGTACACCATCCGGTCCAGGTGATTTGCTACTCTTTAGTTTACCAAATAGTTGTAATACATCTTCCTGGTGCATCGATATTTCTTACAATTCTTCCGCAGTATCATCTTTAAATACCACTTCCTCAGTAAAGACCGAAGCAAAGAATTCGTTCAGTCCCTCCGCTATGGCCTTGTCCCCTCTTAGTGCCCCTTTTACCCCTCTATCATCTAATGGTCCAACTGACTCTCTCACAGGTTTTTGCTTTGTTACGCATTTTTGCTTTCACAGCAAGCTTCTCCTCAAATTCTCTCTTTGCCTGCCTTATCAATGCCTTGCATTTAACTTGCCAGTGCTTGTGCTGTTTCCAGTTTTCATCATTTGGCTCTTTTTTCCATTTCCTGAAAGATGCTTTTTTGGCAACAACAGCCTCTCTGACCCTCACCTTTAAACCATGCTGGCAGTTTTTTGGACTTCCCTCTTTTTTTTAAAGCGTGGAATACAGCTGGTATGGGCTTCCAAGATAGTATTTTTAAACAACACCCAAGCTCGATGTAAGTCTTTAACCTTTGCAACTGCTCCTTTTAGTTTTTTCTTAACTATTTTCCTCATTTTATCATAGTCTCCTTTTCGAAAGTTAAAAGGTAGTACTGTGGATTTCCTTAACATCCCTCCTCAATTAATTAAATCAAACACCATCATGCTATGATCACTATTGCCAAGTGGTCCCAACACCCTTATCTCTTGCACCAGATCTGGTATTCTACTAAGGACTAGGTCGAAACTGGCTTTCCCTCTGGTCAGTTCATGAACCAGCTGCTCCAAGAAGCAGTCATTTATTTCATCTAGAAACTTTATCTCCCTAGCATGTCCTGCTGTGACACTGACCCAGTCAATACCAGGATAATTGAAATCACCCATTATTATTACTGTGCTGTAACTTTTGTTAGCTTCCCTGATTTCTTTGAGCATTTCATCATCTATTTGTTCATTCTGGCCAGGTGGTCGATAGTACACTCCCACTGCCATTGCTTTCCCCTTTTTACATTGAATTTCAATCCATAGAGATTCTACAGCAAATTTTGTTTCCTGTAAAGCTTTAATCCTTTGTGACTCAATGCCCTCTCTAACATAAAGCTGGAGGGGTTGTGCTCTATCATTGCGATATAGTTTGTACCCAGGTATCACAGTGTCCCACTCGTTGTCCTCCTTCCACCATATCTCTGAGATACCAATCATGTATAACCTCTCATTTAGTGCTATCTATTCTAACTCTCCCATCTTATTATTTAGACTTCTAGTATTTGCATGCAAGCATTTTAGAGACTGTATTTTATTCAGATTAATCTGGCTATCAGTAGGCAGGGGTAATTTGGAATCTTTAAGCTCTGTCTTCTCCGTACTCAAGGGCATTTGGGCTACTTTGGTCTTTATTGGAACCTCTCTGCTGATATGCCCTAACTTCATTCTTTTGGTAGTATCCTTCAAAGATACTTTGTTCCAAACCATGCGTTCTTTGGCGACTGTCGGCTCTCCCTTATTATCTAATTTAAAAGCTGCTCTATCTACTTTTTAAAGATTAATGCCAGCAGCCTGGTTCCATCCCGGTTAAGATGAAGCCCATCCCTTCGGAAGAGCCCCTCCTTTCCCCAGAATGTTCCCAACAAATCCAAAACCTTCATCCTTGCACCATCGTCTCATCCACACATTGAGACTCTGAATCTCTGCCTGCTTTTTGGGTCCTGCGTGTGGAACAGGAAGCATTTCGGAGAACTCTACCCTGGAAGTTCTGGATTTCAATTTCCTACCTAAAAGCCTAAATTTAGCCTCCAGAACCTCCCTACCACATTTTCTTATGTCATTGGTACTGACATGTACCAAGACAGCAGACTCCTCCCCAGCACTATTTAAGACCTTGTCTAGGTGTCGTGTGATGTCCGCTACCTTTGCACCAGGCAGGCATGTTACCAGGCGATTCTCACATCCACCAGCTAATGGATTGCATCACTCACACTTATTTCCAGGGTTGGGTTGCATCTTGAGGGTCATGTCACAACCCACAATGTCCATGTGATGGCTGTGTCTGCAGAGGAAATCTGTAAAGCTGCTACGTGGTCTTCGGTCCATACCTTCGTAGCCCATCACTGTCAGGATGGGGATTCCCCATGGAATGGCAGTTTTGGCTATTCCAAGGTCTTAGAGTCAACTCCTGCCCACCAGCCCTTCTGTCCATCCAGGCTACCTACAAAAACCTCTCAGATCGATGTCTGCTGAGAATGTTGAATCAGATGAGTCCCTCGGGGGACTATCTTGCTGGTCTTCCTGACTTCTCCAGTTGGTTGCCCCTATTGGGCTGTTGACCTCCTCGGGTTCCGGTAGCTTGTAGCTTGGGAGTCCCATATGCGAGGATTTATTTCCTGCTTGTTTACAGAGACAACACAGGAAAGCATAGTTACTCACCTGTAGCAGGCATTCTCTGGACAGCAGGAATAAGTCCTTACATACCTCCCACTGCCCCGGGAGGTTACTTTTTGGCTCCTCCTATGTTATTGGATTGGAAAAGATGGCACCGCGACAGGTGGGAATGCAGGCACACATGCACAGGTTCTTCCTAAAGACTTCCTTTGGAAGCTGGGGAGCGTTCCCGTGCAGGGCTCCATCAGTGACGTCACCCATACATGACCACTGTTCACGGAGAAAACCTGCTACAGGTGAGTAACTAGACTTTCTCGCAGAAGTCTGGACAGCTCAGAAGTGTTCATTTTACTTTGATTCTATAAATGATTCCCTGTTGGATACCTCCTTTTCTTTCTGGTTAAGACATTTCAGCCCTTTTTGCAACATAAAAGTTCTGGTATCCTTGCAAAGCAAGTTGCAGGCATAATGGAGTGTTACTTTAAGAAGGCAATTTATAAGTAGTGACATCTGTTTTAAAAAGGGTGTCTGTATATGATGTGTAGAAATGTAATATGCTACCAGCCAGGCAACGTGAAGCTTGTGATCAACAATGAGTTGTTGTTTGTTGGGGTATCGGGAGTCTCAATCCAGTGTTTATCATCCACTTAGAATCTGCTCTCTAGTGTGACCCCATTTCTTCTAAACTAACCCTTCTTGTAAGCCAGGGAACCTCCTGAGCAATCATTTACCTCCATAAAATTTATTAGCAACATCCCTTTCTTTTCCATGTTGTCATAATTACTGGAGACCTTGATCACGCGTGATCCACGCCAAGGAAAAGTACACTGCACCTGTGTATTCACAGAGGGCTTTATCCAGATGCAAATATTCCTGATCCAGAGGGCCCAGTTCAAGGAAATCTATATGGCAAAAAACTCGTAAAAGCCATCTATAAGAGCTCATTGCTAATATCTCATGTCTAGAAGGGTATGCATTGACACTAGGGAGGGAGACATTTTAGGGATGGGGATGGAGTGAACATAAAAAAACAAAAAATCAGGCAGATGTGAAGGATTGCAGGAACTGCCTCATATTTCTATGACAGTCTAAATCAGAATTTATGTGTCGGCTCTCTGTAGATGAATGGAGATCTATAACACTGATGCAGGTTTGCTGAAGACAAATGGCTTTGCTGTGATGCTGCCACTTTTTTCCTTTTCGGTTTTTTATGCAGCACATTTTCCTAGGGACCTGAAACAGACAGGACTTACATAATCTGTGACTTTCTCATTTTCTGTACTTAATCACTCCCAGCACTGCAAAATTAATTTTAAGAACTCCAAATAGTTCTTAAAAATAGCATGAAAAGAATGGAGCTGATGTCTGAGCTGATGACCAGAGGCCTACTTCTAAAAATATTTAGGAAAAATATATTTAAAAATATCTTCACTCAGCAAAAAGAGAACCTGGCGAGTAAATAGTGGGCTGTCATGGACTGATTAATATCAGTGGTTGAAGTTGTCGGCAAAGAAGCCCTTTGACAAAGCCATTTTATATACTGCGAAACCAGTGGCCGGGGTCATGTTCAGTGAACCTCCAAGTAAAGCCATTTAGACAGAAGAGAAATTTTCAGCTGATGTGAACTGTTTAGTAAAATCAAATAGATGGAAGATAGACAGAAGAGTTATTTTCATTATGGACGAGCTGTGAAGATATGGAAACATTGTAGTTTTAGAGAAGGACCTTGAAGAGCTTTGAGCATTTTCAAGAGAAGATGAGTATAGATGTTCTTAAGTGATTTTTCAACAGTTGAAGTTAAATAAAGTTTTTTGCAATACAAATTTTATATTTACATTGTTGTGGGTCCTAAATGTTTTTTGGTTTGACGCTTATCTAAGAAACAAGAGAAGGTGTATGATTCCTCTAGAAGCCTTGGATAAAAATAAGATAGTTTGAAAGGATCCAAGATGCCTATAGCTGCTGGATATTCTACCATGAATCTGTTGTTGCAGAAAATCTTTAACCTGTATGCAAATGTTTGTGCATGTGTCTCCATTGAGGGATACAAACGCCATACACTGTGAAACTTGAGGAAATATAGTGGACAAATACAATGATATTTTAATGGCATGGGGATCAGCTGTGGTGTTTAAATGCCAACAAGGATATTCAGCGGCACCCAAGCCACTAAGAACTATGCCTTCTCTTTATATGCACCAAACCTGTGGAATGCTCTCCTTGCTTCAATCAGGGCCGGCCCGTCCATTGAGCGAGAATGTTTTTTGCACAGGGCCCCGCGCTTCAGGGGGCCCCGTGCAAAAAACATTCTGATCCTAAAGTCAAATTTAAAAATAAAAAAAAAGCTGTCTTTTCCCGCTGCCGGGGCCGCCGCGGCAGAATCGAGTGTGCCGCGGGGCCCCCCTGCCCAGCAGAGCCTGTCCTCCCCTGTATCCGCTCTCTCGTACAGCTGCCTGCAGTCTCACGCGCCGACTTTCAGAGCGCGAGGGGAGAGTTTCTCCCTCGCTACTCTGTTAAGCCCGCGGGGGCTGATGGGAAGTTCCCATCAGCCCTCGCGGGCTTAACAGAGCCGCGAAAGGGAAACTAGTCCCTTCGCGCTCTGAAAGCCAGCGTGTGAGACTGCAGGCAGCTGTACGAGAGAGTGGATACAGGGGAGGGCAGGCTCTGCTGGGCAGGGGGGGCCCCGTGGCACACTCGATTCTGCCTCGGCGGCCCCGGCAGCGGGAGAAGACAGCTTTTTAAAAAAAAAAAAATTTGGCTGGGCTGGGCTGGGCTGGGCTGGGGGGGGGGGGGGTAGGAGTGCTGCTGGGCTGGGGGGGTTAGGAGTGCTGCTGGGCTATGGGGGGCTATGGGGGGCTGGGGGGGGTTAGGAGTGCTGATGGGCTGGGGGGGGTTAGGAGTGCTGATGGGCTAGGGGGGCTGGGGGGGTTTAGGAGTGCTGATGGGCTATGGGGGTCTGGGGGGGTTAGGAGTGCTGATGGGCTATGGTGGGCTGGGGGGCTGGGGGGGTTAGGAGTGCTGATGGGCTGGGGGGGTTAGGAGTGGTGATGGGCTATGGGGGGGCTGGGGGGGTTAGGAGTGGTGATGGGCTATGGGGGGCTGGGGGGGGTTAGGAGTGGTGATGGGCTATGGGGAGGCTGGGGGGGTTAGGAGTGGTGATGGGCTATGGGGGGCTGGGGGGGTTAGGAGTGGTGATGGGCTATGGGGGGCTGGGGGGGGGTTAGGAGTGGTGATGGGCTATGGGGGGGTTAGGAGTGGTGATGGGCTATGGGGGAGCGATTAGGACTGGGAGTGGGCTGATGGGGAGGTTAGGATTGGTAATGGGGTATGGGGGGGCTTAAACTGAAAATTGGGTGATGGGGATTAGGACGAAATGGTCTGATGGGGGGGTTAACACTGGAGGTGGGCTGATGGGGTTAGGACTGGTAATGGGCTGTGGGCTGATGGGGGTTAGGACTGGTAATGGGCTATGGGGGGGTTAGGACTGATAATGGGCTATGGGGGGGCTAGGACAGGAATTGGGCTGATGGGGAGGGGTTAGGACTTGAGGTGGGCTGATGGGGTTAGGACTGGTAATGGGCTGTGGGCTGTTGGGGGGGTTAGAACTGGTAATGGGCTATGGGGGGGGGTTAAGACTGGTAATGGGCTGTTGGCTGATGGGGGCTGTCTGGTAATGGGCTATGGGGGGGTTAGGACTGATAATGGGCTATGGGGGGGCTAGGACAGGAAATGGGCTGATGGGATTAGGACTGGGAGTGGGCTGATTGGGAGGTTAGGACAGGTAATGGGGTATGGCGGGGCTTAAACTGAAAATTGGGTGATGGGGATTAGGATTGGAAATGGGCTGGTGAGATTAGGACTGGGAGTGGGCTGAGGGGGAGGTTAGGACTGGTAATGGGGTATGGGGGGGCTTAAACTGAAAATTGGGTAATGGGGATTAGGACGAAATGGGCTGATGGGGGGGGGTTAACACTGGAGGTGGGCTGATGGGGCTAGGACTGGTAATGGGCTGCGGCCGATGGGGGGGGGGTTAGGACTGGCAATGGGCTATGGGGGGCTGACTGGAAATGGGTTGATGGGGTTAGGACTGGAAGTGGGTTGATGGGGGGGCTAGGACTGGTATTGGGTTGGGGGTTGCTAGGACTGGTATTGGGTTGGGGGTTGCTAGGACTGGAAATGGGCTGATGGGCTAGGACTGGAAATGGGCTGATGCAGGGACTAGAAGGGAATGGATGCTGGGTGAGGCTGGAACTAGAAGGGAGCTGATGTTGGGGGAGGATTAGAATGGGATGGGGCTGGGAGAGTAAAATGGAGAGGGGGAAAATATTTTGTGTGGGAGGGATAAAAAATCTACAATTGGCCGGGTATTGGGAGAGTAAGTGGGGATTGAGGATGGAGGGGTAAAATTTGAGAGGATGAAATAGGAATGAGGAAAGAGCAAAAGGAGAAAGATTAGTACGTTAAAGCAGATGTAGAGAGAGAGAATGGAAAAAAAAACTAGAAGAGAGAAGAAAGGACAAATGGACAGCAGATGATGGAGAGTTAGCAGAAAACATGAAGAAACCAGAAGAAAGTGGCTGGAGCAATTGCAACTGAAAAAAAAATGCACAAAATGTTGAAAGATATCTCTTTATTTTGAATTTATTAACTGGAATATGAAAGCTCTGGGAAATGTGCATCATTAACGTCTGCGCTTTGTTTGGTACAAGAGGAAATTAATTTATAGTTTTATTTCTACAGTGTTGTTGTACATTCCAAGTTTGGCTTTTGGGGTTCCCAGTTTAATTATTGCCTTCCTGTTTCTAAATTGTGATTCCTTGTTTGGTAATGGTCTATGTTCTGCATGTGTAACTGAGCTGAGGTATTCTGTTTATGTAATTCCTATTTGACATTGCCACTTGTTCTCTTTCCCCAGTAGGTCATGTATTGTTGTTCTCTGAAATGTATTGGTTTAATATTTGCAGTGTTGCCTTTTGATAGGTAGGGTATGGTGCTTTGTGAGTCCTGGTAGTGCTGTTAGGATACGGCGGGTTTGCTATTGGTTCTAAATGGGCAGTGTTTGTAGTAGTTCCTAATGTGCCTGGCGGTTGGCACTGGATTATAGTAATGTAGAAATCTTTTAGTCTGTCTTTATCCATACACTCATTAAGAGACATGATGTTTACTAAAAGTTAGTGTATGTTAGCATTATGCAAATATTTATGCAAATAAGGCCACTTATGCAAATGAGGCCCCGCACCGAGTCTCCGCACATGGCCCCGCACCCCTCTTGGGCCGCCCCTGGCTTCAATCCATGCCATCTCCAACCAGTCAACTTTTAGAAAAGCCATAAAGACTCAGAGGGGAGTGGAAGCACAAATGTTCCATCTATTCTACGAGCACATACCATAGATATGACATATACATTGTCTGTTAACCCATAGCTCAACTTCCTCTTTGTAAATGTGAAGATCTTCTTTCAACTTGTAATTTAGTTCCTCCTGCTGTACCCAAGTTCCCCCTGTCCTACCCAAGTTGATGTTCCTGTCAATGTTATTCACTTGTTTCAGTTTAATACCGTTCTATGTAAAACAGTTCTGTTGTTCATGTTCTAATAAACCGTGCTGATTTTGAAATAGTGTGGTATATAAAAGCAAATAAATAAATATCTGGGTTGTGCTGCTACTATCCAGATAATTATGGCACTTATCCAAATAGTAGCCATTTTCAGTCTCTATCTGGGTAATTTATCCAGATAGCAATTTAGGATGACTTTTGCTGCAGCACAAGCTATCAGGATAACTTATCTGGGTAGTGGCAGAAAATCACTACTATCCAGATATAAGTGCCACGGTTATCTGAATAGTGGCTGTACCACTCTTACTCCACCCACGGACCGCTCTGGCACCAATCAGAAAGTCTATGCAGATATTCAGTGACAATATCCAGATAGTGCCCCTGAATATCTCTATCAGTACTCTTATCTAGATAACTTCCATGGTTATCCAGACAAGGACTTTTGAAAATCAACTTCAGTGGTATCAAGCAAGTGTTTAATGATGGCAAACTAAGTGAACAATACAAACTGGAATATGTGAAAAGAAAAGGAAAATAAAGAATTACTTTTGACAAATGAGTGAGAGCAATATTATTTGATCTCTGTTCATGGTAATTATTGCTTCATTAAGAGGTCTATTTGCTAATCTGTATTTGCCTTTTAATGTGGGAATTATCACGTGCTAACGGTGTGGTGCTGCATTAACAGCATGTGGGGAGAGATGCCCTGTATTAGAGGCATGGGGGAGGCTAAGCCTACTCAGGACTGGTGCAAGGATATGAGATACCTTAGGCAATCCTCATTTCCAGGGCCATCCCTGCTTTAACCCCTGAGCCCATTGCTATTGCTGCTGCCCCTCACTCTGTTAACTCGAGTGCCATGGTGCCTTTTTATCTGTTCTTCTGGGCTGTGATGTCATTCATGCTTCTGCCCCTCCCCCTCCCCCCTACAATTCAACTTCCCGATAAAGGATGTGGAATCAGAGGGGAGTGGAAGCACAAATGTCACCTTGGCCTAGAAAAGAAGGTAATTCCAAGCCTTAGTGTCTTTTTAACAGTATTGTTGCCGCTGCACATCCTGGTGAGGGCTGGCAGCAGCGGCAACGGGTGCTCTCTGACCATTGGCGGTCTAGTTGACCACCTAGTTTGCCTAATGACTGTGCCAGCCCTGAGCCTACCAAGCTCCAACTGCAGCCTTCCCGAATGAAATAAACTGGCAATGTTATTTACTTCAGAGGTCGCCAGCCACTCAGCCAGCAGCAACAGCTTCTTCCTGCCATGTTGTCCATGTTGCTGTTGCAACTCACTCCTGTCTCTTGCCTGCCTTTCTTCTTGTTCTCCCTCTCCTTTCATTGTGCTGTGTTCTGCCTGTGGCAGTCAGATGACTGGGGCCTAAGTCATTGCCTTCTTATTATGTCACTGTCAAATGATGTTACTGTATCTCTGTGTGGTCAGCAGGGCAGATTGATTAGCCATTGCCAAGACAGCAGTTGTACATAGGGCAGGGAGCAGCGGGCAGTGCAACAGATGCCTGAGTCAGCAACCTGATGAGCCCAGTGGCCATGTGGCACTCCACCCCATATCTGGTTGCAGCTTGCTGGGGACGAGGAAGTGAACTCTGCCTTCTGCCACCTGTATGTTCTTTCTGTCCACACAGTTCAGTCTTAGAAACTTTGATCTATGTAGGAAGGAGGCAAAGACAACAACTCTGCTCTTCTTACAGTGTTGGTTGGACCTTGGGGGTAAGGAAGAGTAGCAGCAGTTATAGCATTGAGGTGAGGCTGTAGCAGCAGAGCGCAGACAAACCAATAATACCAGGAGTCTGTTCAGAAGGTCCAAATCATTTATTTGTGCACAAGTCTCAAGCAAAGTCAGTTTCAAAATGGCTGAGCAAAGTTTTCTGGCAATACAACAACTTTTATAGACTTTAGCCCTATTCTAGGTATAGCAAGACATTTCATTGGTCCCGGTACTCTCCCGTACCTCCCGTACCCCTTCTATTGGTCCCGGTACTGATATGATTATCCAATTATGTTCTTTCAGTGGGCTCAGCACCTGCTTACCCCCCTTCTAGTCCCAATTACAATGGCCTGTTCACCAACTTGTTACTTTCCTACTTTCAAGGCTATTGGGCTAGTTAATACGTGCAGGGGAGCAGGACTCTGCAACCTTTCTGTCATCAGTTTTAATTAAATCCTTCACAACTGTATCCTCTTATCAGTGACTTTTTAAACATATTTTTCTGTATTTTTCCATCGTTCAGTTCTGCTTGTCTAAGCTAATCCAATACTTTTGCTAAGTTCCAGCTCTACAGGAGCATATTGGGGGATGTGCAATTCCCATAGGCCTCTTCACTAGCTTCATTTACAGGTCAAGCTAGCTAGGCTTGCTTGCTTATATCAGACAATGTGGATCACAGGCCTTCACCTGCCACATTCCCCCCTTTGATTATTCTCACCCTATTACTGAATAAGGTGTGAGAATTGAATCACTTCAAAAGAGTTATACTAGGGTTCTAGAATTCCGACTATATGCAGGAGGTGCTGGTTGGTACAAGGCCATAATCTTAGTTGCGGTCTTCTGCTCTACTGTACTTTCAATAGCACTATGAATAGAACGCATACAACATGGGATTAGACATGGTAATAACAAAATAACAGCAATAAGTATTAGCACTAATATAAGGAAAGTTTTAAGTCCTCCCAGCCATGAGAAAAGGTTAGCAAACCAGTTAGGGAATTTCAGTGAGTGCCAAGTCTGTACTGGCACATAAGCATGTCTTTGCATATCCTTAGCAATTTCTTCAACTACTTGACCCTTATCATCTATTTTTAAACAACAATTGGTTAAATTCAGCTTACCACATACTCCTCCTTCAGCTGCTAACAAATAATCAAGTGCTAAGCGATTCTGATATATAGCAGTGCGCTTCTGAGTACTTTGTCTGGCTAAAAGTGTGAGAGCTTGGCTAGTTTCATTGGTTATTATTTCAACTACTGCTTGTAAGCGAATAATACGATTAATCATGTAGACTGGGGTTCGATAACCATACATACCATCATCATTCCAAGTGGCAGGCCCATAATACTCAATGATTCTCTCTGGTGGCCAATCATCACCCTTCCACTTCTCCCACTTGCCTACTTGGAGGGGTGATCTCTTCTGTCGTAGTGCTCTTTTGTGTCTGTGGGTAGTGTATACTGGGTATCCTAATTGTTCTCCATGTTCAGTGTTTAACAGGAAGAAAGAAGGTCTGATGGTCCCTAAGACACATGCCCCTCCCCACTGGGGCGGGAGTCGTGCATACGCTCGGTTTCCACAGATCCAATATAGGCCAGGTGGGGCTTGCCAAGCATGGGTTTTGGCAAGATTAGTCCATAAATCAGCAAGTTCAGGAAATCTGGCTAATGGGTTAGGAGGTTCAGGGTGTTTGATTCCTGACCACCATGACGTCTTTTTGGTAGTGGCATTATAGAATTTCTGGCTAAGACAGACCAGCTGTCTTACCTGTTGGGTGAACTGAGGTCCAGTTCTGGTATAGCAAAGACGTCCAACAATTGAGTGCGCTAACACCCATTCGCTAGTAGCCTTGTGTAATTCAGTCTGATTGTAAGTCAGAGAATAATTTAATTCTTGTGCTTCCCATGGCCACTGGTCTCCCATCTGGGTTCCGCCACAGAAATAACAATCTGAGATTTTGAGACTGGATACTACTGCTCCAGCTAATTCTAAGAATAAATTCTGAGAAGGATGAGGGATCTCAAACTTATTTACATGCATGGCCTCATAGAAGGTGTTATGGATATGATATTTAGATGACTTGTGGGCTTGGGTATTCAATCTTATATACACAATGGTTCCTGGATCTGATCCAGTACCTGCAATACGTAGACCAAATTTGTATCCTTGTTTCCATACACTAGGGTTGCGTATCCGTAAGTGTAAGGGGTTACAAGCATCTTTCTGACATTTGTCATCTGTTGTTGACTTGGTTAGAGTGGCCATTCGTTTATCTATCTTTTCGTCAACTATACCATTATTCCATGTAGCATAAAAAACACATTCCCAATTCGGGCAATAGTAATCTGCTTCTGGGGCAGTACTATAGCCTGGTTCCTTTTTACCTGTGCACTTTCTCCATCCTGTGGCACCCTCTGGGCACATATACTTATGGTCATTTCGATACGCTTTTTCCCAGGTACCACAGTTGGAGCGACTATCTCTATTTATAACATTACAGGCATCGAAATTCAAAACAACAGGTCTACTAGTATCTTTAAGTGGTTGTGTAGCAGTTATTATAGGTCCATCTGCATCCTTCCATCGTATTTCCAACGTGTAATAGGATGGATTCTGATGTGGATTATAGCATACTCTAGATTTACCATCAGTGCAAACATTTAGTTCAGTGGTGTTATATATACACCGAGTCACTTTACCAGTGCAGGTATAATAAGAATGGTAAATCAAAGTCTGAGTTACTTTCAGTCCAGTTCGAGTAGAAGTAATGCAAGCAGTGCATGGAGGTAAGGCATAAGTCAGTTCAAAACCTCCAAAGCAGGCAACCAGGGCAAAGCAAAGGTAAAGATACATGTTGATTGGAGTTCTTCTGAATCCTCAGCTTGCAGATCTTGACCACGACGTTCTTTTCTTCGTCCCGTTCGCTAATGAAGCAATTCAACGGGTGCTGGGTGTTGATTGAAGATCCTCAAGTTGTCCATTACACATTAACCAACTTAGCAATTTCAGTTGGCTTGTGAAGTTTGGTCAATCAATTTATTATCAAAGTAGTGTGGTAAATCACACACATGAGGTTCGTTGAAAACAAACTCTTGCTGTATGGAAAACAGCAATCCTCTTCGAAAGACTTGGCTACTGCAAAGCACTGTGACAGAATGCTTATACTGCTGGTTGCCGTCTCAGAGTAACTCGCAAGGGTGCATTGAGATGCTGTTCTGCTGTCCACTGCTCAGGTTCAGGATCAGCGGCGGGCTTGACTCTGCTGTGGTGGATCCAGGCGTCGATCTCCGCTACCTTTACTGCAGTTGGGGTAGACAGGATGACGGTGTATGGTCCCTTCCAATGGGGTTCCAACGGTGTCTTCTTCCAATCTTTGATCCACACCGAGGTACCAGGCTGGTAGGGATGCAGAGGTTCCGTCAAGTTGATAGGCAACTGGTCTTGGATCCACGCATGGAGAGTCTGCAGAACAAAACTAAGAGCTAGGAGTTCTTGCCTGGTTATTTCTGAACCAATTTGGGCTAGACTTCCTTTAATTCCCTGCACTATTGGTGGGGGTTTACCGTACAGAACTTCAAAAGGGGAAAAACCTGTTGATTTTACAGGAGCTGAGCGTATTCTGAGTAAAGCTATTGGGAGCACTTGGGGCCACTTTAGGTGTGTCTCCTGACAAAGCTTAGACATTTGGGCTTTTAGGGTACGATTCATTCGCTCAACTTTCCCTGAACTCTGGGGTCTATATGCAGTGTGGAGCTTCCATTGTATCTGCAAAGCTTTTGCTAACTGTTGAGTAATCTGGGAGACAAATGAGGGTCCATTGTCTGACCCTATTACTGCTGGAATTCCAAACCTAGGGACAATCTCTCTCATTAAAACTTTGGTAACTTCTCGGGCTTTCTCAGTTCTGGTTGGGAAGGCTTCTACCCACCCAGAGAAAGTACAGACTAATACTAATATGTAATGATATCCATTGGCTCTTGGCATTTCGGTAAAATCAATTTGGAGGTGGTGCATGGGGGTTATACCTCCTGACTGAACTCGGGGTGCCGTTATAAGGCCTTGCTTGGCATTATTTTTGGCACAAGTTAGACATTGCCGTGCTACTGAAGCTGATATGGTTGTCAATAGAGTAATATAAAAATGTGGTCTGAGTGCTTTTTCCATAGCACTTTTCCCATAGTGGGTGGCTTCGTGAAAGGCTTTGACAAAGGATGGTCCTAACAGTTCGGGAATTACTATTCATCCAGGGGGTTGACTGCCCTCTGCTGGTGGCAGCTCAATCCATCCATCTTTCAGTACTCCATCTTCCTTGTTACAGTAGTAATCTAATTCTTTGGTGGTATATCGTGGTGTCCATAAGTTTAAAGGTACTGGAAACAATGCTGCTTGCATTGGCATGGCTTGTGGTGTAATTTGTCCTGTCATAGCTGCTTGTCGTGCTGAGGCATCTGCAAACCTATTTCCTCGGGCAACTTCTCCTTTTCCTCCTTGATGTCCTCTGCAATGCATGACAGCTACACGAGTTGGGGCCCAAACTGCATCAAGTAACATCAGTATCTCGGGGCCATACTTGACTGATTTTCCTCCAGATGTGATGAGCCCTCGTTCCTTATAGAGAGCTCCATGGGCATGTAAGGTAGTAAAGGCATATTTGGAATCTGTATATACATTTAACAGAAGTTTCGCTCCTAATAATAATGCTCGGGTGAGTGCTATCAATTTGGCTTTCTGGGCTGATGTGCCTGAGGCTAGAGCTGATGACTCAACTACTTCATGTTGAGTGACAACTGCATATCCGGCACAGTGTCGTCCATTGAGGATGAGACTGCTCCCATCAACATAATAAATTTGATCAGGATTGTCTATGGGCACATCTGTTAGGTCAGGTCGGCTGGAGAATACAGTGTCCATGACTTCGATACAGTCATGTTCTGGGAGTTCTTCACTAATGGGTATCAAGGTGGCTGGATTCAAGGCATGACTCACTTCCAGTTGTATCTGTGGGTTTTCACATAACATGCTCTGATATTTCAACATTCGGGAATTGGTGAGCCAGTAATTTGCTTTTTGTTCCATGAGGGCAAGGACTGCATGTGGCACAGTGACTCGCATATTCTGTCCTAATGTGAGCTTGTCTGCTTCACTCACTAATAATGCTGTAGCTGCAACTGCTCTCAGGCAAGGTGGCCATCCCTTGGCCACAGTGTCCAACTGTTTCGATAGGTATGCTACAGGTCGCTCCCAATTTCCCAATTTCTGAGTCAACATGCCTAAGGCATTTCCCTGTGCTTCATGTACAAACAAGTGGAAAGGCTTGTGAACATCTGGTAGTCCAAGTGCTGGTGATGACATTAATTCTTCCTTTAACTTCTTGAAGGCTGTATCCTGCTCAAGTCCCCACTCCAGTGGCGACTTTTCTTCTCCTTTTGTGGCTTCATACAGTGATTTGGCAATTTGGGCAAAGTTGGGTATCCAGATTCGGCAATATCCTGCCGCTCCCAGAAAGGCTCTGTCTTGCTTTCTGGTTGTTGGGGTTGGAATTCTGCATTCTGCTTCTTTTCTCTCTGCCTAATCTTCGGCTTCCTTGGGTTATACGAAAACCCAAGTATTTCACTTCTTTTTGACATAGTTGTGCTTTTGCTCTGGAAACTTTGTATCCAGCTTCATCTAGTAACTGCAAGAGATCTTTGGTGGCTTGTATACATTCACTTTCTGATACGGCAGCTATCAGCAGATCGTCCACGTATTGGAGAAGCACTCTCTTCCCCGGGGCCACTGGATAGCTGGAAAGGTCTTGATTTAGTGCAGCACTAAAGATGGTAGGCGAATTCTTGAATCCTTGGGGTAATCGTGTCCATGTGAGTTGGCCCCCTCTTCCAGAGATGGGGTCCTGCCATTCGAATGCAAACAATATTTGACTTACAGGGGCTAGTCTTATGCAAAAGAATGCATCTTTTAGATCTAGTACAGTAAAGTGGGTAGCTTCAGCAGGTATCAGTCCTAGAAGAGTATAAGGATTGGGTACAACTGGATGTATAGTTTCAACTGCTTCATTCACTCTCCTTAGATCTTGCACTGGGCGGTAATCATCTGTCCCAGGTTTCTTTACTGGCAAAAGTGGAGTGTTCCATGGGGATTGACATACTTTTAGTAGGCCATATTCTAGTAATCTTTGCAGGTGGCAATGAATGCCTTCAATTGCAGTTCTTGGGAGAGGGTACTGTTTGACATGTACTGGTGTAGCACTAGGCTTAAGGGTTACAATTACTGGAGCTATATGTTTGGCTTGGCCTGGAGGACTGCCTTCTGCCCATACTCCAGGTGGTGCATGGATGTTCTTCAAAGTTTGTTCGAAATAAGTGTCTTGGACAGAATCATCAATGTAATACCTCCATTCTTCTTCTCGGGGAACTGTCAGCAGCATTATTCCTGCTGGTTTGACTTGGGGATTTACTGTCATTTGCATTTCTCCTTTTTCAGAGAAAGATATTTGTGCTTGAAGTTTGGCTAACATATCTCGTCCCAGTAGCGGCACTGGACATTCGGGCATGTAAAGGAATTGATGAGTTATTTGCTGTCCTCCTAGACTGCATATACGATTCTGAAGAAAAGATTTTGTAGCTTTGGCACCAGTTGCTCCTATAATGGTGACTGCTTTTGTAGAGAATGGGGCTATCTTTTTGTCTACTACCGAATGTTCTGCTCCAGTATCAACCATAAAGTTCATAACTTGGTCTCCTATTTGTATTCCGACCATAGGCTCCTGGAGACCTAAAGCAAACTCGGAGCCCGGTCTGTCCTAATCCACGTCATCATCATCATCATGGGCTGTCGTAGTTAATGCTTGTATTGCTCCTCCTCTTTCTCGCTGGAATTGTTCTCGATTGGCTCCTCCGCGGTTTCGGGGATGGCCTCGTCTTTCTTCTCTCCACTGACAATTGTTTTCGTCATCTTGCTGGGCGTCTTCGAGTTGCGGGCATGCATCTCTCCAATGTCCTTCCTCTCTGCAATAGGCGCATTGGTTTACGCCTAGTTGGGGCCGACTTCCACTTCGGCCCCGCCCCCTTCCTCTGCTCCGTCGACTAGGGGTACCTCCCCTTTTCTGTTCAACTATGGCCGCAGCCAAAAAATCAGCTTTCTTCTTCATCTTTCGATCACATTCTCTCTGCCTTTCATTATCACGATTCACATACACTTTATGAGCGACTTCCAGTAACTGAGTTGTATTCATGCCCGCAAACCCTTCTAATTTCTGTAATTTACGTCTAATGTCTGGTTGAGACTGATTTACAAAAGCAGAATTCACCATACATAAACTTCCTGGTGCCTCGGGATCATAGGGAGTATACATTCTGTATGCTTCAGTTAGTCTTTCATGAAATTCTGCGGGGCTCTCATCTATACCTTGGATAACTCCTGCAACTTTGGAAAGGTTCATAGCTTTCTGGCCCCCCCTTTTCAGACCTTGTAAAAAGCCTTGGCGAAAACGGGCTAGGGCTGTGGAGCCTCTTTCTGTATTTGGATCCCATCGGGGGTCTTCATTCGGGAATTCTCTCTGGGCCGCTTCCGATGGTCTATTCTTCCCGTCCCTGGTCCCGGAGCTACAGGGTTATCCGCCAGCCAATCAATAGCTGCTTTTCTAATTCGTGCCCGCTCCTCTGTCGTGAATAGAGTGGTCAGGAGTTGGCGGCAATCTGCCCAAGTTGGTTGGTGGGTTTCCATAATAGTATTCACTAATTCTGTAAGCTCTAAGGGTTTATTGGTATAGGAGGCATAATGTGTCCTCCAATTTAACAAATCAGTTGTAGAGAAAGGGACATGCACATAGCTTAGGGGTCCCGCTACCACCTCATCATCATCATTCTTTACAGGCACCCCCGGGACTTGCTGTAAGGGCTTCATCTTGGCAGTAGATGTCTTTTGGGATCTGAGGGATATTTTCGTAACTGTCCCATCAGGGGTCACCTTCTTCTTTTCTGCGTGTTTCACTTTAGATGCACTTTTTACTGGCAAACTAGCGCTGGCAACCATTTTTACACTGTCAGCATCACTTATGGAAGTTTCAGTTTCTATTTGCTCTGTTTCTGTATCTGACTCTCCTCTTTCTGTCCCAGAAGAATCACCTTCAAGTAAAGGGAGCTTTTCTTCCTGCTCTTTGGGTAATAGCTCAGGGGTGGGGTCCCGTTCCCGCTGTCTCGGGGTTTCTGGGGCGGGACGCCGGGCGGCTCTTACTGGGCCTGGGGTTTGAGGCTGCCGGGGAACCATTTCTGGGGAATCAGGATCTACCAGGATGGGCTTCTTCCTGGACTTCTTATCCTTCCCTTTCGTTCTAGGCTGTTCTGTTTTCTGACTATAATCTGTCTTCGCTAACATTATTCTGCACTGTTGTTCATAACAGCGCTGCGCCCAAGGGGGCGGATCTTCACAAATACTTAACCAGGAATCTATATAGGGGTACTGATCGGGGTGCGCTATCCGCACTCTACGGTGTACTAACTGGATAATTCCTACATTAAAGGTTCCCTCTCGGGGCCAGGTAGGGTCTAGATCGGGCCACTCCCTAGTACACAAAATCTGTAAACGGGCTGCAGTCATTTTAATACCATAATCTCCAGAATATCCTTTTTTAAAATGTGCGATCATACATTCTAATGGAGTGTTCCTAGTAGACCCCGCCCCTCCCATTTCGATGTGTGCGCAACAACAAACAAAAGGGAAAAGGAGGGCGGACCGTGGGTAAGGGGTCCTCACGGCCCTGGAAACGTATAAGGAGAACAAGTAACAAGACAAGACGACAATCGCTTCCCCCTTTTCGCGACCTGAACGCGGTCGCCCGGTCAGGAAATGCGCTACTCAGGGGTCCGCCTTCGCTTGGTCCGTGCTGCCAGACCTCTCATTCGCACTTCATTCACACAATCATGCTAGCAACGTATCCCAGAATGCATTCGTTTCTATCTCTTCTGACTAGTCTTATTCAATTTCCAAAATACAAGAAGATGGGGGTTTCGCCCTGCGAATACTCATGCGGGGTTACTCGGCCCGTTTCTGAAAGTCCAGATACACAATATCAACCGACTCACCTTTGTCCACCTGATTATTCACTCCTTCAAAAAAACATAACAGATTAGTAAGACAAGATCTTCCTTGTCTAAAGCCATGTTGGCTGTCTCCCATTAGGTTGTGACTATCTACATGCTGAGTAATTTTATTCTTTATGATGGTTTCTACAATTTTTCCTGGTACTGACGTCAGGCTCACCGATCTGTAGTTTCCCGGATCACCCCTGGAACCCTTTTTAAAAATTGGTGTTACATTGGCGATCCTCCAATCTTCAGGTATTACAGATGATTTTAATGATAGTTCACAGATTACTGATAGCAGGTCTGCAATCTCATATTTCGGTTCTTTCAACACCCTTGGATGTATACCGTCCGGCCCAGGTGATTTGCTACTCTTCAGTTTATCTAATAGTTGTAAGACATCTTCACGATGTATCGATATTTCCTTCAATTCTTCCGCACCTTTAAATACCACTTCAGTCATGGGTAACATCCCTACATCTTCCTCAGTAAAGACCAAAGCAAAGAATTCATTCAGTCTCTCCGCTATCGCCTTATCGCCTCTTAGTGCTCCTTTAACCCCTTTATCATCTAATGGACCAACTGACTCTCTCACAGGTTTTTTGCTACGAATGTACTTGAAAAGGTCTTTATTTTGCGTTTTTGCTTCCGCAGCAAGCTTCTTCTAAAATTCTCTCTTTGCCTGCCTTATCAATGCCTTGCATTTGACTTGCCAGTGCTTGTGCTGTTTCCAGGTTTCGTCGTTTGGCTCTTTTTTCCATTTCCTGAAAGATGCTTTTTTGGCAACAACAGCATCTCTGACCTCACCTTTAAACCATGCTGGCAGTTTTTTGGACTTCCTTCCACTTTTCTTAAAGCGTGGAATACAGCTGGTCTGGGCTTCCAAGATAGTATTTTTCAACAATACCCAAGCTTGATGTATGTCTTTAACCTTTGCAACTGCTCCTTTTAGTTTTTTCTTAACTGTTTTCCTCATTTTATCATAGTCTCCCTTTCGAAAGTTAAAAGGTAGTACTGTGGATTTCCTTACTATCCCTCCTCCACTAATTAAATCAAAGGCGATCATCTCCTTCTAGGAATGTGGGAAACACCTTTAAGGGTACCCCCACCTCCCAGGGCAACTGATCTCTTATATCAGGTGCCCCCCTCTCCAGGGTTTCAAAAGACTCAACTTCCTCATCATTCCATAGTAGTGGAATCAGCAATGAGGTGGGTAAAGAGTAAGAAAAAGCACTCTTCTTATCCGCCAGGTCGTGAGTCTAAGACACTAGATGCCTTTGGACGTCAAACCTTCCAGACATCTATGCTTTCTGCAAGAATTCTCTCATATATTTTTTATATGAGTCTTTCTCTTGAGGAGGTCACAAAGCAATTACATCTTTTGACTCCTTTCCTTCCAGATTCCAGGAGTACAGACTATTCCTCACTGCTTAAGCATATCCATAATATCTCTTGGTTTCTTTCTCGTGCTTCTCTAGACTCTTTTGAGTCTGTTAGCAGGACTTCTGCTATACCTATAGGGGCACGACGTAGAGCCTGGCTGTAATCTTCAGACTTGGACAGATGGGCAGAACAATGGCTGGGACATACTCCTTGCACTGGAGAAAATCTTTTCAACAAGGAGTCTTTACGTCAGGTTGCTCAGTTGTCCACTGATTTACCTGTTCCTAAGGGTTGTTCTACACCTTCTTCTGTCCCAGTAGGTAGGAAATGTCCTACCAAACTTTCTTCCCACAGGAGAAGAAGGTTTTATTCCTCACTTGCCCATCATACAGATGTTCCCCAACAGGGGAGGCATCGTCTTGGTCTGAAGAATCCAACCTCTCACCAGGCTCAGCAAACCCAGCACCTGCAGGGTTTCTGATCAATCATCATCAGATGCTTGTGACTCTTGGGGTTAGAATCTACATTTCCTTCTTCTCAATAGAGGCAATCCACAGCTTCATTCTAACCCCTACACATGGATCTCTTTCCAAAAGACATCCATTTTTTCTATATTTCTATGAGCTGTCAGGATGTTCATGCCTATAGGTCACAGGTTGCTCCTCTTTTTCCTGCTAGGGAATGAGGTCTACCCACTATCAAATGATAGTTCCTGTGCCAGCATGTATTTTTCCTTTCTATAGACTTCCTACTTCGTAAGTCTTCTTCAGCTCCATTCTCTTCACCCTCTTACCAAGTTTTTCCTCTGTAAGAGCGGAATTACTTACTGGGAGGCTTTTTCTTCAGCCTCTCTAGTTTTCTCACTGTCCAGTGCGGAGTTTTCCTCTCTGAGTTACCTCCTCTATTTCAATCTTGCTTTGAGGCAGCTTATCAGACATGTCCAGAGTTTCCTACTCCTGTTCTGTCTGTTCTTTCTGTTTTAAACAGTAAGATTCTTTCTGCTGTCTTGCTAGCAGCTGCCTATGCTATGCAGGAACCTTAATGTTTGGACCACTGGTTCTTGTCCAAACAACCAGATTTGTCCTCCACTAACATTCTGTCTAGCCTTAGTAGTGGCTCCAAGTCAGTGCTTCATCTCTCTTGGAGATTATCTCACTACAAGCTTTCTGGATTGTCTTCTATTTCTGCCATCTCCATTCTCCTGGGTTTGGCAGCATAGTCTCTAGCAGCCAGTTCTATCTCCTCATTCTCCTGCGTCATGCTCTCTGCAATTTACAGAGAAGCTTTCCACTATGGGCCCTTGCTAGAGAGCATCGGGGGTTTTTTCTCCAACAGCTATCCTAGCTGGTTAGAAAAGGCTTTTCAGTCATGTCTCCCATGACTAGAAGGTTCTCCCTTCTTTTACTATCTCCTTTTTGATATAAAGGACATAGGCCTTCTCTTACGTGAAAGCTCAAGGAGTTGCCAGTTCCCTGCTTTGGTCCATAGCATTCCCAATCGGGGATATGCTCGTCCTCATGGTAAGAACGCATGATATTTTTGCCCTTAAGCAGGTCAACATGGTATCTCATCTCTAGGCGTCTTCTGTCTACTTACCATTCTAGAGTCCTGGAAGACTTGGGACTTGCTGGCTGCACATTGATATTATCCTCTGTTTTTCACGTAACAGTCCTGGTTATTTTTCACTAGCTAGCATTCTTGCAGGTCATAACCAGGAGGAATAGATTCTCTATATGTCTTCTCAAGTAGGTTCCACCTCCTTGTTATTAGATGAATCTTTCCTCTCCACATATCCTATGTGAATACCGTGCTGTAGGCATATATCTGTCTGTTTAATTGCAGACACCCATATGTAGGCCTACATATCCATATTTATTTTTTGTGTGTAGTTTGTGTCCTTCCATATCTCACTATAGATATATTCTTATATGTCTATCTATCTATCTATCTATATATATATGTATCTGTCGAGATATTTTATTATAGATAGATATGTATCCACATACTTATCTATCTCACTGTCTATCCTCATATAGCTATATGATTCTGACAGAGGGGCTTACCCATACCTATGCTATCTAGCAGGTTTGGGGTTCTACACACACAACCACTCCTGTGGTAGTCAACAATTTTTATACCATAACCTATGGGTTTAGGTACCTCTGAAGCTCTCCCTGCTCCAATATCTCTCCTAGCTTACCCCAGTTAGGAGAGACATTGTGGATCTTCAGTTAATCACAGGCTTAACGCTTCAGGCATTTGTCCTCTCTTTTTGGGATACAAGGGGTTCCCATACCCTTTCTCCCCACAAGGACTCTGCCTGTTTGTCCAAATCGGTTAGCTTTTCTCTTTTTGCTCCTAAGAGTGAGCCACTCTGCCGCCAAAAGAGTTAAGTTTTTTTCTTAAAGCCTTCCGCTGAAGGCCCACCATTTTTGTACTACCCCAGTTTTTCCTACTGGGGTTATCTGTTACCTTTCAGGATTCTGACCTCCACTGTTTTTCCTACAGGTTTATTACCTCCACTTACAGTGAGGTCCTCTTCAAGGTTCCTCTACTGGGTTTCCCAGTAGATCCATGAACCTCTATACTTCTGTGAAATCCTGTCAGGGGAGGTCCATATTGCAATCTTCTTTGCAATATCATTGATTACAATCATCATCCACACATGGACTCCTCCTCTGCAGTCCTATGCTATGTTAGCTGTTCCACAGCATCCTTCTTTTCTCAACTCCTACCCTCCATCCTCAGGATGCCTAGTGTTCTGGGAGATAGCATGTTCCAACCTATGACATGCTGGGACTCCAGGCATCTCAGCTTGGGAGTCCCCATATGTGAAGACTCATTCCTGCTTGTTCCTGGAGATAGCACAGTTACTTACCTGTAACAGGTGATCTCTGGGAACAGCAGGAATAAGTCTTCACAACCCACCCACCTCCCCAGGAGTTGTATCTCTATCTATCTTTCCTTTCCTCTCTCTCTCTCTTTGTCTCAGCTTTAAAACTTAACTGAGGAGAGGCAGTTGGGAAAGGTGGGAAGGCAGCACGCATGTGTGCTGGGATGCTTCCAAAAGCTCTTGATTGGACGCTGGGAAGCGTTCCCGCGCAGACTCCATCAGTACCGACGTACCCATATGTGAAGACTTATTCCTGCTGTTCCCAGAGATCACCTGTTACAGGTAAGTAACTGTGCTTTCTCTGTAATGTGCTTTGCATGCCCTGCTGCATTGTGCAAATTGTTGTTATCTGTAAACCGCGCTGATTTTAAAGAACGCAGTATAGAAATAATTTAAATAAATAAATAAATATAGAAACTGGAGTTTGTTCCAGTTTGCCATTTCAGTATGAGGACAACTGTAACAAAAGCAGTTTTTATTTATATTCTCATATATACCATGCTATTCTGCATCAGTGCGGTTTACATTGAACAAACTGAAATTACATTGAACAGGGCATTATAACTTGGAGATAACTATTTTACAGGGAACATGGGCTATGGAGGGTTAAGTGGCTTGCCCAAGACCACAAGGAGCACCTGTGGGACTAGAAACCCCAGTCCTTCCGGCCCAAGGTTGCTGTCCTCTAGTGGGATTTGAACCCCCGACCTTCCGGCCTGAAGTACCTTGCCCCAACCACTAGGCCACTCCTCCACTCAAATGACCTGTTGACCTTTTCATTTCATCAACACATCTCCGGAGTGGTACGTAGCTTTTTCTTCCATCTCCACAGGATTCGGGCTGTTCGACCTCTTCTTCCACTCACATCCCTCACTACTCTTGTTCTTTCCTTGGTGATCACTCCGTTTGACTATTGCAACTCACTCCTTGCAGGTCTCCCCCAATATCAGCATCGAAGACTACAATTAGTTCAAAACACAACCGCCTGTCTCCTCACTTATTCCTCTCCTCGAGATCATGTCACCCTCCTGTCTTCTCTCCCTTCACTGGCTCCCTATAAAAGGCTCGATATCTCTATAAGCTTCTTACCATTACTCATAAGGTCCTTCACACAGCACGCCCCAGTATCTAGCCGACATTATTTATCTCCAGCCTACTCCTCGCTTACTCCGTTCTGCACACAGCAACCGTCTCTTTCTACCATCCCCTACCCAGGCTCATCTTGAATCAACCCATCATGCTGCTTTTTGTTTTGCAAGCCCCGCCCTATGGAACTCTCTCCCACACTCCCTTCGCACTGAATTATCCTTTTCTCGGTTCAAGGCTCTCCTCAAGACTTATCTTTTCTGTCAGGCCTTTGATCTTCCCACCCCTCCCAACCACCCATAAGTTTACCAAGCATGCCCTCCATTAGCATTTACTTCATGACTTAACTCTCCCTCCATTTATTGTTATCCCCTCCTCTCCACTCCACTCCTATCCTCTCTTTGTGCCTCATATCTCTGGTGTCCTTGTTAATACCTGTCCTTTACTATCGCTCTTTCTTTTCTCTCCAATTACTTTCCTATTAATTCAATGGCATTCCTTTTCCTCCTTTACCTTCCTGCAGTCCTAACTTTTTATTGTACACCGCCATAACACTTCTGTAATGGGCGGTATATCAAATGTTACAAATAAAGATAAAGACAAATAAAGATCTTTTTAAATGTTACCCCTGATTGTATGTTTAAATATTATTTAAATAAGCACTGCCATAATTCAGAAGAAGGAGCTGATTTTACAAACATTATGAAACCAGGGTATAAATCTCACTCCTGCTACTGTCACTCCTTGAGCTCTGTCTCCCATTGCCTCAGGTGCTCACTTAGATTATATGCTTCTTAGGGCAGGGACATGTTGTGCCCGAATACTTCTTGCCACTCTCTATTGCTGTTTATATCCGGTGTATGCTATGAAAATAATAAGTGTTAAGATATGAATATTAGGGGCCCTTTTACTAAAGGTTTTAACACACATTAATGAAGTTAAGTGTCCACAACCCTTTTATCTCTATGGATGCAATGGCACGTAATGTGTGTTAATTCCATTAATGCATGCTAACCTTTAATAAAAGAGCCTTTTTGTGAGACAAGTAGCCAGTGAAGATGTTGTAGTAGAGGAATTGAGGGTCCAAACCTCAAACAACCACAGGCCAGCCTTATCCGGGATTTTCAAAAGGCACCTACATGGTTAATGCCCTTCGAAAAACCCAGATAAGTCCCTAACACGCCCAGATGCTATGCGGTTAGCATTGGGGTGTGTTAGGGGTATTCCAAGGCAGAGCGGGGGTGGAGGAAAGCGCTAAATGGGTAGCACCAATTTTCGATGCTACCTGCTTAGCCCTCTGCGCCTTAAAGATAGGCGAGGTTTTTCCTCACCTATCTTTTTAGGCTCAGGGGCTAAGCAGATAGCATCGAAAATCAGTGCTAACCAGCTAGCTCCTGCGGCCTCTGGGTTGTGTGGTGAGACCCGGATTTTCAGTTAGACAGATGGCAAGCGGGCTATGCGCTGACATGGCGTATAGCACCACCCAGATGAAAATTGGGCCCATGGTTAATAACGTTAATGCCACGTTGAGAAGAAGCACTAGGTGCATTGTGGTAGCTGTTCTTGACACAAGTGAAAGAGCCAGACCACCCCCCCCACACACAAGTCAGCCAATAAAAGTGCTTCAGGCCTTTTCCATGCATTTCTCTTACATGACATTCTTCCTGGCATGGCACATGAATGGAAGCTGAAGTACCTATAGGCATAGCTGATGGGACCAGCATTCCCATCATTTTCTGATGTCTGTACCAGGTGTAAACACAATAAGAAGCCAGTTAGGATTCACAGTTCTTTCTCTAATGATAGACAGTGGTATGGAGTGCGTAGGGATAGTTTAAACATCATTATTGGCCTGCCTAATGTGATAGGAACTATTGATTACACACTCTTTACTGTCTACACCTTCACTACCATTTGTCTTCTACCTTATCATCTGCCCTCATACTTTACCTCTTTCTTCCTCTCATTCAGCCATCTCTACTCTCACTGAGGGAACCTCACCCTTGATTCCGTTGTGCTTCCTCCTCTCGCCCCTGTTTTCTCCTGCTCCTTCTCCTCTCATCTGGGGATGTCAGCCGCAACCCTGGCCCCCCAGACCTTTTTCACACTCCCAAGGCAGATCTGTGCTTAACCTCTCAAACCTTGTTTATATCCCTCTTCTTCCTCCCTCTTTTCAGCATTTTTCATGCGCCTTGCGGAATGCACATTCTGTCTCCAATAAACTTGCCTTCATTCATAACCTTTTTAATTTCTAATATGCGCCATCTTCTAGCTCAAACTGAAAGTTGGCATCTCCCTGAAAACTCTGCTTCAATCGCTGCCCTCTGTCATGGAGGCTACCCATTTTCCTATATACTGGCCCAGTAGCCGTGGTGGTGTTGGGTTTCTATTCTCTTGTTCCTGCCCCAATTTCAGCCCCTCCTTCTGTCTCTGTCTAACTCCTTTTCTTCCTTTGAAGTTCACACCATCCACCTATTTACTCCACTACCTCTCTCTACCTTTTTCACGGACTTTGACTCCTGGTTCTCCTCCTTTCTGGATGCATCTTCCTCTTCTCTCATTCTTGGTGATTTTAACATTCACAATGATGGCCCTTCTGACCCTTATGCCTTGAAGCTCCTTTCCCTAACCTCCTCATTCAACCTCCAGCTGTACTCTACTGCTTCTGCTGACAAGTGTGGCCACTGCCTTGACCTAATCTTATCCTCTAACTGCTCACCTTCAAACTTCACCACCTAAGTTCTTCCCTTATCTGACCATTACCTATTAACCTTCACCCTTAACCATCCCCCATCTTAGTTTCGCCTGATCTCCACCAATATGTTTACCTTTCAGCTCTTTCCAGTATTGCCTTATCACCTCTTTCCTCCATTGTGTCATCTGAGTCCATTGGTGGGGCAGTATCTTATTATAACACTTTCTTCTGCTCTGGATGCACTGACTCCTCCCATTGCATGCTCTCTGAGGCATACCATACCTCAGCCATAGTTGTCCTCCACAACCCCTGGCTACGTTCCTGTGCCCATTCAGCTGAGTGCCTTTGGCTTAAATCACATACCCTTGTTGACTTCCTACATTTCAAATTCATGCTAACTTCTTTCCAGTTAGCTATAGCACTCGTCAAGCAAGAGTACTATGTCCATCTGACTAACTCTCTTGCCTCTGACTCTCACCGTCTCTTTGGTATGCTCAACTCTCTTCTCAAGGTCCCTCCTCTCCCTTTCTCTCCTCACTTTCTGCCCAGACCTTGGCTGACTATTTCCATGACAAAGTCTAGAAGGTTAACCTGGAATTCTCTACAGGGTCATCCCCACCTCAGCTTCCTCCTTTTTTATATTAAATCCTTCCCTCAACTTCTGTCACCCTTTCTTCCTTTTCTAAAACCACTGAGGAGGAAACTGCAATTCTTCTCTCCTTCTCCAAACTGACTACCTGCTCCTTTGATCCAGTTCACCCGTCTACTAAACTATCTCTTCCGCTGCCATCCTTTCCATCTGCCATATCCTCAACCTATCACGTTCTACTGCAATTGTACCTGTGGTCTTCAAACATGCTCTGGTTACACCTCATCTCAGAAAACCTTCACTAGACCCTACCTGTTCTTCCAGTTATTGGCTTATCTCTCTCCTCCCCTTTGATTCAAAAGTACTTGAACAAGCAGTTCACCACCATTGTCTTTACTTTCTTTCCTCTCAAGTCCTTCTGGATCCACTGCAATCTGATTTTCTTCCTCTACAGTCTACAGAAATGGCTCTTGCCAAAGTCACCAGTGACTTATTCCTTGCCAAATCCAAGGGCCTTTACTCCATCCTTATCCTTCTTGACCTTTCTGCTGTCTTTGACACTGTTGATCACCACCTTCTTGATACACTGTCCTCGCTTGGATTTAGGGGCTCTGTTCTGTCCTGGTTTTCTTCTTATCGTCCCCATCGCAGTTTCAGTGTATCTTCTGGTAGATTCTCTTCTACTGTCATCCTGCTCTCAACTGGTGTACCCCAAGAGACTGTCTTGGGACTACTTATTTTCTCTATATATATTCAGTCTCTTGGTGCACTCATCGTTTCCCATGGTTTTCAGTACCGTCATTATGCTGATGACTCTCAGATCTACCTTTCTACACCCGAACTCTCTCTGGGAATCCAGGCCCGTATCTCTGCTTGCTTATCTGACATTGTTGCCTGGTTGTCTCACTGCCATTTGAAACTGAACATGGCCAAAACTGAACGTCTTATCTTTTCCCCTAAACCCAGCTCCCCCCTTCCTCCTTTCTCTATTTCTGTGGATAATGCTCTACTCCTTCCTGTTTCCTCAGCTTGCAACCCTGGGGTTATCTTTGACTTTATTCTCTTTTTCTACACAAATCCAGCAGATAGTTAAAAACTGTCACTTCTTTCTATAACATCAGCAAAATTCATCCCTTCCTGTCTACACACTCTACGAAGACCCTTATCTACTCTCTAGTCACGATTCTAACCTGCTCCATGCTGGTCTCCCTCTGAATCATTTCTTTCCCCTTCAATCTGTTTGAAACTCAGCTGCGTGGCTAATCTTCTGCCAGCCTGGATATGCTCACATAACTCCTCAAGTCGCTTCACTGGCACCTATCCGTTTCCGTATCCAGTTCAAACTCCTACTGACCTACAAATGCACTCATTCTGCAGTTCCTCACCACTTTTCCTCTCTTATCTCACTCTGCACCCCTCCTTGGGAACTTCACTCTTCTGGCAGATCCCTTTTATCTGTGCTCTTCTCTGCCACCGCCAACTCCAGACGTCGTTCATTCCACCTTGCTGCTCCCTACATCTGGAACAAATAGCCTGAGAAATCCAGGCTAAAAACCCACCTCTTTGAGGCTGCTTTTGGTTCCCGATGCCCCTCATCCTCTTGTTCACTACTTGTGTATCTTACCACAATCTAGTCCCCAGTTCGTGATGTTTTTTTCCCTCTTGATTAAATTGTAAGCTCTGATGAGCAGGAACTGTGTTTTACATTTACATGTACAGCGCTGTGTATGCCTTGTAGTGCTACACAGTACAAATGATTGGTGGTAGTGGTAGTAATAGTAGTGATTGTATACATGTAGCACTTATCCCACTCAGTGATGGGAAAGCTATTGTTTACCACTTTTATTCCTCATATGTGCAGTGGTCTGTGATGCCCACAACAGGCTTGCATAAGAGAAATAAATAACTGCTTAGAGTGGCAGGCAGAGAAGGTCCCTAGTGGTATTTACTATCTGTTGTCTCCCAGCGATGCACTTTCCATTCCCTTGTTCCACAACTGAAAATACTGCTGTAATTGTCATGTTTCTGACTCTGATTACATAGCTCCAGGATTTTAGGAATAGAACGAGTTTTGTCCTAGTTTATAATAACTCCGTCTTTTTGTAAGGGCTTGTAGTTGTTTATTGTCAGTGGCAAAAAAGAAAAAGAAATGGCATAAATGTTGCATTTTAAAAGATATCACAGCCTTCACTTCACTTTAGGAGTGTATATGAGACAAATAATTTGGTTAATTTACAGGTCATGTTAGATTTTTTGCCTGTCTTTAAGCATTTTCTTGGTTTGTTTATACATTGTTTTAATAAGGATATTAATGTTAGAACTTTTTAACACGTTAATTGATTTAATGTTCAATAATTCACAGGGTAATGAGTCGGGCATAAGAACATAAGATATGCCATACTGGGTCAGACCAAGGTCCATCAAGCCCAGTATCTTGTTTCCAACAGTGGCCAATCTAGGTCATAAGTACCTAGCAGTTTCCCCAAAAGACACAGGTTCCTCAATGCTTGTATGGGATCAAGCAGTGATATCCCGGGTCCCTCTTAATAATGGTTTATGGACCTTTCTTCCAGGAACTTGTTCAAACCTTTTTTAAACCCAGCTACACTAACAGCTTTTGCTACATCCTCTGGTAACAAATTCCAGAGTTTGATTACACATTGAGTGAAAAAATATTTTCTCTTATTAGTCTTAAATAGGTTACCCTGTAGCTTCATTGCATGTCCCCTAGTCTTTTTATATTCTGATGATGTAAACAATCGATCTACGTTTACCTGATCTCCAGGAACAAGCAGGAATGAGTCTTCACATATGGGTACATCGGTACCGACGGAGCCTGCGCGGGAACGCTCCCCAGCGTCCAATCAGAAAGCTTTTGGGAGCATCTCTCAGCGCCTGCGTGCTGCCTTCCCGCCTTTCCAACTGTCTCTCCTCAGTTTTCGTTTTTCCGCGGAGCCGGCAGGACGTCCTCCTGTCACCGCAGAAACGTTTTTCTTTACTTTTTTCATTCTTGTTTTCTTTTATTTATTTTTTATTTAACAAACATTTATATCCCGCATCTTCCAGTGTTCAGTTGCGGTTTACAATAAAACAAAATCCACAAAGCAAGAGCTTTGTTTTACATCGAACATTATTGTGGTCGCGGCTGTTTTCCCGCCGTCACCGGTACCGCCGGTGGGGTTTTTTCTTTTCTTTTTCTCAAACTGAGGGAGAGTTTTCCCTCAGTTTCTGTCTTACAATTTTTTGGGCCTATAAGGCCTCTCCATCATGGAGCCTTCTTCTCCTAAGAAGTGTCTTCACTGTGGAAATACAGTTTTCTTTTTAGACTCCAATGACTGGTGTCTAACCTGTTTGGGTCCTGACCCTTTTTCCCCTGAACAATCAGGCTACAATGCTGTGAGAAGAGATTCTCTCTTTCGAGTTTCCCTCGATACCGTTTTCCCTCCCTATGGCAGGGCACCGGCCATTTCTTCTCTACAGGATCAGGTAACCCACAAACAGTCTGTTAAGACTAGCCAATTCTTGAGTGGTAAGTCTCATGCTAAGCATGCTGACGGCTCTGGCCTTACCCTCAAGACCCCATTGGCATTAAAACCCCGGCGGGAGTCTTCGGGCTCCAAAGCATTTCAGGGGTTTCAGGTTGTTCCTGGGGCTCACCCCTCACAGAACATACCTGAGCCATGCTTGGTGGTGGCATCCGCTTCGAGCGGTACCGATACCCCGGCATCGGCACCGGTGTTGAGTGATCCGCTCTTCACCAGGGATCGTCATCTGGCGTTCTCGGTACCTTCGGGACCGACCGATACGTCCCAGATTGACTTTCCAGTATCGGCAGTACAGCCGATACCACCACCGACTTTGGTACCCTCTAGGCATGCATCGATAGACTCGCTTACTTCGATGCTGAGTCTAGAATCGATTTCTAGTCTAGAGGACTGGGTACTGGCGCGTCTCGGAACCGATGTTTACCAATTCTGCATGCACGGTACCGAGGATAATCACCAAGGGTTTTTAGTTACCTCGGTACCGCTTGAGCAGCCTCCGATGACTGCTTCGGTGTCGGTTTCCCCTTCGATTCCGGCACAACTACCGGTATCAGTATCGATGCCGGTACCTGCAGTATCATCGGAACCAACTCCTTCCATGCTTTTTTCACCTGGATCGCTCCTCTCTATACCTAGTTTGGAGTCGATACCTGGCATGGATGATGCACTACTGACTGTCTCAACTCATAACTGCCAGTTCCAGTGTCCATCCATTACAAATCCTGTTCTGCACCGGACAGGTACTTCCTCCGGTGCCCAGGCTACCTTTTCAAATTTAGCCTGTCCAGGGATGGTTCTCATCGGAGATCCTTCTTTTCAGAAATTTCTCCTTGACATGGCAACCTTCCTTAATATTCCTATCCCTGGCTATGAGTCTTCTCAGGGTTTTTCTGCAGAAAAGGAAAATATAATGCTTCCTTTACATCACTCTTTGCAGAATCTTCTTCTGAGGGTATGGGAAAAGCCTTTAAGGGTTTCTTCACCTCCTACAGCAACTGATCTTCTGTATCAGGTGCCCCCCTCTCCAGGATTTCAAAAGCCTCAACTTCCCAATCATTCCATTGTAGTGGAATCAGCAATGAGGAAGGTAAAAAGCAAGAAAAAACATTCTTCTTTTCCGCCAGGGCGTGCATCTAGAACACTGGATGCCTTTGGACGTCAAACCTTCCAAACATCTATGCTGGCAACAAGGATTCTCTCATATATTTTCTATATGAGTCTGTCCCTTCAGGAGGTCACAAAGAAATTATCTCTTTTGACTCCTTTTCTACCAGAGCCCAAGGCTGCAGACTATGCCTTACTTCTTAGTCATAGCCAAAATATCTCTTGGTTTCTTTCTCGTGCTTCCCTAGACTCTTTTGAGTCTGTTAGCAGAACTTCTGCTATAGCCATAGGAGCACGTCGTAAAGCCTGGTTCCAAGCATCAGACTTGAGCAGATGGGCACAACAAAGACTGAGTAATACTCCTTGTACTGGAGAAAATCTCTTCAATAAGGAGTCCTTACATCAGGTTGCTCATTGCTCCACTGACTTTCCTGTTTCTGAGGGCCATCCTAAGCCCTCTCCTTCCTCAGCAGGTAGGAAATGCCCTACCAAACCTTCTTTCCCTAAAAGAAAGAGGTTTTCCTCTTCTCCTGCCCATCATTCGGATGTTCCCAAGCAGGGGAAGTCTCGCCCTGGTCTAAAAAATCCAAATTCTAGCCAGGCTGAATAAACACAGTAACCATAGGTTTCTGATTAATCTGTTTATAACTACAGTTAATTCTTTTCAGCAGAAGTTTTTCACTGTTTTTCCATTCAAAACTCTGCTCAGGGATTCCTATTCTCAGGAAATCCATTTACTCTTCAGTATGCTGAACTGTCAGGATATTCATGTCTATAAGTTACAGAGTTTTCCACCTCTTCCTGACTAGAAGAGAGGTTTAGCAACTATCACATGATAGTTTCTCTGTACCAGCATGAATTTTTTCCTTCCAGGGACTTACCATGTGGTAAGTCCTTCTTCAGCTTTTATCTACCCTCTTCGCCAGGGTTTCCCCTGTCAGAGTGGTACCATACCATTGAAAGACTTTTCTTGTCTTTCTTTTCACTGTAGAGTTTCTTCTCCTGAGTAAACTCCCTTCTTTATCTGGGCAGCTCTGCAGACAGAGACAGCTTGCTCTCTTTGTTCAGTCTGTTCTCTCTGTTTGACACAGACCGACTCTCTCTGTTGTCCTATTCAGTAGCTGCCCATGTAGGAGTTCCAGTACTTTACTACTGGTACTTTTCCACCACTCCTGTCTGGCCTTAGTAGTGATTCCAAGACAGTTTTTCTACATCTTTCTTGGATACTCCTTTTCACTACAGGCTCCTTACACTATCTTCTACCCTTGCCATCTCCAATCTCTGGGTTTGGCAACGTAGTAGACGTGGCTGTCAGTTTTCTCCATCAGCCAGTTCTACATCCCAGTTCTCCTGCATAATGCTCTCTGCAATCCTACTGAGAAGCTTTCCACTATGGGCCCTTGCTAGAGAGCATAGAGTTTCTCTAATGGCTATCCATCATGGTTGAAAAAGGCTTCCTCAGTCATCCCCTATGACTGTGAGGGTTCTTCATACCCTGCTATCTTCTTTTTAAAAAAAAAAAAAAAAAAAAAAAAGAGGGAAAAGGACATAAGCCTTCTCCACATGAAATTCTAAGAGTTATCCCATTCCTTAGGGAATATACTCTTTTTTTCTTGCAGCTTGTCCTCATGGTATCCTCATACTTCAAGGATAGCACATCTTAATCTGAAAAACGCCTGATACCTCCTTTGTCCTTCACGTAGGTCAACCTGGTATCTCATTCTATGCGTTTCTGTCCTTTTACCATGCTGGAGTTCCACAGGACTCCGGACTTGCTGTTTACAGACTGATATTATCCTCTGTTTTTTCACGTAACCATCCTGGTAATTCACGGGATAGCATTCCTTTACCATCATCTCTGGCGGAATAGATTCTCTATATATCTTCTCAAGTAGGTTCCACCTCCTTGTTCTTAGATGAATCTTTTCCTTTCACATCTCCATTTGAATGTCCTGAAATGCATAGCTCTGTCTGCTTATTGCAGGCATCTATCTTTAAACCTATATATTCAGGTATATCTATCTATCTATCTATATATATATATATATACCTATATACATCTCTATAGATGTATCTGTCTGTCAGCTAAGTGTGCATATGCTATGCCCTTAAATCTCATCATTGATATATATATATATCTATATACCCGTATATATATATATATATATATATATCTACACTGTGATAAGGAAGCTTATCATAGCTCAGGAATGAGCTATAGGAAAGGTGAAGTGACTCTGAACAAGCAACCTGTCAGTTCTGGTAGAAATAAGAAAACAGAATTTTCCCATAAAAGACTACCAGTCCCAGAATGCACCAGGTTTCCAACAGCCATTAGAGGAGCTGAATTGGGGAAACGTGTGTTCAATCAGGAGGGCTATGAAGTAATCCCTAAGCACTCATCTCAAAGGGAAGGGCCTGATTCAGCACAGCTGCGCTGTGTTAGGGAGGAGCACTCATCTAAGCAGAATAAAGGTAGAGTTTATTCTACAGAGAATTATCCTGAGGATCATCATCATCTTCATGATCAGCTTGAGCTTGATCATCTTCATCATCAGGAGGATCATCAGAAGCAGAAGCCAAACCGGACGGACAGAGAGGGAAAGAAACCCTTTGGAAGAAAGAGGAGAAAAGCCTTTGAGAGGTCTAGAAGAGTCCAGAGCAGTACGTATACTGGGAGGCATTCCAAGGGCCAGCATACACCATTGGACTGGGGAAAGCCAGAGGAATGGCGTTGCAGAGCTAGGAATCTCCAGACGGTACCTGTGAGGGAGACGGCTGCACGTGGAAGGGACCCTAAGACCCGTGCCAGAAGGTATGTGAAGAGAGATCTTGTGTCCAGGGATATGGATTGGAAGGCTGGACATAAGAACTGGACTACATACTGGCCAGGCTATATAGAGAGAAACTCTAACAGCAATGGAAGCTCAGGTATGAACACTGATCTATGCCCTAGCTATAACCTTGAAAGACAGCAGGGAAACAAGTATTCTCCTGAAAGTGCTCCATTGGGAGATTCATCTGTGCCAATCCATGATATTGAACCCATGCTTGTTGAAGAAGGGGGAATGATAGCAGATGAAGAATCTGTTTACATGGACTGCTCTCTGTCCAAACTCCTTTGGTGATTTTCTGTTATAAAGTACAACAACCATCACAAAGAAATACAAACTTGTTCTTTAATCTACTCAGAAAAGCTCCTGAGTAAGATTTCTAGCCACGCAGTAGAAAGCAAGCCAGCTAAGGGGTTTCAGCTGGATAACTGCTAGCAATTGAGCCTTACCTAATTGCTTGTGAGCTAGGAGAGAATCACTTCTGAATCTATGTGGGAAGATATAAGAAGTTAACCTGAAAAGAACAGTTTTTTTCTTTCTTTGTAGCTTTTGGTTTGTTGTTTGATACATGCTAAGAAAATATTAGCTAAGCCTACAGAAAAGACCAGTTTGTTATCAACCAGGTCTTATTTTTTTTGCTTTGATTGCCTGACAAGTTTAAAGGTTGTTTTCCTGATTTTGTTTTTTTTTTCAAGTTTAACACTGAAAGCAAGTAACCTGATTTATGTGCTACCAAGCATATCTGTGTTGGGAGAAATAACCCCATAAATAAATATCTTATTGGCTTTACCCAAAAGCACAACTAATTATTGTGAGCAGCTGTGTCTGGTGTGAATGAACTGCATTGCCCACAATCCCTTGCAAATCATATAGATATATGCACTTGCCAAGACTGTGAAGATTCTCACCCAGGCAGCCGTCTGACAATACACATATCTCTACATATATGTGTGTATCTCTCCAGATACTTATTATAGGTAGATATATATTTCCATACTTATCTCTCTGACTGTCTATGCTCATGAAGGTTTTACCTTCCTGTATGTTTCTGACAGTGGGCTTGCACAGCTTCATACTGTTCCACAGTATGTTTCGGATAATCTCCAGGAACAAGCAGGAATGAATCCTCACATATGGGTACGTCGGTACCGACGGAGCCTGCGCGGGAACGCTCCCCAGCTTCCCAGAAGGAAAGCTTTTAGGGCATCCCACAGCACATGCGCGCTGCCTTCCCGCCTTTCCTAACCAACTCTCCTCAGTTCTTCTTTTCCGCGGAGCCAGCAGGTCGTGTTCCTGTCACCGCTGAAGAAGTTCTTTATTTTAATTTATTTCTTTGGTCGCGTGTCTGCCTTCCCCGACGCCGGACCGGTACCGCCGGTCTTTTCTTTTTAAAAAAAAAAAAAAAAAAAAACCTTTTTCCTCACTTGGTGTATTTTTCTTCTTAGGCCTCCAGGCCCACAAGAAATTTTTCCCTCATGGAAAAACCAGCCTCTGGGTTAAAAAAATGCACTAAGTGTAGAGGTACAATTTCTGTTACAGATACCCATGAATGGTGTCTTAAATGTTTGGGTCCTGAACACTCCATTCCGGATTGCCAGTCCTGCTCTCTAATGTCTAAACGAGGGTTACAGAACCGAGCAGCTAAGCTCCATGTGCTGTTTCCCACGGATGCACCGGCGGTGGCATCGACATCTTCCAGGTCTTCCTCTCCCGATGGGTCTCAGGTAACCAAACATAATCCTAGCAGGTCCTTGAAGGGCAAATCTCCCTCTAAGCATCGAGATGCCTCCGGGCTTGCCCTCGAGGATCCTGCCCCAGCCAAACAACCCCGGCGGGAAGCTCCGGCTTCCAAAGCTCCTCCTATGGGGTTACAGGTTGACATCGATGGCACGGCCTCGACCGATCACCTGTTAGACTACTCTGGGGTACCGGCACAATCGCCCGGTACCGACATCCAGGCAGTCGTGGCGTCCATGGATAACACTGTTCAATCCATGCAGCAGGCTATAATGGCTTTTATTAAAGCTGCGACGCCGACGGTACCGCAACGAGTTCCGTTGTCGGTACCGGCACCAGCACCGATACTGGTACCGACTGCATCGACATCGGCCAGGATACCGACTCAGGTTCCTTGTCCAGGGCTATTTCTCGGTACCGATCCGGTACCGGGGACGCCCGATGTCGGTACCGATCGATACGCGTATCGATCGTTGGAAGGGGACAGACGATACTTCGATTCCTCTGATGATTCTGATTCATCAGATGAGTCTCCTGAAGTATCCATTACCCTTCCTGAGGAGCCTGCTTCTCCAAAAAGGAGAATTCTCCTCCAGAGGATTTGTCCTTTCAAGACTTCATAATTAAAGTGGCTAAAGGACTCTCTATTTCAGTAACCTCTGAAGCAGAGCCTAGAGCAAAAAAATTAGATATTTTAGGATACTCTAAGGCTCCCAGAGAGGCAGTCACCTTGCCAATTCATGAAATTCTTCATGAACATATGATTGACTTATGGGAGACTCCTCTCACCCTTTCTCCTCATTCTCGCAGATTGGACACTATGTACCGTGTCCCTCCTTGTCCTGGATTTCAGAAAACTCAGCTTCCTCACCACTCCATTGTGGTGCAGTCAGCTATGAAAAGGATAAAGAGTACCAAAAGACACTCTTCTGCTCCTCCAGGAAGAGAATGCAGGACCTTGGATGCTTTTGGTAGGAAAATCTTCCAAGCCAGCATGCTTATTGCCAGAATCAACTCATATAGCCTTTATATGGGTATGTTTCTAAAGGAAGTTGCACAAAAGCTGCACAACTTTCTCCCTTTTATTCCAGAGGATAGAAGGGATGAGTTCCTCCTTTGGCTTAAGCATACTCAAGACATTTCAAAGTTTTCCAATAGGGCAGCCTTTGACTCCTTTGAAGGTGCCAGCAGAGCCTCAGGCATTGCCATAGCTGCTCGCAGAATTGCTTGGCTCCAGGCTTCTGATCTAGAACCCTGGGTTCAGGATGGCTTAGGAAATCTGCCCTGTACGGGTGAAAATCTCTTTGGCAAAGAGTGGCAAATAAAAGCCACTCAAATGGATGCAGAGAATTCTGCTCTGGATAGACTTTCCAAGTGAACTTCCATTCCAGCCAAGAAAAAATCTTTCAAAAAGCCTTTTTACAAAAGGAGCAGATTTCCTTCCACTTCTGGCCAACAATCTTCTACAGGTCGCTTTGCTACTAAGCGTCAGCAACCTAAACAGGCCAGGCCTAAACCTGCAGGGGCTGCTACATCCCAGCAGTCCCAACCCCCTCAGGGTTTTTGACTTGATACTAGAGAACTTAACCTTTCTGGCTCTACAACAGCCAGAACCATTCACCATTCCAGGAAGGTTAGCTCATTTTGCTCCCAGATGGGAGCAAATCACATCAGAGCAGTGGACCCTCTCCATCATAAGAGAGGGCTACAAACTTCATTTCTCAGACCTTCCTCCCTACACCATGGTGAGACACTTCAATTCTCCCACATCTCTCCTCGACCTTCTGGATCAGGAGGTGTCTACCCTTCTGGCCCAGAGGGCCATAGAAGAAGTTCCTCTTCTTCAACAGGGGTCAGGGTTTTACTCCCCTTATTTTCTCATTCCAAAGAAAACAGGGGGATACAGACCCATTCTAGATCTCAGAGAATTGAACAAATTCCTATGCAAGGAGAAGTTCAAGATGCTTTCTCTAGGTACTCTCCTTCCATACCTGCAGAGTCAGGATTGGCTTTGTTCTCTAGATCTCAAGGATGCGTACACTCATGTCCTCATCCATCCATCTCACAGAAAATTTCTACGTTTTCTGTTCCAGGGAAAACATTACCAATACAGAGTGCTTCCTTTCCGTCTAGCCTCTGCTCCAAGAGTGTTCACCAAATGCATGGCAATAGTTGCTGCATTTCTACGCACTCTGGGAATATTTGTCTTCCCATACCTGGACGACTGGCTCATCCGAGCTCCAACCCAGTCGGAGGCTCAGATCTCCCTAAACCGCACCAGTCACATTCTGCAATACCTGGGACTTGTGGTAAACCTCCCAAAGTCCCAGCTCACCCCTACTCAGTCCCTGGAATTCATAGGGGCCAGGTTGGACACCACTTCTGCAAGGGCCTACCTTCCTCAGGCCCGTTGTCAACGTTTAGTGCAGTTAGCCTCCCAAATTCAGTCAAAGAGCCACTTAACTGCCAGGGAGATGCTACAACTGCTAGGCCATATGGCTTCCACAGTTCATGTGGTACCCTATGCTCGCCTACACATGAAAGCAGCTCAATGGACTTTGTCCACCCAGTGGACTCAAGCTTCAGGAGCTCTCTCAGACCAAATAGCAACCTCCAAACGTCTCTTTTGGTCTCTCCAATGGTGAATATCCACTCAAAATATGTTGCTGGGGTCCCCCTTCCCCCCACAGGAGACCTCTCTTCATATCAACCACTTGGAACTTCGTGCAGTGTTCCTAGCTCTCAACGTCTTTCATACCCTCCTCAGCTACAAGACAGTCCTCATTCAAACGGACAATCAAGTAGCCATGTTTTACATAAACAAGCAAGGAGGAACTGGCTCTCTGTCGCTTTGCAACAAAGCTCTAAGATTATGAGCCTTCGCCAGACAGCATCAAATCCATCTCCTGGCAGTATACCTCCCAGGAATCCAAAACTCTTGGGCAGACAGACTCAGTCGAGTTCTGCTTCCACACGAATGGTCCCTGCACATGGATCAGGTACTCAGAATCATCCAAGAATGGGGAATCCCGGACATAGACCTCTTTGCAAGTCCGTGGAATGCCAAACTTCCCCGGTTCTGTTCCAGAATTCCGTGTCAGGGAGTTCAGGCCAAGGATGCCTTCCTCCTTCATTGGGGTCAAGGCTTCCTGTATGCCTTTCCACCCATTCCTTTGATTCCCAAGACTGTTCAAACTCCAGAGGGATCAGGGATCTATGATCCTCATAGCTGCACGCTGGCCACGCCAAGTGTGGTACCCTCTACTTCTGCATCTCTCCCAAGCCCCCTCCCTGGACTTGGGAGCTGCGCCAGACCTTCTGTCCCAGGAGGAAGGGACTTTGTGGCATCCAAACCCCAGGTCCCTTCACCTCAGAGCTTGGTTACTGAAGGCCTAGACCTTCAAGACTTCAATCTTTCTCAGCAAGTGAAGGATATCCTCCATGCTTCCAGAAAACCTTCCACTAGGCATTCCTATGCTTTTAAGTGGAAAAGATTTTCTATTTGGTGTGCTCAAAAGGGTCTTGACCCTCTGGCACTTCCTATGAATTCTCTATTGGAATATCTCCTGCATCTCTCCAATGCAGGTCTTAAAACGAATTCAGTAAGGGTCCATTTGAGTGCTATTGCAGCATACCTTAAGCCCCTCCATGGACAACCTATTTCCTCTCAACCTCTTATTGCAAGATTCATGAGAGGCCTAACTTTAACTAAACCTCCCATTCGACCTCCTCCGGTGGCATGGGACTTAAACTTGGTTCTTGGTCAGCTTATGAAGCCACCTTTTGAACCCTTAGCCACTACCTCCTTGAAATTTCTTTCCTGGAAGGTTATTTTCCTCATTGCAGTCACTTCTGCTCGCCGCATCAGTGAACTGCAGGCCTTAGTGGCTAATCCACCTTATACAAGGTTCCATCATGATAAGGTAGTCCTTAGGACAAATCCTCACTTTATGCCTAAAGTGGTCTCACCTTTTCATCTTCATCAAGAGGTATATTTACCTGTCTTTTTTCCAGCTCCTCATGCATCCAGTGCAGAGAGGAACCTTCATACTCTAGATTGTAAAAGAGCTCTCGCTTTTTACTTACACAGGACACAGCAACATAGAAAGTCTTCCCCGCTTTTTGTTGCTTTTGATCCTTCTCATTTAGGACTTCCAGTCTCTAAAAGAACACTGTCCAATTGGATTGCTCAGTGTATTTCTTTTGCTTACCAGAGTAAGAACCTTTCTCTGGAGGGTCATGTCACAGCTCACAATGTGAGGGCCATGGCCACCTCTATGGCTCATCTTCATTCTGTGTCCATCGACCAGATCTGTCGAGCAGCCACCTGGGCCTCGGTTCATACCTTCACAGCCCATTACTGTTTGGACAAGGACTCCCGCTGGGATGCCTTGTTTGGTCAGGCTGTCCTCAGACACCTGTTCCATTCTTGAACAACTCCTGCCCTCCTTCCCTGAATGGATGCCTGAGATCCATAGGAAGATGAGGAACCCTTCAGGGTCTCATACCCTTGGGCATCTCCCAGGCATCTTAGCTAGGGAGTCCCCATATGTGAGGACTCATTCCTGCTTGTTCCTGGAGATAGCACAGTTACTTACCTGTAACAGGTGATCTCTGGGAACAGCAGGAATTAGTTCTCACAACCCTCCCACCTCCCCTAGGAGTTGTATCTCTCTCTGTCTTTCCTTTCCTCTCTCTCTCTATTGTCTCAGCTTTAAACTTGAACTGAGGAGAGTTGGTTAGGAAAGGCGGGAAGGCAGCGCACATGCGCTATGGGATGCCCCAAAAGCTTTCCTTCTGGTAAGCTGGGGAGCGTTCCCGCGCAGGCTCTGTCGGTACCGACGTACCCATATATGAGGACTAATTCCTGCTGTTCCCAGAGATCACCTGTTACAGGTAAGTAACTGTGCTTTATGCACACAACCACTGCTGTGGAACTGACAGCCCTACCGTATCCTAGGTTTACGTATCCCTGAAGCTCCATGCCCCAATGTCTTCCTACCTCTCACCAGTTAGGAAAGACATGGTGGATCTTCAGTGGATTTCAGATTCAATTCCTCAAACATCTGTCCTTTCCTGGGAGTATGGGGTTCTTCTCATACCCTTTCCTCCCTCATGGACTAGGTCTATTTGTCCAGATCGGTCAGTCTTCCTCTTTTGCTCCTACCTCTGAATACTTTTGTAGCCAAAAGAGTTTTCAGCTTTCCTTGAAGCTTCCCACTGAAGACCTGACGTGTTTGTGCTACCCCAATTGAATCCTGGGGTCACCTCTCACTTCCAGATGTTGACCTCCACCTTCACTTCAGTGAGGTCACCTTGAACATTATTCTACTGGATTCCCAGTAGACTCCATCAGCCTCTCTACTTCCTGCAATCCAGTAAGTGAGCGTCATATGGTGCTTGTTCATTCCAATATTATGGTGATTGTTCATTTCAATAGTATGGTGATTGTTCATTTCAATATATCTTTTTTTTTTTGTATTTAAATTTTTATTGCAAACCACACAATAAAGGTATACTGGTTCAAACAATAGCAAGACCAAACATGCTCCCCGACACGCTAATACATACATCAGGGCCTACAATAACCCAAAAAACCCCCACCCGAAGAGGCCATAATCAGCCCATGTAGTCACAGGCTCCAATCGCCACCTTTATCGGACGATGAGTCATATAAGCCCCGAGAGCACACAGAAAACCCCCCACCCTTCAGGTGTGCCCATGATATCCAACAAGGACCCCCCATATACTATACCCCGCCCGGGCCGGGTTCCCCCCAAAGACCCCACAACACAAAGTTTTCTGCAACCCTTACCCCCCCCCATACCGCACTCGGCCAGTACCTTAAAACTCAACATAGCCCCCCACAGGTTTTACTATTTTCTCCCCCCCCTCCCCCCCCCTTTCCCCCCTCCTCCCCCCCCTTTCCCCCCCCCCCCACCCCCCTCCCCCCTTCAGCCCATGCCCAACACACGAACCAGCCGTCCCCATCGAGCCCCAAATCTCTCCCCCCTCTGCTGACGTAACGCAGTAAGCTTTTCCATGAGGACAATATCCCGCAGCCCTGACAGAAACCCCCCAATACCCGGCATCTCCGGCTGTTTCCAAGCCCGGGCTACCGCCTGCCGAGCGGCACAAAGACAGGCCAGCACCACCTTACCCCCCCGGAGTTCCTCCACCCCGCCCCAAGACAATAAACATACATTGGGAGTAGTCGCCACCTCCACACCCACATTCTCCTTAATCCAATCCCCCACTTCCCGCCAGTACACCTGCACCTTGGGGCATCCCCACCAAATGTGCCAGAAGGTGCCAACCTCCCCACACTGCCTCCAACACAACGGGGAGACCCCAGGGTACATTTTATGAAGCCTCTCCGGGGTATAGTACCACCGCATCATCACTTTATAACTGTTCTCTTTAACTCGAGTAGCCCTAGGCCCCCTCTTAATTTGGTCCCATATCCGCTTCCAGTCCTTCTCCCCTAGGGATACCCCAAGTCCCGTTCCCACTCCGTCATATACCTATGTCGCAGGACCCCATCCCTCCGAACCCCTTTATAGAGATTGGAGATCAACCCTCTCGTACCCCATTTCCCATACCAAATAGCCTCCAGTCAAGACACTTCCCTTCCCAACCCCGCCTTCCCCAACTCTTTGGAGAGAAAGGACCGTGCCTGCAGATAGGTGTACCGGTCCTGCTCTCCCAGTGCAAAGTCCGCACTCACTTCCCCAAAACTCCTGAAGCCCCCTCCTCCAGCAATTGCAATCCACACAATAACCCCTTCCCCCGCCATTGATCAAACCTGCCCCCCTTCCACCCCGGCTGAAATGCCCTCCATCCTCTCCATGGAGCCACCACTGAGTACCCCGAGCCCCGAGCCGCTATCTCCGGCGCCCTGACCTTGTCCCAAACCTTCACTACATGCCTCATTGCGGGGGTCCCCTCCCCCAACAACCTCCTCTCGCCATGCATTGCCCAGACCCACGCATCTAAATGCCCCCCACGGACCTGGAGACTCTCCAACTGCACCCAAGGCTTCTCCTCCCTTCCCCCTCGCCATCCCAGGACATGCGTCAACTGGGCAGCCCGGTAATAGTCTCCTAAATTGGGGACCCCCAGCCCCCCCTCTTCCTTAGCCGCATATATCACCGCCCGCACCACCCTAGGAGGACGCCGCCTCCATATATAACTAAACACCCTTCTTTGCAAAGCCCGCAACTGTCTGTCGGGAACCTCCACCGGCAGTGCTTGAAACAGATAAAGCAAGCGAGGGAGCACATTCATCTTAATCACAGCAATTCTACCCACCCAGGAAGTCTCAAAACGCGTCCACCCATCCAAATCCCTGCCAATACGCCCTAACAACCTAGGTAATTCGCCCGAAAGAGATCATCATACCTCACGGTGAGCCTTACTCCCAAATACTCCAAAGAGTGATCAACCCACCGCAAGGGGTAGGACCTGCGCAAGCTGCGTTCACTCTCCCGGCTCAGTTGAACCTGCATAACTTCAGTTTTATCTATGTTCATTTTGAACCCCGACACCGCACCATAGCGTGTGATCTCGTTCATTGCCTCCGGCAGCGAATCAAGTGGCGAACGTAGGAAGAGGAGGATATCATCAGCGTATAGGGAAATTTTGTGATGTTGTCCCCCACAAGCTAATCCCCCTATCCCATCCGACCGCCTAATACATTCCGCAAGGGGCTCCACCACCAATGCAAAGAGAAGGGGCGAGAGTGGGCACCCCTGCCGTGTCCCCCGCCCCAACTCAAAATCCCTCGTATACCGACCATTAATTTTAATCCGAGCCCTAGGCCCATTGTACAACCCCCTAACCCAACTCCGAAAGTTTACCCCACATCCCACCTTGTCCAACACCTGCATCAAGAAGCCCCAGTGAACTCTGTCAAAGGCCTTCTCGGCATCGATAGACATCACCAAGAAGTCCTCACTCCCCTTCCGCGCCTCCTCAAGCACCGCCACTGCCCTTTTGATGTTATCCCCCGCTTGTCGCCCCATGATAAACCCAGCCTGGTCCGGATGAATTATCTCCGGCAGCTCCTTCGCTAACCGGAGCGCCAGGATCCGTGCCAGTATTTTCACATCCACGTTGAGGAGGGAAATCGGCCTATAGGAGCCACAACTTAAAGGGTCCTTCCCTGGCTTCACCAACACCGTGATACCCGCCATCAGCATCTCTTGTGAGAGCTCCCCCCCCCGGTTCTAACACCCCGTTAAATACCCTCCCTAAGAGCTCTCCCACTTCATCGCCAAAGACCCGATAAAACACCCCCGGCAACCCATCCAACCCTGGGGCCTTAGCCCCCTGCCAACCCCTTAATCACCCTCCCAATTTCATCCCTGGTAATCGGAGCCTCCATGGCCAAACTGGCCTCCTCCGTCAATACCCGCATCTCCACCCCATCCAGGTACTCCTGAATCTCTTCGTCCCCAACCCCCTTCTCCTCTTGGTATAATGTTATATAAAAATCCCGGAACTGTTCCCTAACCTCCTCCTCCCCTCTACATACCTCCCCATCCTTCCCGCGGATCTGATAGATTATGGCTGCTCCTTGTTGCTGCTTTAATCTGCGCGCTAAGATCCGCCCCGCCTTATCCCCATATTCATAAAAGACCTGCTTGGCCCTCTGCAAGGCCAAATCTACCTGCGCCATTTGCAACGCCCGTAGTTCCCCCCGGACTTTCTCCATATCTTCCCGAGCCCACTTCCCCCCAGACCTCCGGAATTGCTCTTCCGCCTCCTGCAGTTGCTTCCCCAGCTCTTCCTCCCGCCCTTCACGCTCTCGTTTCTTCCTAGCCCCCCACATCACGAACCGGCCCCGGACCACCGCCTTCAGCCCTTCCCATACCTTCACCGCTGCCAGCCCCCCAACATCATTAAATCGCAGGTACTCCCGGATACCCTCCTTAACATCGTTCACCACTCTCCCATCCTTTAACAGGCTCTCGTTCAACTTCCAGAACACAGTCCCCCCCTCCCCCGCCTACGCCATCCAATCTCCACCGCACTGTGATCTGACCACCCGACCGGTTTAATATCCCCCTCCTGTACCTCCAGCATCCACTCCCTGTCCAATAGCAACATGTCTATCCTACTCCAACTACTATGGGGAGGAGAGAAGAAAGTGAATTGGCGCATGGCTGGGTGCAGCCCCCGCCATGCATCCACCAAATTGAACCTCTTAATCAAAGCTCTCAGCCCCTGTCGATTCCTACGCCCCCCTCCATCACCTGGTGGATCCTTATCTAACCCCGGGTCCAAAACCACATTGAAATCCCCCCCCACCACCACGCGCCCCCCCCCCCCGCCTTTTCAATAAGCCGCCCCACCTCGTTCCAAAACTCCCCCTGTTTTCCATTGGGTCCATACACCACCACAATCACTATGGCTTCTCCCCCCAAACATCCTGAAATCCCCACCACTCGCCCCTCACCGTCCTGAAAACTGCCCCCCACCTCAATCCCACACCCATCCCGCACCCACAAAGCCACCCCCCGCTTCCTTTCACCCCCCGGGCAACACGAATAAAATTGAGCATAGTAGTGCCTATTCTTCACCCGCCCCACATCACTTTTGCGCAAATGCGTTTCTTGCAACATCACCACATCCCAGTGCTGCTTCCGTACCATTCTCAACAGCATACTGCGTTTCTCTGGGGAATTCAACCCTTTCACATTAAGTGAACCCATGCGCAGCCACTCCCCAGTCCCCCCCTGTCGACTACTCCCCGGCTGCATCCCCTCCCTCCCCCTCGGCCTCCCCCCCGCTCCCCCCCCCTGCCCCCCCCTCCCCCCCACCCCCTCCCCCCTCCCCCCCCCACCCCCTCCCCCTCTTCCCATCACACCCACCCCGAGACGTCATGTCTTCTCCCGCCCTACCGTGCCCCGACCCCGAAGGTATCTCGGTGCCCAAACCCCTCACCCCTTCCTACCCAGCCAGCCCCCCCCTCCCTCCTCAACCCCCTTCTAGCCCCCCACCATCCCCCCAAATACCCCATCTACATCACATACATTCACCACCCACCTCCCTTCACCCTCTTTCCCCACCCTACATACCCCAACTCTCATGCACATGTCCTGGGCTTAACCGCCCATCTCTCCATGGCCAGCATACAGTCCTGCAATCGAAGACCCCGCTTCATGTAGCAGACTCGGAAGGCGCTCCCTGGCACTCCTTGGATAGCCGCCGCAGCCTCTTGCCCTTTTCTCCTGCCCGCTGCCACTTGGAACTCGAGGACAACTTCCCCAAGCCAGAACTTCCTGACTTCGGCTGCACACTCATTGCCGCTGAGGAGGGGCAATCACACCCCAGTTCTCGGAGAGCACTCCACGCCTCAGCCACCGTCTTCAATCTCTTAGTCACACCATTAACCGTGACTAGCACTCCGAAGGGGAACAGCCATCTGTAGCGGTAGCTCTTTTCCCGCAAGTAGGCAGTGACTTCCCTCATCTCCCGGCGCCGATCTAATGTTCCCTTAGAGAGATCGTTGTACACCTCGACTTCTCCACCGCCCCAGGCGATCCGTCCAAACTTCCTCGCCGTCGCCAGAATCTGCTCCTTCAGGGGAAAGCTGCTCAGGCAGGCGATAATATCTCACGCCTGCTTCTCCCGCCGTGGCCCCAAACTGCGGTGGGCCCTCTCCACGCCAACAGTAACCTCATTTGCGCCATCCACCTCCCCCAACCGCAGAATATGTGTGCACAGCTGCTGCACGGCCACCACACAGTCCTTATGCGCTCCATCCTCGGGCACCCCCTGGATGCGCAAATTATTCCGGCGCGCTCTATCCTCGAGCTCTTCAAGTTTCTCTTGTAAATCAGCCTGTTGCATTTGGAGCTGTTGGTACTGCCCCGCCAACTCGCGCACGCCTTCCTCACAGGCCTCCACGTGGCCCTCCATAGGTCTCAACTCTCTGGCCCAAACCGCTCACCTCTTGCTGGATTGCTACCAGAGTTTTCCTTAACCTCGCGCCTCAGCGCCCTGAATTCCCCATGCATATCTTTTTTAAATGCACAGAGCCATTTCTTCAGGCCCTCCGGCCCCTCCTCGGCGGAGCTCCCTCCGGCCGCTTCGTCCTCGGAGCCCTCCGTCTCCGTCGCGTCCTTCCTCTCCCGCCGCACATAAGGGGATTGGAAGCTGGCCAGTTTTTTCTTAGTAGCCATTGCCAAGGGGTAGGCACTCCACCCGTCCACCGTGGTAACCTTTGGGGCACCGCAAAGTCTCCTTAATATCGGGAGTCAGACGGAGCTAGGCTTCTATGCAGCCATCAGCCCCGTGACGTCACCGGAAGTCCCATTTCAATATATCTTTTGATAATGATCATACATACAAGGACTTCTTCAGAGTAGTCCTTTCTTAGGTTAGCTGTTTTTTCTGCAGCTCCTCTCTTTTCAACTCCTGCCCTCCATCCTCAGGATGCCTGGCCATATGAGGTGTAGCATGTTTTCAATCTTCAACATGTTAGGGCTCCAGGCATCTTAGCTTGGGAGTCCCCATATGTGAAGACTCATTCCTACTTGTTCCTGGAGATAGCACAGTTACTTACCTGTAACAGGTGATCTCTGGGAACAGCAGGAATAAGTCTTCACAACCCGCCCACCTCACCTAGGAGTTGTATTTTTATATCTATCTTTCCTTTCCTCTTTCTCTCTCTTTGTCTCAGCTATGAAACTCAACTGAGGAGAGACAGTTGGAAAGGCGGGAAGGCAGCATGCAGGCACTGAGGGATGCTCCCAAAAGCTTTCTGATTGGACGCTGGGGAGCGTTCCCGCGCAGGCTCCGTCGGTACCGACGTACCCATATGTGAAGACTTATTCCTGGTGTTCCCAGAGATCACCTGTTACAGGTAAGTAACTGTGCTTTCCACTCCATTCATTAATTTATAGACCTCTATCATATCTCCCCTCAGACGTCTCTCTTCCAGGTGCACATTACTAATGCTTATTGCATGCTAAGTGCCGCCACGGTCCATTTTATTCTTATGTCCACATTGGTATTTAACACATGTTAACATCTGTGCACACACTAAGCTTTAGTAAACATATCCTAAATTTTTTAAGGTGTCTTAATGAACTAAATATACATTAATGAATGCACAGCTCTACTACATTTTGACTTTTATTGTTCAGAATGTTATATGTTATGACTTGGGTTTCTTTTATTAGATGTTTATAAACTGTAAATTTAGGTGTTCATTTTCTAGCTAGAATCAGTGTTTATTAGTATTTTTTTGTGGCACAGGTACTATTGCTGGGTACCTTTTCCATTTGGAGTCAAACATGTACAATTGTGTCTTCTAGGAGTTGTCACCCCAGAAAAGATAAAAATACCGAGTGGGGCATATAAGACAAGCCAGGAGATGCATGAAAGAGTACCTAGTGAAGTGGTGTTTTTCTGATTTTTTTTCCAATAAACACCTATTCTAATCTTTTTTGTTTTGGAGAGCTTTATTAGTGTATATCAGTTAAAACCTAAAATCAGAAGCCCTAGTTATGACTACCAAATACCAGTAGGTGGTGCCACAGAACCCTTTATTCACAGCACTAATTTTCTGGTGGCTAGATGCAAGATTCAGTATTCCAGTCAGGCAGGGCCCTTCGTGAACTGCATAAAAATCGTGAATCAGGTTTTACTGTCTACAAGGCCAATGAACTAAACTGCTTACTGTTTCACAAGTGAGGGTGTATGCATGTTAAAACATGCAAAATGATTCAAAATGTGCCAGTATGCTGACATTCCAGACTTTTCACTTCTTTAAATGCATAAGATCTGATTGTGAAAACATTTGCAAAATGGCCCCCTTGAAGTAGTAAATGTCTGCTTGTAATCTGCTGTGTGTGAACGTTCATTAAACATCTGAGGTAATGAACCTCTGCAATGGAATACTGTACAAAGCATCTCATTAATTTAGTGAAAAAAAGAGCACAAAAATCTTTATCGTGGGCCAGTTTTTTGTCATACCGAGGGCTCAAGATCACACATAGGCTTTCTACCCAAGTTGTCTGCATGGATAGCAAATTTGCGTGCAAAAGATGCCGCTAACCCACAGGAAATCCCTTGGGTTAATCTATCAGCCAGTAAATAACATATTTTGGTAAGCTAGAAAGAGTGCTGTAGTGATGGCGAAGACATCAGCACTCTTCCTTTCCAAACCTCTGAAAACAGCAAGAAGTCCTTTTCAGCCATTTCTTTAATATGTTTGAATGCTCAAATTTTGGCATTCTCGTGACTGGTTATTAATTTGTTGAACAAACTTTTTGAGTAGATTTGTCAAGAGCTTTTAAGCATGATGTAGGTCAGTCTTCTGTTTCAGCAGCATCAAACAGCTATTTCAGCCTTTTAGAGCACAATTTTATAACAGGGTTCCAGGGATAGACACCTACAAAAGTGCTTAGGTAGACACTATTTTATAAAGATTAGTAGGAGTGTATTTATTTTTATAAAATGCCAGTGTAGGTGGCATAATGCATGCTATATTGCAAGTCTGAATACTTACAGCAGCCTTGTCTGTATTTTACGCATACACACATAAATTATAGTATTTTATAATCTGGGCATGAACTAGTGTGCTGTGACCAAGTTCTGCCCAATCTCCACCCACGTGCACCCCCATTGCCAGTGTATACTTTTATGCCAGTCAGTATTTTATAAGTGGTCATTTACAGGAATGACTTTATAAAATTGCCACTTTTGTGTTCTTTGCAGGTGAAGGAGTTTGGTGGACGTCACTTTGTTATGGAAGAAGCAATTACAGGTGATTTTGCACTCGTGAAAGCATGGAAAGCAGACCGTGCTGGGAATATTGTATTCAGGTAGGTGAACCAATCTTGCTTTGGACATTTGTAAGCTGAGAACTAAACTTAGAGGCCCTTTTATTAAAGTGCGCTATGCACATAACACACGATATAGCATGTGTTAACTGCATGCTCGGGCTCATAATAACAGCTAGCATGGGGACAGTACAGTTAACGCATGCTGATTTTCGTGCTAAGTACAATCGCCTATTAGGATGCCGAATGGGAAGGTTAGGAGCGGAGAGTGGGCATGGTGAGTACATTGAATTTAGTAGAGCTGGACATATCATGCACTGTCAATGTTGCAATTAGCGCTGGTGTAATTTCTCCATCTCAATAGGTGAAGGTAACTACACCCATGGGAATAGCGCCATGCGTTTTTGCACACATCTATGTGTTAGCTGTCAGAAACATGCTGGTTATGTCCTCAATAATTACTCTACATTTAACACGTTAATTTTTGCGCTAATTGTGTGTTAAGTGCAAAATCCTTATGCACTTTAGTAAAAGGTCCCTAAGTCATGTTTTATGGCATAATGGAAGTAAAAGGTTTTTCCATATGAAAAGCTTGTTTTACACACCGAGAAGAGTTTTTAATAGGATTGTGCAGCCTTATGTATGCATACAAGTGCATGCATGAAAAGGATGGCATGTACACATTCTGGAGGCATAGTTTGGGTAGGATGGAGCACTGGTGGAGTTGCAGTGTAAAAACATATTTTATGAAATATGCAGGTAAATACATACAGTACATGCCAATATTTGCATCTTTTTCGAAGCAGGTATAAATTTGTGCGTTTCAATTTTCATGTTAATGGAACTGGTTCTGAGTGCCCATTTTATTAAGGTACAGTACATAGGTGCTTATATTGATTTTATGAAATAAGCTTAAAAATGGTGCCTTTTTGGACTTCTCATATCAGCAGCATGCTATAAAATAGGCCCATTAATACTCACAAATAGAACAAAATAATCATTTGTTTTATTTTCAGTCTGCCGTTCCTGAAGAATTATTTTGTGATCTGTGTCCCCAAAAATAATTATGCTTAGCAAAAATTTTAAAAAATTATAAATTAATGAGATAACCTAGACCTATTTTATTTGACTTTACTTCCTCAGTCTTCCTTAAAACATCTACGGGCTTTCAAACAGGTGGTCCTTGAAGAATTCCTCTTTGTTGACTGGCAGATTTGCAAGTTGATAGCATATAAGGGGCATTAGTGCAGAGTCTGTGAGCAGGGCTGGGTCAGCCATCAGTCAAACTAGGCAATTGCCTAGGGTGGCAACTTTTGGAGAGTGGCAAAGCTCAAAAAATAGATTTTGACAGCGGGGGAGGGGGAGGGGGATTTGTAAGGCATAAGGTTTGCCTAGGGCATCAACACCTTGCACTAACTCTGGGGCTGGCCCTGTCTGTGAATCCTTTTATCCACGAGGTTTTGCACCAACTTTCAAAGGGAAAGTATGTTCATTCATTCCCATCAAAAATTGCTTCATAGAAAAGTTCTCACAGCCATTTGAATGTAGATTTAAGCATTCATTCCAGATGTGCTATTTCCTTCCCCACCTAAACGTGCCTCCAAGAATGCTTACTTTTTACTAAACATAGAAACATGACAGCAGAAACAGACCGATCTAATCTGTCCTTCCGTATCAACTACTGTAGTCCCTTTTTTCCCTTTAGAGACCTTCTGTGCTTGTCCCATGCTTTCTTGAATTCAGATACTGTCCCCGTCTCTACTGCCTCCACTGGACACTATTCCATGCATGTACCACTCTTTCCGAAAAGAAATATTTCTGCATATTACTCTACCTTCAGACCGAGAAGCAGACCATCAAGAACCTTCTTACATATCTTAACACCAGACCTCCGTGCTGCACAAACATCTAAACCATTGACTAGTTTTCCCCTGAAATTTGCGCTCATCATTGCACGATCAGTGTATAACAAAATCACATTACTATCTGACTTTCTGGATGAACACAAACTTGGTGTCAAGTGTGTCATAGAATCATGGCTTACAGAAGATGATGCTGTGCTTATGAATCAACTTACCCTCTCAAGTTACAAGCTCTTCAGTTGTCCAAGAACAAACCGAGAGGAGGAGGTGTCCTCATCTTAACCAGAGATCATTTATCCTTCAAATGCCTTTCCCAAGCATCCTGTCATGGGCTGAGTATACTCATGATAATAATTAAATAAATACTTAACAATTTGCCTAGCCTACAGATCTCCTACTGCCTCCTCAGAAGAGTTTACTACTATCCTTAACTGGGATGGAACCAGACTGCTGGCATTAACCTTTAAAAAGGAGATAGAGCAGCTTTTAAACTAGATAATAGGGGAAAGCCGAGAGTCGCCCAAGAGCGGATGGTTCGGAAGAATGTATCCTTGAAGGATACTACCAAAAGCAGAGAGGTTCCAAAAAAGAGTAAAGTAGCCCAAATGCCCTCGAGTATGGAGCACACACAGCTTAAAGATTCCAAATTACCCATGTCTACCAATAGCCAAATTAATATGAATAAAATACAGTCTCTAAAATGCTTGTATGCAAATGCTAGAAGTCTAAAAAATAAGATGGGAGAGTTAGAATATATAGCACTAAATGAGAGGTTAGATGTGATTGGAATATCAGAGACATGGTGGAAGGAGGACAACCACTGTGATACCTGGGTACAAACTATATCGTAATGATAGAGCTGATCAAATTGGTGGAGGGGTTGCGCTCTATGTTAGAGAGGGCATTGAGTCAGAAAGGATTAAAGCTTTGCAGGAAACAAAATTTGCTGTAGAATCTCTATGGATTGAAATTCCATGTAAAAAGGGGGAAGGCGATGGCGGTGGGGGTGTACTATCGACCGCCTGGCCAGAATGAACAAATGGCTGATGAAATGCCCAAAGAAATCAAGGAAGCTAACAAACGTTACAGCCCGGTAATAATAATGGGCGATTTCAATTACCCCGGTATCAACTGGGTCAGTGTCACGGCAGGACATGCTAGGGAGATAAAGTTCCTAGATGACATAAATGACTGCTTCTTGGAGCAGCTGGTTCATGAACCGACCAGAGGCGAAGCCATATTAGACCTAGTCCTTAGTGGAACACCAGATCTAGTGCAAGAGATAAGGGTGTTGGGGCCACTTGGCAATAGTGATCATAGCATGATCACCTTTGATGTAATTAGTGGAGGAGGGATATTAACGAAATCCACAGTACAACCTTTTAACTTTCGAAAGGGAGACTATGATAAAATGAGGAAAATAGTTAAGAAAAAACTAAAAGGAGCAGTTGCAAAGGTTAAAGACTTACATCAAGCTTGGGTGCTGTTGAAAAATACTATCTTGGAAGCCCACGCTTTAAGAAAAGTGGAAGAAAGTCCAAAAAACTGCCAGCATGGTTTAAAGGTGAGGTCAGAGAGGCTGTTGTTGCCAAAAAAGCATCTTTCAGGGAATGGAAAAAAGAGCCAAATGATGAAACCTGGAAACAGCACAAGCACTGGCAGGTCAAATGCAAGGCATTGATAAAGAAGGCAAAGGGAGAATTTGAGAAGAAGCTTGCTGCGGAAGCAAAAACGCGAAATAAAGATTTTTTCAAGTACATTTGTAACAAAAAACCTGTGAGAGAGTCAGTTGGACCATTAGATGATAGAGGAGTTAAAGGGGCACTAAGAGGCGACAAGGCAATAGCGGAGAGACTGAATGAATTCTTTGCTTCTGTCTTTACTGAGGAAGATGTAGGGATGTTACCCATGACTGAAGTGGTATTTAAAGGTGTGGAAGAATAGAAGAAAATATCGATACATCGGGAAGATGTATTACAACTATTAGATAAACTGAAGAGTAGCAAATCACCTGGGCTGGATGGTATACATCCAAGGATGTTGAAAGAACTGAAATATGAGATTGCAGACCTGCTATTAGTAATCTGTGAACTATCATTAAAATCATCTCTAATACCTGAAGATTGGCGGATCGCCAATGTAACACCAATTTTTAAAAAGGGTTTGAGGGGTGATCCGGGAAACTACAGACCGGTGAGCCTCACGTCAGTACCGGGAAAAATGGTAGAAACCATCATAAAGAATAAAATTACTCAGGATGTAGATAGTCATGGCCTAATGGGAGACAGCCAACATGGCTTTAGACAAGGAAGATCTTGTCTTACTAATCTGTTATGTTTTTTGAAAGTGTGAATAAACAGGTGGACAAAGGTGAGTCGGTTGATATAGTGTATCTGGACTTTCAGAAAGCCTTTGACAAGGTCCCTCATCAGAGACCTTTGGCAAAACTAAAGAGTCATGGGATAGGAGGCAGTGTACTACTGTGGATCAGGAACTGGTTAAAAGATAGAAAGCAGAGGGTTGGGCTAAATGGCCAATTTTCCCAATGGAGAAAGGTGAATAGTGGTGTAGCCCAGGGATCTGTGCTGGGTCCGCTGCTTTTTGACATATTCATAAATGACCTGGAAAGTGGAATAACGAGTGAGGTTATCAAATTTGCAGATGACACAAAACTATTTAAAGTTGTTAAAACCCAAGAAGATTGTGGAAAATTGCAAGAGGATCTTGATAAATTGGAAGACTGGGCATCAAAATGGCAGATGAAATTTAATGTGGACAAGTGCAAAGTTATGCACCAAGGGAAGAACAAACCAAACTATGGTTACACGATGCAAGGTTCCACATTAGGAACCACCACCCAGGAAAACGTTTTAGGCGTCATTGTGGATAACATGTTAAAACCCTCGGCCCAGTGTGCAGCGGCAGCCAGGAGAGCAAACAGAATGCTTGGTATCATAAGGAAAGGAATGGAAAATAAAACAAAAGATATTATAATGCCTCTGTACCGTTCCATGGTGAGACCGCACCTTGAATATTTTGTGCAGTTCTGGTCGCCGTATCTTAAAAAGGATATAGCGTTATTAGAAAAGGTTCAGAGAAGAGCCACCAAAATGGTAAAGGGGATAGAAGGATACTCCTATGAAGAAAGGTTAAAAAGGTTAGGGCTCTTTAACCTGGAAAAGAGATGGCTGAGGGGAGATATGATAGAAGTCTATAAATTAATGAATGGAGTGGAACGGGTAAACGTAGATCGACTGTTTATGTTATCAGAATATAGAACGACTAGGGGACATGCAATGAAGCTACAGGGTAAACTATTTAAGACTAATAAAAGAAAATATTTTTTCACTCAACATGTAATCAAACTCTGGAATTTGTTACCGGAGGATGTAGTAAAGGCTGTTAGTGTAGCTGGGTTTAAAAAAGGTTTGGACAAGTTCCTGGAGGAAAGGTCCATAAACCATTATTAAGAAGGGACCCAGGATATCAATGCTTGACCTAGTACAAGCATTGCAGAAACTGCGTCTTTTGGGGAAACTGCTAGGTATGTATGACCTAGATTGGCCACTGCTGGAAACAGGATACTGGGCTTGATGAACCTTGGTCTGACCCAGTATGGCATATCTTATGTTCTTATGTTCTTATCCTACAAACAGTATGCAACCTTCCACTGAGCAGCAATCTCTTCATACTTCTAGGCTATCTGAACCTACCATCTACACCATGTATAGCCTGTACACCTTGGCATCTAATTCTGTACAAATTGTATATATGGGCCCCCCCCCCCCATCTACTGAAATCAAATGTATACCTTGATCTGTGTGCTTTAATCAAATGTGTATCGTATCCAAATGCTTGTCCCGTGTTACGTAATCATTGACTAATCAAAATGTAAAACTGAAATCTCAATGTACCGTACAATACATTATGATTATGTAAAGTAAACCGCTGCTGATCGTAGGAAGCAGCGGTATACAAGTGTTTACTAAATAAATAATAAATAAATAAATAAATAAATACACACAAATAGCGGCTAAGACCTTCACTAATGCCACAGAGGCTCTGGATTTCTTCCAGATTGTAAATAACCCAACCATGATAAAGGAGGTCTATTGAACCTTATCTATATCCCTTGCCATAACACGCCAAACATCCAACCATCCTCAATCAAGACTCTCTCAGTACCCTGATCGTACCACAGAATGATATTCTTCCACTATTTCCTTGACCAGACCTCTCTTCATTCCACACAGCAATACTCCAATGTCAGAAGATTCAAGCGACTAGATAAGGATGAGTTTCTGAATATCATCCTCCCACTCCTAGACTGTGACTCCAGAAACCTTGACATCTTAATTGAAAATTGGAACCAAACAATTGTCAGAGCTGCAATTGCTTCTCCAGCCAGAAAGTTAGCTAGAAAATACCACTCTTCTCCTTGGTTTAATGCTGATCTAAGATCCGCTAAAACTAAACTTCGGCAGCTTGAAAGAAAATGGTGACATTCTAGGAACTCAGTCAACCGCAGTTCATATATGGAGAAACTAAAGGTTTACCAGACTTTGGTTAAGAATTACAGAAAGGAATACTATTCTAACCTAATTTGTTCATCTCTTAACCATCTCCGGAAGCCATTTGACACGATTAAATCACTGGTAAAGAACCCCTCCTAAGATACGATAACTGATAGCATATCACCACAATCCCTGAATAATCACTTCCAATCTTAGGTGAGCATTGTCCCTAACTCACTGGCTAATACTACCCCAGCTATCACTAGAAGCCCAACTCCTTCTACATGGTGTTCCTTCCAACAACTCTCTCAACACCAAATCAAAACCATATTCTCCAATTTAAACACTACCACCTCACCTCTTGATCTTTGCTCTGCTACCTAGATTAAGTTGGCTCATGTCGAACTCGCCCCCATAATTCTCAGGATCACTCAACTCTCTCTCATGTCAGGCTATATGCCAGGAGGCCTAAAGCATTCCTCCATTAGACCAGTGCTCAAGAACATCAAGTTGGACCCAGACATATGAGTACCAGGTTCCTATCTACCTATCTTGAGCCTTACATTCCTGGCTTAGATTACTGAAAAAGTGGTTCAACAGCAACTCCAGGACCACATTAATTTGCATGCTCCTCTTGACCACCAACAACATGGGTTCAGGCCCCAACATCGTGTGGAAACCTCACATCACTAATGAACAGGCTGACACTAGGAATCCAAAAGCAACATCAAGGATTTGTGCTATTATTTCCGGATATCTTGGCAGCATTTGACTCTGTACCCCACTATACGTTACTTCAAAATCTACAGGAAATTGGCATTGTTGACACTACCCTAAAATGGTTTAAATCATATTTGAATGATTGGCAGCAACATGTGCAAATATCAGGAAACACTTCCACCCCTTGTAAGTTACTACAGAGAATCTTTCAGGGCTCTGTGCTCTCCACCCTTCTCTTTAATATCTATATCCAGCACATATGGTTATGGTTTAGGCACTTGATGTACCGCCCTTTACTTGTGCATCAGAGTGGTTTACATGTATACTAACAGGTACTTTTTATACCATTGTCCCGAAAGGGCTCACAATCTAAATGTACCTGAGGTTAAGTGGCTTGCCCAAGTCCACAAGGAGTGGCCATGGGACTAGAGACCCCAGTCCCTCCGGCCTGAGGTTACTTGTCCCCATGCGGGAATTGAACCCCTGGCCCTCTGTAACCTGTCCCAACCACTGAGACACTCCTCCTTATATTCAAACATATAAGATCTTTTACCATCTCTGTGCCGATGACCTAATGCTCTACATTCCAGTGAATACTCTGCATCTGGTCTACACCTCTTTGACCAGCTGCTTTACAGCTATCATGAAATGGCTAAATGATTACAACTTAATCATCAACCTTCAAAAACCTGAAATCCTACATGTCACCAAAGACCCATCATTCATTCCACTGCCACATTTAAAGGTCCCAGGAGCCCAGCTTCAGGTTAAGACACGAGTAAGTTACCTGGGAATAATTCTGTACTAGGGGTTAATGCTACACCCTCATATCAATAATATTATTACTTTAACATACCATAAAATAAGGATTGTCGAAGCCCTTCGCCCCCTCCTGGATACTCATAAATACCATATGGTCTTCTAAGCCTTGGTCTTTCCTCAGTTGTACTATTGCAACATAATCCTAATTGGCCTTCCAAGATATGTAATCCACCCATTACAGATGTTGCAGAATTCAGCTGCCAGCTGCCCAGAATTCACAATATTCTAAACATGCCACATCACCACAGTTCTACACAGCCTACACTGGCTCCCCATTGCCTCCAGAGTAAGATATAATGTATTACTTGGGCAAGCCACTTAACCCTCCATTGCCCATGTTCCCTGTAAGTATTAGCGTATGTGTCTCATATCCCCTCGTGTTAAATGTATCCCCCAATTGACCGCTTTGACCCGGTGAAAAGTGGGATATAAATACAGCTAAATAAATAAATAAATAAAAATAAATAAACACAATCTTCAAAATCCTTCATGACCTCGCCACAGATTATCTAAAATCACTTTAAAGTAAGAACACCAGAATACCGTCCAAGGAGAACCAATACACAGTTTACTCTTGCTATCCTACCTAACAACTTGAATATTACACAGTTAGCTTCAAACCAAGCTTTTTCTCTATATGCTCCAAAGATCTGGAATACTCTTATGAACAATCTCCAGTCCATAACTTACCTCAAAAACGTCCGTAAGAGCTTAAAAAGACACATGTTTGCTGATCATTTTGATATATCTGTCACTTAATAACAGTGCTTTTATTATGTCATTACAGCTTTTGTTTCCACTTCTCCTGCAATTTATGCAAGACCTTGACTCTTCAGACACTAATTTTAATGTCCCTGCAGCTCTGGTACTCACCTACCTATGTAACCTCTTCTTCTAATCCTTCTTTTCATCTTTTGTTAACCCTCAGCTAATGTACCCACTATAAATAGTCATGTTGATGGATTACTCCATCCTTAGTACCTACCTTGTTTTATCTAAGTTGATCTGTTACACTTTACTAATCGTTACTTGTTTACGTTGTTACTCCTCACTGACTGTTCCATGTAATACATTGTTGCTTTGTTCCTTGTAAACAGCTTTGACATTCTGAAAGGTGGTATAGAAAAGCAGATAAATAAATACTCCTGAGTCTACCCCTTTCATCTTCATCCTATGTCCCCTCATTGCAGAACTTACTTTCAGTTAAAAGAGGTTTTCCTCCTGTGCATTTATGCCACAGAGGTATTTAAATGTTTCTATCATATCTCCTCTCTCCTGCCTTTCCTCTAAAGTATACATATTGAGATCTTTAAGTCTGTCCCCATATGGCTTATAACAAAGACCACTGACCATTTTAGTAGTCACCCTCTACTCCGACTCCATCTTGCTTATGACTTGCAGCGCTATACAAATGCTCAGTTGTAGTAGTAGTAGTAGTATATTCTTTTGTAGGCGTGGTCTCCAGAATTGCACACAATATTCTAAATGAGATCTCACCAAAGACTTATACGGAGGCACAATCACCTCCTTTTTCCTGCTGCCATTCCTCTCTCTACACATCCAAGCATCCTTTTGGCTTTCACCTTTGCCTTTTCTACCTGTTCAGTCACTTTAAGATCATCAGAAACAATCATGCCCAGGTCTTACTCCTCTTTCATGGACCAAAGTACTTCACTCCTCTATATTGTACCATTCTCTTGGATTTTTGCAGCCCAAATGCATGACCCTGCATTTTTTAGTGTTAAATCTCAGCTGCCAAATTGTCTACCATTCTTCAAGCTTAGTGAGATCCCTCCTCATAAGAACATAAGAACATAAGATATGCCATACTGGGTCAGACCAAGGTCCATCAAGCCCAGTATTCTGTTTCCAACAGTGGCCAATCTAGGTCATACGTACCTAGCAGTTTCCCCAAGGGACACAGGTTCCACAATGCTTGTATTGGTTCAAGCATTGATATCCTGGGTCCCTTCTTAATAATGGTTTATGGACCTTTCCTCCAGGAACTTGTCCAAACCTTTTTTAAACCCAGCTACACTAACAGCCTTTACTACATCCTCCGGTAACAAATTCCAGAGTTTGATTACACGTTGAGTGAAAAAATATTTTCTTTTATTAGTCTTAAATAGTTTACCCTGTAGCTTCATTGCATGTCCCCTAGTCTTTCTATATTCTGATAAGGTAAACAATCGATCTACATTTACCCGTTCCACTCCGTTCATTAATTTATAGACTTCTATCATATCTCCCCTCAGCCGTCTCTTTTCCAGGTTAAAGAGCCCCAACCTTTTTAGCCTTTCTTCATAGGAGTAGCCTTCCATCCCCTTTACCATTTTGGTGGCTCTTCTCTGAACCTTTTCTAAAATTGCTATATCCTTTTTAAGATATGGCGACCAGAATTGCACACAATATTCAAGGTGCGGTCTCACCATCGAACGATATAGAGGCATTATAATATCTTTTGTTTTATTTTCCATTCCTTTCCTTATCATACCTAGCATTCTATTTGCTCTCTTGGCCGCCGCTGCACACTGGGCCGAGGGTTTTAACATGGTATCCACAAGGACGCCTAAATCTTTTTCTTGGGTGGTGGTTCCTAATGTGGAACCTTGCATCATGTAACCATAGTTTGGGTTGTTCTTCCCTAGGTGCATAACCTTGCACTTCTCCACATTAAATTTCATCTGCCATTTTGATGCCCAGTCTTCCAATTTATCAAGATCCTCTTGCAATTTTCCACAATCCTCCTGGGTTTTAACAACTTTAAATAGTTTTGTGTCATCAGCAAATTTGATAACCTCACTCGTTATTCCACTTTCCAGGTCATTTATGAATATGTCAAAAAGCAGCGGACCCAGCACAGATCCCTGGGGTACACCACTATTCACCTTTCTCCATTGGGAAAATTGGCCATTTAGCCCTACCCTCTGCTTTCTATCTTTTAACCAGTTCCTGATCCACAGTAGTACACTGCCTCCTATCCCATGACTCTTTAGTTTTGCCAAAAGTCTCTCATGAGGGACCTTGTCAAAGGCTTTCTGAAAGTCCAGATACACAATATCAACCGACTCACCTTTGTCCACCTGTTTATTCACTCCTTCAAAAAAACATAACAGATTAGTAAGACAAGATCTTCCTTGTCTAAAGCCATGTTGGCTGTCTCCCATTAGGTCATGACTATCTATATGCTGAGTAATTTTATTCTTTATGATGGTTTCTACCATTTTTCCTGGTACTGATGTCAGGCTCACCGGTCTGTAGTTTCCCGGATCACCCCTCGAACCCTTTTTAAAAATTGGTGTTACATTGGCGATCCTCCAATCCTCAGGTATTAGTGATGATTTTAATGATAGTTCACAGATTACTGATAGCAGGTCTGCAATCTCAAATTTCAGTTCTTTCAACACCCTTGGATGTATACCATCCGGCCCAGGTGATTTGCTACTCTTCAGTTTATCTAATAGTTGTAGGACATCTTCCCGATGTATCGATATTTCCTTCAATTCTTCCACACCTTTAAATACCACTTCAGTCGTGGGTAACATCCCTACATCTTCCTCAGTAAAGACCGAAGCAAAGAATTCATTCAGTCTCTCCGCTATCGCCTTGTCGCCTCTTAGTGCTCCTTTAACCCCTTTATCATCTAATGGACCAACTGACTCTCTCACGGGTTTTTTGCTACGAATGTACTTGAAAAGGTCTTTATTTCGCGTTTTTGCTTCCGCAGCAAGCTTCTTCTCAAATTCTCTCTTTGCCTGCCTTATCAATGCCTTGCATTTGACTTGCCAGTGCTTGTGCTGTTTCCAGGTTTCATCATTTGGCTCTTTTTTCCATTTCTTGAAAGATGCTTTTTTGGCAACAACAGCCTCTCTGACCTCAGCTTTAAACCATGCTGGCAATTTTTTGGACTTCCTTCCACTTTTCTTAAAGCGTGGAATACAGCTGGTCTGGGCTTCCAAGATAGTATTTTTCAACAACACCCAAGCTTGATGTACGTCTTTAACCTTTGCAACTGCTCCTTTTAGTTTTTTCTTAACTGTTTTCCTCATTCTATCATAGTCTCCCTTTCGAAAGTTAAAGGGTAGTACTGTGAATTTCCTTACTATCCCTCCTCCACTAATTAAATCAAAGGCGATCATGCTATGATCACTATTGCCAAGTGGCCCCAACACCCTTATCTCTTGCACTACATCTGGTGTTCCACTAAGGACTAGGTCTAATATTGCTTCCCCTCTGGTCGGTTCATGAACCAGCTGCTCCAAGAAGCAGTCATTTATTTCATCTAGGAACTTTATCTCCCTAGCATGTCCTGTTGTGACACTGACCCAGTCGATGCCGGGGTAATTGAAATCACCCATTATTATTACTGCACTGTAACTTTTGCTAGCTTCCTTGATTTCTTTTGAGCATTTCATCATCCATTTGTTCATTCTGGCCAGGCGGACGATAGTACACCCCCACTGCCATCGCCTTCCCCTTTTTACATGGAATTTCAATCCATAGAGATTCTACAGCAAATTTTGTTTCTTGCAAAACTTTAATCCTTTCTGACTCAATGCCCTCTCTAACATAGAGCGCAACCCCTCCACCAATTTGATCAGCTCTATCATTTCGATATAGTTTGTACCCAGGTATCACAGTGTCCCACTGGTTGTCCTCCTTCCACCATGTCTCTGATATTCCAATCATATCTAACCTCTCGTTTAGTGCTATATATTCTAACTCTCCCATCTTGTTTTGTAGACTTCTAGCATTTGCATACAAGCATTTTAGAGACTGTATTTTATTCATATTAATTTGGCTATTGGTAGACATGGGTAATTTGGGATCTTTAAGTTCTGTCTGCTCCATACTCGAGGGCATTTGGGCTACTTTACTCTTTTTTGGAACCTCTCTGCTTTTTGTAGTATCCTTCAAGGATACATTCTTCCGAACCATGCGCTCTTGGGCGACTGTCGGCTTTCCCCTATTATCTAGTTTAAAAGCTGCTCTATCTCCTTTTTAAAGGTTAATGCCAGCAGCCTGGTTCCATCCCGGTTAAGGTGAAGCCCATCCCTTCGGAAGAGCCCCTCCTTTCCCCAGAATGTTCCCCAGTTCCTAACAAATCCGAACCCCTCATCTCTGCACCATTGTCTCATCCACGCATTGAGACTCCGGAGCTCTGCCTGCCTATTGGGTCCTGCGCGTGGAACGGGAAGCATTTCGGAGAACGCTACCCTGGAAGTTCTGGATTTCAACTTCCTACCTAAAAGCCTAAATTTAGCTTCCAGAACCTCCCTACCACATTTTCCTATGTCATTGGTACCAACATGTACCAAGACAGCAGACTCCTCCCCAGCACTATCTAAGACCTTATCTAGGTGGCGTGTGAGGTCCGCTACCTTTGCACCAGGCAGGCATGTTACCAGGCGATCCTCACGTCCACCAGCCACCCAGCTATCTACATGCCTAATGATCGAATCACCAACTATAACTGCTGTCCTAACCCTTCCCGCATGGGCACTTGGCCCTGGAGAAACCTCCTCGGTGCGAGAGGGGTTTACATCACCTGGAGGACAGGTCCTAGTTACAGGATCACTTCCTGCCACACCAGGGTGATGCTCTCCTGTCACGTGACCTCTCTCCTCCATGGCAACAGGGATGCTGCCAGACTGGAGGTGGGACTTCAGGACTATATCCCTGTAGGTCTCGTCTATGTACCTCTCTGTCTGTCTTATGTTTTCCAAGTCTGCTACTCTAGCCTCTAGAGGACGGACTCATTCCCTGAGAGCAGAGAGCTCCTTGCACCTAGTGCACACGTAAGACCTCTCACCAGCTGGGAGAAAATCATACATGTGACACTCAATGCAAAAGACTGGAAAGCCCACATCCCGCTGCTGGACTGCTGTCTGCATCTTAGTTTTAAGTTTGTGTTTAGATCTTTAAGTTCTATATGTACTAAAGGGTGCAATGGATATTTATACCACTAAAACTGTACCTAAGAAGTTTAATATACCTTGTTCACCTGAAGCTTAATTAATCTCAGGTCCTTGGTGTATGACTGATTTGGGTAATGAGCTTCACCTGAGAGCACCTCCTGTCTTTTAAGTTGTGCAAGTACCTATAAAGCTGTGATTTTCCCAGGGGAGGGTGGGTGTGGGGAGGGAGGGAGGGATATAACACTTATTAAAAAAGGGCTGCTACACAGTACCTTGTCCTGTGCTGCTGAGGAAAACTATATTCTGATTTGATTTAAATTATAGCTCTTTGCTGCTACTAGGCTCTAACCTATTATGAACTTTAAACTACAAGCTCTCTGCTGGATTCTAAATTTAACCAGAAAGCTCTCTTCTGTGTTTTAATTTGAAACTAAAAGTACTTTGCTGATGCTAGGCCCTGAGTGACTATGAAATTTAAACTACAGCTGTCTACTGGGTATGAAAGGTAACCAGAAAGTTCTCTTCTGTGTTTTTAAATTGAATCTTAAACTGTTGCTACTAGGCCCTGACTGATTTAACAAAAAAAATAGTGGGTTCACAGATTAATTAGCTTTAAAAGAAAAAAAATTCCTTTCAGAAAACTTCCCAGAAGTATATACTCACAATTTCAGATTTCTCTCCAGAAGTAACAGCCCCCCTTTCCAGTCCTCATGTTATCTCCTCCTTCTTGGGTGTCTGCTATATTGCAGATTTTAATTTCAACCACAAAGAGACAACCTTACCTGACAGCCCTCCCTCCTAGGTTGTTTAATGTTTTTATAAGTCACCTTTGCAGAACAGTGTCAAAGGCTTTGCTGAAGTCTAAGTACACCACATCTAGGGCTCTCCCTCTGTCCAACTCTCTGGTCTCCTAGTCAAAGAAATCAATCAGATTTGCCTGACAAGATCTACCTCTAGTAGACTCATGCTGCCTTAGATTCTGCAATCCACTGGACTTCAGAAACCTCACTATCATCCATTTTAGCAGCCTTTCCATTAGTTTACTCACCACAGAGGCCAGATTAACTGGCCTGTAGTTCACAACCTCATCCTTACTTCTACTTTTGTGTAAAGGGATCACATGCATCTTTCTCCAGTCCTCTGGGACCACTCCCTATTCTAACGAAGCATTGAAGAGTTCAGAAGTGGAGCCGCTAGAACTTTCCCAAGTTTCTTCAATACTCTGGGATGTATCCCATCTGGCCCCATCGCTTTGTCTACTTTTAGTTTAGCCAGTTCCTCACGAACACAGTCTTCTGAAAATTGTTCAAGATGTCCCTCGCTTCTGTTCCTGTTTGTGGGTGTTTTCTGAGGTCTTGCTCCTGGCCCTTCATCTGTGAACACAGAATAAAAATATTTGTTAAGCAATTCCGCTTTGTTCTCATCAGCTTCTACATATTCCTCCCCTTCATCTTTAAGTCTGACAATACCACTTTTGCCCTTCCTCTTCTCACTAACATATCTGAAAAATGTCTTATCCCCCCATTTTATTCCTTTCAAATGTAGTCAAGGCCTCTAGTTTTCCTTCAGCAGCTCCTGGGTAGATTCAGCAGCAAAGGGTTAGAAAATTCTCTGGCATATCTGCGTATGGCTGTATGCTTTTGCTCAGTATGCATTGAGAGGGTCATATTTATAACTTCCCACATTAGTGCGAAAATCATCACAGGAAAAGTACTCACACGCATTCATACCTGCTAATCATGCATATGTTTTTTCTGGCGCATGCATTCTGAAAAGGCAAAAGTATGTGTGCCAAACCAATTCCTGTCCTAGCCCTTCCCCTACGAATGTCTCCCCCATACGGCTGTAATCTGCAGGCAGAGCTTTGTTTTAATTAGATAAATTGCTATGAAAAGTTCTCTCCCTATGCCATTTTTATTGAAAATCCTAGTTTTGATATTTTCTGAAATGTTTTCTAACCTTTGGCGTGTCATCACATTTTCATTTTCTTTTCCTTTTTTCTTTTCCGTTTTTCTCACTTTCTTCTCTCTCTACTCTTACCCTGAGCTATCTTATTTCATTTTAATTTCTCTTCATTTAATTTAATAAAATTTCAGTGTATCACCCATCGTAAAATGTCTGAATGGTATACAATTAAAACATTTATAACAACGATGGCACACATTTCGTTGCATTACTTCCATTTCCCTAGTGTGTCCTTCTTCTTTCCCTTTTATCAGTTATTTTCTTCTCGCTCCCATTTCCTTACTCTCATTTCTTCTATCTGCCCTTATTTTTGTGATCTCTCTTTTCTCTTCAGTTTCTTCTTCCCATTTCTAGATGGAAAGACAGGATACACCGTATGGTTTATACTGTATCTGCTATCATGCTGTCTGTTGCTATGTTTATAAAAACTCTTTCAAGGCGTTGCAACCTCCCTTTAACCCATTTTTTGACCCTGCTGCTTCCTCTTTGAAGTCTTCTTTCTCCCTATGCTTCTGATTCTCCTCTCCCTACTCTCTGCCCAGTTGCATCAACTGCTTCCCCCCATCTTACTTTCACACTCTTACCCTCTGCATTAACCTCACCCTCCATTCCAGCTACTCGTATCCTCCTCTCTTCTGCAGTCATAGGCATCCTCGTTCGTTCCCCTCACATCTTCAGTTGCTAACTTCCTTCATTCCCTACTTCCACGCCTCCTCCTTTTGCCACATTTGGTTGTTGATGATGTCCTCCATTCTCCCCTCTTTGGGGCATGTTTACTAAACCGCGGTAGCGGACTCCATGCGATATCGGAGCCATGGCGATATCACACAGAGTCCGCTACCGCAGTTTAGTAAATATACGCCTTTGTTTCTTAAATGCTTCTCAGCTTCTCTCCCCCAGATATTGGTTATCTTCCTTTTTTTTACACCTTACTGGATACTAGTGTTTTCTTCTCTCTTCCTCCAACCCCATGGAGTCATTCTTCTCTTCCTCTCACCTTTTTCCATTGGCTACTTTCTTCTCATTGTTTCTGATCCCATGTCTGCTGGCTGCTGCTGCTGTATGGGCTGCCGATACATTCTGCTCTCATGAAGATGTAGTATTAGTATCAGCACTGTGGGGTTCGAGGCAGATGGAGCTAAAGAGTAGCAGAAGTGGCAGCTGCCTCTATAGCAGAAAACAGATCAGTAAAAAGAAAAGGCATGAGGAAGAAAATGACATCTGCAGTTCATAAGGGGAGGAGGGAGAGCAGGAGCAGGCTAGTTATTGTGGGAGGGCAATGATGGAGGCAAATTTGATGTCCACAGATTGGAAAAGCAGGAATCTGGTGGGTGAAGTGTGTGAGCTGGGCAATCAGTTTCCTACCATTCTTAACCAAGGGTATAGATCTACAGCAGTTGTAGCCATGGAACCCTGTGAAATTGGGGTTCTTTGCTGTAGTGAGCTTAAGTGCTAATCTATTTTGGTTTAAAGCTAAGGTATCATGCTGGTAAAAAAAAGATTGATACTATGCTGACAGAGGTCTGGGATCAATGGACTTTGCTTTCTATTTTTTTTGGGGGGGTCATTTGTTTTGGTGTAAGTCCTCAGTTACTAGCTTCAGGAGGATTTTTAGCACATTTCAAAAATGTGATGCGAGCCCTTAGTTTCCGTCTGGCCATCTGTTGCAATGCATGAAGGAGCTGTTCAGTCTGTGGTGCTGAACAGCTTTTCAATTCTAATAAAAGAAGAGTATACATGCTCCCCTACCTCCAGATGGTAATAGATTGGTCAAACCAGCCTTATAACTGCCTAGAAACATGCTTCAGTAAACTCTTGGGTTTATTGGTCTTTCTTGTTTTAATGAAGTAGGAGTGGAGGAGTAGCCTAGTGGTTAGAGCACTGCCTTAGTAACTAAGTGACCAGGGTTTGATTTCCATTAGCAGTCTTTGAGACCTTGGACAAGTCAATTAACCCTCCACTGCCTCAGAAGAAAGGCCTGGAAATATACTTCTGGTCACACTGCCAAGAAATCCCAGTTGCTGCTGGGCTGCCAGGAGTCAGCACTGACTCAAAGGCACATGTTACATCTTTCAGTAGGCTAGTGACTACAGTAGTAAACTGTTAGCATGCTTTTGCTACTGATGCTTGCTGTGATTTTAGGGCAAGTCACTTTATCTCCTGTTGCTGCAGGTACCCAGGTGGAGTAGAGCATCTTCAGAGCAAGGATTCATTGCACCCATATGCAGGAATTGGTAAAATGCTGTCTAGTTTTAGGCACTGTATGCATGCTAAAATATAAAAGTTTTCCAAATGTTATTTTACAGTGGAAAGTGGATTGCTATATGTGTGAGTTTAATGGCATTGCTTTTTAAACCTCACGGGTCAATACTCAGATATCAAAGTTAGCATTTTAAAAAAATGTTTTATTTGCCAAAATGTCAGGTACACTCAGTAGTAATCTCAACAACATTTGAAACAGAATTATTTAAGAAACAATTCAGACAGCATCCTTCAGAGGGGTGAACATGGCACAAACATCTTAGGACTCGATATTTGCTGACCTCTAAACCTGGATATTCAGTGCTGCGGCAATGGCATTGAAGGGATTCACCTGCAGAGTCTAACCGGATAGCAGCGATATTGGACCGTTGCCCAGTTAGCCATCCACAGCTAGAACTAGGTGTAAACAACTCATCTACAATATGTTCTCCAGGAACAAGCAGGAAGTCAGTCCTCACATACGGGTGACGTTGATGCCGACGGAGCCCTCGCAGAAGCATCTCTTTAGCTTCCAAAGAAAGCCTTGGGAGATGCCACCACGCATGCGTGGTCCCCTTCCCGCCCAAGGGTGCCATCTTGGTCAGTCTCCCTTTTTCCGTGGAGCCCCACATACGTACATCTTGTCCCCCCAGAAAAAAGTTGATTTTTTTGTACACTCTTGTACACCTTTCCGGCTTTCATCCGACCCGTTCCCGCCTTTGAAGACGGCTGCCCCAGCATTACGTCTTGCAACTTAGTTTTATTTTTGTTAGGTTCCTTCAGCGCTTTCGCGCCTTTTTCAACTGCTGGCTGCACCGAAGGTCTTTGACCTTGCGGGGGTCCTTTTTGCTCCAATGGCTACCAGTTTCAAGAAATGTGGTTGGTGCTCCAAAAACATCTCACTCACCGACACTCATGATGTTGCCTCTGGTGTCTGGGCGCCGACCATGACCCAGAGGAATGCCCCCTGTGCAAAAAAATGTCCACCAAGGCCATTCAGAACCGCCAGCAAAAGCAAGAGGACATCTTCGACAGGGCGGACTTGCCCTGGTTTCACTGGTATCCTTGCGCTCAAAGGCCCCACACGGATCCTCAGAGTTGCATTAGGCCCCCACGGTTCCTGAGTGGGCTCGCAGATATTCCGAGCAAGGGTCCCTGGAGCGAGAGTATAAGAAGAAAAAGAAGACCTCAAAGACCTTGTCCTGGGAGATGGTCATGGTCCCTCAGCCCCCAACGGGCCCCTGAGGAGTCTGAGATGTCGCGGGCCCCAGAAGGTACCCAGGATAGAAGTCGAGGCATCTGACGACTGACCTCAGTCTCCCGAGGACACCCCCTCCTCCTCGACACCAGACCCGATAGCCCTGGCATTGGTGTCTCTGACACCCACCCCCGAGTGGGAAATTTGTATGTTGGTGGGCCCACTGGAACCTCCCTTCAGATCTGTCCCTGACGGCAGCTAGACACCGATCCCCACCTGAGGACACCTCATTCCTCAAGTTTGTCCGGGACATGGTGCGAGCCCTCTCCCTCACTACAGAGGAGGACCCTTGTACGGAGGAACTTGACATCCCCCTCCACTCTTAACAGGCTGCTTCAGATGTGGGAGGCCCTGGCATTGGTGCCAATTGTCAGCTGCTGCTTGGATACCATGTATCAGGTCCAGCGTGGGCCAGGTTTCCAGATGACCCAACTCCCCCACACCTCCATGGTTGTGGAGTCGGCCATGAATCAACAGAAGAGCCCGAAGATGCACTCTTCGGTGCCCCTGGGCAGGGAGCCCCGTGCTCTCAGCACCCTTGGGCAAATTGCTACCAGGGCTCGATGTTTGCCTGCCGCATCCAGACGTACCAACTTTACATTGATATTCTCCTCCTGGACCTGTCGAAGGAACTCTGAGGCTTCGTGGCTGGCCTCTATGGGGATCACCTCTGGTGCTTCCAGATACTTATGAAGTCCATTCGGGAGTGTTCCAAGTACCTCTCCTGGGCCACCTACGATGGCTTTGAGTCCAGTGCACAGGTAGCAGCCATGGGCATTGTGGCCCAATGCCAGGCTTGGCTCCAGACATCCGATCTCAAGCAATGGGTACAGGAGAAGCTCCTTGACGTCTCATACCTTGGGGAGAAGCTTTTCGGCAAGCCCATGGAGGACATGCTGCTGACATCGAGACCGAGTACGTGACACGGACTCGACTCTTGAGGAAGACTTTCACTCTTCCCAAGAAAAAGCCTCTAGGAAAGAAGCCCCCTTTCTATAGAAAGGGCCAACCCTATCAAGGCTGTCCTCCATACCCAGCCACCCAGACCCCTCAGCAGGGCCACCGAGCAAGGGAGTGGGTCAGGGCCAACAGCCCCATCCCAGCCTGGGTTGGAGTTTTGATGCCCCCAGCATAGCCTCTCTCCCTCTGGAGGATCAGCTACCCATGGGGAGGACATCTGGTCCATTCCATCACCACTGACTTGTGGGCACTTCAGGTGGTTAGGGAGGGTTACCCTCCTCCACCTGGACCAGCTGCCTCCACCCTTCTTTTCAGGGGAGCCTCCTCGGTCTCCCCTGCACCAGGCTCTGCTCATGCAAGAACTCGCAGGCCTTCTCAGGGACAGGGCTGTGGAGCCCATACCACACCACCAGAAAGGAAAGGGGTTCTACTCCAGGTACTTTCTGGTCCCAAAAAGAACAGGTGGACTAAGGCCTATTCTGTACCTGAAAAACCTAAACAAATTCCTGGTGTGGGAGAAGTTCAAGATGCTCTCCCTTGGAATATTGCTGCTCTACCTCCAGCAGGGAGATTGGCTATGCTCCTTGGACTTAAAGGATGCTCATACCCACATCTTTATCTATCCCAGCTACAGACAGTACCTAAGCTTCATGGTTGGAGGCGACCACTACCAGTACAGGGTACTTCCCTTTGACCAGACTTACACCCAATGGGTCTTCACCAGATGCCTGATTGTGGCGGCGGCCTGTCTCCATCTCCAAGAGGCCTTTGTCTTCCCTTACTTGGATGACTGGCTTGTAAAAGGGGACACAGCTGCTGAGACATTGCAGGCCACAGGCCTCACCATCAGGGTCCTGCAACACCTGGGTTTTGTGATAAATCACCCAAAATCCCATCTCACCCTAACTCAGGCTTGGCATTCATAGGGGCCCGGCTGGACACCCTCCAGGACATGGCTTTCTTCCCCAAGTCAGGGAGGATCGCCTCACGGACCTGGCAACGAAGGTGCAGTGCCATCGCACTGTATCAGCACAGTCAAAGCTTCTCCTCCTTGGCCACATGTCCTCCATGGTCCATGTCGTCCCTGACGCCCATCTCCACATGCAGGCAGCTTAGTGGTGTCTCTGCTCATAGTGGGCCCAGGCCAAGGACAGGCCTCGGGACAGGATCTTGGTGTCCCGTCAGCTGGCGGAGTCCCTCAGTTGGTGGCAGGTTCCGCAAAACCTACGGAGGGGCATGCCCTTCCAACTCCCAAGCCCCTAGAGGGTCCTCACGACAGATGTCTCCCTACTGGACTGGGGTGCCCATTGCGAGGAATTGTGCCCCCCAGGGCGTCTGGTTCTTTGAAGAGAGCCAGCAGCAAATCAATCTGCTGGAATTCAGAGCTGTTTTCCCTGTGCTCAAGGCTGTCCTGCACCGCCTCCAGCATCAGCCAGTGCTTGTTCAAATGGACAACCAGTTCACGATGTTCTACCTGAACAAGCAGGGGGGCACAGGCTCCTACTGCCTTTGCCAGGAGGCAGTAGCCCTCTGTTTGTACATGACCAGATGGGGGATGCTCCTTTGGGCGGTGTTCCTCCCTGGCCAGGACAGTGCCCTGGCAGACAGACTGAACAGGGTCCTCTAATCGCATGAGTGGAGCTTGGACCCCGGGGTGGCACAGCAGCTCTTCAGTTTATGGGGCACCCCGAGCCTCGACTCTTTGCCAGCCCGACCAATTCTTAGCTGCCACGTTTCTGCAGCCCACAGCTGCATCCAGCCCGGGTGGCACCAGATGCCTTCCTCATCTTGTGGTCGGTGGGCCTGTTGTATGCCTTCCCTCCCATGACTCTGATAGAGTGGACCCTCTTCAAGGCCCAGCAAGACAAGGCTTCCCTGATTCTGGTGGCCCCGAGATGGCCCAGGCAGCCTTGGTTTCCTTTCCTGCTTCTTCTCGTGACAGAATTCCTGTCCCTCTCGGGAGCTCACTAGGGCTTCTCACTTAGGAAGAGGGCTCAATCCTCAATCTCAACTTAGTTCCTTGTTCCTCACAGCATGGCTGCTGAACGGGTCACCTTAGCGCCCCTCAACCTTCCCAAGGAGGTGAAGGAGATCCTTCTTGTCTCCTGCAAGGACTCCACGAGGCGAGCCTATGCCTTCAAGTGGCACCGGTTCTCCTTATGGTGCACCGAGCAACAGGTGAATCCATTCTCCTGCCGGGTACAGGCGGTACTGCAGTACCTGCTCCACCTTTCTCAGTCTAGGCTCAAATCCAACTCTGTGAGAATGCACCTGAGCGCACTCTCCGCGAACCACCACTCCATAGAGGGCAAGCCTCTTTCTGTGCAGCACCTCATCACTCGATTCATGAGGGGCTTACTGCTTTCGAAACCCTGCATCTGGCCACCCCCAGCAGAATGGAATCTCAATGTGGTCCTGACGCAACGTACTACACCACCCTTCGAGCCATTGGCTATCTGCCACCTCCGAAACTTATCCTGGAAGGTGGCATTTCTTGTGGCACTCACCTTGGCATGCCGAATCAGTGAGCTCCAGGCCCTGGTGGCAGAGCCACCCTACACCAGATTCTACAAGAACAGGGTCATGCTCCGCACTCACCCAAAGTTTCTTCTGAAGGTGGTATTGGATTTCCACCTCAATCAGGAGGTGGTACTCCCTACCTTCTTTCTACAGTCCCACATCAACAAGGCGTTGGCCATTCTCCACACTTTGGACAGCAAAAGTGCTCTGCCCTTTTATCTACAATGCACTCAGAGCCATCGCAAAGCCTCACAGAATTTTGTCTCATACGACCCCAGTCATCTGGGGAAGGCTGTCACCAAGCAGACCCTGTCCATCTGGGTGGCGGACTTCATCACTTTCGTCCACAACTGGGCTGGGCTGCCGCTGGAGCGTCGGGTCTCAGTGCATAATGTCAGAGCTGTGGCAACCTCAGTTGCCAGGCTTCACTCGGTTCCCATGGCAGACATCTTCCGGGCCGGCACCTGGTCTTCAGTCCACACTTTTGCAGCTCACTACTGCCTGGAGAGGGAGTCCCAATGGGACAGTGCCTTCGGCCAGGCTGTACTCTGTAATCTGTTTGGAGTTTAGGCAACTCCTGCCCTCCGACCCTTCTTATTCATGCTACCAGAGCCATGGTTCTCCCTGGACACTGGGGTCCTCTGTGTCTGTCCTCAGATGCACTTGCGGCTGCTCACGGCTAGGCCTTGCTTTGTCTACTGGTCCTCGGTAGCCTTGAACTAGGGAGTCCTATATATGAGGACTGACTTCCTGCTTGTTCCTGGAGAAAGCATAGTTACTCACCTGTAACAGGTGTTCTCCAGGGACAGTAGGAATCAGTCCTCACACCCCTCACTCCTCCCCTTGGAGTTGCTCTTCATTTTGGCCATCTTTTCTTTATCCTAGCTATGACATCTGACTGATCAAGATGGCACCCTTGGGCGGGAAGGGGACCACACATGCGAGGTAGCATCTCCCAAGGCTTTCTTTGGAAGCTAGGCAGATGTTTCCGCGAGGGCTCCATTGGCGTCAATGTCACCTGTATGTGAGGACTGATTCCTGCTGTCCCTGGAGAACCTCTGTTTGTTTCAGGTGAGTAACTACACTTTCTCTTCCTTACTAACCCCTCTAATACCCCTAGAGCATGTGACCATAAAGAAGAAAGTACTTTGCACTCCAACAAGGAGTGTTCAAAAGTCCCCTCTTGAAATGTACATTTTGTGCATGATGCATCCTGAGCAGAAAGCTAGACAGCCATATTCAGCCACATTCTTTACTACCTTTACCTTTTTTAGATTTAAAGAAATAATGGCCTTAGGCAAACTTTGTGAACATAACTGTTGAATGGAATACTCTGCATGCAATTAGAAAGTATGCTGTATTTTCCTTCAGACTTGAAACAATGTATCTCCCAAACTTAAAACAATGTTGTCAAGTACCTATAATGTTATTTGCTCAAATTTAGTGGCAACGAAAAGGTCTCAGAATCACGGGCTCCCACTGACTAAGAACGTTACGTCAAGTGGTATAATTGCCCCACAAACATCAACGACCTTAAGATTACCGCCACTAATTGTACTATTTTTTTTAGCATTTTTAAATATTTTGAAGACTTAATGCTTAATTCCAAAACTGTAGTGCTGTAGTGCTTAACTGTTAGGAGTTAAACCGCGGACTTCCATATTTTAGTTGGAAAAAAATTGTCACTTAACTTTCGTAAATCCAGCCGTTAACTTCCATAATCCCGACGCTGTCAGACACGCTGTCAGGCGGTAATCTTAAGGTCGTTAATGTTTGTGGGGCAATTATATCACTTGACGTAACGTTCTTAGTCAGTGGGAGCCCGTGATTCTGAGACCTTTTCGTTGCCACTAAATTTGAGCAAACAACATTATAGGTACTTGACAACATTGTTTTAAGTTTGGGAGATACATTGTTTCAAGTCTGAAGGAAAATACAGCATACTTTCCAATTGCATGCAGAGTATTCCATTCAACAGTTATATCATTACTCTGATGATAAGTGACCACTATTTAGTTGTATACTACAAACTTTGTGAAGAGACAAAAAAGCTCTGTAATTTCTTGTACTGCACAGGATAGTATCCATTCAGCACGGGATATTTGTTTCCTGGAAGTAACTTCATTGCCTGCAAAATCTTAGCTGCAGTCTCCTCATTCTGAAGCTAGTCTGCTTGGTCCTGAGTCACCTAAGGCAGGGAAATCTTTGCAAAAAAAGATTCGGCTGCTGAGAGGTCAGAGAGTTCCCGCATGCATACAGTGATGCAGAATATTCTACAAAAGCCTCCTGATGCCTACTGAATCACACCGTCTACCCCTTAACTCAAATAATAGTTGTCTCAATGGAGAGGAAACACCTCTCAAGTTGAAAAAGATCCCATTAATTTCAGCATTGTCTTATGTCATCACTGTGAAAGTCAGCCACGGAGCTGAGACCCACACTGTCCCCATCTTGGAATCTGAATGTCAGGAACCCCAAGCCCAGAACTGTTGTGCTTCATTCTGCAACATATACCTAAACAGTTGTTTTCTCTTATCCTAGGATACCCCCAAACAAAACCCAACTGTACCAGACCATTTCTAAACTTCCTCACCCACCCCCACAACACAGAAGATTAATATCAACACCCCCTTCCCACAACCTTAAAAACACCCTTTCTCCTACCAAGAAGTCCCTTCTTCCTGGATGCAGTCTCAGAGGGACCAGAATCCCTCCACAGACATCAAACCCCCCTCCCCCAAAGCTCACATGAACTGCATGGGAGAGATCTTGGGACAGAGCCACCTTTCAAACAAAAAAAAATTGTCCATTCCCAGAGTCCACACAGTCCTACCTCCACCCACCATAACATTCCACAGTTACATACCTGAACTCCTCTCATACACATAGACAGAAGCCCAAACATACAGCATTATACCAGCCAGCTCCCTTCATATACCCTCACCCTCACTATCACCACCCCCCCCCCCCATGATCCAAAAACAGTCCAGTCAGATATCTGGGAGGGACACCAATTCTCCCAGCCCAGTAAAGCATCAAAACCAGTTTCCTATCATTTGCTTTCCACCATAACCCATCAAATGCCCCCACATACGCCACAAGAGCAATCCCTGCCCACCCATCAATCCTGCACAGCCAAAGCCTATTAGAGAACACCCCTGTTCAGACCCCCAGCTCCCACATACACACCAAGCTGGACATACCAAGCAAGCAACAGGTCTGCAAAATTTTTTTTTCGAGAGCTGTTTTGGTTATTCCACGTAATCGTTATGTTTGTTGGTGCGCTGAATCCGAAAATGACCTCCATTTTGTCATAGGACATCACGTTTCCTGACAATTTAGGTAACTATGTTAAATAAGGCAATGCCTCAAAATAAATTGAAATAGACTTATAAAATTAAAGTTTTATTACAATATTTTCATGAAAATCCTTTTTTGAACTGAAATGAGCTCACCTACACACACTAAACTCGATTATTCTTCCTTGTGAGGCTCCTCTTGGTGCATTTACGCTTGTGAGTAGCATCTGGAATGTCTCTCTGAAGCATCCAACAGTAGTCTGCCATCATTGTAATGCTCCATTTTCCCTGGTATCTCCTTTCCATCTCTTTAATGTCTTGGTGGAATCGTTCATCTTGTTCCTCACTCACAGCTCCCAAATTTTCAGGAAAGTAGTCAAGGTGGGACTGGAGGAAATGCATTTTCAAACTCATCAGGCAACCTAAAGCTTGAAATGCTTTCAGCATTCGTCCGACGGTCTTTTTGTAGTGAGGATCTTTGTTATTGCCTAAAATTTCTGTACGACTTCTTTAAATGCAATCCACCCTTCTTTTTGAGGATCCGTCATGGTATTGACAAACTCTTGATCAACTATAAGCCTTCTAATGTGTGGTCCGACAAACACACCTTCCTTCAATTTTGCCTCTGACAGGCCTGGAAACTTGGTGACCAAGTATTTGAAGCATTCTCCATCTCTTGGAAGTGATTTTACGAATTGCTTCATCAATCCCAATTTTTTTGTGAAAAGGTGGTAGAAGAACTTTATGGGAAGGTACCAAAGTTTCTCGGAGGACATTTTTTTCACCGACGGTTAGCACCCTCGGCTGCCAACTCTTCTTGGTCCAGTGATTTTGTCGGTCTCGACTGTCCCATAGACACAGAAAACAAGGATATTTGGTATATCCAGCTTGTTGCCCGAGCAGTATGCACAAGACCTTCAAGTCCCCACACACTTGCCAACCATGGTCTTCATATTTAAGTTTACGAAGAACCAATTCCAAGTTCTCGTAGGTTTCCTTCAAGTGTACGGAATGACCTACAGGTATGGAAGCGTAAAAACCGTTGTGGAGTAAAACTGCTTTGAGACTTCTTTTTGAAGAATCTATAAAAAGACGCCATTGCTCTGAATCATATTGGATTTTAAATTGACCCATCAGACCTTCGACATCGATGCAATAAACCAACTTGTCTTCCTGGGCGAAGTAAGGAACAAACTCCTTTTCACGATGTCTGAACCATGAAGATGACACTCCTGGCAGCAATAAATTCCTGCTTTTCAGCCTTGATCTGAGTAACTCAGCGGCATCTTTGGGAAGATTCAAGTCTCTTACCAAATCATTCATCTCCTCCTGAGAAAAGAAGTTTGGTCTTGTATCATCTTCAAAGTCAGAACTAGATTCGTCATCTGGTTCAGGTATGACTTCACCTTCATCGGAGCTAGGTATCTCTTCCAAGGTAGCAGGGGGCTTGGGTACTGGTATATCTGTGCCATGGGGGATGGGACGAATTGCCGAGTGAAGATTGGGGTATGAAATGGAATGCTTCCATTTGGAATTAAACCCTTTCACATCGCATGAACAAAAGTAACAGTCGTCACTATGGTTCTTTTGCTCTCGCCATACCATAGGAATCCCATAACGGAAAGATTTTTTCTTACCCTTGAACCAGTTTCAGAGGTCCTCAACACACCGTTTGCACACTTTATGAGGCGCCCAGACTTTATCTTGATCTCCAATTTTTAGTCAAAAGTATGCAAAGTGTACTTTTTTCACAAAGTCTGTAATATTCTGCTGTTGCTTCAACACTGTATATTCACCACAGATGAAACAGAAACTGTCTGGCGAATTAATACACTTTCGCAGAGCCATAACATAACGGTTGAAGAATGACGAGCTAACACGAATTGCGATGAAAAAGTGTGAACAGCCTAGAACCAAGAACCTGATGATGATTCGTGCACAAGTGTGGCATGCAGAAGAGAGCAGCTCTGTGTCTGTACATGAGACGTCACAGTGCTGGCCACGCCCCCCTGCACTGACCGGAGCTGCTGCTATCTGCCCTGTGTCTCCCTCCCACTGGATTCTTCAGGAAAGATTAACCCCTTCTACCATTAGAAGCATGGACTTAAAACTTGCTTAGCTTATTTATATATTGCTGACCATCAGATTTACAGTGCTATTTTTTTTTTTTACATAACTCGGACAACCCCTTTAAGGTTTTTTTGGCATTTTATATCTTAAATACACTTATGTGAATTAATTAATAGTAATTTGAAAAAAATTGATAAATTTGAAGACAATTTTGCATGTTGTGGCAAATCATGACGTCTAGGAGTTTTTTCAATATTTTATTTGTTTTCAGCACACCAAAATACATGGAAATTAGATGAAAATAATCAAACAGCTTTTTAGTCGCAGACCTGTGTACAGATATGCAGAACAAAGCTTTGGCCAAACAAAATGATGCTACTTCTCCAATGCCACTGATAGGGCATAGGGTGACAGTGCTGCCCTTGACTGACCTGGCAGTGACCTGCAGCACCAGCTGCTGCCCAGTCAGCATTCCCAAGCTGCAGAGCTGGTGTTTCCATTACGCAAACTAGGCAGTCTCAGGCAACTCGGCGTCGGGAGTCAGAGAGCACTGGAAGCAAACAGCCTCATGGCGCTGAATCTTGAAGATAAGCTCCACGGGGCTGTTTGCATCTTTTGCTGCCATTGTCAGTCCCAGAAAGGGGTGGCAGTGGTGGCAATGGGTGCTGTGCGGGGGGGGGGGGGGGTCAAGGGATGAGGTTTGCTTAAGGCGCCTCATCTTGCACCAGCCCTCCCAAGCAAACACTTCCTTCAGATGCCAGGAAACATTGCCACCCTGCCTCATATGCCTTCCAAGTATTGACAGCTAACAGCGACCTCAATAATCCTATAAATAGCCCGGTACCATCTTCCATAAATCTCATGGCATGGAGTAGGAAACTCATATGCTTCAGGTGCTAAAGCTAGAAATTGGGCGCACTGCAAATGAGACAAAACATCCGTTATCGAATTGTCCATACTTAGTACATGCCTTGCCTCTAGTGTCATGTTCAACTGCAAGCATTGGAGCATCAGTGTGCGCAGTAGTTTAGTGACTAGCTGCTTGATATCGCTACTTGCCTGTTAATCATGTACACTAATGCCATGTTGTCAGAATATATTACCATTCTCTTATGCTGCAACCTTTCTCTCCAAATTGCAAAGGCAATCTTTCTCTCCAAATTGCAATTTGGTGGTAATTTGATGAGAGGATGATTGTATTTTTTTAAGTTCTAATTGTCTAATTTCACTGGCATGATACCCACTCTGGAACAGAACCTAATAAAAAGATTCAAAATGTAAGAAAGTTTCTAGTTCATTTGAATCAAAAAAGATATAGGATTTACCCTGATGTGTGATAACACATTTACAAGGATATTTAAGTATAAAGGAGGCCCCTAAAGCTACAACACGAGGACGAAGCAAAAGAAAGGCCTTCCTCTTCAACTGCGTAGTACGACACACATCAGGAAAAACCCGTATCAACTGCCCGAAAAACTTTTCCTGTCTGTATTTAAAATAAGATCGCAAAATCATCTCCTTATCCCGCTCTAATGAAAACGTTACTAATAAAGTAGCACGAGTAGAAATTTCCTCCACAGAGGACTCTAAGTAGGCTGACAGATCCAGACTCTGAACAGATAAGTGATCCATTTCCCCAGTAACAGCACCACCTGCCTCCGAATCTGAAACCAGACTCTCTAATACCAGTAGGCAAATAGTATATTTTAGACAAAACTACAGATTCTGGATCAGAGATTTTTAGAACATCCTTTAAATATTTAGTAAATAATATATTCGGAGAGAGGTAGTGCGTGCGGGGAAAATTTAACAATCTAAGATTTTTAACCCGTAAAGCATTTTCAATTATTTCATCATGACTATGTAATTGCAAAGAATCTTGAACAAAAGAGGCTAAGGCCCCTTGAATAGAAACTATCTGATTATCCACTTTGACTTTATGAGACTCAAGAAAGCCCAATCTGTCCTGATGATTAGACAAAACGTTCACAGTCTCCTTTGTAAATTTAGAAATTTTAACCAAAGAAGATTTCAAGGAAATTTAAACTAGAAACTTTCTTACATAGTGTTGGTTGATAGTTGGCTTTTTACTTAGTATAAAGGGGTTTTGTTTAAATGTCTCCATCTCAGTTTTGGATTTAGTGATTAATTTTTTCTTCTCACACTCCATATTGTGGGCTGGGAGTAAATAATTTGTGTAAATCAGTTTGGATTATGTATTATTGCCTTATATTTCTTATGTATTTCCTGTATGAAAAGGATTGAAATTTCAATTAAAAAAAAAAAAAGATTAAAAATAAAACATGGTAAGGATTACCCATATACCTAGTAGATGTGGTTATGAACTTGCCCAGAGCAGCCATGATCCAGAGTGCATAATTATTCCCTAGTTCCTTGCTGCTCCCCGCAAGTCACCTGGATTGTTATGATCTGCATACTTCCAAAAGAGGAAGAAGCATTAGAGAGGATATTAGCTGCTAAGAGATAAGTGTTGCTTGTTGGAGATTTGGATCTGCTACATGTGGATTGCATCGGCACCAGAAACAACTCGAGAAAACAACAACTCGAGAAAGGATATATTCTTGCACCAGCTCCTTTTCCACCCACTCAATGGTCACACCATTCTCCAGCAAAGTATAAAAGTATAGGCCGAAACACAGACCACTAGCTACATTTGCATACAGCTGTAAGTCCTGATTAGTGACAGGACCTTCCAAACACACACTCCATTAAAATCCCTCAGAAAGGTCAGCCAAATTGCCATATCTGTTTGCACCTGCCAGTTCAACCAAATAAAATAATGCTTCTTCTTCAAGCCCTTTGCTAATGATTGGGGAAGGAGCCTTGTCCAGGGATAGCTGCAAGAGACTGATGAGCTGGAAGAAAGGGTTCTGGCCTACCTGCACTCCCACTGGGCAGAGAAAATTGAAACATCGGGTGTGTTGCACCACACAATGAACACTTATGATGAAAACGACAAACCAGATATTCACAATGCCTGGTATTGTGCTGAAAGCAGGCATTCACCTGCCATCCAACACATGACTCACCTGACCTGCCGAACGGTAGCCCTGTAATGTGTAATTCCACTTACCTTCCCCAACCCCTTCCCCCCCCCACCCAACACTGCTCGGCACGAAGGCACCCTGTCCCCCTATTGGTGCAGTCAGCCCTGGGCCAACCATTCTGCTAAAACCCATGTGTCCCAGGGTCATTTCCACCAACCAAATGTCCACTTCCCGATACCTTCAGGCCACTGACTTGTCCTTGGCTAGACATTTGTAAAATTATTTGCCATAGTTTAGTCAGGTCCAGTCCCTATATACAGAGCTGACACAAGGGTTTCTGCTGCCCTAGGCAGAAACTCCGGATGTGCCGCCCCCGTCAAGCCATGTCACCGCCGAATCTGTCTCGGGGAAGGGGAGGCAGCAACAGTATTTCAAAAGGCGGCAGCTTTTTGCCGCTGCTTTCTTCCCCATGGCAGGCCTTCTGTGGAAGGGGATCAGAAGCAGCAGGCCATGTGTGCTGAAGGACATGGCCTGTCACAGGGAAGAAAGCGGCAGCAAAAGCTACCGCCTTCTAAAATACTGCTACTGCCACCTCCCCCCTGTGACAGAAATGGCAGCAGCTGTGGGGGGCAGCATGGCTGGTCATGTGTGCTGCCGCTGCTGCCAACATGGGCCTACTGACCTAGGTAGCTGCCTAGCTCACATAGTGGACGGGCCGGCTCTGCCTATATGCCCTGTGTGCTTGTAAAATCATGTCCAAATACCACAGCAAACCATGATACAGAGCTGGTTTAGCTCCACCCAGGATGCTAGAGAAGAGAAAAAAATGTCAAAATCCAATTAGTAATTGTTTTGAGCAGCTTCTGCCTACCTTTCTTCCCTGGTACCTTTGCCTTATTTTCTTGTTGCTTACATCCTAGTTCCACACCGAGAGAGAAAATATGTCTACATATTTTCCCGTTAGTACTTTTAACCTAAGTTTCTGTGGGACATCAGTGGAGCGATCAGGCTAGGTGTATGTCCACGCAGCACTCATGGCTTGATAACTCCCCTGCCTCCCCAGAGGAACGAAGTGGTAATCCACCTCGGTTTTCCTGTTCCACTCCTTTGCCCACATCTGACTCAGATGAAGAAGATGAGTCTGCAGAATCCCATAATTCATAGGAGTCCCATGCCTGCTCAGGAGCTACATCCCCCCATCTTGTGCATGCGCTTCTCCTGTTCCATACACTTTACTACCTTGCACAAATTCTGCTAAAACGTACAGTCCTGAAGGCACTTATTCAATTTCTGACCTCATCTCCCTTGTGCTGCCTGCCCCTTCTTTCCTCCTTATCTGGAGCCTCAATCACCTCCTTATACTGACTTGACAATGCAGGCACTGCCATGGGATCATGAGACTGGACTCTTTTGGTGCCGTCCATCCCCATCACCCATTCCTCAATCCTGAACAACCTCTGCCACTGTCACTTTTCCCAATCCGATGTCATGAAGCTGCCCCCATATCAGGACTCTCGGGCAATACCGTGGGTCTAGATGATGCCAAGGTACCGTGCCCCCTCGCCTTCCCCTTCTTCATTCTGGCTTTGTTGCTTTTGCTTGACTACGCTGCTGCTCCTCAACCAACCTGGCAGGTCATTTCATGATCTGTTTGGAGGAGCCCTTTAGCTCAGTACTGCCCCGCCTCCTTCCCTGTGCTGCTACTTCCTTGGCTATGTTAGAAGTTAGAGTCCCCCAATGAGACTGCTCCATCCTAGTCCCCACTTTGGCTGTGCCAGGCTGCCTCAGCACTTGTTTGTCTCCCCACTGCACCCTGATACTGGCCTTGTGCTTCCCATTTAAATCTGCTTGCAGCTGCAGTCCTGATGTAATCAGTCAGGCACTAAGACCACCCAGAAAATCTTGATTGCAGTTGAGGCCTGTTCACTGGACCCACGTGGTTTCAGTTGCTCTGGACACTGCTTCCTCCCTTCTACCCCCGGCTGGTCAGGCCACAACTTCTTCACCCATGCGATCATCTGCTACCCATTCCCATTCCACCATGGCTGCAGCCACCTTCCAACACTGCCTTGGTCCTTTGCTGCCTATCCCTCTGGTCCTACCAGCTAACTCTATAGGCTGCGTCTAGGCTGTGACTTCACCTGCTGTATCTCACAGCCTGCTTCCATGCTGCCTAAACCCCGGCTCTGCCTCAAGCCCGCTAATATTCCCTATAAGCTTCACAGCTTCCTCTTTACTTCACTGGGCTACAGCCTGCTCCACCCCCCCCCCCCCGCCCATTTTCCCATTCATCTTGATCTTTCCCACTCCTATGCCGCCCATCTCCCTAGGGTGGGTGACAAAGATGGTGCCATTATAATAAACTGTGGGGGTGAAGTGTTGTAGCTAAATCATGCTCAGCCCAGTATTCAGTCACACTAACTGGTTAGTACAACTGAATATCCCCACAGATCAGGGCTGGCACAACAACTAGTCAGTCACCTAGAGCTCTGGCCCTCTCAGTGGACCATTGCCGCCACTGCTGCCCCTCTCTGGGGCCTGCAGTGGCGGCAATGATTCATAAACCATGACATAATGCTTACTTAAAGGCTTTGGTGCTCTGTCGCGGCTTCCATGTGTGTCAGAGGGGGGTGGAAGTGGCAGGTAGGAGCACATGGAAACCATGATAGTTTATAGTTATAGTTTATTAAAACTTGATGTACCACCTCTGCAGCGCCAAAGCCTTTAAATAAGTGCTGTGTCACGGTTTTTGAGCCAGTGACCGCTGTTTCTTTATTCCATTCAGTCCTTCTCCCATCTGCCAAAAACCTCCTATAAATTCTTCCCATCTTTTCAGAGCTGACCTTTCTTAAGTCTGGGATCTTAACTTATTTTTGTATTTAACCACACTCTTCGTTCATCAATGCACCCCTGCTGATTATGCACTGTGGTGTTAGTGTTATTTTCCCTATATGTTAATACTTCATCCAGTTTTGTATCATCATGTAGAGCTCTCTTGCTATCTGCTGAGGAGGCCTGCTTGAAGAGCCTCAGGATTTTATTTCCTCTAGTTACAGTTGTAAATGGGAAGGTGCAATCCACATGTAGCAGATCCAAATCTCCAACAAGCAACACTTATCCCTTAGCAGCTAACATCCTCTCTAATGCTTCTTCCTCTTTTGGAAGTATGCAGATCATAACAATCCAGGTGACTTGCAGGGAGCAGCAAGGAACTAGGGAATAATTATGCACTCTGGATCATGGCTGCTCTGGGCAAGTTCATAACCGCATCTACAAGGTATATGGGTAATCCTTACCATGTTTTATTTTGAATCTTTTTATTAGGTTCTGTTCCAGAGTGGGTATCATGCCAGTGAAATTAGACAATTAGAACTTAAAAAAATGCAATCATCCTCTCATCAAATTACCACCAGTCATGTCAATAAATACTAACTCCCACAAATAAGGTAACATTTCATCTCCAGGACCAAGCAGGAATGCAATCTTCATATACGGGTGACGTCCCCTGATGGAGCTCACGCGAGAACACTCCGCAGCATCCATTAGAAAGCATTTGGGAGCATCTCTCTGCGCTTGCGTGCATGCCTTCCTGCCTTCCCAGTGATTCTCCTCAGTCTTAATTTTTCTGAGGAGCCCTACGGATGCTTGTCTTATCACTGCAGATAAAACCTTTTTCTTCCGTGTCCTACGGAGTACTTATTTTTCTTTTTACCTTCCCGTCTACTTTGGTACTGTTGCTTGTCGACGCTGGTGCCCTTTTTTGGCACTTTAACTAATTTTTATTTTCTCTTTTTTACCTTGCTGTTCCTGCATTTTTTTCATCGATGCAGGCCACTATTGAGTCTTTTGACTAGGCAAAGTCTGTGTTTCCTGACATGGAGAAGCCAGCCAGCGGTTTCAAAATATGTACTAACTGCAACCGCACTATTTCAGCACCGACAAGAACAGCTGGTGCTTACAGTATTTGGGTGCTGACCATAACCTGGACTTTTGTCATTTTTGTCAGCAAATGACAAGGAAAGGCTTAAAAACCGAGAAAAGCAACACAAGAGTCTTTTTGGATCTAACTTGGCAGCCTCAGCACACTCTTCTTCGATGTTGACACTCTCTCAGGGCTCCTCTTCTTGGTGCGTTTCACTCGCTGCCTTGAAACCAAGAGTCCATGGTAAGAAACAGTCAACCACTTATGCCGCATTGGCCTTTGACGTCGAGGACTGATGACGATTCTGGGGATTGATCCCTTGGAAATCAACACCAGAGCTCCCCTTGGTAGAACTCCGATCCTGAGAACCAAGAGCTACCAGCTAAATAGCCCTGGCAGAGGGAATCCACCTCCAAAGCACAAGAGGGTCTCCAGAGTGCTACCAAGGTTTCGACCTCTGGAGAGCCTCTGGTTCTGTTAACAGAGTCCTGCACTGAAGTCCAGTCATACATCCTCCTTCTCCCTCGAGCAGAGCATGCTGTCTATCGAGAGGAGTTTGTCTGCGCTCCTGGCGGCATCTGTGCTAGTAGCCTCAAGGTCCTCTACTTCCTTTCCGATGCCTGGGAATTGGAGGCCAAGTCTCCTGTTTCACAGAGGCACCATGATGTGCCGTTGGACCCTTCACTGCTCACGAGTGCCACCAAATCTCGCCGGAGGACATGCTCTTCCAGGACTTTATCCGAGACACGGCCAAGGCTCTCTCAGTCTCGGTGGGCACTGAGATGGAACCGAGAGCCAAGGAACTGAAGATACTGCAGTATCCCTCAACTCTTAAGGAGGCTGCTACTCTTCTAGTCCATCATATTCTACAGGGCCTCATGTTTCGAATGTGGGAGACCCCTCTCTCTGTTCCCTCAGTCAGTAAGAGGCTGGACACCATGTACAGGGGCCATAGGCTAAAGGTGACCAATAAAAGATATTCCTTCCTCTTGCTGTCCACGATTCCTTACTGGGTTCTGCATAGCACGTGGACTTGTGCTCGTTTGTTGGACTACAGGATTCCCGATTACCCAGGATTCCAGAAACCTCAACTCCCTCATCATTCTATAGTGGTCGAGTCGGCCATGCACTGGCTATGAGTGCCAAAAACCACTCTTCAGTTCCTCCTGGAAGGAAATCTCATACCCTCGATGCCTTTGGCTGCTGATGCTTCCAGGCATCAATATTGGCTTGCCGCATTAATTCTTACATGCTTTATATGGGCATGTTTCTTAGGGACATTGTGAAGGATCTTGATGAGTTCTCTGCTGTAATTCCTTTAGAGAAGCTGGATGCCTACCAGGCCTGAGTCAAGCATGGTTAGGACTGTTCCAAGTTCAATCACCAGAGCAGCTTTCGACTCTTTTGAGTCTATCAGCAGAGCTGCAGCGGTGGGCATTGGAGCCTTGAACAGTGGGTCCAAGACAAGCTAGCAGACATTCCCTATCAAGGTGAAAACCTCATTGTTAAAGGCTGGAGGGAGAAGGCTGGTAAAATCGAGACTGATGACCTTACCATGAAGCATCTCTCTTGTAAAACAGTTGATCCTTCTAGGAAGAAAGCCTCTGTAAAGAAACCCTTCTATCCTAAAAAGAAGAAACATTACCCCTCTTATCCAATTAACACACCTTACCATGCTCACCAAGGTCAGCAGAATTTTCAGGCTCCTCGCCAACCCAAGAGGCCCAGACCTCCTAAGCCACAACCAGCCCTGCAGCCCCATCCTGGGGATAGCTTTTGACTGCTTTCTGGAGAACATTGCCACTCTTCCCCTGAAGGAACCGCAGCCTTCTCACATTGTGGGCAGGCTAGTCCTTTTTGCCCACAGGTGGCCCCTTATAACATCAGAGCCCTGGGCTTTACAGGTTGTCCTCAGGGACTACCTGCTACATTTTGCTCAGTTATCCCCTCTGTTCTTTCCAGGGGAGTATCCTCTAAAACCTCTCCATTGGTCTCTATTACAGCAGGAAGTCACCACCCTTCTAAGAGAGGGCACGATAGATCTTGTTTCCTGCACACAGGAAAGGTTAGGGTTTTACTCCCGGTATTTCCTTATTCCCAAAAAATCAGGGGGGTTTTGTCCCATCCTAGACCTCCGGAACCTCAACAGGTTCCTAGTAAGAGAGAAGTTCAAAATGGTTTCTCTAAGGACCCTACTGTCCTACCTTCAGAGGAATGATTGGCTCTGTTCTCTGGATCTAAAGGATGCATACACGCACATCGTCATTCAGCCATTTCACAGGCAGTACCCTTGCTTCATGTTCGATGGCAGGTGTTACCAATACCGAGTCCTGCCCTTTGGTCTGGCGTCTACCCCAAGAGTCTTCATGAAATGTCTGGCAGTAGTCGCGGCCTATCTCCGTACCCAGGGTGTCTTCGTCTTTCCCTACTTAGGATGACTGGCTCATCAGAGGCGAGTCACCACAGATGGTGCATCTGTCCATTCAACACACCATCTCAGTGCTCGCACATCTCGGATTTGTCATAAACATTTTCTCCCACTCAGAGTCTAGAATTCATAGGTGCTCTCCTCGACACGACTCAGGCTCGAGCTAAACTGGCAGGCATCATTCAGCACAGTCATCACACCACAGCATGAGTCATGCTTCATCTTCTGGGTCACATGGCCTTCACGGTCCATGTAGTCCGCTATGCTCGTCTTCATATGCACCAAGTGCAGTGGACTCTCTCCACCCAATGGAAACAAGCGAAGGGCCATCTTTGAGACAGAGTGGTAGTCACCCCTCTTCTGGCAGACTCCCATCAGTGGTGGCTCTCTTCTTAAAACCTTCTCGTAGGGTTCCTTTTCAGATGCCTCCACCTCAATGGACGCTAACAGCCGATATGTCCAAACAGGGCTGGGGAGTTCATCTAGATGGCTTGGGCAAGCAGGGCCTCTGGTCTCAACAGGAAGCCTTGTATCAGATCAACTTCCTGAAGTTGAGGGCAATAACCAATGCCCATCAGGTGTTTTGTCATCAGTTATCACATCATTCTATCCTGGTTCAGATAGACAACCAGGTTGAAGTGTTTGATGTCAACAAGCAGGGAGGCACAGGCTCTCATCTCCTCTGCGAAGAAGTGGTCTGCATGCAGACCTTTGCCCTGGTTCTTGGAATGGTTCTCAGAGCTGTTTACCTGCGGGAGATCAGAATGTTCTCATGGACAGTTTCAGTTGGGTCCTCCGACCTTACAAGTGGACTCTTCATCGGAGAATAGTCAATCGCATCTTCGGGTTATGGGGAATCCCGGAGATTGACCTGTTTGCTACCCTGCTTAACATGCAGGTCCCTTGCTTCTGCTCTAGGTGCTGTCTCCACATCAAGTCCTGGATGCTTACCTCTTTCACTGGGGAACAGGTCTGTTATATGCTTACGCTAATAGCCAAAAAGCTATTCAAGTTGCAAACCGACAGAGGTAATTGATCCTGATAGCTTCGTTCTGGCCCTGACAGCCATGGTTTCCCCTGCTTCTTTGTCTAGCTCAGCATCAGTGTCTCCATCTGGGATGTGCGATACCTGATCTCACAGCATCAGGGGGCACTGCTGCATCCCAATATTTGTGCATGGGCATTGCTGCATCCCAGTATTTGTGTGCTGCGCCTGATAGCATGGATGCTGAGAGGGTATTCCTTTTTGACCTCAATGTATTGGATGCCGTTAAGGATATCCTCCTGGTATCTCGGAAGGACTCCATGCGACACATGTATGCCTTTCTGGTGCTGGTTTGCAGTTTGGTGTGCTGAGCACACCCTCAACCCCTTCAATTGTCTGGTGGAGTCTCTCCTGCAGTACCTTCTCCACCTCTCTTCTATGGGTCTCAAAACTAATTCCATTCATGTCTACCTCAGTGCCATTTCGGCTTCTGATCGGGGGATTGATAAAAAACCCATTTCCACACATCCATTGTTAGCCCGCTTCATGCGGGGTCTCCTCTTGACTAAGCCACCAATCTGGCCCCCACCTGTCGCCTGGGACTTTAACGTGGTTCTTGCTAAACTGCTCAAGCCTCCTTTTGAGCCTCTAGGCACTATCTACCTCAAGTTTCTTACTTGGAAGGTCTCCTTCCTAGTTGCGCTCACCTTGACTCGCTGGGTCAGTGAACTACAGACTTTGATTGCACATGCATCTTATACACATTTTCACTATGACAGGGTAGTCCTGAGAATGCATCCGCGTTTCCGTCCTTAAGTTGTATCTCCTTTCCATCTCAACCAGTCTGTAATTCTTCTGACTTTTTTTCACAAGCCACATGCATCTTGGGCAGAGGCTGCGCTTCATACCCTAGATTGCAAACAGGCTTTAGCATATTACATTGGCAGAACCAAGGTACACCAGAAATCCTTGCAGTTATTTATTTCTTTTGACCCTAATTGCCTTGGTCTCCCCATGACAAAACACACTCTTTCTTTTTGGATAGCAGACTGCATATCCTTTGCATATGCTCAAGTGGTTTTGACATTAGCGGATCATGTAACCGCTCATGATGTCCAGGCCATGGCCACATCCATAGCCCACTTACGCTCATAGCAGAGATTTGCCATGCTGCTACATGGTCCTCGATTCACAGCTTTGCAGTCCATTATTGTCTGGACAAGGACTCTCGTAAGGACAGTGATTTTGGCCAAGCTGTAATCCAGCACCTCTTTAGGACTTAGCTATACCTCCTTCCTTCTGGCCTTCTGTCTATCCAGGCTACCGCAACTGTCATCTCGATGAGGGTGTGCTGGGAATGCTGAGTCTACTAGATCCTCTGGACTTCCCATGTTGTTCTTCAATGTTTTTTTCCCGTTTGTAATGGGCCTTACTCCTCGCTGTTTTTCCGGTAGCCTGGAGCTAGGGAGTCTCATATTTGAAGACTGCATTCCTGCTTGTTCCTGGAGGTAGCATAGTTACTCACCTGTAACAGGTGATCTCTGGGAAAAACAGGAATCAGTCTTCACAACCCGCCCTCCTCCCCGAGGAGTTGTAGATTTTTTCCTTTTTCTCAGCTATGAACCTTACTGAGGAGAATCACTGGGAAGGCGGGAAGGCATGCACACATGCGCAGAGGGATGCTCCCAAATGCTTTCTATTGGATGTTGGGGAGTGTTCTCGCATGGGCTCCATCGGGGGACTTCATCCATATGTGAAGACTGATTCCTGCTGTTGCCGGAGATCACCTGTTACAGGTGAGTAACTATGCTTTATACATTACCTCTGTAGGATGCCTTGCAGTTTATGGGCTGTCAGGCAGCACTTGTCAGCGCAGGGTGAGATAAAGGAGCAGGCAATTAGCCAGACTGCCAGCAAGAGTTATCCTCTTAGGGGTCTGGGTGAGAGAGACTTACATGCAGAGAAGATTACAATCTGAGATAAAGAGAGAGATTGCAGGGAGGATCTTGCATCTTCATGGTCAGCATCGGTCAGGAACCAAGACCCAAAGACCCCAAAGAACGAAGGACCAAAAGGCCAAAGGACCTCGATCCTCTCTTGCTGTCCTTAGAAATACCTTTCTTAGTTGCCAGGGGGCCAGATGATTACAGATATGGCTCCAGAATGATTGGTTCAGGTCAGGTCTCCAATAGCTTGAATGAGCCAATCAGAGAATGTCTCTAAGGCAGGAGACCTTCATGTGAAAAGTCATAGTCTAGTCAGGGCTGTTAGTCCTGTACACTTTATGATGGGCCAGTTTATGATACTGGTCTCCAAGAAGCAAACGCCAGCAGTGTATGTTTCAATTTCAAGACAATGGCCACCTTAGATTCAGCTTGTTCTGAATCCGCCAAATTGCGAGTCTTGAGAGCATTTTTCAAGTTTAAAGATGTTTCTTTTTGTGGATACAAACTCCAGGTTTTTCCTGATGTCTGTCGGAGTACTCAATCACGGCGTAAGCAGTTTTTGTCATTGAAATCTCGTGTAGTGGCATTGGGGGCTACTTTTTTTTTTAAAGTTCCCTTGCCGCTGTATTATCACTGTGGGGGGACAAACATACGTTTACACGGATGTGAAATCTTTACAACATTTTCTTGATGGGAAGGAGGTTGGTGAAGATTTGGAGGAGGAATTGACATAATTTTTGGCTCCCTATTATGGGGTTTTGATACTCTTATTTTCTTTTGTACACATATGCATTTTATAGTTTCTCTCTTCCTTAATGTGGTATTGTAGAATTCTTATTTACCTAGGATTTCAAGTACGCTTGTATTGTTATATTTTCTTTTTACGTTTATTGTATTTGGAAAATGCTTAAATAAATAATTTTAAAAAAAAAGATTCAGCTTGTATACGAGGTATGTGCAGGCAATTAGCATCTTTAGCTCTTATCACTCTCTCAATATGGCCAAGCTGGCATAGACTCTATTTTGAACAGCTGACTTCCATTTTGAGTGCTCCCCCAGACAGTGGCCTGTGTAGTTTGCACCGTTGCCTCTACAGTCTGTTCAATTTGTTTCTATTGTGCCATAATTATTTTCTTCACTATATTATCTCTTGCTTTTCTTCTGTGCTTTACATAAAAAGCCACTCTTCTCCCATCCTCTTATCTTCCACCATTTCTTTCTTGTCCTTTCTAAGTGATAGAACGTGGATGGTAATATCTGAGTCCTCGTTCTCAATGCAGTATACCTCTTTAATAAGAGAGATAGCATAATATCACCCTATACTACTAGGTCCTTTAGGTTTGGGATATTTATTTGTCTGACTTGAGCTTGCAACTTATTCTGCATCTCCTTATTGACTTCTCCATATACTTGTATCTGAAGTCTTATGGCTATGTAATTTTCAAGTATATCTGTGACTTTACCACCAATGGGAATGTCTTCAATCACTTCATTTATTTGTGGAAGGGAAACTAATTTGACCCTGCTCTTATATCCTAACCTGCTAGATACTTGTGACCTGGATTGGTCATTGTTGGGGTCTGACCTCGTATGGAATTTCTTATGTTCTTATCCACATCAGCTACTTTGTCAATATTGGGTCTTAACTGTTCATTCATTTCTTCAGCTTCTCATGGTGAATGAAGCCCATCCCTTTTATATAGGTTCAAGAAGAGGCAAATATCCTTGGTGAACATGTTAGATTCTATATGGACATGAGATTTAGCTACTGAAGGGTATGGCAACTCTCAAGACTTATACACGTAGGATCAGATTAGTCCATATTAGCTAGAGTACCACAAATGACAGTAAAATATGCAAACTATTTAAATATTTCTGATTGTATACCAGTGGACAGTATCATTTATGGCAGGCCTTGACAAATTTTCTTGGAAACTAGGAGCCAGCCACCGAAATCTAGATCACAGTGTATGCTCACCCCCTGTAAAGGTGTCTCACAATTTTATTTTAGGTTTTAGGGCCTCATTTACTGGTTCCCCATTTTCTATGGGAAAAAGCTTAATAAATCAGACTCTTTAATGGGCCACTGCACAGTGCCATCAGAATGCCGTGGCCCCACTCCTCCTCCCTCTCTACCATCTCCACTGACCCTTTAAGCTACACCTGCATGTGTGCGGTGGGAGAGGGTTGCACCGTTTGCGTATACTCATTGTGCTCGTTACTTTCCATGCATTCATCTCTTCACCCTCCAACTTCTTGCACTATTGCCTCCCAACCACTTCAGTCCCTCTCCTGCTGTCCTCTCCACCCCCCATCTCTGTTTCCCTTCCTAGACTTTCTCCCCTTCTCCCTCCTCCCTTGCACTCACCTCCTGCTCTCCAAACCCCTCCCACACACACACGGCCCAATATTCAGTGCTGATGGCTAACACTTATAAAGTGGCTAGCTGCTGACACTGAACTTTAAACTTAGATATTTGATGCCAGTGCCATATCTCAGCTTCGGCATTGAATACCCAGGTTGCCCGGATTTCCGCAACGCTAACTGGGCAGAGGTGATATTTAACCGCTGCCCGGTTGGCTTCTGTGGTGAATGGTCAGTATTTCTTGTGCCTGTCTTTCACTGTTAGGAATGGGTGCTACCCCGGAACACTCTGACATGCCCCGATGCTAACCGGTTAACATCAGGGCATGTAGCAGCGGCACCCACGGATATTCAGTGGCATTAACTGTGTTAGTGCCACTGGATATCCCACAGAGTGGCATTTACATGGTTTGCAGATCTGTAAATGCCTCTGAATATCGGGCCCACACTCTGTTTAAAAAAAAAACAAAAAACTGCTGCCCCTTTAGGTTTCTTATAGCCATCTGTGCAACAAAATCCCCACCTCTAACCTTTTTTTTTGTGCTGTGATAGTAGCCTTTGTCAGCCCACAGGAGGTGGGATCCTTGTGGGCAGACTCGTGAATCTCAGCTACAGTCACAGCCTTTTGCAGCCCTTCTGCCCACGAGGGATGGGATCCCTGTGGGCAGATTTTGCCCATCTCAGCAGTGAAGCAGACCAGCTGCCAGCAGACAGCACTGACCCACATGTGCTCTCAACCCCAGGCGCTAGTTCTGTTTGCAGTTGCTATGGAGACCTGGTGCCTGGGGTTTGTTGAGCCTTGATTTATAGCTAGAGATAATTGAATAATTCGAGGTTGAACTCTAACCGGGCAAATTTCTGCTTAGTTTCAAGTCTGATGTAATATTTTTCTTTAGATTTGTTGGAAAACTTGTTGAAATTTTCCAAATGAAACTGGGGAAGTTTTGAGTATACACACTGCAATTTGAGTATTGTAATTTGGAGATATCTACATTGGATCTATCTGCTGTGAATTCTCTGAGCTACCATATTCACCCACAATCTAATACTGATTCATGGAAATCTGAATTGGATGTAGGAAGATGCTAGTAAAATGATGAACAATTCTTTTAGATTTGTCAAATTATTCTGCAAAGAATTTAGAGAAATTAAGAACATAAGAGATGCCATACTGGGTCAGACCAAGGTCCATCAAGCCCAGTATCCTGTTTCCAGCAGTGGCCAATCTAGGTCACAAGTACCTAGCAGTTTCCCCAAAAGACACAGGTTCCAGAATGCTTGTATTGGGACAAGTAGTGCATTTCTCGGGTCCCCTTTAATAATGGTTTATGGACCTTTCTTCCAGGAACTTGTCTAAACCAATTTTAAACCCAGCTACACTAACAGCTTTTACTACATCCTTCAGTAACGAATTCCAGAGTTTGATTACGCGTTCAGTGAAAAAATATTTTCTCTTATTAGTCTTATATGGTTTACACTGTAGCTTCATTGCATGTCCCCTAGTCTTTCTACATTTTGCTGGTGTAAACAATCAATTTATGTTTACCCGTTCCACTTCATTCTTTAATTTATAAACCTGTATCATATCTCCCCTAAGCCATCTGTTTTCTAGGTTGAAGAGCCCTAATCTTTTTAGTCTCTTCTCATAGGGGTATCCTTCCATCCCCTTTACCTTTTTGGTGGCTCTTCCCTGTACCTTTTCTAATTCTGCTATATCATTTAAGATACTGCAACCAGTATTCCATACAATATTCGAGGTGTGGTTGCACCATGGAACGATACACAGGCATTATAAGATTCTTTGTTTTATTCTCCATTCCTTTCCTCATGATTCCTAGCATTTTATTTGCTTTCTTGGCCACTACTGCACACTGGGCAGAGGGTTTAAATGTGATCTCCAGGTACAAGCAGGAATGAGTCCTCACATATGGGTACGTCGGTACCGACGGAGCCTGCGCGGGAACGCTCCCCAGCTTCCCAGAAGGAAAGCTTTTGGGAGCATCCCACAGCGCCTGCGCGCTGCCTTCCCGCCTTTCCTAACCAACTCTCCTCAGTTCTTCTTTTCCGCGGAGCCAGCAGGTCGTGTTCCTGTCACCGCTGAAGAAGTTCTTTATTTTAATTTATTTCTTTGGTCGCGTGTCTGCCTTCCCCGATGCCAGACCGGTACCGCCGGTCTTTTCTTTTCTTTAAAAAAAAAAAAAATATATATATATATTTTTTCCTCACTTGGTTTATTTTTCTTCTTAGGCCTCCAGGCCCACAAGAAAATTTTCCCTCATGGAAAAACCAGCCTCCGGGTTAAAAAAATGCACTAAGTGTAGCGGTACAATTTCTGTTACAGATACCCATGAATGGTGTCTTAAATGTTTGGGTCCTGAACACTCCATTCCGGATTGCCAGTCCTGCTCTCTAATGTCTAAACGAGGGTTACAGAACCGAGCAGCCAAGCTCCATGTGCTGTTTCCCACGGATGCACCGGCGGTGGCGGTGGCATCGACATCTTCCAGGTCTTCCTCTCCTGATGGGTCTCAGGTAACCAAACATAAACCTAGCAGGTCCTTGAAGGGCAAATCTCCCTCTAAGCATCGAGATGCCTCCAGGCTTGACCTCGAGGATCCTGCCCCAGCCAGACAACCCCGGCGGGAAGCTCCGGCTTCCAAAGCTCCTCCTATAGGTTTACAGGTTGACATCGATGGCACGGCCTCGACCGATCACCTGTTAGACTGCTCTGGGGTACCGGCACTTTCTCCCGGTACCAACATCCAGGCAGTCGTGGCGTCCATGGATCACACTGTTCAATCCATGCAGCAGGCTATAATGGCTTTTATTAAAGCTGCGACGCCGACGGTACCGCAACGAGTCCTGTTGTCGGTACCGGCGCCGGTACCGGTACCAGCGCCGATACCGGTACCGACTGCATCGACATCGGCCGGGATACCGACTCCAGTTCCTTGTCCAGGGCTATTTCTCGGTACCGATCCGGTACCAGGTACACCCGATGTCGGTACCGATCGATACGCATATCGATCGTCAGAAGCGGACAGACGATACTTCGATTCCTCTGATGATTCTGATTCATCAGATGAGTCTCCTGAAGTATCCATTACCCTTCCTGAGGAGCCTACTTCTCCAAAAAGGAGAATGTCTCCTCCAGAGGATTTGTCCTTTCAAGACTTCATAATAGAAGTGGCTAAAGGACTCTCTATTTCCGTAACCTCTGAAACAGAGCTTAGAGCAAAAAAATTAGATATTTTAGGATACTCTAAGGCTCCCAGAGAGGCAGTCACCTTGCCAATTCATGAAATTCTTCATGAACATATGATTGACTTATGGGAGACTCCTCTCACCCTTTCTCCTCATTCTCGCAGATTGGACACTATGTACCGTGTCCCTCCTTGTCCTGGATTTCAGAAAACTCAGCTTCCTCACCACTCCATTGTGGTGCAGTCAGCTATGAAAAGGATAAAGAGTACCAAAAGACACTCTTCTGCTCCTCCAGGAAGAGAATGCAGGACCTTGGATGCTTTTGGTAGGAAAATCTTCCAAACCAGCAAGTTTTCCAACAGGGGCAGCCTTTGACTCCTTTGAAGGTGCCAGCAGAGCCTCAGGCATTGCCATAGCTGCTCGCAGAATTGCTTGGCTCCAGGCTTCTGATCTAGAGCCCTGGGTTCAGGATGGCTTAGGAAATCTGCCCTGTACAGGTGAAAATCTCTTTGGCAAAGAGTAGCAAATAAAAGCCACTCAAATGGATGCAGAGAATTCTGCTCTGGATAGACTTTCCATGTCAACCTCCATTCCAGCCAAGAAAAAACTTTTCAAAAAGCCTTTTTACAAAAGGAGCAGATTTCCTTCCACTTCTGGCCAACAATCTTCTACAGGTCGTTTTGCTACTAAGCGTCAGCAACCTAAACAGGCCAGGCCTAAACCTGCAGGGACTGCTACAACCCAGCAGTCCCAACCCCCTCAGGGCTTTTGACTTGATACTAGAGAACTTAACCTTTCTGGCTCTACAACAGCCAGAACCTCTCACCATTCCAGGAAGGTTAGCTCATTTTGCTCCCAGATGGGAGCAAATCACATCAGAGCAGTGGACCCTCTCCATCATAAGAGAGGGCTACAAACTTCATTTCTCAGACCTTCCTCCCTACACCATGGTGAGACACTTCAATTCTCCCACATCTCTCCTCGACCTTCTGGATCAGGAGGTGACTACCCTTCTGGCCCAGGGGGCCATAGAAGAAGTTCCTCTTCTTCAACAGGGGTCAGGGTTTTACTCCCCCTATTTTCTCATTCCAAAGAAAACAGGGGGATACAGACCCATTCTAGATCTCAGAGAATTGAACAAATTCCTATGCAAGGAGAAGTTCAAGATGCTTTCTCTAGGCACTCTCCTTCCATACCTGCAGAGTCAGGATTGGCTTTGTTCTCTAGATCTCAAGGATGCGTACACTCATGTCCTCATCCATCCATCTCACAGAAAATTCCTACGTTTTCTCTTCCAGGGAAAACCTTACCAATACAGAGTGCTTCCTTTCGGTCTAGCCTCTGCTCCAAGAGTGTTCACCAAATGCATGGCAATAGTTGCTGCATTTCTATGCATTCTGGGAATATTTGTCTTCCCATATCTGGACGACTGGCTCATCCGAGCTCCAACCCAGTCGGAGGCTCAGTTCTCCCCGAACCGCACCAGGCGCTTTCTGCAATACCTGGGACTTGTGGTAAACCTCCCAAAGTCCCAGCTCACCCCTACTCAGTCCCTGGAATTCATAGGGGCCAGGTTGGACACCACTTCTGCAAGGGCCTACCTTCCTCAGGCCCGTTGTCAACGTTTAGTGCAGTTAGCCTCCCAGATTCAGTCAAGGAGCCACTTAACTGCCAGGGAGATGCTACAGCTGCTAGGCCATATGGCTTCCACAGTACATGTGATACCCTATGCTCGCCTACACATGAGAGCAGCTCAATGGACTTTGTCCACCCAGTGGACTCAAGCTTCAGGAGCTCTCTCAGACCAAATAGCAACCTCCAAACGTCTCTTTTGGTCTCTCCAATGGTGGATGTCCACTCAAAATCTGTTGCTGGGGTCCCCCTTCCAACCTTTGTTACCCCAAGCAACCCTCACAACAGATGCCTCCCAAACAGATTGGGGAGCTCATCTACAAGACCTCTCCACCCAAGGCACTTGGTCCCCACAGGAGACCTCTCTTCATATCAACCACTTGGAACTTCGAGCAGTGTTCCTAGCTCTCAAGGTCTTTCATACCCTCCTCAGCTACAAGACAGTCCTCATTCAGACGGACAATCAAGTAGCCATGTTTTACATAAACAAGCAAGGAGGAACTGGCTTTCTTTCGCTTTGCAACGAAGCTCTAAGATTATGGGCCTTTGCCAGAGAGCATCAAATCCATCTCCTGGCAGTATACCTCCCAGGGATCCAAAACTCTTGGGCAGACAGACTCAGTCGAGTTCTGCTTCCACTCGAATGGTCCCTGCACATGGATCAGGTACTCAGAATCTTCCAAGAATGGGGAACCCCGGACATAGACCTCTTTGCAAGTCCGTGGAATGCCAAACTTCCCCGGTTCTGTTCCAGAATTCCGTGTCAGGGAGTTCAGGCCAAGGATGCCTTCCTCCTTCATTGGGGTCAGGGCTTCCTGTATGCCTTTCCACCCATTCCTTTGATTCCCAAGACTCTGTTCAAACTCCAGAGGGATCAAGGATCTATGATCCTCATAGCTCCACGCTGTCCACGCCAAGTGTGGTACCCTCTACTTCTGCATCTCTCCCAAGCCCCCTCCCTGGACTTGGGAGCTGCGCCAGACCTTCTGTCCCAGGAGGAAGGGACTTTGTGGCATCTAAACCCCAAGTCCCTTCACCTAAGAGCTTGGTTACTGAAGGCCTAGACCTTCAAGACTTCAATCTTTCTCAGCAAGTGAAGGATATCCTCCATGCTTCCAGAAAACCTTCCACTAGGTGTTCCTATGCTTTTAAGTGGAAAAGATTTTCAATTTGGTGTGCTCAAAAGGGTCTTGACCCTCTAGCACTTCCTGTGAATTCTCTATTGGAATATCTCCTGCATCTCTCCAATGCAGGCCTTAAAACGAATTCAGTAAGGGTCCATTTGAGTGCTATTGCAGCATCCCTTAAGCCTCTCAATGGACAACCTATTTCCTCTCATCCTCTTATTGCAAGATTCATGAGAGACCTAACTTTAACTAAACCTCCCATTCGACCTCCTCCGGTGGCATGGGACTTAAACTTGGTTCTTGGTCAGCTTATGAAGCCACCTTTTGAACCCTTAGCCACTACCTCCTTGAAATTTCTTTCCTGGAAGGTTATTTTCCTTATTGCAATCACTTCTGCTTGCCGCATCAGTGAACTGCAGGCCTTAGTGGCTAATCCACCTTATACAAGGTTCCATCATGATAAGGTAGTCCTTAGGACAAATCCTCACTTTATGCCTAAAGTGGTCTCACCTTTTCATCTTAATCAAGAGGTATATTTACCTGTCTTTTTTCCAGCTCCTCATGCATCCAGTGCAGAGAGGAACCTTCATACTCTAGACTGTAAAAGAGCTCTTGCCTTTTACTTACACAGGACACAGCAACATAGAAAGTCTTCCCAGCTTTTTGTTGCTTTTGATCCTTCTCATTTAGGACTTCCAGTCTCTAAAAGAACACTGTCCAATTGGATTGCTCAGTGTATTTCTTTTGCTTACCAGAGTAAGAACCTTTCTCTGGAGGGCCATGTCACAGCTCACAATGTGAGGGCCATGGCCACCTCTATGGCTCATCTTCATTCTGTCTCCATCGACCAGATCTGTCGAGCAGCCACCTGGGCCTCGGTTCATACCTTCACAGCCCATTACTGTTTGGACAAGGACTCCCGCCGGGATGCCTTGTTTGGTCAGGCTGTCCTCAGACACCTGTTCCATTCTTGAACAACTCCTGCCCTCCTTCCCTGAATGGATGCCTGAGATCCATAGGAAGACGAGGAACCCTTCAGGTTCTCATACCCTTGGGGATCTCCCAGGCATCTTAGCTAGGGAGTCCCCATATGTGAGGACTCATTCCTGCTTGTTCCTGGAGATCGCACAGTTACTTACCTGTAACAGGTGATCTCTGGGAACAGCAGGAATTAGTCCTCACAACCCTCCCACCTCCCCTAGGAGTTGTATCTCTCTCTGTCTTTCCTTTCCTCTCTCTCTCTATTGTCTCAGCTTTAAACTTGAACTGAGGAGAGTTGGTTAGGAAAGGCGGGAAGGCAGCGCGCAGGCGCTGTGGGATGCTCCCAAAAGCTTTCCTTCTGGGAAGCTGGGGAGCGTTCCCGCACAGGCTCCGTCGGTACCGACGTACCCATATGTGAGGACTAATTCCTGCTGTTCCCAGAGATCACCTGTTACAGGTAAGTAACTGTGCTTTATCCACGATGACGCCTAACTCTTTTTCCTGGGTGTTGTTTTCCAATGTGGGACCTTGCATCGTGTAACCATAGTCTGGGTTGTTCTTTCTAGGTGCATAACTTTACTTCATATACTGCAAATAAGACTTCTCTTATAAAACATGTAGGGCCAGTGTGAGTACAGCGGCTAGCTGCTGCCGCTGAACATTAAATGTGGATATTCAATGCCAGGATCAAATTCGGCCCTGGTATTGAATATCCGCGGGGTTACAGCAGAGTTCAATCGCTAACCGGACAGCAGTGGTATTGATCCACTGCCCAGTTAGGGATACATGGTGAAAATTAGACCAAGGTTTCCTGCGCCTGTTTTTCACTGCAGATCGCAAATCGGGCAGTGGCTCAATATCGCCGCTGACCAGTTTGCAATCAGCTCCAACTCCGCTCCATCCCGGAACATCCCTGACATGCTCTGATGCTAAGCGGTTAGCATTGGGGCATATAGTGACGTTACTCGGGGATATTTAGCGGTACTAACTGTGTTAGTGTTGCTGAATATCCCACTTAGGGGCATTTACACAGTTTACAGGTATGTAAACTATGTAAATGCCTTGGAATATCAGGCCCGTAGTACTTGGTAACTATTTGGTACTTATTTTTCTGCAGAGCTATTTAAGAAATCCTGGCATGCATCTTGGATGTCATTACTTATCTCCAGGAACAAGCAGGAATGTAGTCTTCACATATGGGTATCGTCGGTACCGACGGAGCCTGCGCGGGAACGCTCCCCAGCGTCCAATTAGAAAGCTTTTGGGAGCATCCCACAGCACCTGCATGCTGCCTTCCCGCCTTTCCCAACTGTCTCTCTCCAGTTCTTCGTTTTCCGCGGAACCGGCAGGTCGCACTTCCTGTCACCGCAGAAAATATACCTTTTATTCTTCTTTTTTGTGGTCGCGTCTGCCTTCCTTCGACGCTACACCGGTACCGCCGGTTCTTTCTTTCTTTTCCTTGTAAAAAAAAAAGAAAAAATCTTTCCCTGGAATCTTCCAGCTTTTTTCTCCTCTGGTGCCACGCGCCATTTTGGGCACTAGGCCCAACTTTCCTCTACAATGGAAAAACCCGCCTCGGGTTTTAAAAAGTGTTCCAAGTGTGGCGGTACCATCTCCGTCACCGACACCCATGAGTGGTGCCTCAAATATTTAGGTCCTGAACACTCTATCTCCGAGTGTGTTACCTGTGGAATGATGTCAAAGAGGGGTCGGCAAAACCGAGCTGCTAAACTTAGCACCCTTTTTCCCTCCGATGCAGCATCTGTGGCATCAACATCTTCCAGGGCTTCGTCTTCCTCCCATGGATCTCAGGTAACTAAACATAAGTCTAGCCGGTCCTCAAAGGGTAGATCTCCTTACAAGTATCGAGATGCCTCTGAAGTTGCCCTTGAGGGACTTTCACCGGCAAAATTGCCTCGGCGGGAGGCTTCGGCTTCCAAAGCATCATCGGGCCTCCAGGATGTTCTCGAGGCCCCACCCTCGGCAGAACTACTGGTGCCATGCTCTGGGGTACCGGCCGCTTCGCCCAGTACCGATACCCAGGCATCAGTGGCGTCGATAGATCAGAGATTCTTGGCTATTGAACGCAGTCTGGTGGCTCTTCTCTCGGCATCGATGCCACTGAAACCGCTTCAGACAATTCAACCGGTACCGGTACCGACATCGGTACCGGGGCCAATTGCATCGATGTCGGCAGGTGGACTACCGGTACCGACGCAGGCTATACCTTCTGGTACTGACAAGTCGGTACTGGACCCTGTCAATACTGACTTCGATTGGTACCGGTATCGTGCGATGAATGATTACCCAGACAGGAGATACTTTGAATCCTCCGAGTCTGAAGACTCTGACAGCTCTGTCGATACCAGAGTACCTCTTCCTGAGGATTCTTCCTCTCCTAAACGTAGGATGTCTCCTCCAGAGGATATATCCTTCCAGGATTTTATCCAAGATGTGGCTCGAGGTCTTTCCATCACAGTGGCTCCTGAAACAGAGCCTAGGGCAAAGGAATTGGAGATTTTACAGTATCCTAAAGCTCCTAAAGAGGCAGCTACTTTGCCTATTCATGAGATCTTGCATGATCTCATGCTAAGGATGTGGGAAACAACTCCCACCACTTCTCCTCATTCTTGTAGGCTCGATACCATGTATCAAATTCCTCCCTGTCCTGGATTTCAAAAAACCTCAACTGCCCCACCATTCCATGGTGGTGGAATCAGCTATGAGAAGGATCAAGAGTGCAAAAAGACATGCATCTAATCCTCCAGGACGTGAATGTAGAACTCTTGATGTCTTTGGGCGTCGAACCTTCCAGGCCTCTATGCTTTCTGTCAGGATTAGTTCCTACATTTTATATATGGGAATGTTCCTTAAGGAAGTTACAGGAGATCTAGAGCTTATGAGCCCTCTCCTTCCAGATGATAAGAGACAAGATTATCTTGCACTTATCAAACATGCTCAGGATGTTTCCAAATTTGTAAATCATGCAGCTTTTGATTGTTTTGAGTGCATAAGCAGAACTTCTGCTATTGCCATAGGCACACGTAGGATTGCCTGGCTCCAGGCATCTGACTTGGAACTTTGGGTACAGAACAAATTGGGGAATATTCCTTGCACTGGAGAGAATCTCTTTGGCAAAAATTGGCAAGAGAAAGCTAATGAGCTAGATGCTGATAATCTCACCTTGGATAGATTTATCAAAATCTACAGCTGATCCTGCGAGGAAAAAGTCCTACAAAAAAACATTCTTCACTAGAAAGAAGAAGTTCTACCCCTCTTATACCCAACAAGGGCATCGTTCAGGTCAGTCTGCCCAAAAGGGTCAGCAGCAACCTAAACAAAGAAAAACAAAGGCTGCTAAGCCTCAACCGGCTCAGCAGACTCAGCCTCCACAGGGGCTTTGACTCCCATCTAGAGAACTTTGTCTTCCTGGCCCTGAATGGGCCAGAGCCTTCCACCATTCCAGGAGGGTTATGTTATTTTGCCCCCAGATGGGGGCAGATAACAGCAGAAAGTTGGACTCTGTCCATTGTAAGAGAGGGATACAAGCTTCACTTCCTCAGCATGCCCCCTCCTACAATGGTAAGACAGTTCAATTCTCAGACCTCTCTCAACTCCGAGTTAGATCACGAGGTCAGTCTGTTTCTTGACCAAGGGGCAATAGAAGAAGTATCTATTCATCAGCAAGGTGCAGGGTTCTATTCCCCCTTTTTCCTTATTCCAAAGAAAACAGGAGGACACAGACCCATTTTGGACCTCAGGGAATTGAACAAATTCCTGTTCAAAGAGAAATTCAAAATGATTTCTCTAGGAACTCTACTGCCATACCTTCAGAGTCAGGACTGGCTTTGTTCTCTAGATCTCAAGGATGCGTACACTCATGTTCTCATCCATCCAACTCACTGAAGATTTCTTCACTTTCTATTTCAAGGGAAGCACTACCAATACAGAGTTCTTCCTTTTGGCCTGGCCTCGGCACCAAGGGTGTTCACAAAATGCATGGCTGTGGTGGCAGCATTTCTCCACACCCTAAAAATATTCGTCTTCCCTTACTTGGACGACTGGCTCATTCAAGCCCCATCAGAGCCAGAGGCCAGGATTTCCCTATCTCACACAATGCGTATCATCCAATATTTGGGACTTATCATAAACTTCCCAAAATCCAACCTAGCTCCCACTCAGTCTCTAGAGTTCATAGGAGCCCTGCTGGATACCAGACAGACAAGGGCCTATCTTCCATAGTCCCGCTGCCTTCGCATTGTGCAGTTAGCTTCCCAAGCAATGCTAAAGTCTCACCTCACTGCTCGGGAAATGTTACAATTGCTAGGCCACATGGCATCCACCGTGCATGTGGTCCCTTATGCCCGCCTCCATATAAGGGCAGCCCAGTGGACTCTATCCACTCAGTGGACTCAGGCGTCAGGTTGCCTGTCAGACAAAATAGCAACCTCAGATCGTCTCTCCAATGGTGGCAGTCACCCCAGAATCTGTTGGTGGGGTCCCCTTTTCAGCAACCCCCACCGCAAGTAACTCTAATAACAGATGCCTCACAGGTGGGTTGGGGAGCCCATTTGCAAGGCCTCTCTACCCAGGGTACCTGGACTCCACAGGAGACCGATCTACACATCAATCTTCTAGAGCTCATAGCAATCTTTCTTGCTCTTTGAGTGTTTCACACCCAGCTCAGCTACAAAACTGTCCTAATTCAAATGGACAACCAGGTAGCCATGTTCTATGTGAACAAGCAGGGCGGAACAGGCTCTCTGTCACTCTGCAACGAAGCTTTGCGACTTTGGGCCCTCGCCAGAGAGCATCAGATTAATCTCCTTGCAGTGTATCTTCCAGGCATTCAAAACTCTTGGGCAGACAGACTCAGTCGAGTTCTGCTTCCACACGAATGGTCTCTACATGCAGATCAGGTGGCCAAAATTTTCCAATTTTGGGGAACCCCGGACATAGACCTCTTTGCAAGTCCGTAGAATGCCAAACTTCCCCAGTTCTGTTCCAGAATTCCAGCTCAGGGTTGTCAGGCTAGGGATGCCTTCCTCCTCCATTGAGGTTGGGACTTTCTGTATGCCTTCCCATCCATTCCCCTAATTCCCAGCACTTTATTCAAGCTTCAGAGAGACAGAGGCCAGATGATTCTCATAGCCCCACATTGGCCACGACATGTGTGGTACTCTCTGCTTTTACATCTCTCTCAAGCTCCATCTCTGGAGTTAGGATCTGCTCCAGATCTCCTATCCCAGGATGACGGGATGCTGTGGCATCCCAATCCCTGGTCTCTACATCTCAGGGCCTGGTTGCTGAAAGCCTAGAACTTCATGGTCTTAATCTTTCTCAGCAAGAAAAGGATATCCTTTATGCTTCCAGGAAACCATCCACAAGACACTCTTACGCTTTCAAGTGGAAAAGGTTTACCATATGGTGTTCGCAGAAGGGTCTTAACCCTCTTGCAATACCCCTGGAATCATTACTGGAATATCTCCTTCATTTGTCTAATGCAGGGCTTAAGACCAATTCAGTGAGAGTTCATTTGAGTGCTATTGCAGCTTCTCTCAAACCTTTAAATGGGCAACCTAACTCCTCTCATCCTATCATAGCGAGATTTATGAGAGGCTCTCTTCTAACTAAGCCTCCCGTTAAGCCACCACCGGTGGCATGGGATTTAAATCTGGTTCTTGGCCAGCTCATGAAGCCGCCTTATGAACCATTTGCTACTACCTCTTTGAAATTCTTTTCCTGGAAGGTTATTTTTCTTATTGCAATCAATCAGCACGTCACATCAGAGAATTGCAAGCATTGGTGGCTGATCTTCCTTATACAAGGTTCCATCATGATAAGGTAGTTCTTAGGACTTATCCTCACTTTATGCCAAAGGTGGTTTCACCTTTTCATTTAAACCAAGCAGTTTACCTTCCTGTTTTTTTCCCAAGGCCTCATGCCTCTAATGCAGAAAGGAATCTTCATACTTTGGATTGTAAAAGAGCTTTGGCCTTTTACTTGCAAAGGACGCAACAACATAGAAAGTCCTCTCAACTCTTTGTTGCTTTTGATCCTAGTCATTTAGGGCTTCCAGTCTCCAAAAGAACACTGTCCAACTGGATTGCACAGTGTATATCTTTTGCCTATCGGAGTAAGAACCTTCCCCTTGAAGGCCATGTCACAGCGCACAATGTGAGAGCCATGGCAGCCTCTATGGCTCATCTTCACTCTGTGTCTATCGACGACATCTGGCGAGCAGCTACCTGGGCCTCGGTTCATACCTTCACAGCCCATTACTGCTTGGACAAGGACTCCCGCCGGGATGCCTTGTTTGGTCAGGCTGTTCTTCAACACCTGTTCCATACTTAATCAACTCCTACGCACCATCCCTGGTAGGATGCCAGAGATCCATGGGGGGGAAGTGGAACTCTTTCAAAATGGTGAACGAACCAAACTGAAGCGTGAGTGGATGGAAAGACAGAGTCCTTTATTGAACCTTAGGCCGCCCGACACAGGCCATGTTTCGTCACCCTTCGTCAGGGGCTAGCCAGGCATAAAAACTAAAATCATAAATAACAACCATTAAAAACATAAAGAAACAGACCGACAAACTTATAAAACAACATTATATACAACAATACTTAATAACATTAAAAACATTAAAAACAATCAATATGCAATCCAATAAAATCAATAAATAATATGAAATGAATAAAAGACAAAAGTGCTTGAAGGCTCAAATCATCATGAAATCCTATAAATACACATAAATAAATAAATTAAATTACCAACTTCTGTTGCGGGCTCTAAAAAAGTCTTACGTCACGCTTTTGTAGAAAAGTCTAAATAAGCATTGGTGCTAAAAGAACATAAACAGGATAGTTAAACATGTAATTTGAATTAATAGCTTACAATAACACACAAATAAAGGAAATAAGAAGGTGGAACAAAGAGAGCGAGGAGGAAAAGGGCAGGCTATAAAGTAAACTTAAACTATAGTAGGTAACTATACAGGAATTCTATATTCCTAAAAAAGTAGCAGGAGTAAGTCAGGAGACCACTGTCAATAGAAGAGAGACATTACAGGTTAATCTGTACAGATTTGACACGTGTTAGAAAAGGGGGGGAAAAATTATATATTCTGACTGAACAAACTTATGGGCATACGTAAACCGAGTGTGACATAATACCATAAAATATGATACTTTCAACCGCGAAACCGCGGTATATAAAAATTACTACATATAACAAAAAATGAAAAATAACTAAAGGACTTATAGTCCACACTTCAATAAAACCAATAAAAACGACATAACCATATAAAGGGAAATCTGGAACTGCCGTCTGAAACCAACGGAGAAAGTAATACTTTCGAAAATAATACGAGGATCAGAGAAGTCAGATATAAATAATAAACCCACCAGGAATATAACATTAAATGATGACAAAGTTTTAAAAGAATCCCTGGAAGGGACGTAAAGGTACTGCTTGTAAATAACCAGTGCTGGACATTACGGCATGTAAATAAATAACCATAGGCTAAAATATATCAATTGATCAAACCATCTCATTATAACCTTATAAACAAAAGATGACCATGAAGTAAAAAGTGAATAAATAAAGTAAAAAGTAAAACAAAGGAGATTACCTTGAAACAACTGCCGTCCAAAACCCATGGACATGCAGCTAGGCGGAAGAGGACGCCGACACATGCGCTAATCAACTAAAAAAAGGGGCGGAGTCAGCTATTTGGCGGGACAGTAAAAATAATGCGAGGATCGAAGAAGTAAATAATGACCCCACCAGGAATATAACATGAAATGATGACAAAGTTTTAAAAGAATCCCTGGAGGGGACGTAAAGATGCTGCTTGTAAAAGACCAGTGCCGGACGTTACGGCATGTAAATAAATAACCATAAGCTAAAATATAGACATATCAGTTGATCAAACCATCTCATTATAAACATTATGAACAAAAGATGACCATGAAGTAAAAAATAAATAAATAAAATAAAAAGTAAAACGAAGGAGATTACCTTGAAACAGCTAATGTCCAAAACCCATGGACATGCAGCTAGGCGGGAGAGAACGCCAACACATGCGCTAATCAACTAAAAAAGGGGGGGACGGAGTCAGCCGTTTGGCGGGACAGTAAAAATTGTACACAAAATTGAACCTAACAACCAGAAGTCAGTCAAACAAAACAAATTTATATCTCAGAAAGGAACATGTACATATATCTTAAATATGTATAACATTATAAATCAAACAAGTAAACGAATATGTAAAAAACAAATATGTAAAAAACGTACCGCCGGGCCAATGCGAACCCCATAAAAGTAGCTTACAAAACCAAACTATATAAAATGTGTCAAAGCATTAAATTCATAAATAAATAAATAAGTAAAACCATATCAATAAAGGTACCAATACATAAAAAAGTTCCAAAACAGAAGAAACATCCTATAAAATCAGATAATAAGGTCAATAAATAAATACACCTGAAAATTAAAAGACAGGGACCACAATAAAGGAAATAAGAACTGGGGATAAAACAAAACAATTAAAAACAATTAAAAAGGAACCTAAAACCGAGGAGGGTTGTAAAAAAACTAAGGAAGCCACCCACTGAGGTTAAAGAAAAACTGACAAATCTTGATCAAGATTTAAACCATTCGGAGCCATGGAGTTCAGATGGAAAATGAACTTTTGCTCGAGTCTCATGATAGTTTTATTAATATCTCCTCCCCTCCAATTAACTTTTACTTTTTTAATGACAAAAAACTTAAGATCCATAATGTTATGCGAAGCGTCTAACCAATGTTGAACTAAGGGTTTATCAACTAATTGACGTTTTATGCAGCTTTTATGTTCCACTATCCTTGTTCTTATCATACGTGTGGTTTTCCCTACATACAATTTTTTGCAGGGACACTGTACAACATAAATAACATTCTTTGTTTCACAGTTGGAAAAATCATCGATATAGAATGTCTGGTTAGTAAAGGGATGAACGAAAGAATTACGTATTGGCAATGAATTTAGGCACACTGAGCATTTGCCACATTGAAATTGTCCTTTGAATTTTGACAACAGCTTCTTTTCAGTAAGGCCAGAGGGCACTAGAAGATTTTGCAAATTGATATTGTGTTTATGTGCCATGGTAAGTTTCAGGTCTTGAAAGGCTGGAAGCGTTTGTACCAGGTGCCACTCTTTTTGTAAAATCTTAATAATGTATTTAGAATGAGAAGAATATATAAGAGGGCAGACTATACCTATATCTTCATTACATGTCTTAACCTTCAGCAAATCTTCTCGGGGGGTATCTCTAGCCCTAACGTATGCCTTATGAAGGTGACAAACCGGATAATTTCTAGCCAAAAATCTTTCTTTCATATCCTGGGCTTGTTTTTCGAAATCCTGGGTTTTAGTACAGATGTGTTTTGCTCTCAAAAATTGACTCACGGGTAAATTATTTTTGAGTGATGGATTGTGAAAACTTTGATAATGTAATAAAGTATTCCTATCTGTTGGTTTCCTAAACAACGTAGTAGAAAAAGAATCCCGTTCCTTCTTAATTAATAAATCCAAATAGGAAATCTGATTAAAATCGTAAGTCATTTGAAAACGTAAATTTTCATCCAATTGGTTGATCCATGAATGAAACTGTGAAAGTGTATCTAGAGAACCTTTCCAAAGGATGAGAACATCGTCAATATAACGTATCCAAAGAGCAATGTGAGATTGGAAAGGATGAGATATTAAAAAGGACTCCTCGAAATGAAACACATACAAATTAGCTATATCCGGGGTCATAGAAGACCCCATAGCGACACCCTTGACCTGTTTATAAAACAAATCCCTGAAACAAAAAAAGTTCTCACAGAGGGCAAAACGTGCTAATGTAACAAGAAAGGCAGTGGGCATGCGTCTGTGTACAGTTCTTTTCAAAAGAAATTGTTCTATTATCTGTAAAGCAGCTAATTGTGGAACATTGGTGTACAGGGATTCTATATCAAGAGTGACCAAAATAAGATCTGGACAAAACTGATTGAAAGTTGACAAAATCTGTATAACATGGGAAGAATCTCTGACATAGGACCACATGTTTTTAATAAAAGGGCGTAATAACAGATCTAAAAATTTTGATATAGGTTCCATGAGGGAACTATTGGATGACCTGGCGGAGCCTCCAGAGACTTGTGAATCTTTGGGATAATGTATATCGTAGGGATAATGGGATTATCTACTATCAAGAATGATTTCTCCTTCTCTGTAATATAACCAATTTCGAATGCAGAAATAACTAAATTGTCAATACTTTTTTTGAGATTCTGAGTGGGGTCCCCGTCTAATCTCTGATAAAAGGAGGTGTCACTGAGCTGACGAGTGATCTCTCCAATATAGTATTCTTTGTCCATAACAACCACCGCTCCGCCTTTATCGGCCCCTGACGAAGGGTGACGAAACACGGCCTGTGTCGGGCAGCCTAAGGTTCAATAAAGGACTCTGTCTTTCCATCCACTCACGCTTCAGTTTGGTTCGTTCTTGGTTCTGCGTGATTATTGCTTCCCAGTGTTGTACCCTTTCAAAAGGGTACACAACTTCTGGGTTTTCTCCCTGGCATCTGTAGCTAGGGAGTCCCCATATGTCCCCATACATTCCTGCTTGTTTCTGGAGATAGCATAGTTACTCACCTGTAACAGGTGATCTCCGGGAACTTCAGGAATTTAGTCTTTACAACCCACCCACCTCCCCTAGGAGTTGTATCTCTCTATCTCTCTCTTTTTTTTTCTTTCCCTTTCTCTCTCTCTTTGTCTCAGCTTTAAACTCAACTGGAGAGAGACAGTTGGGAAAGGCAGGAAGGCAGCACGCAGGCCCTGTGGGATGCTCCCAAAAGCTTTCTAATAGGACGCTGGGGAGCGTTCCCGCGCAGGCTCCGTCGGTACCGATGATACCCATATGTGAAGACTAAATTCCTGCTGTTCCCAGAGATCACCTGTTACAGGTGAGTAACTATGCTTGAGCAGCAGAGAGATCTCCAGTGCTCCTACTAAATTCACAATGTAGCCTAGAGATGACCTGGTAATTTTCCAGAACAGGGGAGGTTATCTCCTTTCCAATTTCATCAGTCTGGGAGGAGACTCCTCTGGGAGGGAACATCCAAGTCATATATAAATCACTGCCTAAAGTCAGAGCTCTATCTTTGACAGCCAACCATTGTAGCATGAGAAGGGAGTGAAGACCTTGACCAGGTGGGGCAGGTGTTGGTGGCTATTCCTCAGCGCCTTTTACTATCTAGAGGGTGCCACAGGTCTAGGAGCAGCTGAGGAGAGAGCAGAGGGGAAAGAGAATGTTTTGTGTTCCAACCTTACACCTTCATTTCCTGTGCAAATCCTGACAGCTCCCCCAGTGGTTCATTAGGTGAACTGCATTACTGTGTAAGGAGTGGGGGAGCCACATACTCCAAGAGTGAAGGAGAGAGAGTTCAGATAACTCAACAACCCAAGTACACCAGAGCTGGGAGTGCCTGCCATATAGTATTGCAGACCTGTATTTACAGAAGTTACCAGCTTCTAAGGGAGAGAGGAAATGCAGAGGTTCCTCAGTAACCAGTGACACCAAAGCCAGGAAGTAACCCGGGGATTTCCCCCATAAAGGGTAACCTCAAGAAATATTGACAGTAACAGTGGAGTAGTGGATGAGTCTGGAGTAAAGTACCAGCCTTAGAGAAAGAGTATTAGTTGTATCTTTTGATTTTTCAAAGTGAGAGGAGAAACAATTGATCTGCTGGTAACATATTTTTCTCTGGGAACAAGCAAGAAGTCAGTCCTCACATATGGGTGACAGCAGCCCGGAGACCACACAGTAACTTCTCCCCAGTTTTCAAAGAAAGCCTTTGGGAGATACACCATGCATGTGTGGCTGCCTTCCTGCCCAAGGGTGCCATCTTGCCTCAGTCTCCTTTTGTTTGCGGAGCACATCGGACGTTCGTCTGCACTCCGGAAAAGGTTGATTGTTATTTTTTTCTCTTTTCTTGTTTTTCTTTCTCCGGTATGTGTACTTTTGCCTCCTCACCTCCTGGGTCTGCTGCCACCTTTGTGACATGTTTTTTATTCGGGTCCTTTTGCTCTTCGGGGTCTTTTTCCTCTGTGTGCAGGAATCCTCATGCCCTCCCTGGCCGGGACACTTGATCTTGTGGGCGCTGTCTTCACCAGTATGTTCTCAGCCAATGAGTTCAAGCAGTGTGACCACTGCAGGCACACCATGTACCACATTGACCCGCATGACTGCTGCCTTCATTGCCTTGGTGCAGACCATGATGACACCCCCTGTGGGCTCGGTCAGCAAATGATGAACAAGGGACGAAAGAACCATGCGATGCAGTGAGAGTCCATGTTCGGGAAGACCTTCATCTCGGCCCCAGCGTTGTTCAGGGATCTGGTACCCATGGGGGTTTCAGCAGTGGCCTCGGCCTCACGTGACAGCCATGCCTGTTTTGAGCCCTGAGGGGTGTTAGACAGGGGATTCTCCTCCGGCCGTCCTCTGAAGAGCCGGATGTCATCAGTGGCATCGTCGGGCAATGACGCTGGAGCCATGAGTAAGTCCCATGGTTACCAGCATCAGCATCCCTGCCCTCGAGCGCAGTATCGTTGGTGTCTTGGCGCAGCAGCACAAGCTGATGCCCGTTTCCTCCAGGTCATCAGTCCCGACCACTGGCTCCATCCACTGCAAGGGCATCTTTGGAGGTCATGGAACTGATCCTCAAGCACCATCGGCCTCGAGACAATTGCAGGTCCTGTTCTCAGTCCCGCTCGGGGCAGAGGACTTCCCCAACCAGTTCATCCAGTTCAGACTGCAGGTGCTCTGGGGTACTCATTGCACCGGTAACCTGGCATGGCTCCGAGGCCCAGAGGTCTCTTGAGGTCTCCTCCGATTCTGAGTCAGACTGGGAGACCTATGACGAGTTCCATGATTCCCACCTCCATCAGGATGTCCCTTTGGACCCCTCCCTTCCAGAGGACTTCTCCTTTTTGGAGTTTGTCTGGGACATGACGAAGACCTTGGCCTTCAACACAGAGTCTGAGGAGCCTAGGGCAGAGGACCTCGAGATCCTCCAGTACAAGGCCCCTCCAAAGGAGACACTTGGTGCCCCTGCCCCTGCCTTGGTGCCCCTGCCTTGGTGCCAATTATGAGCAGACGGCTCGATGCCATGCACCGAGTCTACAGGAATCCTGGGCTCCAAAATGCACAGCTGCCTCATAACTCCATGATGATGGAGTTGGCCATGCGCAAGATTAAAAGCCAAAAGATGCACTCTTCGGTGTCCTCCAGCAGGGAGGCCCGGTCCATGGATGCCTTGGCAGAAAGTGCTACCAGGGCTCGATGCTAGTCGGCCAGATCCAGACCTACCAGCTCTATATGGGCATGTACTTGCGAGACATGGTGAGGGAGCTCGCTTGGTTCTTGGCTGGGCTGGCAGAAGAGCCTCTTAAGCAGTTTTGGACCCTGACCTTGATGGTCAAAGAATGCTCCAAATTGATCACTGGTATGGCCTCTGACAGCTTCAACTTGGTGGCCAGAGTAGCTGCAATGGGCATTAGTGCCCACCGCCAGGCCTGGCTACAGTCCTCTGACCAGGATCAATGGGTGCAGGACAATCTGGTCGATTTCCCATGCTGGGGGGAGAATCTCTTCAGCAAGCCCATGATGGACAAGGCTGCCAAGCTAGAGTCCAAATTCCTGACCAGGACCAGACTGTCCAAGAAAACCGCTGAACCTTACCAATGGAAGGCTTCAGGGAAAAATCCCCTTTACCCGAAGAAGATTAAGGCTTTCGGACACTACTCCAAGTACTCGGCCTTCCTAATTCCCCAACAGGTCCAGCAGACCAAGGGACAGGGGCATGGCCCACGTAAGCCCAAGGCCCTCAAACTCCAGGCATTGCCCCAGCCGCAACCTGGTGGGGGCTTTTGACTCCTTAGACATAGCCTCTCCTTCCCCAGGAGGCCTAGTCCCACAGCACATAGGGGGGGGGGGGGACATCTGGTTTTCTTTGCCAACTGGTGGCCCAGCATCACCACCAACACCTAAGTCCTTCAGGTAGTGGGGGAGGGTTACCTCCTCCACTTCATTCAGACACTGTCTCTGTTCTTTCCATTGGGACTCCCGATGACTCCCCCTCACCGAGACTTGTTCCAGTGAGAGCTTGCCAGGCTTCTAGCTGACAAGATGGTGGAACTAGTCCCGCCCCACCTTAAGGGCAAGGGACTGTACTCCCGATACTTCTTGGTTCCCAAGAGGACTAGCCACTTTCACCCTATTCTGGATCTTTGAGATCTCAACAAGTTCCTGGTGAAGGAGAAGTTCAAGTTGCTCTCCCTTGAAACACTGCTGCCTTATCTCCTGGAACAAGCAGTAATGTAGTCATCACATATGGGTATCATCGGTACCAACAGAGCCTGCGCGGGAACGCTCCCCAGCATCCAATTAGAAAGCTTTTGGGAGTATCCCACAGTGCCTGCGTGCTGCCTTCTCGCCTTTCCCAATTGCCTCTCTCCAGTTCTTTCGTTTTCTGCAGAGCCAGCAGGTCGTGTTCCTGTCACCGCAGAAAATTTTCCTCCTTTTTTGTGGTCACGTCTGCCTTCCTCGATGCTTTACCGGTACCGCCGGTTTTTCTTTCTTTTAAAAAAAAAAAATTCTTAGTACTTTTCCCATTTTTTCTAGGTGCAGGCGCCATCTTGGGCCTTAGGCCCAGGATTTTTTCCATCATGGAGAAACCCTCCTCGGGGTTTAAAAAGTGCACCAAGTGTGGCGGTATCATCTCTGTCACCGACACCCATGAGTGGTGTCCGAAATGTTTAGGTCCTGACCATTCCATCTCGGAATGTATGGCCTGTGCCATGATGTCCAAGAAAGGTTGACAAAACCGAGCTGCCAAGCTCAGTACCCTGTTTCCCTCTGATGCAGCTTCGGTGGCATCGACGTCTTCCAGGGCTTCGTCTTCCTCCCGTGGATCTCAGGTAACTAAACATAAGTCTAGCCGGTCCTCAAAGGGTAGATCTCCTTCTAAGCATCGAGATGCCTCTGGCGTTGCCCTTGAGGATTCTGCACCGGCAAAATTGCCCCGGCGGGAGGCTTCGGCTTCCAAAGCATTATCGGGGCTCTAGGATGTTCTTGAAGCCTCGACCTCGGCAGAACTACTGGTGCCATGCTCTGGGGTACCGGCGATCTTCTCCGGTACCGATATCCAGGCATCGGCAGCGTCGATAGACCAGAGAGTCCTGGCGACTGAGCGCAGTCTGGCAGCTCTCCTTGCGGCATCAACGCCCTCGGAACCGTGACAGACAATCCAACCGGTACCGGCACCGACCATGGCACCGGAATTGGTACCGGTACTGATAGCATCGACATCGAAATCGGTGTCTGCATTGCCGGTACCCAGTCATCCGATGTTTTCCGGTACCGATACTCCGGTACCGATTACTCCTGGTACCGACTTCGGTCGGTACGGGTATCAGGCTCTTCAAGAGCATCCGGACAAACGGTACTTCGAGTCCTCAGAAGAATCTGAGGATTCTGACAGTTCTGTCGATGCAGGAATGCTTCTCCCAGAGGAGCCCTCTTCCCCTAAGCGTAGGATGTCTCCTCCAGAGGATATTTCCTTTCAAGATTTTATCAGGGAGGTGGCTCGTGGTCTGTCCATTACTGTGGCCCCTGAAGCAGAGCCCAGAGCAAAGGAGTTGGAAATGTTACAATATCCCAAAACTCCTAAGGAGGCAGCTACCTTGCCCATCCATGAGATTTTGCATGATCTCATGTTAAGAATGTGGGAGACACCTCTTACCACCTCTCCTCATTCTCGTAGACTGGATACTCTGTATCAAGTCCCTCCTTGTCCTGGTTTCCAAAAAACTCAGCTTCCTCACCACTCTATTGTAGTGGAATCAGCTATGAGAAGGATCAAGAGTGCAAAGAGACATGCTTCTAATCCTCCAGGACGTGAGTGCAGAACTCTGGATGCTTTTGGACGTCGTGTCTTCCAGGCTTCCATGCTCTCTGCCAGGATCAGTTCCTATAGTCTATACATGGGAATGTTCCTGAAGGAGGTCACAGGTGATTTAGAGGTTTTGAGTCCTATTTTTCTTGAGGATAGAAGACAGGATTTTCTCACATTGGTCAAACATGCCCAAGATGTTTCTAAATTTGTCAACCGTGCAGCTTTTGACTGCTTTGAGTGCATAAGCAGAACCTCTGCCATTGCCATAGGTGCAAGTAGAATTGCTTGGCTCCAGGCATCTGATCTGGAGCTCTGGGTACAAGACAAATTGGGAAATATCCCTTGTACTGGTGAGAACCTGTTTGGTAGAGATTGGCAGGAAAAGGCCAATGAGTTGGATGCTGACAACTCCACCTTGGATAGATTATCCAAGTCCACAGCTGATCCTGCTAGAAAGAAATCTTTCAAGAAACCATTCTTTTCTAAGAAGAAAAGATATTATCTTGCTTATTCTCAGCAGGGATGTTCTGCAGGTCAGCTTGTCAGGAAAGGTCAGCAACCACCCAAACAAAAGAAAGCAAAGACTGCTAAGCCTCAGCCGTCCCAGCAGTCTCAGCCTCCACAAGGCCTTTGACTTTCAGCTAGAGAACTTAGCCTTCCTAGCTCTCGTTGGACCAGAGCCTTCCACCATTCCAGGAAGGTTGTGTCACTTTGCCCACAGATGGGGGCAAGTAACAGCAGACCATTGGACACTTTCCATCATAAAAGAGGGGTACAAGCTTCATTTTTCCAGCATGCCCCCTCCCACAATAATAAGGCAGTTCAATTCTCTGACCTCTCTCATCAACCTGTTAGGTCAGGAGGTCACTATGCTTCTTTCCCAAGGGGCAATAGGAGAAGTACCCATCCATCAGCAGGGTACAGGGTTTTACTCCCCCTATTTCCTTATCCCAAAGAAAACAGGGGGATACAGACTATCTTGGACCTCAGAGAATTGAACAAATTCCTTGTCAAGGAGAAATTCAAGATGATTTTTCTGGGAACTCTGCTGCCATACCTTCAGAGTCAGGATTGGCTTTGTTCTCTAGATCTCAAGGATGCGTACACCCATGTTCTCATCCATCCAACTCACAAAGGTTCCTTCGGTTCCTTTTTCAAGGAAAGCACTACCAATACAGGGTACTTCCTTTTGGCCTGGCCTCAGCACCAAGGGTGTTCACGAAATGCATGGCTGTAGTAGCAGCATTTCTCCGCACTCTAGGGATGTTCGTCTTCCCCTACTTAGACGACTGGCTCATTTGAGCCCCAACAGAGTCAGAGGCCAGGACTTCTCTATCCTGCACAATGCGTATCCTTCAGTATTTGGGGCTGGTAATAAACATCCCAAAATCCAGTCTAACTCCCACTCAGTCTTTAGAGTTCATAGGAGCTTTGCTGGATACCAGAAAGGCAAGGGCCTATCTCCCCCAGGCCCGCTGTCTTCACATGGTGCAGTTAGCTAATCAAGCAGTGCTAAAGCCTCATCTCACTGCCCGAGAAATGCTACAACTACTAGGTCACATGGCATCTACTGTGCATGTGGTTCCCTATGCTCGCCTCCATATGAGGGCGGCCCAGTGGACTTTATCCACTCAATGGACCCAGGCATCAGGATGCCTGTCAGACAAGATAGCAAACACAAGTTGCCTTATTTTGTCTCTCCAGTGGTGGAAGTCCACTCAAAACCTGTTGCTGGGGTCCCCTTTTCAACAACCCTTACCCCAGGCAACTCTCACAACAGATGCTTCTCCGATGGGTTGGGGAGCTCATCTGCAAGACATCTCCACCCAAGGCACCTGGTCTCCACAGGAGACTCATCTACATATCAATGTCTTGGAGCTCAGAGCAACCTTCCTTGCTCTTCGAGTGTTCCACACCCTGCTCAGCTACAAGACAGTCCTCATTCATACGGACAATCAAGTAGCCATGTTCTTCGTGAAGAAGCAGGGGGAACAGGCTCTCTGTCGCTTTGCAACGAAGCTTTGCGACTATGGGCCCTCGCCAGAGAGCATCAGATTCATCTCCTGGCAGTGTATCTTCCAGGCATACAAAACTCTTGGGCAGACAGACTCAGTCGAGTTCTGCTTCCACACAAGTGGTCTCTGCATGCAGACCAGGTGGCCAAGATTTTTAAAATTTGGGGAACCCCGGACATAGACCTCTTTGCAAGTCTGTGGAATGCCAAACTTCCCAAGTTCTGTTCCAGAATTCCAGCTCAGGGGGCTCAGGCCAGGGATGCTTTCCTTCTTTACTGGGGTCAAGACTTCCTGTATGCCTTTTCACCCATTCCCCTAATTCCCAAAACCTAGTTCAAGCTTCAGAGAGACAGAGGCCATATGATTCTCATAGCTCCACATTGGCCACGGCAAGTGTGGTACTCTCTTCTTCTACAACTCTCTCATGCTCCCTCCCTGGAGTTAGGGTCTGCTCCAGATCTCCTATCTCAGGAGGACGGAATGTTATGGCATCCCAATCCCCAGTCTCTGCGTCTCAGGGCTTGGTTGCTGAAGGCTTAGATCTCCATGATCTTAATCTCCTTCAGCAAGTAAAAGATATTCTTTTTGCTTCCAGGAAACCTTCCACAAGACGCTCTTATGCTTTCATTCAAGTGGAAAAGGTTTACCATATGGTGTTCGCAGAAGGGTCTTAACCCCCTTGCGATACCTCTGGAATCATTGCTGGAGTATCTCCTTCATTTATCCAATACAGGACTTAAGACTAATTCGGTAAGAGTCCATTTGAGTGCTATTGCAGCTTCCTTTAAGCCTCTAAATGGACAACCTATTTCCTCTCATCCTCTTATAGCAAGATTTATGAGAGGCCTTCTTCTAACTAAGCCTCCCATTAGGCCACCACCGGTGGCATGGGACTTAAACCTGGTTTTTGGGCAGCTCAGGAAGCCACCTTTTGAACTCTTAGCTACTACCTCCTTGAAATTCCTTTCTTGGAAGGTTATCTTTCTCATTGCAATCACATCAGCACGTCGCATTAGTGAGTTGCAAGCGCTAGTAGCTGATCCACCTTAAACAAGGTTCCATCATGACAAGGTAGTCCTTAGGACTCATCCACATTTTATGCCAAATGTGGTCTCGTCTTTTCATCTAAACCAAGCGGTCTACCTACCTGTGTCTTTTCCAGGGCCTCATGCATCAAATGCAGAGAGGAATCTTCATACCTTGGACTGTAAAGAGCTTTAGCCTTTTACTTATAAAGAACACAGCAACATAGAAAGTCCTCTCAACTCTTTGTTGCTTTTGATCCTTCTCATTTGGGACTTCCAGTCTCCAAGAGAACACTGTCTAACTGGATTGCTCAGTGTATTTCCTTCGCCTATCAGAGTAAGAACCTTTTTCTGGAGGACCATGTCACAGCTCACAATGTGAGGGCCATGGCAGCCTCAATGGCTTATCTGCACTCTGTGTCTATTGACGACATCTGTCGAGCAGCCACCTGGGCCTCGGTTCATACCTTCACAGCCCATTACTGCTTGGACAAGGACTCCTGCCGGGATGCCTTGTTTGTTCAGGCTGTTCTCCAACACCTGTTCCATTCCTAATCAACTCCTACCCACCATCCCTGGTAGGATGCCAGAGATCCATGGGGGGAAGTGGAGCCCTGTTCAGGGGCACCCAACCTCTGGGGTCTCTCCCTGGCACCTAAAGCTAGGGAGTCCCCATATGTGATGACTACATTCCTGCTTGTTCCTGGAGATAGCATAGTTACTCATCTGTAACAGGTGATCTCCGGGAACAGCAGGAATTTAGTCCTCAAAACCCACCCACCTCCCCTAGGAGTTGTATCTCTCTATCTATCTCTTTCCCTTTCCCTCTCTCTCTCTTTGTCTCAGCTTTAAAACTCAACTGGAGAGAGGCAGTTGGGAAAGGCGGGAAGGCAGCATGCAGGCGCTGTGGGATGCTCCCAAAAGCTTTCTAATTGGACACTGGGGAGCGTTCCCGTGCAGGCTCCGTCGGTACCGACGATACCCATATGTGAGGACTAAATTCCTGCTGTTACCGGAGATCACCTGTTACAGGTGAGTAACTATGCTATCTCTGCCAGGGATATTGGCTGTTCTCCTTATATCTCAAAGACGTGTACACACACATTCCCATCCATCTGTGCTACTGGTGGTACCTCTGGTTTGTCATCGGAGGAAGCCACTATCAGTACAAGGTCTTGTCCTTCAGCTCCAAGGGTGTTCACCAAGTGCCTAGCAGTGGTCACCGCCCACCTGCAACTGCAGAAGGTGTTTGTCTTCCCTTTCCTGGATGATTGGCTAGTCAGAAGCAGCACAACTGTCGAGGTGCAGCAGGCAGCATGCTGCACCATTCTCACTTTGGAGCACCTGGGGTTTGTCATCAACTACCTCAAGTCCCACATGTAACTAACCCAAAGACTGCAGTTTATAAGGGTGTTGCTAGACACAGTCTAGGCAAGAACCTTCCTCTCCCTCGACAGCCCAGCATCTAGCAGCCCTTGCAAGGGAGGTTCAGGGTCAAAACTCTGCCTCTGCCTTGCTCATGCTGCACCTCCTAGGGCACATGGCCTAAACAGTGCATGTCACAGCCAACGCCCATCTCCACATGTGGCTGGCCCAGTGGGCCCTCTGCTCTCAATGGTCCCAGGCGACGGGGTGCCTGCAGGACAGGATGACCATCACCCGTCCCCTCTCTGAGTCCCTTGCCTAGTGGCAACAGCTACCAAACTGCTGGCGGGGATGCCCTTTGAGATCTTGACTCCACAGTGGGTCCTCACTACAGATGCCTCCCAGTTGGGCTGAGGAGCCCATTGCAGTGACCTCCGCACTGAGGACCTATGGTTGGCCTCTGAGAGCCTCCAACAGATCAACTTCCTAGAGCTCCAAGCCATCGCCTGTGCTCTCTGAGCCTTTCAGCACCATCTGCAGAACCAGGCCTTTCTGATCCAGACAATGAGGTGGTGATGTCCTACATCAACAAGCAGGGAGGCATGGGGTCATCCCTCCTGTGTTTGGAAATGGTCCGTCTCTGCACTTTCACCAGGGACAGCAGGATGCTCCTTGCGGCAGTTCACCTCCCTGGCCAGGACACTGTACTGGTGGACCATCTGAGTCAGGTTCTTCAGCCCCATGAGTGGCGATTTGACCCATGGTTGGCCAACCGACTGTTCCACCGTTGAGGCCACCGTTGAGGCCATCCCATGATGAATCTCTTTGCAAACCCGGCCAATGCCCAGTTGGCCCGCTTCTTCTCCAGCTGGCTGATGCTTTTCTTATTCTAAGGACAGAAGGCCTCCTTTATGCCTTCCATGCCGCTCATTGCCAAGACCCTCTTCAAGGTCCAGCCCGATTGGGCCGCCCTGATCCTCATAGCATCCTGGTGGCCACAGCAGCCGTGATTTCCACTGATTCTCATCCTGTCTTTGGCGGCCCCAGTTCCCCTGAGGAGTGCCCCAGACCTGCTCTCACAGGAGTATGGCTCTCTTGCACCCCAACCTAGGGTACCTGGCCCTGACAGCCTGGCTGCTTAGAGGGTAGCCTTGGCCCACTTTGAGTTGCCCAGGACAGTGGAAGAGGTCCTGCTGGCCTCTCACAAGGACTCCACCCAGCAAATGTACACCTTTAAGTGGCATCGCTTCTCGGTTTTTAACTGTGGAGAGGGCTGCCAACCCTTTCTGTTTTGTCCAGCAGATGCTGCAGTACCTGTGCACCTGTCTAATGCTGGTCTGAAGTCTAACTCCATCAGGGTTCACCTCAGTGCGCTATCACCATCACCTCATTGAGGGGAAGCCCTTCTCCACTCAGCCTCTCGTGGCTTGCTTCCAGAGGGGCCTCCTGCTCTCTTAACCACCCATTCATCTGCTGGTAGTAGCGTGGGATCTCAGTGTGGTCCTCTTGAAGCTCCACCCTTTGAGCCTCTGACTTCCTGCCCCCTCAGGTATCTGTCCTGGAAGGTGGTCTTCCTCAATGCGCTCACGTCTGCCCACAGGGTCAGTGAGCTCCAAGTTCTGGTGGCTCATGCCCCCTACATCAGGTTTCATAGGAACAGGGAGGTGCTCCAGATGCACTCTAAGTTCCTTCCTAAGGTGATATTCCTGTTCCACCTCAACCAGGAGGTGGTCCTTCCCACCTTTTCCCCAAATCCTCATGCCAGTAGGGCAGAGGCTGCTCTCCTTACACTAGACTATGAACAGGCATTGGCCTGTTATTTAGAGTGGACCAAGCACCATCGCCGCTCCTCACAGTTCCTGTGACCCTAATCACCTGGGTGTAGCAGTTTCTAAGTGTACTCTGTCCAACTGGGTGGCAAACTGCATCACCTTCACTTATGGTCAGGCTGGCCTTTCGCTGGTGCATCGCATCACGGTGCACAGTGTCCAGACCATGGCGGCTTCTGTGGCGAACCTCTGCTCAGTTCTCTTAACGGAGATCTGCCAGGCTACAACCTGGTCCTCCATTCACAGCTTTGCAGCGCATTACTGCCTGGAGGAATAGTCCTGGCTGGACAGTGTCTTTGGCCAGGCAGTATTCTTGTCATTTGTTTGGGATTTAAGGCAACTCCTGCCCTCCAGCCCTTCTGTATGTCCAGGCTACCGGAGAGCTGGTTTCCCTAGTTGACGCTTGGGTCACTACTGAGGTCTTCTGACTGAACTGTACTCTTACTGATCCTCACAGTTCATTTTTTGGGTCGCCCATGTTTTACAGTTTTTTTTCGGTAGCCTGTAGCTAGGAGTCCCATATGTAATGACTGACTTCCTGCTTTTTCCTGGAGAAAGTGTAGTTACTCACCTGTAACAGGTGTTCTCTGGTGACAGCAGGAATCAGTCCTCACAACCCTCCCTTCTCTCTGTGGAGTTGCTTTTCTTTTTGTTGCTGTCTTGAGCCATGTCATCATACTGAGGCAAGATGGCACCTTTGGGTGCAAACGTAGCCATGCATGTGTGGTGGATCTTCCAAAGGCTTTCTTTGAAAGCTGGGGAGAGGTTAATGCATGGGCTCATCAGTGCCAATGTCACCCATATGTGAGGACTGATTCCTGCTGTCCCCGGAGAACACCTGTTACAGGTGAGTAACTATGCTTTCAAAGAAGAAAACCCAGACCCAGCCAACAGGTCAATAATTGTAAAAAAAGGACCAGGTAGAAGGAGCATCACAAATATATCAACTAACAAATTTTTTGTTGAACTAATCACAGAGAGGATAATTCCTCTTCAGATGACGTGTCCATTTTAATCAAACTTATAAAAATAAGCAAAAGTGCTTAGTTGTATGACTGACAAAAGATTCCTGCCATTCACTCCTGAAAGATTTCTTCAGGCAAAAACAAGCATAGGCTTCTTCAGACAGATGCGACGCAGTACCTGGTTTTTTGTTCTATTTGACTCTCAAGACCCTGCATCAGGTATTCTGTCCTCCATGAGCCGTGCAGAATAGAATGTACTTTTAGTCATACACTTCTTACTAACCAAAGGTAGCAGTTCTTTTTAAATCTGCTCAGCGTTTGACATCACAGCTGACCTCATTGCAAACTGCAAGGCTTTTGCCTCCAAATCAAACGCAGACTTCCCAGCTCCGCACTCTACTGCCCCAACCCACCCACAACAGAACAACCAGACAAACCACCAGCAACACCCTCACCATCCCCCACGAACAAACTAAATGCAATCAACGGACCTGTAACAGAGCCTTCGAACTATACGCACATCCCTCTGGAACTCCCTACCAAGTCAAATCAGAAACAACGGAGATCCTTCAACATTCAGGAAACAACTAAAAAACCATCCTGTTCCAGGAATACCTCGGACCAGAAACAAACATCCATCACTGTCTACCCCTCCAGACCTTCTAACATACCCGCAGGTCTGCCTACTAAGAGACCTTATGTCCATTGTCTAAGTCCTTTCTGTCTGTTCAGATCATTAATGTTGGCCTCCCTGGTGACAGCCCCTCCACTCTAAGAATTGATTACTGTCCTCCCCCCCCCCCTTTGTTGTTAAACTGCTTTGACCCGGTGAAAAGCGGGATATAAATACAGTTAAATAAAATAAATAAATAAATAATAATAAATAAATCCTTGCCATTGGATGATTCAGTGTTTTTTAGATCTTCAAATTGGCTTCCACCAGGCCCGATTGATCCAGTCATATCCACTTATCAGTGTTTGTTCGATACTTTTTAAATCTAACAGAACCAATCTTCAAAAAGATGTTATTCCAACATGTCGCAGTCTCAGCACCAGGCCCTTGATGAATTGAGTTCCGATCTGTATATTGTCATTCTTAATGCTGATAAGGGTGACGTGGCTGTTCTCCAGTCTAGAACAGATGATCATCATGACCTTTTAAATCAGTTAGTGGATCAAACTTAATATCAGCCACTGTCTACTGATCCTACTCCTATGTTGAAATCTTCAATATTATGCAGTCAAGCATTTGAAGCAGGCTGGATAACATGCAAAGAGAAAACATGTTTGTGTTTAGAATCACCAAAGATACTAGTGATTTACACTGTCGCCAAGATTCATAAGCCTTTATCATACCAACCCTGGTCGTTCGATTATCTCTAGCAGGGATTCAGTTCTCGAGTCTCTCTCTAAAACTTTTGCAACTGACTTTTACAACCAGCAGCCGCTAATATTTCCTCTTTTATTAAGGACAATTCACATTTTATATCTTTATAGGAAACTATTGCTATTAACACTCCAGATATACATTTGGTTACATTAGATGTGATGTCTCTTTATACTATTATTCATCAAATTGAAGCTCTTTCGGTAATCTCTCAGTGCACTAATGAGTTGCCTCAACCATTACCAAAGAGCTTTTTGTTAGACTTGTTGAAGATGATTCTCATTAAAAATTACTTTATGTATGAGGACGTTTTGTATTTTCAGGTTTTTGGAATATCTTTGGGGCCATTGTGGCCACTCCTATATATGGCTAACATGGAAGAGACTTTCATTTATTCATCTTATTGGTTTCAACATATTTGCCTATGGAAACGATTCATGGACAACATATTTTTCATCTAGACTGACTCATCAGATAACTTGAAGATTTCTTTGGAATGACTGAATACCTGTAAAGTTAATATCAAATTCACAGCCAAGTCCGACCCTGTTTCTATTGAATTGTTGGACGTGATTGTCTTTCGATGAGACGATCATCTTTTTACAACATTATATAGAAAACCGGTTCAAAGAAATAATGTCTCATGTTTTCACAGTTTTTTTCTGGTTTCTCAAAAAGAGGCTTCCCATTCAGGCAATTTTTACATATTAGACATATTTGTGCTTCAACAGCTGATTTCAGAAACCAGGCACATAAACTGTCTGAATGCTTGGTGACAAGGGGTTATCCTTTTTCGGTCATCTGGAAGGCTTATAAACGAGCCTTGAACAGCCATAAGAAATGGCCTTTACCTACAGTCACAACTATGGATGATGTAACAACTACACAAATGACCACTTTTGAGGGGAAGGTGATGGAAATCCTTCCTCATAAGGATAAGTTGTGAGAGATTGTTAATATCTTGCGCAAACACTGGCAAATTTTGCATCTTCATCAGTGTTTTTGAAAACCTCTGGGCATTGCCTTTACTAGAGGCAGCAATCTGAGGGACAGATTGGTACATACAGTTTTTCCATCTCAGCACTCTTCAGAGTTAAAGGGCCATTTTCCTTGTGGCAAATTTGACTTTGGCCAAGGTACTGAGTGGTGACTCTTGGACTGACACTACAATGGACAAGATATGGTATTCTTCCTACTACACTTCTTGTGAATCAGTGTTTGTAGTTTATTACTTTGCCCTTGTGGTTTAAAATATATTGGACGGACGATTTGACCTTTCAGGGTTCATTTATCTGAACATGCATCTCGACTCCGTTCAAGAACCCTCATTGCCACAATTGTGCAACATTGAATCCAGCTTGATCACTCCTTTCAACAACTTAATTGGAGGATCATTGATTGGATCCCTCCTCTGCCCAGATGTGGTGACCATGAAGCTTGTATACAATTTGTTGATCAAAAATTGATTTTTTTTACGGTCAATCACTCCAGTGGGGCTAAACCTTGAACAAGATTGGCAGAGCATTTTGTGATTTTTTTCACAATTAATCTGGGCTGTTTGGAGTGCGATTACATTCATCCATTGTCTTTAGCCCCCAGTAAGCCTTGCAGTTTGCAATGAAGTCAGCTGTGACATTAGACGCTGAGTGGATTTAAAAAGAGCTGCTTCTTTGATTAGTAAGCAGTATATAGCTGAAAGTACATTCCATTCTGCATGTTTCATGGAGGACCTGATGCAAGGTCTTGAGAGTCGGATAGATCCAAAACATGGAACTGCGTCGCATCTGTCTAAAGAAGCCTGTGCTTGTTTTTGCCTGAAGAAATCTTTCAGGAGCAAATGGCAGGACTCTTTTGATTGTCAGTTATACAGCTAAGTACCTTTGCTTGTTTTTACTGAAAAAAGTTTGATTAACATGGACACTTCATCTGAAGAGGAATTATCCTCGTTATAACATATTTTTGGCTAAAGGAGTTACCTTGGTTCAGAAAATAAAAATCTGGACTGAACTTGGTTATTTTTGAGAAAGGAAGACGTATATGACAAGTCTAAGCACCAAGGCCTCCACGTGTAAACTGTTCCCATTCAATTAATCCTATAAATTATTTCCAGTGGAGGAGTAGCCTAATGGTTGGATCAGAAAACAAACATCTGGACTGAACTTGGTTATTTTTGAGAAAGGAAGAGGTTTATGACAAGTCTAAGCATCAAGGTCCCCTAGTGTAAACTGTTCCCTTTCAACTAACCCTGTAAATTATTTCCAGTGGAGAAGTAGCCTAATGGTTAGAGACCAGGGTTCAGTTTCCACTAGCAGTCCTTGTGGCCTTGGGCAAGTCACTTAACTCTCCATTGCCTCGGAAGAAAGACCTGGGGATCTACTTTCAGTCATACTGCCAAAAAAACCTAGTTGCTGCTGGGTTGCCAGGAGTTAGCATTGATGCAAAGACACACATTGCATGGCAGAGATGGGATGATTGTGTTGCTCCTGAAACAGTGTGACCACTGACTGCTTATACAGCCTTGGGGAACACTTAGGGCTACACACAGGCAGGGGGTTACACCTGCTAGAACAACATTTCTGCTAGTATGGATTGAGCATTTTTTAAGTACTTATATAGTCTCATATTTGTTTCTTTATTCCCTTGATAGGAAGACTGCAAGAAATTTTAACCAGCCAATGTGCAAAGCATCAAAAATAACAATCATAGAGGTATGTTAAAAACCTTATTTTAAATATGCAAATACACTTTTAGAATGAGATATATGACTGCACTTGCTACAGCAAGTTAAGCCAACATTTTGTTGTCTGTTGTATAGTATTCTGCTAATATATCTGCAAATAAGAAAATTTGAGTGGTATGGCTAGCTCAGTGGCACAAAATAGTATGTAAATACTTTCTCTGTGAACAAGCAAGGAATAGGTCCTCACGTATGAGGTGATGTCACTGATGGAGCCATGCATGGGAATGCTCCTCAGTTTCCAAAGGAAGCTTTTGGGAGGCACCCTGTGCATGTGCGCCCTGCCTCTCTGCCTGCCACAGTGCCATCTTCTCCAGCCTTCTTTTTTCTGCAGAACCCTAGGATGTGTTCCTGCATACTGGAAAAAAGGTTTCTTTTCTGGGCCCTCTTGGGCAGTTTTTTCTGCCTTTCTTATCGCGTGTCGTTGGTTTAGTCGGTTCCAATCAGCTTAGGTTCTTTTTCTTTTTTCTTGTCTTTTTTTAATCTCGCCTTTTGCCATTTTGTCCCTCTGGCGATTTTTTTTCCCACCTGTGGCAATTATTGAGTTTAATTTGGCTGAGGCGGTATTTTTCAGCATGTCTAAGCCAGTTGGTGGCTTCAAGAAATACACCAAGTGTGGTAAGACCATGTTGATCACCAACCAACACATTTGGTGCTTATAGTGCCTTGGACCCAATCATCAGCTCGCAACCTGCAATTTGTGCCTGCAGATGATGGGGACTGAAGGGTTGGGAAAAACAGAAGGAATCCATCTTCGGCTCATTGGATTCAGCATCCTCGGCCCCGCCACCTTCATTGATGCCTTCCAAGGCTTCTGCTGATGCATCCATGGGGAGGGAAGTCTGTGCCCAGTCGGAACTAGGGAGTTTGAGCTTCAAGAGGAGACTTCTGATGAGACCCCATTGACATTGAAGGGTGAGCACCAGGATAAGGTCTGGGTGCATAATCATCGCAGCCCTTCTCAATGCGATGTGGAGAACGATGGCTGAGAATGGCTGGCCAAGCTTTCCTGGTGGGAGATATCGATCCCCCGAAGGGAGGAGTCGGCCCTCATTGCCCAGGAGGACAGTTGGTTATCTCCTGATGTACTAATCATTATGTATTCCCCATCCTGCGGTATCAATCCCTGCGACCGCGGCTGCAGCACCAGCCCCCTCGGAGGTGGTGATGTTGGAGGAATGCCTTCGAGCCCTCGAAGCTCACTTGGCGATGGTTCTAGCCTTATGGAACACAGACTTTGCGGAACCTATGTCGTCATCACTGCACTCCATCCAGCCTTCCTGGAGACCTATGTGCTGCTCTCCGAGGCAGGCACATCGGGAGGGATATTGGAATCGACACCAGTTTCAACGGCCATCTTCCTGCCCAGCATGTCAGAGTCCAATGTACAAAGGCACCGGCACTTGCACGCAGGGCACACGGGTCCCACCAAAGCCTGCCTTCTCCCCAACCGCGGAGCTGGTGATGGGAGAAGACCTGGCACTATTTTGACTTCCTCTTGGAATCTGAATCAGAGTGGGAGACCGAGGAAGAATTGACGGTGTTGGAACTCCGGTCCCCTGACCTCCCATCCAATCCATCGCCTCCCCCCGAGCAGTGTAAGTCGCCTCCAGATGTCATGTCCTTTCAGGCTTTGTCAGGGACATGGCCAAGGTCATCTCCTTCTCTCTGGAGTTGAAGGAGGAACCACAGCAGAGGAGCTGCAGCTCCTTCAATATCCCTTGGCATCCAGGGAGGCGGTGACGGTGTCCTGCAATGGCTGCTGCTGTGGCTGTGGGAAAATCCTGTCATGGTTCCTGTCGTCAGCTGGAGGCTCGACTTCCTGTACTGGGTCCAGAAGGCCCTGGGCTTCGAGAAGTCTCAACTGCCACACAATTCTATCATGGTAGAGTTGGCCTTGAAGCAGGTTAAGAGCACCAAGACCCATTTTTTGGTGTCCCCTGGCTGGGAGGCTCAAACCCTGGATTCCTTCAGGAGAAAATGCTATCAGGGTTCCATGCTGGTGGCCAGGGTCATGGCCTATGAGACCTATATGACTATGTTTCTGAAAGACATCATGCTGACCTGGTGGAATTTGCCACCCATGCCCCCACTGATCGCGTTGAAGCTTTCTGGGCCCTGGTGGACCATGGCAAGGACTGCTCTATATTTATGACACGGGGCACCTATGATGTCTTTGAGTCTGCCTTCAAAGTAGCAGCGGTGGGCATTGCTGTCCTCTGGCTGGCGTGACTGCAGTACTCTGACTTGGAACAGTGAGTCCATGACAAGTTAGCCAATGCCACCTGCTGGGGTGAGAACCTCTTCAGGAAGCCTGTGATGGAGAAGGCAGAGGAGCTTGAGAAGGAGCATTTGACCCTCTCTAGGCTCTCAGAGAAGACCGTGGATCCCACACATAAGAAACATCAGGGTAAAAAGGTCTTCTATCTGCGCCTGTGCCAGTACTACCCGGCTCTGCTGCCAGCCCAGCCGAAGGTGCAGGCTTCCTGCCATCAGTGGAGGGAGAAAGCTCCAAAGGCTCAGCTGGCTCCACAGTCCAAGTCGGGGGATGGGCTTTTGATGGTTCCTCAGGAGCATAGCCAGCCAGCCAGCTGCTGTCCACCCACATAGTCCCTCAGGTAGGAGGGTGGCTCATCCACTTTGCCCACAGGTGGCCCCTCAGTACCTCAGATGCCTGGGTATTGCAGGTTGTCCAAAGCAGATATTGGCTGCACCTCGCCCAGTTGCTGCCTCCGTACACCCCAGAGGATTACCCCATGGATCCGTCGCACAGGAGCCTGCTACAGGAAAAGGTCTCTGCTCTGTTAACTGGCCTAGCTATCGAGTTGGTTCCCTGACTCAGATCAGATGGGGCTTCTATTCCAGATACTTCCTGGGTCCCAAAAAGACTGCCGGTTCAGGCTAATCCTGGACCTGTGAAACCTTAACCGGATCCTGGTGCACAAGAAGTTCAAGATGGTCTCGCTGGGGATGCTGCTCCCGTACCTTCTATAGTATGATTGGCTATGCTCCTGGGAACATAAAGAAGACCGAAGCTCTTATAGTGACAAAAGACCCAGACTTCAAACCACCCACTCACCTCACCATGGGAACCACGCAAATTCAAATACAACCACACATAAGATATCTCGGCATTATCATTGACCAAGCCCTAACCCTTAAGCAGCAAATCAACAAGACCACTAGAACTGTATTCCACAAGGCAAAAACGGTACAACGTCTCCGACCTCTCCTTGAACCGCAGGACTTCAGGACAGTAATGCAAGCTCTGACACTCCCTCATCTGGACTACTGCAACATAATCTACCATGGCCTACCTGCTACACAAACCAATCCCCTCCGAACTGCCCTAAACACCACAGCGAGAATAATTCACAATGCAAAGAAACGGGACCACATCACCCCAATTCTGAGAGACCTTCATATTCTCCCCATCGAAGCAAGAATCAAGTACAAAGCTCTTCTACTCACCCACAAAATCATCCACCAAACACAAGGCACCCCACTCCACACCCTACTGCCTCGCCCAACCCACAGCAGAACAACCAGACAATCCTCCAACAGCTCCATTGCCATCCCCCACAAAAGGACCAAGGCAACACAACGGATCTGCAACAGAGCCTTTGAACTCTATGCCCCATCCCTCTGGAACTCTCTATCAAACCACATCAGGAACAACGGTGATCTCCCATCATTCAAAAAGCAGCTAAAAACCGTCCTATTCCAAGAACATCTCTGAATAGTGTCACGGGTCGTCAAGGTAAGAGACTCCGTGTGTCCACTAGGCGACTGCCTAGGGTATTGTGGATATACTTAACTGCCTCCTCTTCTATACACAGAGTCAGTCAGTCAGAGTGGTAAAGTAAAAGTGGGGTTTTATTCCCGTTCCCTGGCGGATATCATTATTTTGCAAACATACAGAACGAAGAAACAAACTAAACAAAAACAGCTGGAATAATCTTTCTTTCTTCCTTGTTCCTTTCACAAGACTTCAGCATAAAGATGTTATTTCATCTGACAAACATATCATGCAATCCATCGGTTCAGGCTCAGGGTAAATGTTACTGCTTTCCCATTGTGTTAAACCTGGACTGCGTCTGTTACTCCCTGGGTCACATTCAGTACATGTGCTGGAGCTGGGTTCACTTACTGGGGGAAGATAAATTCTCTCTTCTCCCAGGCACTTATCTAAATCAGGATTGTAGAACCCTTTTGTAGAGAAAGTCTCTTTGTGATAAGCCTCTCCTGGCTCCCTTGCTTGGAAGTCTGCACACCTTCCTGTATTAAAACTTTGCTCAGTGCAGGGCTTATTAAAACTCTCAGCTTCTCTTCTCTCCCAAACATAAGGCTTTAAACCTGTTACCTTATAAATGGGTCTGGTGTCAGCTGTGGAGTTTCTCTCCTCTAGCAAAGCTTCTCTGGCTTGAAGAAAGTTTCTCCGTGATTTGGGTAAACTTTCTGAGGCAGTGCACCACTTCCTGCTTGTGTGAAAAACCTCTCCGGGACTATCTCTCCAGAGATCAGTTTCTCTACTGCTCCAGTTCCCTTTCCTGGAGCTTCTCTTGAGAGCTCTGGGTCCTCCCAGACCTCCAAAGCCTCCCCTGGAGTTAAAACGTCTCCTGGGATTCTGTGTCTCTCTCTGCCTCTGAGCCTTGCTTGTCTGATGCTGGAACTCCACCTGCATCTGACTGCCACTCTCCTCCTCAGAGTCAGTTTGGCTTTCTCTCTGGTTTCCTCTCAAACACCGACTTCCCTTGGTGCCTTCCTGGGTGCCTCTGGTGCTTCTGGTACCAACGCTACTTCCTCCACTTCCTGGTTCTAACCAGGGCTTATTGTACCTCCCCCCTTTGCACATTACGTCAGCTTCTGGGGACAGGTGTTTTTGATGAGATCCCTCAATTCTATCTGCGTCACTGCTAAGGAAAGGAAACCTCATTTTAAACCTCTTCTGCTCTATTTGTGCTGATGGCACCGGGTGCTCAGCCCTTCTTAAACATGCTGAATCCTCCTGCCTAGGCAAGTTTGAGGTGAGTTCTTCCTTTTTGCTAGTTTCCACAGATTCTCTATAGCTTACTGTATCACAATAGGAATCCCCCCTATTTCTCTTCAAGAACCCAGACCAGTAACTGTGCTATCCTGTCAGTCTCTATGTTCATCCCAAAATCATCAGTGTTGAGCCCCCGGTGATGGGCCCCCCCCCCCACTATTGATCCCCCCCCTTGTTATATGTCCCACCGCTTTGACCCGGTAAAAAGCGGGATATAAATACAGTTAAATAAATAAATAAATCTAAAGGATGCGTACACACAAATTCTGATCCACCTGAATCACAGAAAATATCTAAAGTTCATGCTGTGAGGCCAGCACTATCAATACCGAGTATTTCCTTTTGGGCTGGCCTCAGCTCCATGGATCTTCAAGAAGTATCTGGCAGTCATGGCAGCCTACCTCTGGACCATGGGGGTCTTCATCTTTCCATATCTGGATGACTGTCTTATCAAAGGGCCCACACTGGATGGCATCTGGTGGTCTCCCGACCTTACCATTCAGGTGCTCGAACGGCTTGGTTTTGTGATCAACTACCCAAAGTCCCATCTCCAGCCCATGCAGCAGTTGGAGTTCATTGGGGCCCACCTCGATACCACTCATGTGCTGGCCTTTCTACTGGAAGACCGCATGCAATGGCTAGTAGCAGTAGTTGGCAATGTGCAGCGCTAGCGTCACACAACAGCCCAAAGGATGTTGAGGGTACTCAGTCACATGGCTGCCACAGTACTTGTCATCTCTCAGGCCCATCTCTTCTTGTGGCAGGCCCAATGGACCCTAAGCAGGCAATGAGCCGCCTTCGGGACAGAGTGACAGTCACTGCGCTTCTAATGCAGTCCCTCGACTGTTGGCTTGAGCCGGGAAATCTGATCAAAGGCTTCCCATGCCAGCCCCCCACAAAATGCTCATGTTGCACATGTCCAACTTGGCTGAGGAGCTCACCTGGACTGGCTGTGTGTGTAAGGCCTGTTGTCCAAGCAGGAGAGCCTGTTCCAGATAAACTTTCTTGAGCTTCAGGCAATAGCCAATGCTCTCCTATACTTCTGAGAGCATTTGGCCAATTAGATGGTCTTGATCCAGATGGACAACCCAACCGTGATGTTCTATGTGAACAAGCAGGAGGACACTGGGACATACCTCATCTGCTGGGAGGCAGTTTGGTTGTGGAAGTTCACTCAACATCCTAGCGGACCAGCTCAGCCAAGTCCTTCAGCCACATGAATGGACCCTCAACAAGGCGGTGGTGAACCGGATCTTTCAGGAGTGGGGCATTCCTATGTTGGATCTTTTTGCCATGGCAAACAATACCCAAGTGGATCAGTTCTGCTCCCGGAGGCCGGCCAGCAACTGCCTGGCCTCAGATGCCTTCCTCCTTCACTGGGGAGAGGGCTTGCTGTATGCTTACTCTCCCAATACCACTCGTGGTGAAAACCCTTCTGAAGCTCCAAGCCCACAAGGGCACCAGGATCTTCGTCACCCCTTACTAGCCTCGACAACCGTGGTTCCCACTGCTGCTGCAGCTCTCACAGAGGAGGTCTCTCTACTTGGGCTCCACCCTGGACTTTATCTCTCAGGAAGATGGAACCCTGCTATATCCCAATGTCTGCTCCTTGATCCTCATGGCATGGATGCTGAGCGGGTAGTCCTCTCAGAGCTCAATCTACCCGAGGGTGTTATGAACATCCTTCTGGCATCCCGCAAGGAATCGACGCACAAGGCCTATGAGCTGAAGTGGTAGAGGTTCGCCATCAGGTGCACAGACAGGGCACTGGACCCTTTCTCTTGCACCATGGACCAGTTGCTGGAGTATCTCCTACGCCTCTCGGACTCGGGCCTAAAGTCCAATTCAGTACGTGTTCACCTCAGCGCGATAGGAGCATACCAGCGTGGCTGAGGGGGGAAGCCCATTTTGGCTCAGCCTCTCATGGCTTTCTTTTTGCAGGGCCTGCTCCTCTCAAGCCCTTTATGGTGGCTTGGGATCTCAATGTGGTACTTGCCCAGCTAATGAGGGCTCCTTTATAGCCACTGGACACTTGTCCCATGAAATTCCTCACCTGGAAGATCATCTTTCTGGTGGCGGTTATGTTGGCCTGATGTATCAGTGAGCTCCAAGCCTTGGTAGCTCACCTGCCCTACACCAGGTTTCACCAGAAAAGAGTGGTTCTCTGTACGCACCCCCCGCTTTCTGCCAAAGGTGGTGTCTGCGTTCCACCTCAACCAGTAGTCTTACCTACTTTCTTTTCCCGGCCTCACACTAACTGAGGTGAGGTGGCGCATAAGCTGGACTGCAAGCGGGCTTTAGCCTTCTATCCTGAAGGCACACCGTTGGGTCACTCAGCTTTTTGTTTCCTTCAATCCCAGTAAGCTGGGCTGTGCTGTGTCAAAACGCATGCTATTACTCTGGCTAGCTGACTGCATTGCTCACTCTTATTCCCAGGCAAGCTTGAGCCTTGAATGTCATGTTATGACTCACAATGTCCAAGTTATTGCTGTGGCGGTGGCCAACCTCCGTTCTGTTTCTGTAAATGAAATCTGCTAGGCTGCTACGTGGTCTTCGGTTGATACCTTTGCAGCCCATTACTGTCTGAAGTGGAATGCCTGACGGGATAGCAATTTTGGCCAAGCTGTGGTCCAGCATCTCTTTGGGTCTTAGAGTCAACTCCTGCCCACCGGCCCTTCTGTCTATACAGACTACATGCTAAAAAATACCCAGGGTCAATGGTTGCCGAGGATGCTGAATTGGATGAGTCCTTCAGGGACTACCTTGCTGTTCTTCCTGGTTTCTCCAGTTGGCTGCCCCTGTTGGGCTATTGATCTCTTCGGGTTCTGGTAGCCTGTAGCTTGGGAGTCCCATATGTGAAGACCTTTTTCCTGCTTTTTCACGGAGAAAGTGTAGTTACTCACCTGTATCAGGTGTTCTCCATGAACAGCAGGAGTAAGTCCTCACAACCTTCCCACCTCCCCGGGGATTTGCCTTGTTGGCCCTTGCTATGTTATTGGATTGGAGAAGATGGTGCCGCAGCAGACAGGAAGGCAGGCTGTGCATTCATGGGGTTCCTCCCTAAAGCTTCCTTTGGAAGCTAGGGGGCATTCCCATTCAAAGCTCTGTCGGTGATATCACCCCATACGTGAGGACCTATTCCTGCTGTTCATGGAGAATACCTGCTACAGGTGAGTAACTATGCCTTTACTCTGACTTTATCACATTGTTAATATCACTTCATCAGAAGCATAAAAGAAGTACAACATAAAGGGGGTTGTTGTAGAAGCCTTATTCGCACTTACACGTGGAAAAGAGCATCCATGTGTAAATGGCGATTTAAGAAAGGACTCAGTTTACACATGGATATCTTTCTGTGTAGAAGTTCCAAGGGGGCATGTCAGGAGTGTGGAGATTCAGAAAATATTAGATGCCTCAGAAGAAAGGCGCAAGTCACATGATGCTGAAGTGTTGAAGCAACTGGCTGAAAAACGAGAGCATGAAAAAGAAGTACTTCAAAAGGCAATAGAAGAAAACAATCTCTTCAGCAAAATGGCAGAAGAGAAACTGACATATAAGATGGAAGCTAACAAAGAAAATCGGGAAGCACAGATGACTGCTAAGTTTGAGTGCTTGCGAGAGAAGGTGTTTCATCAGATTTTTGTGACACATATTTTGAACAGTTTGCTTTTTGTCTACCAGGGGTGTGGTTACGACATGACCAAGTATGTAAAAAATCTACACATGTATTCCCCATTTCATATAGGGAATACACGTGCATGACCAAAAATGTCCACACTGGGATTTGCACCTGCTCCCTTGCATGTTTAGATTTTTAAAAAGTGCTTGTTTTGGCCAGCCCTTTATAGGGAGGATTAAGGGAGTTAGCCTCCTTTATCACCCATTGTTTGTTTCCCTCTTCAAATCAAAAGGATTGAATGAAAACAGCCTCTGTGGTTAAATGGCGACATCTACACATGTAGACTTACATGTATATGCGAGCCATTTTCTAAGTGCCGGCACCTAACATGTAAGTAGCTATGTTTCCTTTGGTGTTTTTTTCCCCACGTGTAGGCTTGTAAAATGGCTCTTCTCGCTTTACATGGATATACGTATATCCATGTGCACTCCTGCACTTTATTTTAGGTATTTTAGTAACAGCTTTTGTTTAGCAAAGCCAGAATTTTAAACCATGTGACTGTGACGTCGGTTTTGATCTCTAGGTCTTTTCTAAAATGTGCCTTAAATTGTATAAATATATCAGCAATGAGATGGATCGATACAATAACAGCAGCTAAGGGTGCCAGTCTGTCAACAATGAACAGCCTGACTGAAGGCCATAGTAACATAGTAAATGATGGCAGATAAAGACCAGCATGGTCCATCTAGTCTGCCCAGTTTATTTTGCTTTTATCCTGTTGTTGTAAAGGGACCCACTGTGTCTGTCTGTCCCATGCCATTTTGAATTCCGTCACTGTGTTTGCCCCCAGCACAGACTGAACACAATTTAGGACAACTATCCAAAAGGTCGCCGTTAGTCGACACTGACTTGACGGCACTTAACAACAATGATAACAACATCTTGAAATTAATTCTTACTTGATTTCCATTTTTGAACTCAACTTTTCAAACTTGAATACAGCTAATATGTACTGTATATGTAAGATGATGAATCTTTTTATAATTGTTTTTAACTTTTTAACCTCAAGGGTTCGAGATATTTTACCTTTTCCCTTTTTGTTCCTCCTGCTTTGAATTCTTATCCCTAGATGACATGTTCAGATGGAAATAGGTAACAATTGCTGGCCTAATAGCTGGAGATATCTCTATAAAATAATGAATGGAGTGGAACGGGTAATTGTAGATCAGTTGTTTACTCCTTCAAAAAGTAAAAAAGACTAGGGACACACACAATAAAGCTACAATGTGGCACATTTAAGTCTAATCAGATAATATTGTTTCGATCAATGCGTAATCAAACTCTGGAATTCATTATCTAGAGTAGCAGACTTGGAGGACATAAGGAAGACGTAGAGGTATATAGACAAGACCTACAGGGACATAGTACTGAAATCCCACCTCCAGTCTGGCAACTTTCATGTTGCCATGGAGGAGAGAGGTCATGTGACAGGAGAGCATCACCCTGATGTGACAGGAAGTGATCATGTAGCTAGGACCTGTCCTCCAGGTGATGTAAAACCCTCTTGCACCGAGGAGGTTTCTCCAGGGCCATGTGCCCATGAGGGAAAGGTTAGGACAGCCATCCTAGATGGTGATTCAATCATTAGTCATGTAGATAGCTGGGTAGCTGGTGGACATGAGGATCCCCTGGTAACATGCTTGCCTGGTGCGAAGGTAATGGACCTCATGCGCCACCTAGCCAAGGTTTTATATAGTGCTGGGGATGAGTCTGCTGTCTTGGTACATGTTAGTACCAATGATATAGAAAAGTGTGGTAGGGAGATTCTGAAGGCCAAATTTAGGCTTTTAGGTAGGAAGGTGAAATCCAGAACTTCCAGGGTAGCATTCTCAGAAATGCTTCCTGTTCCATGCATAGGACCCAAAAGGCAGACAGAGCTCTGGAGTCTCAATGCGTGGATGAGACGATGGTGCAAGGAAGAGGGTTTTGGATTTGTTAGGAATTGGGCAACATTCTGTGGAAAGGAGGGGCTTTTCCAAAGGGATGGGCTCCACCTTAACTGGGATGGAACCAGGCTGCTGGCATTAACCTTTAAAAAGGAGATAGAGCAGCTTTTAAACTAGATAATAGGGGAAAGCCGATAGTCGCCCAAGAGCACATGATTCAGAACAATGTAGCCTTGAAGGATACTAGCAAAAAATTGAAGTTAGGGCATATCGACAGAGAGGTTCTAAAAAGACAAAAGTAACCCAAATGCTCTTAAAGACTCCAAAGTACCCCTGCCTTATTTTTTGTTTTTTAGTGCTGATTCCTAGCCATCCAGCTGACTCTGGGTTTTCTTGGCAATGTATCACTTGAAGTAGATTGCCAGGCCTTTTCTTCTAAGGCAATGGGAGGGTAAAGTGACTTGCCCAAGGTCACAAGTAGTGCCAGTGGGAATTGAACCCTTGCTCTTCTGGGTATTAGGCAGTTGCTCTAACCAATATGCTACTCTTCCACTCTGCTCTAACCCTGCCTACTGATAACCAGGTTAATATGAATAAAATACAACCTCTAAAATGCTTGTATGCACATTCTAGAACTCTAAAAAATAAGATGGGAGAGTTAGAATATATAGCACTAAATGAAAGTTTAGATATGATTGGTATTTCAGAGGCCTGGTGGAAGGAGGACAACCAGTGGGACAGTGTGATACCTGGGTACAAATTATATTACAATGATAGAGTAGATCAAATTGGTGGAGAGGTTGCACTCTATGGTAGAAAGGACATTGAGTCACACAGGATTAAGGTTTTTCTGGAAACAAAATTCACTATAGAATCTCTATGGATTAAAATTCCATGTAAAATGGAGAAGGTGATGGCAGTGGGGGTGTACTACCAACCACCTGGCTAGAATGAACAAATGGATGATGAAATGTTCAAAGAAATCAGGGAAGCTAACAAAAGTTACAACACAATAATAATAATAATAATGGGTGATTTCAATTATCCCGGTATTGACTGGGTCAGTGTCACGGCAGGATATGCTAGGGAGATAAAGTTTCTAGATGAAATAAATGACTGCTTCTTGGAGCAGCTGGTTCATTTTGGACCTAGTCTTCAGTGGAACACAAGATCTGGTGCAAGAGATAAGGGTGTTGGGCCACTTGGCAATAGTGATCATAGCATGATTGCATTTGATTTAATAAATGGAGGAAGGACGGCAAGAAAATCCATGGTACTACCTTTTAACTTTCAAAAGGGAGACTATGATAAAATGAGGAAAATAGTTAAGAAAAAACTAAAAGGAGCAATTGCAAAGGTTAAAGATTTACATCAAGCATGGGAGCTGTTTTAAAATACTCTCTCTGGGAACAAGCAGGAAGTCAGCACTCACATATGGGTGACATTGGCACTGACGGAGCCCAGCTTTCAAAGAAAGCCTTTGGGAGATGCCACCACGCATGCATGGACCCCTTCATGCCCAAGGGTGCCATCTTATTCAGTCTTCTTTTTTCCGCTGAGCACTTCAGACATCTGTCTGCTTTCCCCCAGAAGAAGTTGATTTTTTTGCCTGAGTTTTATACTCTTCTCTCTGGTTGTGCATCGGCACTCTTCCCACCACCCGAGCTCACTGCCCTGGCATCGAGTCTCGGATCCATAATCCTTTTATTCCTTTTGCTGCCTTCGCACCCTTTTTCCAACTGGCAGCATCGTGGGGCTTTGACTTCACCGGATTGCTTTTTTCCTCCATGGCTACCAGTGGCTTCAAGTAGTATGATCAGTGTACAAAAATTATGTCCCTTACCGACACACATGACTGCTACCTGCGCTGCCTAGGGCCGGTCCACACCCCATAGCCTGTGGTCTTTGTAAAACAATGTCTACCAAGGCCCTTAAAAGCCATCAGCAGCAGCACGATAAGTTTTTCCCGGAGTTCCGAAGGCCAAGGCCCCGTCTGAAGCCTCGGACTCCTGTGGCACCTCTGCGGACCCTGGTCAATGTCATGGGTCTTCAGAAAGGGGGTCTGTCTTGAGGGAACACAAGAAGAAGAAGAAACCCTCAAAGGCAGTGTCCCTGGATGGTTCCAGCAGGCCTGGTATGCCCCAAGCCAGGTCTTGCAGTCCATGCCGCTTGTCTGAAGGCTTGGAGAGGGAGCAGCCCACCAAGGTTGCCCAGAAGGAATCACCCAATGATTGGCCCCGGACACCCAAGGCCATCCTCGTTGAGGACTCCCCTTCAGGGGAACCGGTGCCCAGCCCTAGTTCCTCAGAGCCTGTGCTGAAAGCTGCAGAGCCTGTGCTGAAAGCTGTGGAGCCCTTTGGACTGGAGACCAGAATGGTGGCTCTGGAGCACAGCTTGTCTGCCTTCATGGACCAGCAGTAGGTGGTGTTGTCTGTCATGGCTGGTTCTTCCACCCTCGACATCAAGGACATCCCCAGAGGCCAAGCCGATCCTCAAGACCATACGGCCTCAAGACCATACGGATCCTCAAGTCAATCCTCAGCCGAGGTCTCAATCCGGTTCCAGTTCTACGGGACCGAGGTCTTCCCCAGCTAGCGTGCATGACACCAGCCACAGTGCCTCTGAGGCATTCGGGCCGGACTTGGGCCCAGAGTTTCCGGGCCATCCTCCCCTTGAGTCTTCCACCGACTACTCGGAATGGGAGACCGAGAACGAGGAGTCCCCCGTCACCAGTCGCCACTGCGATGTCCCCTCGGACCCGTCCCCCTCCGCGTCTCAACATCGGTCATCGCACGAGGACATGGCATTCCTCAACTTCGTGTGGGACATGACAAAAGCGCTAGCATTCCCAACAGAATCGGAGGAGGACCCTCAGATGGAGGAAACTAGAAATCCTCCAATACAAGACCCCACCGAGGGAATCACTGATGATACCCATTCCAACCATCCTGAAATGGCTAATGCTCCGCATGTGGGAGTCACTGGCATCGGTGCCTGTTGTGAGCAAGTGGCTTGACTCGGATGTATCAGGTCCGCCGGAGCTCAGGCTTCAAAAAGGCACAGCTTCCGCATAACTCTATGGTGGTGCAGTCAGCCATGTGTTGGCTGAAGAGCCAGAAGACACACTCCTCAGTGCCCTGGGTAGGGAGGCCCGCACCTTGGATTACCTTGGCAGAAAACTGTTACCAGGGCTCGATGCTCATTGGCCGGATCCAGGTCTACCACCTGTACATGGGCATGTATCTGAAAGACCTGGCGAAGGAGCTCATCCGGTTCTCAGCTGTTCTCTCTGAGGAACCCCTATAGCGGTTCAAGAATCTGGCCAGAGCTATCCGTGAGTGCTTCAAGTTCATGACTCGAGCAGCTTATGATGGCTTCAAGTCGGTGACTAGAGTAGCCATGGCAGGCATCGGTGCTCGGCGCCAAGCCTGGCTACAGTCTTCCGACCTCGAGCAATGGGTTCAGGACAAATTGGTTGATGTCTCATGCCAAGAGGAGAACCTCTTTAGCAAGCCCATGATGGAAAAAGCCGCCAAGTTGGAGACTGAATTCGTGACGAGGACTAGGCTCTCAAAAAAAACCCGCTATCCTCCCCCAATGGAAGAGCTCGGGTAAAAAGCCCTTTTACCCGAGGAAAGGGGCTATATACAGAAACTACCCACATTTTCAGGCCTTCCCAGCTCCCCAGCAAGCTAATGGACATGGGCAATGCCCTCGTAAGCAGAAAGCTCCCAAGCCCCTAAAGTTGGCTCCATCCCAGCCTGAGGGGAGCTTTTGACTCCTTGGGCATAGTCTCTCTACCCCAAGGAGGACAGCAGCCCACAGGGGGACGTCTGATCCACTATGCCTACAGGTGGCCAGCCATCACCACCGATTCCTGGGCACTCCAGGTGGTCAGGGAGGGCTACCTTCTCCACCTGGCACAGATACCTCCTTTCTTGCTAGGGGAGCCCCCCCCAGGTCTCCCCTTCACAGAGACCTCCTACTGCAGGAACTCACAAGTCTTCTTGAGGACAAGACAATGGAACCAGTACTCCAACATCTCAGGGGCAAAGGGTTCTACTCCAGGTATTTCCTCGTGCCAAAAAGAACAGGAGACCTACAGCCCATCCTAGACCTGTGGAACCTGAACAAGTTCCTGGTGAGGTAGAAGTTCAAGATGCTGTCCCTTGGAACATTTCTGCCTTACCTCCAGCAGAGAGATTGGCTCTACTCCTTGGATCTGAAGAATGCTTATATCCACATCCTCATTCTCCCCATCCATAGGTAGTATCTTCACTTCATGGTGGGGGAAAGCCAGTACTAGTACAGGGTACTACCCTTTGGCCTGGCATCAGCCCCCCAGGGTCTTCACCAAATGTTTGGCAGTAGTGGCCACCTACCTCTGTCTCCAAGGGGTATTCGTCTTTCTCTGCATGGATGACTGGCTTATAAAAGGAGGCACAGCTACCAAGGTGCAGCAAGCTACGGCATGCACCATTCACATCCTACAACATCTGGGGTTTGTGAATAACCACCCAAGTCCCACCTTCTCCCAGCACAATGTCTGGAATTCATAGGGGCAAAGCTTGACACTGTTCAGGCAAAGGCCTTTCTCCCCCTGGATCGGGCCGACCGTCTCAGGGAATTGGCCGCAGACGTGCAACACCGTCCCTTGGTGTCAGCTTGGCTTCTGTTGCGCCTACTCGGCTACATAGCCTCCACGGTCCATGTCACCCCAGACGCCCGTCTGCACATGATGGTTCTCTCCTGCACCCCAGATGCCCATCTGCACATGATGGTTGCCCAGTGGTGCCTTCAAGACCAGTGGAAACAGGCTACGGCCACCTCCAAGACAGAGTCAATTGGCGAACTCCCTGACATGGTGGCAAAATCCACAACACCGTCAGGTAGGGATGCCCTTCCAAGCCCCGATTCCTCTTAGGGTTCTCACAGTGGACGCCTCCCTGCTGGAATGGGGCATCTACTGTGAGGAACTTTGCACCTAGGGCAACTGGAGCTTTGGACAATATATCTAGCTCTCCAATCTTTTTGCCACCATCTGAGGCACTAGCTAGTGCTGATCCAAGCAGACAGCAAAGTGGCGATGTTCTGCATGAACAAGTAAGGGGGCACAGGGTCTCGCACCCTTTGCCACGAGGCGATGACACTCTGCTCCTATGCAGTTCGTCAGGGGATGCCTTTACAGGCGGTATATTTACCAGGCCAGAGCAATGCCCTGGCAGACAAACTGAGCAGGGTCCTCCAACTACACGAGTGGCAGCTGGACTCCAGACTTGGACCTTTTTGCCAGCCCGGACACCTACCAATTGCCCTGCTTCTATTCCCATCAGTTCCACTCAGGCTGGATAGTGGCAGAAGCATTCCTCATCCCAAGGTCGGAAGGCCTTATGTACACCTTCCCACCCACGCCATTGATTGCCAAAATTGCTTAAGCAGGAACATTTTATATTCACCTAGCAAATGCACAGAACATTTAGAAATATCTTATCCAATCTCCTTCTTGGGTTCCTTCTCTTCCTCAGGTACCAAATTGCTAGGAAGCTAATCTTTATTTTATTATAGGAACATAATGAGGCCTATTTGCTAAAGATTAGCATGCCATACAGTAATGCTCCAATGTGCATGGCAAATCAAGCTTACTGATTTGCAAAGGAAGAAATATCATATGCAAATTAGGATTTAGTGAGTACATCGAAAATACTGACAGCTGCTCTCCTCTACTTGTTGTTCAGTGTGCAGTTACTAAAGCCTAAAATTCTACACATAAGAACATAAGAAATGCCATACTGGATCAGACCAAGGTCCATCAAGCCCAGTATCCTGTTTCCAACAATGGCCGATCCAGGTACAAGTATCTAGCAGTTTCCCAAAAAGACACAGAGGTTCCATAATGCTTCTATTGGGGCAAGCAGTGGATTACCTAGGTCCTCTTTAATAAAGGTTTATGGACCTTTCCTCTAGAACTTATCCAAACCTTTTTTAAACCCAGCTACACTAACAGCTTTTACTACATCCTCCGGTAATGAATTTCAGAGTTTGATTATGCGTTGAGTGAAAAAATATTATCTCCAGGAACAAGCAGGAATGTAGTCTTCACATATGGGGTATCGTCGGTACCGACGGAGCCTGCGCGGGAACACGCCCTCAGCACATGCGTGCTGCCTTCCCGCCTTTCCAACTGTCCCTCTTCAGTTCTTCGTTTTCTGCGGAGCCAACAGGACTCATACCCTGTCACCGCAGAAAATTTCTTCTTTAATCTTGTTTTCTTGTGGTTGCGCTTGCCTCTGCACAACGCCTACCAGTTTCACCGGTTCTTTTCTTTCTTTTCTTCTAAAAAAAAAAATAATTCTGAATTGTTTCTCTTCAGAAACTTTCTTTTTCGGTGCTAAGCACCAATCTCCAGGAACAAGCAGGAATGAGTCTTCACATATGGGTATGTCGGTACCGACGGAGTCCGCGCGGGAATTCTTCCCAGCGTCCAATCAGAAAGCTTTTGGAAGCATCCCAACACGCCTGCGCACTGCCTTCCCGCCTTCCCAACTGCCTCTCATCAGTTTTCGTTTTTCCGCGGAGCCAGCAGGACGTTCTCCTGTCACCGCACAAAATTCTTCTTTTATTTTTTAGTTTTCTTGTGGTCGTGGCTGCCTTCCCCGACGCCACCGGTACCGCCGGTGTTTCTTTCTTATTTTCTTCTAAAAATTTTTCCTTAAGGAATATAAAATTTCTTCTTAGTGTTCACGGTTCTCAGGCCTTCTAGGCCTCTCCATTTTTCCTCATGGAACCGCCAGTCATTTTCCCCAGGAAATGTACAAACTGTGGCGGTACAACTTTATTTTTAGACACTCACAATTGGTGTCTAACCTGCTTGGGTCTTGACCATTGTCCTCCGGAGCCTTCGGGCACCAGTGCTGTGAGAAGCAGTTTTCAACATCGAGTTCCCCTCGACACGCGGTCCCCTTCCAACTTCAGGGCACCGACTATATTATCATCTACACAGGATCAGGTAACCCAAAAACTGTTAAGACTAGCCAGTCCTCGAGCGGCAGTTCTCATGCACAGCATAGAGATGCCTTCGGCCTTGCCCTCGAGAATCTACTGGTTTCAAAACCCCGGTGGGAGTGTTCGGCCTCCAAAGCCTGTGTGGGGTTTCAGGTTGTTCCTGAGGTTCACCCCTCACAGAACATACCTGAGCCATGTCTGGTGGTGGCATCCGTTTCAAGCGGTACCAATACCCCTGCATCGGCACCGGTGTTGGATGAAATATTCCTCACCGAGGATTGTCGTCTGCGTCTCCGGTACTTACGGGGCCGGTGAATGCGCTTCAGATCGATTCTACAGTATCGGTGTCGTCACCGATACGAGTTCCGACGTCGGTACTCTCCAGACGTGCATCGATAGACTCGCTTCCTTCGATGCCGAGTCTAGAATCGATCTCCAGTCTGGAGGACTGGGTACCGACTCGCCTTGGTACCGATTCCCATCGGTACCGAAGGCTCGGTTCCGATACCTTGGATCCGCAACCCTTGGTTCCACCGATACCGTTAGAGTTGCCACGGCTGGTTTTCTTCCTCCGGCATCAGATTCGGTACCGAGTCCGGTACCGACATTCACAGTACCTTTACAGTCGGTACCTTCCATGCTCCACTCATCAGGATCGCTTCCCTCGATGCTGAGTTTGGAATCGATTCCAAGCATGGACGATATGTTACCGACTATTGCTGGTCCTGTCCTGCAGTACCAGCAACCACTATCTAAGGATCCCATTCTGCACCATTCAGGATTTTCTATTCCTATATGCTGGAATAGATCCCTTGGTGCCAATGCTAGTTCTTCATCAGATCTAGCCTATCCAGGGGGAATTCCCTCCAGGGATCTTTCTTTCCAGACTTTCCTCCTGGATATGGCAAAATCACTTGCCATTCCTGTCCCTGGACAAGATCCTACACAAGGGAGTACAGAATACCTCTCTGTTCCTAACGAAGCAAAGGAAAATATAATGCTTCCTTTGCATCATTCTTTGCAGGATCTCCTTCTACGAATGTGGGAATCTCCTTTAAAGGTACCCCCACTTTCCAGAGCAACTGATTTCCTATATCAGGTGCCCCCCTCTCCAGGGTTTCAAAGGACTCAACTTCCTCATCATTCCATTGTAGTGGAATCAGCATTGAGGCGAGTGAAGAGTACTAAAAAGCACTCTTCTTGTCCGCCAGGTCGTGAGTCTAAGACACTAGATGCCTTTGGACGTCAAACCTTCCAGACATCCATGCTTTCAGCAAGGATTCTCTCATATTTTTTATATGGGTCTATCTCTTGAGGAGATCACAAAGCAATTACATCTTTTGACTCCTTTGCTTCAGGAGCCCAGACGTCCAGACTATTCCTCACTGGTTAGTCATATTCAGAATATCTCTAAGTTCCTTACTCGTGCTACCCTAGACTCCTTTGAGTCTGTTAGCAGGACTTCTGCTATAGCTATAGGGGCACGACGTAGAGCCTGGCTTCAGGCCTCAGACTTGGACAAATGGGCACAGGAAAGACTGGGAAATACTCCTTGTACTGGAGAGAATCTCTTCAACAGGGAGTCTTTACTTCAGGTTACTCAGTTCTCCACTGACTTTCCTTTTTCCAGAGGCTGCTCTGCGCCTTCTTCTTTCCCAGTAGGTAGGAAATGTCCTACCAAACTTTCAACCCCTAAGGGGAGAAGGTTTTACCCATCATCTGCCCATCATTCAGATGTCCCTAAACAGGGGAAACATCGTTCTAGTCTGAGCAATCCACAACCTCAACAGGGTCAACAAACCCAGCAGTTGCAGGGTTTTAAATAGATCATTGCCCCTTTGTTTGGGGGGTTGGGATGGCAGTCTGCTTCTTTTCACTTGAAGTATCTGCACTAATTTTATCCTAACCTACTTAGATATCTCTTCATGAGACTTCTTTTCTTAAGAATCTTCATGATGATCATGCCCATACTTAACAGATTTTCCTCTTCCTCGTGGAGGAGAGGGAGAGGTGACAACTATCAATAGACAGTTGTTTCCATCTACTGGCATGTATCATCTCACCTGTCGGAGATTTCCTCCATAGTTGGTCTCCTGAAACTCTATCTTACCTCCCTCTTACTACAACATTTGCTTTGTAAGAGTGACTTTTTCTACATCTTCTACCGGGGGGTTCTCCCTTCTGGAGTTCTCTCCCCCTTGTTACCTTAGGGCAGCTCCTCAGACAATAGGAAGTCCTACCATGTCTGTTGGGTTTTCTTTTTCCCAATCTACAGAGTAAAGAAATTCCCTATGCTGCCCTCATAGTTGCTGCAGATGCGAAACTTTCTAGTGGTTATGCCACAGGTTTTGTTCACTACACAACCAGGGCTTCCTCTCCACTAGCAATCCTCCTAATCTTAGTACTAACTCCCAAACAGGTTATCAACCTCGTTGGGAATCCCTGTTTCACAGTTTGGTTGGGTTATCTTCTATTCTTTGCCTTTTGTCCTTGGCAGGATAGTTGGTTACCTGCTGGTTGTCCACATTCCTCACCAGGGATTGTCCACAGTCAGTTTTTTCTTCTAACCAACCTGCAGCATGCTCTCTGCAACTCTACAGGGTAGCTTTGCACTATGGGCCCTTGCTAGAGAGCATCAATATCTTGCCTAGCAGATAACCCCAGATGGTTACAAGGGTTTCCCCCAGTCATATTCATGCCTGGCAGGTATTCTACCCTTTCCATCTTATCTTAAATCTCTGTTAAGGCATAAGGCTCAGGCTTTTCATTACGTGAAAGCCTAGAAGAGGGGCCAACTCCCTGGCTTGACCCATATTGCCTGGGATTTTTCCCATCAGGGATAAAATTTTTCTGGCAACTAGAGGACATCTAATACCCATCTCGCCCTCATAGGCGAATCACTAGGGTATCTTCCTCTAGTAGCCTTCTCTATCCAATCTCCATACCACAATTCTGGAGATATCTGGACTTCTGGTCTGCAGACTAATGTTATCCTCTGCCATCTTCAGGTAGGCCATCCTGGTTATTCAACAGCTCAAATTCTACAAAGAATTAAGCCACCCCTTTGTCAAGGACAACCTTCCTCTGACTATAACAGTCATAACCAGGAGGAGAGGATGTTTTTCTGTTTATCTACTCAAGTAGGTGTCAACCTTCTTGTTGTCAGATGAATCTCCCTCTCTCCCTATAGGGTGATGGGGATTTTTGAACATCTCTCCATCCATATACCTGGAGACATGTCCTGTTCTTCTAGATATATATATATATATTATATAGATACAGATATATACTATCTATATCTATCTGTGTGTCTTCTGCCCATATATATATATATCTCTTATGGATATATGCATATATGCCCTATATGTGTATATATATATATATGTATATACATATATATATTTATAGGCATATGAGATATATTTTTAGATAGATCTGTATCCATCTACTTATCTATCTATCTGTTAGGTTCAGATATCCTTACATTCCTATAGGATCCTGACAGATGGGCACTACCCCTATCAATGCTGTTCTGGCATATTTAGGGGGCTACACCTATAGCCACTTCCTGTGGTAATTAATAACCCTTTTTCTTTACCTTAACCTTTTTGGTTTAGGTGCTCCTGAAGCTCTCCATGTACCTTCTCTTCCCTAAGTGACCCCATTTAGGAAAGACATTGCGGAGCTTCAGTTGCTCTAAAGCTTAGCGCTTCTGAGTCTGTTCTTACTTTCTTATCAGATACAAGGGTCTCCATACCCTTTCTCCCTATATGGACTGATCCAACCTCAGTCCAGTTAGGGCAGACTCATTTTTTCTCTTAGACCTAAACAGCTTAAGCTTTAATTCAATAGTACCTTCTGCGTCTCTGCTGAAGCTCTACTTTTTATATTACCCCAGTTTTTTCCCCTGGGGCTATTTTTTCTAACCCTGAAGGGTTCTGGCCTCCACTTGTTTTTGGTCTACTTTGTTACCTCTACTTTACAGTAAGGTACCCCTTGAGCATATTCACTGGCTCTTTTATCAGATCCATATGGAGCTCAGTGCACCTGTGCAATACCAACAAGGGAGGTCCAGATCACAATATTTTACTACGAAATGCCCTCGATACAGGATCTTCCCTTTTGAAGCCCTGTTCTAGCCAGCTGTTCTACAGCTCCTTTTCTATATTCAACTCCTGCCCTCCATCCCCAGGATGCCTGAGGTCCTGAGGTATAGCATGGCTCGTTCTAGACTTGCAACATGCTAGGACTCCCTCCGGGCATATGAGCTGGGGAGTCCCCATATGTGAAGACTCATTCCTGCTTGTTCCTGGAGATAGCACAGTTACTTACCTGTAACAGGTGATCTCTGGGAACAGCAGGAATAAGTCTTCACAACCCACCCACCTCCCCTAGGAGTTGCCTTTCTCTATCTCTATCTTTCCCTTCCTTGCTTCGCTCTCTCTCTTTGTCTCAGCTGTAAAACTTAACCGAGGAGAGGCAGTTGGGAAGGCAGGAAGGCAGCGCGCAGGCGTGTTGGGATGCTTCCAAAAGCTTTCTGATTGGACACTGGGAAGCGTTCCCGCGCAGACTCCGTCAGTACCGACGTACCCATATGTGAAGACTTATTCCTGCTGTTCCCAGAGATCACCTGTTACAGGTAAGTAACTGTGCTTTTTGGGCACTAGGCCCCATTTTTCCTTAAAGATGGAAAAACCAGCTAGTGGTTTAAAAAAAAAATGCACTAAGTGTGGCGGTACCATTTCTGTCACCGACACCCATGACTGGTGTCTTAAATGTTTAGGCCCTGCCATTCTCCATCTTAGTGCCTCTCTTGTATGGGAATGACTAAAAGAGGAAGACAGAACCGGGCTGCAAAGCTCAGTACCCTCTTTTCTTCGGATGCTAGGTCCATTGCATCGACGTCTTCAAGAGCCTCTTCTTCCTCCCATGGATCTCAGGTAACTAAACATAAAAACCGTTCCTCAAAGGGTAGCTCTCCTGCAAAACATCGAGAGGCCATTGGCATTGCCCTTGAGGGAACCACACCGGCAAAACAGCCCTGGCGGGGGGCTTCGGCCTCCAAAGCATTAACGGGGTTCCAGGATGTTCTCGAGGCCTCGGCCTCGACAGAACTACTGGTGCCATGCTCAGGGGCCCAGGCCGCCTTCACCAGTACCGACAGCCAGGCATCGGCAGCGTCGATAGACCAGAGATATCTCGCTATCTAGCGCAGTATTGCAGCTCTCCTTACAACTGCGGTACTGTTGACACCGATGGTTCAACGGGCACCGGTACCGGTACCGATACCGGTACCAGCACTGACGGTACCAGCCCCGGTGGGAATTCTTCCCATGCTGTCTTTGCCTGGCATCAAAAGATCGGTACCGGATCAACTTGGTACCAACTTCGATCGATACCGGGACCGTGCCTTACATGAACATCGTGATCAGAGATACTTTGAATCCTCCGATTCCGATGACTCTGATAATTCCTCTGGTACCAGAGTTTTTCTCCCAGAAGACTCTTCTTCTCCCCAATGCAGAATGTCACCTCCAGAGGACATGTCCTTTCAGGATTTTATTTGTGATGTTGCCAAAAGCATTTCAATCATGGTAGCTCCTGAAAAGGAACCTAGAGCAAAGGAATTGGAAATTCTCCAATATCCTAAAGCTCCAAAGGAGGCAGCCACTCTGCCCATTCATGAAATTCTTCATGATTTGATGCTCAGAATGTGGGAGACACCTTTGACCACATCTCCTCATTCTAGGAGGCTTGATACCATGTATCGAGTTCCACCATGTCCTGGATTTCAAAAGACTCAGCTGCCACACCATTCCATGGTAGTGGAGTCAGCCATGCGTAGGATGAAAAGTGCAAAGAGACATGCATCTAATCCTCCAGGTCGTGAATGCAGGACTCTGGATGCTTTTGGGCGTCGAACCTTTCAAGCTTCCATGCTTTAAGCTAGGATCAGCTCATATATCTTATATATGGGTATGTTCCTCAAAGAGGTCACAAGAGATTTGGAGTTTATGAGCTCACTTCTCCCAGATGTCAGACGACAAGACTTCCTTACGCTTGTCAGGCATGCTCAAGATGTCTCCAAGTTCGTCAATCGTGCAGCCTTTGACTGCTTTGAATGTATCAGCAGAATCTCTGCTATTGCCATTGGTGCATGACGGATTGCCTGGCTTCAGGCATCAGACTTGGAGATTTGGGTATAGGATAAATTAGGCAACATCCCTTGCACAGGAGAAAATCTCTTTGGCAAAAATTGGCAGAAAAAGGCTAATAAGATAGATGCTGACAATATCACCTTAGATAGATTGTCAAAATCTACAGCCACTCCAGCCAGAAAGAAACCCTATAAGAAACCCTCTTTCAGCAAAAAGAGGACGTTTTATCCATCCTATACCCAGCAAAGCCAAGCTCACAGTCAAGTTGCCCAAAAGGGTCAACAACAGCAATTCAAACAGCAGAAGAAGCCAAAGGGCCCGAGAGCTCAAACAGCTCCGCAGGTTCAGTCCCCTCAAGGGCTTTGACTCCTTCCTAGAGAGCTTGGCCTTCCTGCCTCTGAGAGGTCCAGAACCCCTAAATATTCCAGGCAGGCTGTGTCATTTTGCCAACAGATGGCACCAAATAACAGCAGAAAATTGTACTCTGTCCATTGTAGGAGAGGGGTACAGGCTTTATTTTCACAGCATGCCACCTCCTACAATCTTAAGGCAGTTCATTTCCCAGACATCTGCAGACAATCTGTTGGATCACGAGGTCTCAACACTTCTTGCCCAAGGGGCAATAGAGGAGGTACCCATTCTCCAGCAGGGTATAGGGTTCTACTCCCCCTATTTTCTTATTCCAGAGAAAACAGGAGGACACAGACCCATTTTAGACCTCAGAGACTTGAACAAATACCTGTTCCGAGAGAAGTTCAAAATGATTTCTCTAGGAACTCTTCTGCCATACCTTCAAAGTCAGGATTGGCTTTGCTCTCTAGACTTAAAGGATGCATATACTCACATTCTGATCCATCCAGATCACAGGAAGTTCTTACGATTCCTTTTCAAGGAAAAACACTTCCAATACAGGGTTCTTCCCTTTGGTCTGGCTTCCGCACCAAGAGTATTCAAGAAATGCATGGCAGTAGTAGCTGCATTCCTGCGAACCCTAGGGATTTTCGTCTTCCCTTGGACGACTGGCTCATTCAAGCCCCCACGGTTGCAGAGGCCAGCTCTGCACTGTCTCGCACAATGCGAATCCTCCAATATTTGGGATTGGTAATAAACTTCCCAAAATCCCAACTTGTTCCTTCCCAGTCTCTGGAGTTCATAGGAGCCTGTCTAGATACCAGACAGTCAAGGGCTTTCCTTCCACAGGCTTGGTGTCTTCGCATAGTGCAACTAGCTTCTCAAGCAGCAGGAAAATCCTCCCTAACTGCTCGAGAACTGCTACAGTTACTGGGACACATAGCATCCACAGTCCATGTAGTTCCCTATGCTTGCCTCCACATGCGAGCAGCGCAGTGGACCCTATTCACACAGTGGACACAGGCCACAGGACGTTTTTCAGACAAGATAGCAAACTCTCATCGGCTGATCTTGTCCCTTCAATGGTGGCAATCACTAGAGAATCTTTCAGTGGGGTCTCCTTTCCAGCAACCCCTATTCCAGGCCACCCTAACAACAGATGCATCACAGGTGGGTTGGGGAGCACACCTGCATCATCTCTTTACCCAGGGCACCTGGACTCCACTGGAGGCTTGTCTTCACATAAACCTCTTGGAATTAAGAGCAATCTATTTAGCTCTTCGAGTATTCCATGCCCAGCTCGACTACAAGACAGTCCTAGTCCAAACGGACAATCAAGAAGCCATGTTCTATGTGAGCAAGCAGGGCGGAACAGGCTCTCTGTCGTTATGCAATGAAGCTTTACGACTTTGGGCCCTCGCCAGAGAGCATCAAATCCACCTTCTCGTGGTATATCTTCCAGGCATTCAAAACCTTTGGGCAGACAAACTCAGCCGAGTATTGCTGCCTCACGAATGGTCTCTCCACCCAGACCAGGTGACAAAGATATTTCACATCTGGGGGACTCCAGACATAGACCTCTTTGGCAAGTCCACTGAATGCCAAACTTCTCCGGTTCTGTTCCAGGATTCCGGCTCACAATTGCCAGGCAAGGGATGCCTTCCTCCTTCACTGGGGTCAGGACTTCCTCTATGCCTTCCCACCCATTCCTCTCATTCCCAAACCACTTTTCAAGCTTCAGAGAGACAGAGGTCATATGATCCTCATAGCGCCCCTGCTTCTACACCTCTCTCAAGCTGCACCTCTGGAGTTAGGCTGTGCTCCAGATCTCCTTTCCCAGGAGAGCGGGACGCTACGGCACCCGAATCCCCAGTCCCTGCATCTCACGGCCTGGTTGCTGAGAGCTTAAATCTTCAGGATCTCAACCTTTCCCAGCAGGTAAAGGATATCCTTCAGGCTTCTAGAAAACCTTCCACAAGACGATCTTATGCCTTCAAGTGGAAACATTTCACTATATGGTGTTCCCAGAAGGGGTTAAACCCCCTGGTGATACCTTTGGAGTCGATACTTGAGTATCTACTTCATTTATCAAATTCTGGTCTAAAGACCAATTCAGTCAGAGTCCATCTTAGCGCAATTACAGCCTCCTATAAGCCTCTAAATGGACAACCAATTTCCTCTCATCCTCTCATATCCAGATTTATGAGAGGTCTTCTTTTAACAAAATCTCCCATCAAACCACCACCAGTGTCGTGGGATTGAAATCTAGTTCTTGGGCAGCTCATGAAACCACCTTTTGAACCTTTAGCCACTACTGGCCTAAAGTTTCTGTCCTGGAAGGTCATCTTCCTAATTGCAATCACCTCTGCACGTTCCATTAGTGAATTACAAGTCTTAGTGGCTGATCCTCCTTACACTAGGTTTCATCATGATAAGATTGTCCTCAGAACTCATCCACATTTTATGCCAAAGGTGGTTTCACCTTTTCATTTAAATCAAGCGATTTATTTATTTTTATTTATTTATTTATTTATTTAACTGCATTTATATCCCGCTTTTCACCGGGTCAAAGCGGTGGAACACGTAACATAGGACGGGGTAATTTTTTGGGTGGGGCCATCACCAAGGTCAACAATTAATGATTTGGGTAGACATAGACATAATTTACTCCTGTTGAAGTTAGGTATTAGGTCATGGTGGTAGAAAGATGTTCACGGAATAGGACTGTCTTCAGCTGTTTCCTAAATGATGTGATGTCAGCGTTGTTCTTGATGTGATTTGGTAGAGAGTTCCAGAGGGATGGAGCATAAAGTTCGAATGCTCTGTTGCAGGTCCGTTGTGTGGCTTTGGTTCTTTTGTGGGGGACAACGATAGAGTTATTGGAGGAATGTCTGGTTGATCTGTTGTGGGATGGTCGAGGCAGTAAGGGGTGTAGTGAGGTGTTCTGTGTGTGGTGGATTGTTTTGTGGATGAGTAAGATAGCTTTGTACTTGATTCTTGCTTGCACTGGAAGGAGGTGAAGGTCTCTTAGGATTGGGGTGATGTGGTCCCGTTTTTTTGCATTTTGAATAATCCTTGCTGTAGTGTTCAAGGCTGTACGGAGGGAGTTGGTGTGCGAGGTAGGAAGTCCATGGTAGATTATGAGTGAGGGAGTGTCACTGCTTGCATTACTGTCCTGAAGTCGTGATGTTCTAGGAGGGGCCGGAGGCGTTGAATAGTTTTGGCTTTGTGGAATATCATCCCGGCGGTTTTGTTGATTTGTTGTTTGAGGGTAAGAGCTTGGTCAATGATGACGCCTAGATATCTTATTTGAGGCTGGATTTGTATTTGTGTGGTACCCATGTTGAGGTGGGTAGGTGGTTTGAAGTCCGGTTCTTTTGTTACTATTAGGGCTTCGGTTTTCTTTATGTTGATGGATAGATTGTTCTCCTGTAGCCAGTTGGCCACGTCGTTGAAGCAGGCTGATAGTTGTTCATTTTTTGGGTTGGTGGTTGTAATTGGTGCATAGAGCATTATGTCGTCCGCGTAGATGTGGAAGTTGATGTTGTGGGTGCGTATGATTGAGCATAGTGGATGGAGATAGATGTTGAACAACATGGCCGATAGGGTGGATCCTTGGGGTACTCCTTGTAGTTGTTGATAGGGGGACGAAGTTGCAGAGAGGGTGCGGATCCGTTGCTGTCTGTTAGTTAAGTAGGATTTGAACCATTGGAGTACAGTGTCTTTGATTCCAATTGTTTGTAGTCTGTGTATGAGGATTTCGTGTGAGATTGTGTCAAAGGCCGCTGATATGTCTAGGAAGATCAGGATGTATCCCGAATCTTTTTCTTGGGTTCCGATGATGAGTGTGTTCATTAGGATGGTCATGAGGGTCTCAACTCCATGTAGTGGTCGGAAACCGTGTTGCTGTGGGTCGAGTATGTCGTTGGTGTCTAGATGATCTTGAAGCTGGTGTTGGACTATCTTTTCTATTATTTTGGCGGTGAGGGGGAGGCTTGCCACTGGCCTGTAGGAGGTGGGGTCCATGGGGTCCAGGTTGTTCTTCTTTATGGTTGGTCGGATGATTGAGGTTTTGAGGGCATTTATCTTCCTGTATTCTTTCTGAGGCCTCATGCCTCTAAAGCAGAGAAGAACCTTCACACTTTGGACTGTAAAAGAGCCTTGGATTTCTACCTACAAAGAACACAGCAACATAGAAAGTCTTCTCAACTTTTTATTGCTTCTGATTCTAGTCATTTGGGACTTCCAGTTTCCAAGAGGACTTTATCCAAATGGATTGCACAGTGCATATCCTTTGCTTATGAGAGTAAGAGTCTTCCTCTTCAAGGCCATGTCACAGCTCATAATGTGAGAGCTATGTCAGCCTCAATGGCTAACCTTCAATCTGTGTCTATTGATGACATTTGTCGAGCAGCCACCTGGGCTTCGGTACATACCTTCACAGCCCGCTACTGCCTAGATAAAGCCTCCCATCGGGATGCCTTTTTTGGCCAGGCTGTTCTTCAAAATCTCTTTCAAACCTAATACAAGTCCTACCCACCAACCCTGGTGGGATGCCAGAGATCCATGGGAGGAAGCATGGCCCACCTCACCATAGGTGGCAGCTTCCTGGGGTCATCTCCCTGGCATCTTCAGCTAGGGAGTCCCCATATGTGAAGACTACATTCCTGCTTGTTCCTGGGGATAGCATAGTTACTCACCTGTAACAGGTGATCTCCGGGAACAGCAGGAATTTAGTCTTCACAACCCACGCACCTCCCCTAGGAATTGTCTCTCTATCTCTTTCCTCTCTCCCTCTATCCTTTCACTCAGCTACAAACTTAACTGAAGAGGGACAGTTGGAAAGGCAGGAAGGCAGCATGCATGTGTTGAGGGATGCTCCCAAAAGCGTTCCTATTGGACGCTGGGGAGCATTCCTGCGCTGGCTGCATCAGTACCGACGATACTTCATATGTGAAGACTAAGTTCCTACTGTTCCCGGAGATCACCTGTTACAGGTGAGTAACTACGCTTTCTCTTATTAGTCTTATATGGTTTACATTGTGGCTTCATTGCGTGTCCCCTAACCTTTCTACTTTTTGATGGCGTAAACAGTTAATCTACGTTTACCCGTTCCATTCCATGCATTAATTTATAGACCTTTATCATATCTCCCCTCAGCCGTCTTTTTCCAGGTTGAAAAGCCCTATCCTTTTAAGCCTCTCCTCATAGGGGTATCCTTCCATCCCCTTTACCATTTTGGTGGCTCTTCTCTGTACCTTTTCTAATTCTGCTATATTCTTTTTAAGATACGGTGCCCAGAATTGCACACAGTATTTAAGGCACGGTCGCACCATGGAACAATACAGAGGCATTATAATATCCTTTGTCTTATTCTCCATTCCTTTCCTTATGATTCCTAGCATTCTATTTGCCTTCTTGGCTGCTGTTGTGCACTGGGCAGAGGGTTTCAACATATTATCCCCGATCCTAATGTGGAACCTTGCATTGTGTAACCATAGTTTGGGTTGTTATTTCCTAGGTGCATAACTTTGCACTTGTCCACATTAAACTTTCATCAGCCATTTGAACATCCAGTCTTCCAATTTGTTAAGGTCCTCTTGCAATTTTTCACAATCCTATTAGGTTTTAACAGTTTTGAATAATTTTGTGTCATCTGCAAATTTGACTACCTCACTCTTTATTCCCATTTCCAGGTAATTTATGAATATGTTAAAAAGTAGCGGACCCAGCACAGATCCCTTAGGTACTCCATTATCACCTTTCTTCATTGTGAAAATTGTTCATTCAGCCTTACCCTATGCTTTCTGTCTTTTAACCAGTTCCTGATCCACAATAGTACACTGCCTCCTATCCCATGACTTTTAACTTTGCCAAGAGTCTCTCATGATAGACCTTGTCAAAGGCTTTCTAAAAATCCAGACACACTATCAACTGGCTCATCTTTGTCTACCTGTTTATTCACACCTTCAAAAAAATATAACAGATTAGTAAGACAAGACCTTCCTTGGCTAAAGCCCAGTTGACTTTCTCCTGTTAAACCATGACTATCTACATGTTCCGTAATTTTGTTCTTTATAATGCGTTCTACCATTTTGCCCGGTACTGATGTCAGGCTCACTGGCCTGTAGTTTCCCGGATTACCCCTGGAACCCTTTTTAAAAATTGGCGTTACATTGGCATTACACCTGCTTTAGACTACGTGTTAACTTTTTAGTAAGCACATTTTTGAAAGGACTCAACTGCTAGCCAACAAGCATTGTAGATAAAAGATCAAAGTAGTGTAACATTCCACATGCACCTTGTAATGTCTTTAATAATACTGCCATGATTCTGATGATTATAGCAGTTGTGAATGTGGTTAATCTGGTGAAAAACCACTGTAAAGTTTTTCAGTTTTGAACTAGAACAGCAGTTTGGTAACTGGCACTTCTTTCAGATCAAAAATCCTTTTTAAAACTCTTTGTGGAGGGCTTTGAGGCTCTCCAGGACTGTGCTGATGTTATAGTGCACGTCAAGCAGAGCTGAAGCACCTTTGAGGGACATGCTTAGCTTGATATTCCCTATTCTCTTTGGGCACAGTTTTCATGGGGGCACTTTCCTCATGCTGAACTCATAAGGCACCACCAGAGTTCAACCCAGGCTTGATCTTACCACTAAAGGGTATTCATAGAGAGCACAGATGCAAGACACACTCATGCCTGGTTTGTCTTAGGGGCAATTTCTCCAAATGAGTTAGCTTTGCGCATAGCATGACAGTCGTGAACATCACTCTTAAGCCAGGGTATGTGGAGTATGATCTCAGTCCCTCTAATTAACTCTAACGCTTGCCGTAGTACTTGCATTGTGCCAAAGAGAGCTTCCTTCTGGAGTTCTTAAGATGCAACATGTATGGGTAATTTATCAAGGTGTGAAATTCCACTTAATCAGGCATGTGGCTCCCAATACAATGGGAAATATTTCTATATGTTTCTGCCACATTTTCATGGGATCTGACTGCATTTCTTGGTACTTCAGGATCTTTTCTCTCTCCATGTGATTCACAGCATAATCGCTTGGAACTGACACCCAGGACCGGCCAAAGGGTTTCTGCTGCCCTAGGCAGAAGCCGTGGCTGTGCTGCCCTCCCCCCACCCTGACCCGCCCTCCCTCCTCCATGCTGAGCCATTACAATCCCCCCAGTTGAAGCTGAGCACAATCCGCGATGAAAAATGAGACCTAATGAAAAGTAACCGCCACTTCCATGAACTGCTCTCTACTAAATAACCTGTAATGTATATTATCAACTGTTAAGAAACTTGAAATGTAAGTCATGAAATGTTTTAATATTTAAACCATCATATCCTCTACATAGTAAATTTACCTGGAGGTTTTGCTGTTTCTTACGGCTAAGGCCATACCTATGTTTCACATCTTTGTGCACAATGTTTCCAATATTACAATGTTGCTATCTCACCACTGTGTCTGCTAATACCTTACCGCTTATTGTTACTAGCATCCTCTCAAGTAACAGTTTGTCTCAAGTATGACTAGTACATTTCATACATTGTTACACTGTATCATCCTGTAGACACTCTTCTCAGTACTTGTTCATCTGATAAGCAATTTTCTCTCCCTCTTTAAATTCCAGTAAAGATCATTGCCTAATCAAATCGCAACTATCTCTTGGTAAGCTTTGTACCAATTTTCTTGTATCTAACTAATTCCTAGTGAACTTTTTTCCCCTAGTCAAAGACTAAACACTTCACCACATAAATTACAAACCCTATCCTTTATTTCCTCCTCTTAAACGACATTCAGCTCAGCCTCACAATGGCCCTCCACTGCAAAATTACTCTAGGCCTATACCTCCTCCTCATAGGTCTGATACCAGAGATACTGGCTCTAATTTCCTCAGGCAATTCCATACCTATCTTACATAACAACTGGCAAAAATGGTCACGCACCAATTACCACAATGTAAACTGGGACCAACGTTCTCATCACCATTATTTATTATACATACCTCTTCAACACACTACAAAGTCAAACTCAGAAAACTACAATCAACCATGCCCCCTCAAATGTGCCCTCATTAATGCTCGCTCCCTTCGTAAGAAATGGCCAGCTGTCACAGATATAATAACATCTAATAACCTTGACATACTTATGGTTACCGAAACATGGCTTTCTCCAGAAGACAATATAATTCTCAACCAGCTCCTCCCCATTAACTATGAGGTTTTCACCAGCTGCAGACAAGGCAAAAGAGGTGGAGGAGTTCTTATCATTGCTAAGAACGGACTCCAACTTAAAATGGTCGACTCTTTTAGCAACAATCATCTAGAAACAGTCTCTATCTCTAACAACCTTTACTCTATAAACTTAGTCTACAGAGCGCCATCACCTTCCCCAGATGATCTCTCAACCATTATAAATCTTGCCTTCAATTCACAGAATCCAAACAGACCCAATTGGATCTTAGGAGACATTAACCTACCATCTCTACAAGACAACCAATCTGACGCCTTCATAGATGCCCTAGAAACACTAGGCTATAAGCAAGTCATACAACAATCCACACATATAAAAGGCAACATCCTTGATCTCATATTTGCCCCTCTATCCGCTCTCAACCAACTTCAGAATATTATTCTAGCAATTACAGAGGTTCCATGGTCAGATCATAACCTCATTATGTTCCAGATTCCCATTCAAAAGAAGCAATATTCCGATGACAAGAACATAAACAAATATGCAAATACCACATCCAGAAGCTTCCAACCTTTTAACAGGGAACAAATCCTTGAGGAAACCGATGCTCTCTTTAATGATTCTACCCTAAACCTGGAAGAGATTATCACTTCTTGGAACAACAGACTTAACCGCATCTCATCTCGTCCCACCAGAAATAAGTCATTAAGAAGAAAAGCTACAGCACCTTGGTTTACATCTGATCTGAAAGAATCCCTAAAACATTTGCGAAAACTTGAGAAGAAATGGAGGAGATCACGCAACGATACTAATCAGTCTGCATACATGCAACATCTTGAAACCCACCGCAAAGCTATTTCTGAAAAAATGAGACTATATCATACAGACATCCTTAAACGTGCTATAAACAAACCTCACGACCTATTTACCCTTGTCAAGAAATTATCCAAAGAACCCTCACAGGAGCACCAGTGTGAAATCAACCCACAAGCTTATGCCCTTTACATACAATCTAAGTTATGCTGCACAAACAAATTACAATACCCACTATCCTGAATGATCATGCACTCCCAGCCCCTTTAGCTTCTTTCTCCACCCCTTCTTTGAAGCTAATTGAAGATATTATCTCATCTCTCAACTTATCCACAGCACACACCGATCCGTGTCCAGCTTTTTGGATAAAGGACCTCCGCAAAGAACTTGCTCCAACAATATCCAAAATCATAAGCCTATCATTTGACACTGGCTCATTCCCTTCTGCCCTCAAACAGACTTCCATCCGACCTCTACTAAAAAACCTCAAATTAGATCCGCAAAAAACAGACTCTTACCGACCCATCTCCAGCATACCCACCCTTGCGAAAATAATCGAAAAGATAGTCTACAGACAATTGCAAGACCATATCGACACTGAAGCGCCTCTTGATACCTGTCAACATGGATTCCGGGAATCTTACGGGGTCGAAACGCTCCTCACCTCACTTCTCAACAGCTTAAACTCTGGCATCGACAACATCAAACAAGGCTTTGTTCTCATCTTTTTAGATATTGCGGCTGCTTTTGACTCGGTCTGTCACGACATTCTTATTGTCCGCCTAAGAGAGAAGGGCCTCTGTGGAAATGCTCTTGAATGGTGCAACTCTTACCTCTCAGAAAGATGGCAGCAAGTTCGCTCAAATGGTGAAACATCAGAGCCATTTCACCAAGGTCAAGGAGTCCCACAAGGTTCCTCTTTGTCATCATTATTATTCAACATCTACATGCAACCCCTATGCAACATTATCAGGTCCTTCAAAGTCAATTATATGATCTATGCTGATGATGTCCTATTATATATGCCATTTTGCATTGATAAGATGAATCTCACCACCATAACCAACTGTTTTAACGCCATCTCAGACTGGCTACTGACTCAAAATCTCAGAATCCAGAACAAGAAAACAGAGGTACTTTTCATTTCAAGAAACCCCAAGTTCACACCACCTTCATTCCTTTAAGTCCAAGATGCTAAGTTGCAAGTAAAACCCCACATCCGTTATCTTGGTGTTACCCTGGATCAGAATCTAGACCTGAAGACCCACATAGCCAACACTGTAAAGGCAATTTATTTCAAGATTCGCTCCCTTAGAAACCTTCGCCAACTAATTGATCCAGATGATTTCCGTACTGTCTACCAGGCTTTAATTATCCCACATTTTGACTTCGCAAATTGTATACTACAGGGGCTCCCCCAATCAACCCTCAACCCGCTTCAACTCGCATTAAACAGTGCTGCAAGAGTGCTCTTCGGGACACCAAAAAGAGAACATGTAACACCTCTCCTGAAACAATTACACTGGCTCCCTATCCAAGCGAGAATCACCTTCAAGACCCTGCTACTAGTCTTCAAAGCTCACAAAGGACCTGCTCCCTCCTCTCTATCAGAGTTGATCCAACCTATCCCCTCCAACAGGCTTAGAAGAATCTCGGAACTAAACATGCTTAAAGTTCCAAAAGAATCCTTAAAATACATCTCTGCAACTGTGAACCGATCATTCAGCTTATGTGCTCCAAAACTGTGGAATACCCTCCCACCACACATTAGGGCCATCTCTGATATCCCCCAGTTCAAAAAGGCCTTGAAGCATCACCTTTTCATCATATACTTTCCAGAGAACACAATAACACAAGTTCATCTAAACAGCTCCAATCCCATCCCTATCTAACATGATACTTTTTCAAGTAATATTACTATCATATGTATATAGTTCAAGTTCTATTATCCTTTGTTACTATTACCCCTGTTTTCCAAGTTTTTCTTCCTGTTCCATGTAAAAACAGATATATGTATCTTATCTTATCTGATGTTTTGTAGTTCTATGTAAACCGCGCTGATGATGAATAGTGCGGTATATAAAAATGTTAAATAAATAAATAAATAAAAATGGGTAATTTATCAAGGTGTGAAATTCCACTTAATCAGGCATGTGGCTCCCAATACAATGGGAAATATTTCTATATGTTTCTGCCACATTTTCATGGGATCTGACTGCATTTCTTGGTACTTCAGGATCTTTTCTCTCTCCATGTGATTCACAGCATAATCGCTTGGAACTGACACCCAGGACCGGCCAAAGGGTTTCTGCTGCCCTAGGCAGAAGCCGTGGCTGTGCTGCCCTCCCCCCACCCTGACCCGCCCTCCCTCCTCCATGCTGAGCCATGCCACTACCCTCCACTGTCGCCGATTCCGACGGCAGGGGCTGGGTTGGCTCAGTTTGGCACAGTGGCCTGCAGCAGGCCATGTGCTTCGGCACACATGGCCTGCCACTCCTGAGGGATGCCAGAAGCAGCAGGTCATGTGTGCCAAAACAAATGGCCTTCTGCGGGCACCCCACCCTGCCACCCACAGAGATCTGCCTCTCTAGGTGGCCACCTAGTGGATGGGCCAGCCCTGCTGACACTTCTATTATCAATGCCGTTCTGGTGTTTTTCAACTTTACTACTATCTCTGGTTCCCTCACATCCAGTTTCTTATCCACTGGAATGGGAATGTCCCAAGTTTTCTGTATTCTCTGTAATTTTCTTAGGGTCATGATCGCAGTGCTTTTCTGGTACAGCAAAGTTATAGTGCTCACAAAATTTACATTGGATGACACATGCCACCTTATTGTCACTTTCTGTATAGAAATTTTCTACCATCAGTACTTCACAACCAGCTGCAAAATGAATAACAATTTCCAGCTGTTTCTCACAGAATCTGCATTTGTCTGTTTTACCAGTCTTCTCTATGTCTCTGTAGCACCACCAGGGTTCAAACCAGGCCTGGTCTTACCACTAAAGAGTGTTCATAGAGGGCCAGCCAGAAATACACACTCATGCCTGGCTTGTCCTATATTAGAACTCAGTCTTTTTAATCTTCTCATCCAGGATTCAGTTACTCTCTCCTCAGTACTGACAAGCAGCAACATGCTGTGGATTTGAAGCATGGCGATGGAGCCATGGAAAAGACAACACATACTCTGCAGTGTCTACGCATATATGCAGTGCTTCCATGTGCTATTTAGTAATTAGGTGGGACAAGGTGCTGAAATGTTATGCTGTTTTTGAGTTACCATGCAGCAGGGTTACATTCACTCTAAACTTCCGTGGATGCCATATGTACCTTACATTTTTACAGCACTTTTCCCTCAGATCAAGCTATAAGTGCTATCCATGGTAAATGACAGCTTGTCTACATTTACTTTTCAGATAAGATGTGTTGAAAAATGAGATGGGATTACTGTCTCTGAATTCACTGTGTGAGTAAGTGGAGACAAAAGTATTAGACACTGTGTCTGGCTTTGCTTGTCTGGCGTGTGTGACAGAAGCAGGTCATTTGAGCTGTCATCACTGAAGGTTAATGAGGATGACTGCTGGCACTATTAAAACAGACATATCTGGTTTTGAGTTCAAAAATGATTTTCTCTTAACTGAAGATTAAAAAAAGGACCATAAAATGAACTTTTATAAACATAAAGTTCAGCTGTAAATTTTCATATCACATTTATAACATAGCATATGATGGCAGATAAAGACCAGCATGGTCCATCTAGTCTGCCTAGCAAGGTGGCAAGAGTAGGTGCACCTGCCGCTCCGGGCAGGTCACCCCTCCACCTGCCTTTGTTTAGGGGTGTACCCACCGCTCAGTTCAGCTCACCCCTATTTGTTGAGATATAAGAGATAGTTATGTTTATTTTGATTTTATCCTGTTGCTATAAAGGGGTCCACAGTTTCTCCAGGAACAAGCAAGCAGTCAGTCCACATATGGGTGACATTGATGCTGACGGAGACCTGCGCGGAGCATCTCCTCAGCTTTCAAAGAAAACCTTTGGGAGATGCCACCACAAATGCATGGTCCCCTTCCCACCCAAGGGTGCCATCCTGCTCAGTCTCCTTTTTTCCGTGGAGCCTTACAGACATTCGTTTCATCCCCCTGGAAAAAAATTGATTTTTTTTCGTACTATTTTTGTACCATTCCGCCTTGCGCCAGCTCCTTTCACGCCCAAGACTCGCTGCAAACATGCCAGGCCTCGAAAAACACTTTTGTCTTGATTTTTTCCATCACAGCGCTTTTGCGCACTTTTTAACTGCTGGCTACATTGAGGGTCTTCGACCTCTCTGAGGTTCTTTTTGCCCCAATGGCCACCTGCTTTAAAAAATGTGATCAGTGCTCTAAAAACATGTCACTCACCGACACTCATGATTGTTGCCTCCGGCGTTTGGGCACATACCACAACCTGGAGGAATGCTCCTTGTGCAAGAAAATGTCTGCTAAGGCCATACAGAGCTGTTGACTTAAGCAGGATGACATCTTCCACAAGGCAAACTCAACCACGGTTTCCCTGATAGCCTCACACCCGAAGGCCCCTCATGTATCCTTGGACTCACTTATGGCCCTCGCAGCCCCTCTGCGGGCTCATCGACACTCCGAGCAGGGGTTGTCGAAGCGTGCGCATAAGAAGAAAAGGAAGACCCTCCAGAGTCTATTCAGGGGAAGCTGACAAGCATGGAAAATCCCGTGCCCGGTCCCTTAGTCCTCCACAGAGCTCCTGAGAACCCGAGTAGTAAGGCCCTTGGAAGGTATCCAGGGCTGAGATTGTGGCCTCTGGTGATGGATTGTGGTCTCCTGAGGCCTATTCCATTGAAGACCCCCTCTCTTCTTCGACGCCTGACCTGGTCACTCCGGTGTCAGTGTCCATGGCTGCGACCTCTGAGTGGGAAGCATGCATGTTGGCCTTAGAACGAAGCATTTCTGCGTTCCTCGCATCACAGCGGGCGCCGACTCCTGGCCCCGCCGAGACCCAGGGACCTCGACATCGAGGACTTCCTGGGCCACCTCTGTAATCGCCGAGAGCCAGATGCCTCGGGCAGATCCTCAGCGAGGGTGTTGTTCTTGCTTCCGATCCTCGGGAGCGAGATCTTCGCAGGCGAGTGCCTCGAGCTCCGGCCATACCCCTGCCTTGAAGCAGTCGAGATCTGAGTTACTGGCTCTCCTGCAGCCAGAGGATCGCAAGTCCTCCTCGGACTACTCTGATTGGGAGTCCGACATCGAGATGTCCCTGGAGTCTCGGGCCTACCGAGGCCACCCCTCGGACCTGTCTCTCCTGGCTGCCAGGTGCCATTCCCCACCCAAGGATACCTCTTTCCTCGAGTTTGTCAGGGATATGGCACAGGCTCTGTCTCTCACAATGGAGTTGGAGGAGCACCTGCATACGAAGGGAATTGGACATCCTCCATTATGAGGCACTGCCTTTAGAGACCCTGACGGTCCCTGTGGCTTCAATCCTCACCCAGCTTCTCCTCCAGATCTGGGAGACCCCTGCCTCGGTTCCCATCGTGAGCTGACAACTTGACATGATGTATCGGGTCCAGCGGGGGCCAGGGTTACACAAGGCGCAGCTCCCACACATCTCCATGGTGGTGGAGTGAGCCATGCGCTGGCAAAAAAGACCGAAAACACACTTCTCAGTGCCTCTAGGCAGGGAGTCCTGCACACTCGATGCTCTGGGGCACAAATGCTTCCAGGGCTCAATGCTGGCTTGCCGCATTCAAACTTAACCAACTCTACATTGGCATGTTCATGCGGGACCTGGCCAACTAGCTCAGCGGCTATGCCTCTGGCCTCAATGTGGACCATCGCCGGTAATTCCAGGCTCTAATGAAGTCTGTCGCGGAGTGCTCCAAATACCTCTCCCGAGCCGCTTACAATGGCTTCGAATCCAGTGCCAGAGTGGCTGCCACTGGCATCAGCGCTCATCACATCTCGAGCAGTGGGTGCAGGAAAAACTCCTGGATGTTCCGTGCCTCAGCAAACAGCTCTTCAGCAAGCCAATGGAGGATAAGATGGCTAAGATCAAGACCGAGTATGTTACTCGGACCCATCTCTCGAGGAAGACTTCCACTCTTCCCAGGAAGAAGCCACAGGAGAAGAAGCCCCCTTTCCTCCAGAAAAGTCAACACTAGCGGGGCTACCTTGCCTACCCAGCTGCCCAGACCCCTCAGCAGGGTCCCCATGGCAAAGGCATAGGGCAGGGACCATGCAAGCCCAAGGGTCTGAGGACCCAAACACCGGCCCCAACCCAGCCTGGGTCAAGGTTTTGATGCCATCAGCATAGCCCCTCTCCCTCTGGAGGACCAGCATCCCTCAGTGGGACGTCTGGTCCACTTTGCCCACCGGTGGGCCCACATTACCACCAACTCCTGGGCTCTCCAGGTCATCTGGGAGGGCTACCTTCTGCACCTGGAATGGATTTCTCTGCCTTTTCCTGGGGAACCCCCTTGGTATCCCCTACACCGGGCCCTGCTACTGCAGGAACTCACGGGCCTCCTCAAGGATGGGGCTTGGAACCTATACCTCTCCCATCAAGAGTACTTCCTGGTCCAGAAAAGGACAAGGGGCCTAACACTCATCCTGGACCTGAGGAGCCTCAACAAGTTCCTGGTGCGCAAGAAGTTCAAGATGCTCTCCCTTGGAACACTGCTGTCTTACCTCCAGCAGGGAGATTGCCTATGCTCCTTGGATTTAAAGGATGCTTACACCCACATCCTTATCCATCCCAGTCACAGAAAGTACCAAAGTTTGTGGTCTGAGGCAACCACTACCAGTACAGGGTTCTTCCCTTTGGCCTCGCCACCACACAGAGGGTCTTCACTAAGTGTCTGGCCGTGGCGGCGGCTGTCTCTGCCTCCAAAAGACCTGCATCTTCCCCTTCTTCGACGATTGACTGGTAAAAGGGGACATGGCCTCAGAGGCTGGGCCAGTGCTTTCCTCCCCCTCGACAAGGCGGACCGGCTCGCAGCCCTCTTGGCCAAGGTACAGCAGCACCATGCATTGTTGGCCTGGACATTGCTTCGCTTCCTAGGCCACATGGCCTCCACAGTCCATGTGGTTCCCGATGCCCACCTCCACATGAGGGCAGCTCAGTGGTGCCTCTGGTCCCAGTGTTCTCAGGCTATTGGCCGACTCCGCAACAGAGTGATGTTATTTCGACAGCTGACAGATTCCCTTACCTGGTGGCAAGATGCTCAGCAACTGCAAGTGGGCATGGCTTTCCAGGGCCCAAGCCCCCAGAGGGTCCTCACAATGGATGCCTCCCTGATGGGCTGGGGCGCCCATTGCAGAGAGCTCCGTACTCAGGGAGCCTGGTCGCCCGAGGAGAGCCAGCAGCAGGTTAATCTCTCGAGCTCAGAGCAGTCTTCCTCGCTTTCAGGGCTTTTCAGCACCACGTGCAGCACTACTTGGTGGTCATCCAGACGGACAACCAGGTGACAGTGTTCTACATGAATAAGCAGGGCAGCACAGTCTCTTACCACCTCTGCCAGGAGGCTTTGGCCCTCTGTTCCTTTGCAATCCGCCACGGGATCCTTTTCAAGGCCGTCTACCTACTAGGCCAGAACAATATCTTGGTGGACAGGCTGAGCAGGGTCCTCCAACCGCACGAGTGGCGCCTGGACACAGAGGCAGCACTCGGGCTTTTCTAGCTGTGGGGCTGCCCCAGCCTGGACCTCTTTGCCAGCCCGACCAATGCGCATCTGCCCCAGTTCTGCAGCCCCCAACCACACCCCTTCCAGGTGGCGGCGGACACCTTTTTCATCTCTTGGTCAAGAGGCCTTCTGTATGCCTTCCCTCCCATGCCCTTGATAGCCCAGACACTCCTCACTGTCCAACGGGACAAGGTGTTGATGATCCTTGTGGCCAGACAGCCTTAGTTCCCATTGCTGCTCCGTCTCTCGACGGAATCCCCGGTTCCTCTTAGAAGCTCCCCAGGACTTCTGACTCAGGAAGAGGGCTAGATCCTCCATCCCAACTTGGGATCTCTGTCACTCATGGCCTGGCAGCTGAACGGGTTGCCTTAGCTCCCTTAACCTCTCCGAGAAGGTGGAGGAAATCCTTCTAGCCTCTCGTAAGGACTCCACAAGACGGGCTTATGCCTTCAAGTGGTGCCGGCTCTCTGTGTGGTGCACAGAGCACCGATTGGACCCATTTTCTTGCCTGGTGCATTCGGTCCTTCAATATCTCCTCCACCTCTCATGGTCTGGACTTAAGTCCAACTCCATCTGGGTGCATCTGAGTGCACTCTCTGCCAACTAAAATCCTTTGGAGGGCAAGCCTCTGTCGGTGCAACCCCTCATTACCAGTTTCATGCGGGGCTTATTGCTCTCCAAACCTCCTATCTGGCCACCCCCGGTGGAGTGGGATCTCAATGTGGTTCTGGCGCTGCTTACTAAGCCACCCTTCAAGCCATTGGCTATCTGTTGCTTACGCTACCTTTCCTAGAAGGTTGCTTTCTTGGAGGCACTAACCTCTGCTTGTAGGGTCAGCGAGTTTCAAGCCTTGGTGGCCGAGCCACCCTACACCAGATTCTACAAGAACAGGGTTGTGCTTCGCACTCACCCGAAGTTTCTTCTGAAGATGGCCTCCGACTTCCAATTGAATCGAGAGGTAATGCTGCCTATCTTCTTTCCACGGCCCCACACCAACTTGGTGTCAGCCGTTCTCCATACCCTGGACTAAAAGTGGGCCCTGTCCTTCTATCTACAGCGGACCCTGGGCCACCATAAAGCCTCACAGCTTTTCATCTCCTTCGACCCCAGCCATCTGGGGCTGGCTGTCACCAAGTGGACCATTTCCATCTGGGTGGCAGTCTGCATTGCCTTCGCTCACAGTCAAGCCAGCATCCCTCTGGAGTGTTGAGTCAAGGTGCACAATGTCCGGGCGATGGCGACCTTGATCGCCAGTCTCTTTTTGGTGCCCATGGCAGACATCTGCTGGGCCGCCACCTGGTTCTCCGTCCACACTTTTGCAGCCCTCTACCTGCCTGGAAAGGGAGTCCCAACGGGACAGCGCCTTCGGCCAGGCTGGACTCCATAACCTCTTCAGGGTTTAGGCAACTCCTGCCCTCTGACCCTTCTTGTTCAGATTACCAGAGCCATGGCTCTCCCTGGACACGGGTCCCCCAAGTCTCCTATCAGGATTCTCCTGTGGCTGCCCACGGCCGTGCCGTGCCCCTGTTTTATGCCGGTTAACTTTCAAAAGGGAGACTATGATAGAATGAGGAATATAGTTAGGAAAAAACTAAAAGGAGCGGTTCCAAAGGTTAAAGACTTACAGCAAGCTTGGGCGTTATTTAAAACTACTATCCTCGAAGCCCAGACCAGCTGTATTCCACGCATTAAGAAGAGTGGAAGAAAGTCCAAAAAACTGCCAGCATGGTTTAAAGGTAGGGTCAGAGAGGCTGTTGCTGCCAAAAAAGCAACCTTCAGGAAATGGAAAAAAGAGCCAAATGATGAAAACTGGAAACAGCACAAGCACTGGCAAGTTAAATGCAAAGCATTGATAAGGCAGGCAAAGCGGGAATTTGAGAAGAAACTTGCTACGGAAGCAAAAACACGAAATAAAGACTTTTTCAAGTACATTCGTAGCAAAAGGCCTGTGAGAGAGTCAATTGGACCGTTAGATGATAGAGGGGTAAAAGGGGCAGTAAGAGGAGACAAGGCTATAGCAGATAGACTGAATGAATTCTTTGCTTTGGTCTTTACTGAGGAAGATGTAGGGATGTTGCCCAAGACTGAAGTGGTATTTAAAGGTGATACTGCAGAGGAATTGAGAGAAATATCGCTACACCGGGAAGATATATTACAACTATTTGATAAACTGAATAGTAGCAAATCACCTGGACCGGATGGTATACATCCCAGAGTGTTGAAAGAGCTGAAATATGAGATTGCAGACCTGCTATTGGTAATCTATGAACTTTCATTAAAAACATCTGTAATACCTGAAGATTGGAGGGTCGCCAACGTAACACCAATTTTTAAAAAGGGTTTCAGGGGTGACCCGGGAAATTACAGACCGGTGAGCCTGACGTCAGTACCAGGGAAAATGGTAGAAACCATCATAAAGAACAAAATTACACAGCATGTAGATAGTCATGGCCTAATGGGAGACAGCCAACATGGCTTTAGACAAGGAAGATCTTGTCTTACTAATCTGATATGTTTTTTTGAAGGTGTGCATAAACAGGTAGACAAAGGTGAGTCGGTTGATATAGTGTATCTGGACTTTCAGAAAGCTTTTGACAAGGTCCCCCATCAGAGACTTTTGGCGAAGCTAATAAGTCATGGGATAGGAGGCAGTGTACTATTGTGGATCGGGAACTGGTTAAAAGATAGAAAGCAGAGGGCAGGGCTAAATGGCCAATATTCCCAATGGATAAAGGTGAATAGTGGAGTACCCCAGGGATCTGTACTGGGTCCGCTACTTTTTGACATATTCATAAATGACCTGGAAAAGGGAATAACTAGTGAGGTTATCAAATTTGCAGATGACACAAAACTGTTTAAAGCTGTTAAAACCCAAGAGGATTGTGGAAAACTGCAGGAGGATCTGGATAAATTGGAAGACTGGGCATCCAAGTGGCAGATGAAATTTAATGTGGACAAGTGCAAAGTTATGCACCTAGGAAAGAACAACCCACACTATAGTTACATGATGCAAGGCTCCACATTAGAAACCACCACCCAGGAAAAAGATTTAGGAGTCATCGTGGATAACATGTTAAAACCCTCTGCCCAGTGTGCAGCGGCAGCCAAGAAAGCAAATAGAATGCTAGGTATCATAAGGAAAGGGATGGAAAATAAAACAAAGGATATTATAATGCCTCTGTATCGCTCCATGGTACGACCGCACCTTGAATATTGTGTGCAATTCTGGTCACTGTATCTCAAAAAGGACATAGCGTTATTAGAAAAAGTACAGAGAAGAGCCACCAAATTGGTGAAGGGGATGGAAGGCTACTCCTATGAAGAGAGGCTAAATAGGTTAGGGCTCTTTAACCTGGAAAAGAGACGGCTGAGGGGAGATATGATAGAGGTCTATAAATTAATGAATGGAGTGGAACGGATAAACGTGGATCAATTGTTTACACTATCAGAATATAGGAAGACTAGGGGACATGTAATGAAGCTACAGGGTAAACTATTTAAGACAAATAAGAGAAAATATTTTTTCACTCAACGTGTAACCAAACTCTGGAATCTGTTACCAGAGGATGTAGTAAGGGCTGTTAGTATAGCTGGGTTTAAAAAAGGTTTGGACAAGTTCCTGGAGGAAAGGTCCATAAAACACTATTAAAAAGGGACCCAGGATATGAATGCTTGACCCAGTACAAGCATTGAGGAACCTGTGTCTTTTGGGGATATTGCTAGGTACGCATGACCTAGATTGGCCACTGTTGGAAACAGGATACTGGGCTTGATGGACCTTGGTCTGACCCAGTATGGCATGTCTTATGTTCTTATGTTCGGTAGCATGGAGCTATGGAGTCCCATATGTGAGGACTAACTTCCTGCTTGTTCCTGGAGGAAGCATAGTTAATCACCTGTAACAGGTGTTCTCCAGTGACAGCAGGAATCAGTTCTCACAACCCTCCTCCTCCCCTTGAAGTTGCTGTTCATTTTTAGCCGTCATCTTGGTTGGGCTCTAGCTATGGCACCTGACTGAACATGATGGCACCCTTGAGCGGGAAGGGGACCATGCATGTGTGGTGGCATCTCCCAAAAGCTTTCTTTGAAATCTGGGGAGATGCTCCGTGCCTGGCTCCATCGGTGTCAACGTCACACATATGTGAGGACTTATTCCTGCTGTCTCTGGAGATCACCTGTTACAGGTGGGTAACTACGCTGACTGTCCCATGCCATTTTGAATTCAGTCACTGTATTTGCCCCCACCATTTCCATCGGCAGGGCATTCCAAGCATCCACCAACCTTTCAGTGAAAAAGTATTTCCTGATGTTGCCTTTCAGTTTACCCCCTTGTAGTTTCATGTTATGCCCTCTAATTTTACAGCTTCCCCGCCTTTGAAAAAGGTTTGGTTATTCATTAATACTCTTTAAGTATTTAAAGGTCTGAATCATATTTCCCCTGTCCCTCCTCTCCTCTAGCGTATACATATTTAGGTCTTCAAGACTCTTCTCATACATCCTCTGGCGCAGGCTCCAAATCATTTTGGTCAAGAATAGCAAGGGGGAAACAAGATGGCCACAGGCAGGTGTGAGCTGTGAGTTGCGTTTCGTCGATGGGGGAAAAGGAAGGCTAAATCGGACCCTATGCCCTCTCAGGCGCAAGTGGCATCATCCTCTTTACCTGCTGGGACTTTGGATTCATTTCCTATTCGCGGCTTGCAGCGGCCAGGAGGAAAGCCAGTGACAGAGAGCCCCATTGGCTGTGGATTGGAGCGGAAGCGCTTGTCTAGCAGCTTGGGGCCGAAGATTTCGTCGCCGGAGCACTGGCATCGACCTAAGACAACAGCATTGGGAAGTGCGTCTGAGTATGGCAGAGTTGGCAGGGTCCTGAAGAGGTGTGTCTTCAGCTGCTGAAGGATCGGCAACAGAGCACAGTGGAGAGGAGCGTGTGCGAGAGCTTGCTCCTCTGGGTCAGCTTTCCAGCACTGGGAGCCTGTAATCAACTGTGGGAGGCTTGGCTGTTTCCTTGGCCGTGCTGGTGCCTCCCCGATGGCTCTGCAGAATTCAGAAGATGGACTGAGTATGGTTGGAGCTCCAGGTCCTTTTGCCCTTGTATGCCCAGAGGTCTTTACGTTGGAGTCAATTTGGACAGCCAAAGGCAGCCTTGGGGAAAAGTTCAGGCTTTGACTGTGCAAGCAATAATTACAGCAGCATATGGCAGCGATTTTGTCCTAGCAGTCCCTAACAGCTGATATTCAAACCAAGACAGCTGGTGTGGAGGAATCCGTTAGTGCTTTCCGAAAAGATGTTCTTGCTCGTCAGGCTAGGATTGAGACACTGGAGAACTTTGCCAGATACTCTAATTTGCATATTATTAATTTTCCACGGTCATCTGTTATAAGCGTTAGAGAGTTGTTTAAGCAATATTTATTGGAAGTGCTTTGTATACCGGCTGAATCATTCCAAAACATTTTGGTCGCCTTTCTCTGAACCATTTCCAGTCTTTTTATATCCTTTGCAAGATATGGTCTTCCAAGTGAGGCCTCACCAGTGACTTGTACAGTGGCATCAGCACTTCCTCCTTTTTACTGGTAATTCCTCTCTGTATGCAAACCAGCATTCTTCTGGCTTTGGCCACCACCTTGTCACACTGTTTTGCCACCTTGAGATCCTCAGAACAATCACTCCAAGGTCCTTCTCCTGGTCTGTGCAAACCAACTTTTCACTCCCCTTTGCATACAGTTCCCTCAGATTTCTGCATCCCAAGTGCATGACACTGCACTTCTTCATATTAAATCTTAACTGCCAAGCATTGGACGATTCTTTCAGTGTTTTTAAATCTTTCCTCATGTTGTCCACTCCCTTGGAAATGTCCACTCTGTTCCAAATTTTTGTGTCATCTGCAAAAAGGCAGACTTTTCCATTCAATCCTTCAGCAATATTGCTCACAAATACATTGAACAGTATTGATCCCAGGACCAATCCCTGGGGCATGCCACTAATCACCTTCCTTTTATCCAAATGAGTTCCGTTTACCACCACCTTCTGTCGTCTGTCAGTCAACCAATTCCTGATCCAGTTCACCACCTTGGGATCTATCCCCCAGGCTGTTCAGTTTATTGATAAGCCTCCTATGGGGAACAGTATCAAAGACTTTGCTGAAATCTAGGTAGATCATATCCATCGCATGCTCTTGATCTAGTTCTCTGGTCACCCAGTAAAATAACTCAATCAGATTTATGTGGCATGATCATCCTTTGGTAAAACCATGTTGCCTCGGATCATACAATCTATTAATTTCGAGAAAGTTCACTATTCTCTCTTTCAGGAGCGCCTCCATTATTTTTCCCACCACCGAGGTAACGCTTACTGGCCTGTAGCTTGTCACTTCTTCCCTGTTGCCACTTTTGTGAAGAGGTACCACGTCAGCCCTTCTCCAGTCCTGTGGAATTTCTCCTGTCTCCAAGGATCTATTAAAAAGATCCTTTAAAGACTCTGCAAGAACCTCTCTGAGTTCGTTCAGTATCCTGGGATGTAACCCCTCTGGTCCCATGGCCTTGTCCACTTTCAGTTTTGCAAGCTGTTCAAACACATCATCTTCTGTGAATTATGTAGTATCTACTCCATTCCCATATATATTGTGTATATACACAATCTGCTAAAATTATTGTTTTTCTGGATCTCTCTTTCTCTCTCTGTCTCTCTCTGTCCCTCTCCATATACAGGTATCAATTTTTTCAGAATGTTTATGTGTGTGTTTATACCTATGCACATACAAGGGTTGCAGAGCAGAGATGGCATCCATCTGTCCAAGAAAGGTCAACGCATCTTCGGTAGTAGACTGGCTAATCTACTGAAGAGGGCTTTAACTAGATTCGTTGGGAATAGGTGAAGAAAGCCCCCAGGTAAATGAAAGCCCCCAGGTAGGTGATACATTAAATACCTTTATGGAAATGGGTAACAGGGGTAACATATGGAAAGCAGTGTGTATAAATGTCCGTAGCATGGGAAATAAGATCCCTGATGTTGAAGCTTTGGTGGGAGTGGCTGACTTGGATTTAGTGGCAGTTACAGAAACATGGTTCACAGAAAACCATGACTGGGATGTAACTATACCTGGCTATACTTTATTCAGAAAGGACAGGGTAGGAAGAAGGGAAGGAGGAGTGGCACTATATGTAAAAACTACTATTAAAGCTTTGGAATTACAGAGCTTAAAAGGGGGAGAGGAGGCATTGTGGGTTAAACTAGAAAGAGGGAAAGAGAAATTTATTTGCATTGGCATGATATACAGACCTCCCTCACAAGAGGAAGAGGTGGACAGAGAGTTGATTGAAGACATACGCAGCATTGCTAGGAAAGAGAAGTGCTACTGATAGGAGATTTCAATATGCCAGATGTTGATTGGTACATTCCTGCTGCAGTATCATCTAGAAGTAAGGAGATCCTGGATTCTCTACAGGGAGAACTATTCAGGCAATTGGTAACAGACCCTACACGTGAAGAGGCCATACTGGACTTGGTGCTTACCAATGGTGAAAGTGTTTCTGATGTTGTAGTGGGAGATCATTTTGCATCCAGTGATCACCAGATGGTGTGGTTCAGTATTAGGACTAGGGCTGTTAGAATCCATTCCAAGGTGAGGATCTTAGACTTTAGGAAGACTAACTTTGCGAAGATGGGCCAATACCTCAGGGAGTCGTTAGTGGGATGGGAACAGCTGGGGGATGTAGAAAAAAAGTGGGCAAAACTGAAAGGGTATATTTTAAGGGCAACCAACCTTTTTGTTAAAATGGTAAATAAAGGCAAAAGGAAAAGGAGACCGCTATGGTTTTCTAAGGAAGTAGCTGAAAAAGTGAAGAAAAAGAGGGAGGCCTTCATGAAATACAAGAGATCACAGAGAGAGGAAGACAGACATCTGTATTTGGAAAAACTTAGAGAAGCTAGCAAAGTAGTCAAGAAGGCAAAGATTCAAAAGGAGGAGGAAATAGCCAATGCAATAAAATGGGGGGATATGACATTTTTCAGATATATTAGTGAGAAGAGGAAGGGCAAAAGTGGTATTGTCAGACTCAAGGGTGTAGGGGGGGAATATGTAGAAGCTGATAAGGATAAAGCAGAATTGCTTAACAAATATTTTTGTTCTGTATTCACAGATGAAGAACCAGAAGCAGGACCTCAGAAAACACCCACAAATAGGAACAGAAGCGAGGGACATCTTGAACAATTTTCAGAAGACTGTGTTCGTGAGAAACTAGCTCAACTTAAAGTAGACAAAACGATGGGACCGGATGGGATACACCCTAGAATACTGAGGGAACTTGGGGACGTTCTAGCAACTCCACTGACTGACCTTTTCAATGTCTCGTTGGAGTCGGGAGTGGTGCCAAAGGACTGGAGAGAGGCTCATGTGGTGCCTTTACACAAAAGCGGAAGTAAGGATGTGGTTGAAAACTACAGGCCAGTTAGTTTAACTTCGGTGGTGAGTAAATTATTGGAAACGCTGCTGAAAGAGAAAATAGTGAGGTTTCTGGAGTCCAGCGGATTACAGGATCCGAGGCAGCATGGATTCACCAGAGGCAGGTCTTGTCAGACAAATCTGATTGATTTCTTTGACTGGGTGACTAGGGAGTTGGACCGAGGGAGAGCTCTAGATGTGGTGTATTTAGATTTCAGTAAAGCCTTTGACACTGTTCCTCACAGGCGACTTATAAACAAACTGAGCACCCTAGGGATGGACCCTAAAGTTACTGCTTGGGTTAGAAATTGGTTGGGTGGGAGGCGACAAAGAGTACAAGTAAATGGAGTTCACTCTGAGGAGAAGGATGTTACCAGTGGTGTGCCCCAGGGATCTGTCCTTGGTCCGATTCTTTTTAACATCTTTGTTAGTGATATAGCGGAAGGGCTGTCGGGTAAGGTTTGCCTCTTTGCGGATGATACCAAAATCTGCAATAGAGTAGACACCCAGGAAGGTGTAGATAACATGAGGAGGGATCTAGCTAAGCTTGAAGAATGGTCTAGAATTTGGCAGCTGGGATTTAATGTTAAAAATGTAAGGTCATGCATTTGGGCTGCAGCAATCCAAGGGAGCAATACAGTATAGGAGGTGAAGTACTTTTGTCCACTAAAGAAGAGCGGGACCTAGGCGTGGTTGTGTCTGATGATCTTAAAGTAGCTAAACATGTAGAAAAGGCAACGGCAAAAGCTAGAAGGATGCTTGGGTGCATATGGAGAGGAATGGCTAGCAGAAAAAAGGAGGTGATAATGCCTCTGTATAAGTCTTTGGTGCGACCTCATTTGGAGTATAGTGTGCAATTCTGGAGACCGCACCTTCAAAAGGATGTGAACAGGATGGAGTCGGTGCAGAGGGTGGCTACTAAAATGATTAGTGGGCTTCATTATAAAGCATATGAGGACAGACTTAAGGATCTTAATATGTACACCTTAGAGGAAAGGCGGGATAGAGGTGATATGATTGAGATGTTTAAATACCTCCGTGGCATAAATGTTCAGGGAGAGAGCCTCTTTCAATTGAAAGCAAGTTCTGCTACGAGGGGACATGGGATGAGGGTGAAGGGAGATAGATTCAGGAGTGATATGCGGAAATATTTCTTTACGGAAAGAGTAGTGGATCCGTGGAATAGTCTCCCAGTGGAGGTGGTAGAGATGAGGACAGTAACTGAATTCAAAAAAGCATGGGACCAACACAGAGGATCTCTAAAGGTAAAAAGTGGACTGTTGTAGTTGTTGATATGGAAGGACAGACTAGATAGGCCATGTGGTCTTTTTCTGTCATCATGTTTCTATGTTTCTATATACGTACACATGTACATGCATATGGTTTATTAGGTCTTCATAGACTGCTCTTTGCAAAACATACAGGGTGGTTTACAATAAAATCAAAATCATGTAACAAACAACACGCGCCAATTGAAAATAGAAGAAGGAACTCCAAAAATAATATAGAAAAGAGAGAAATAGTACAGAGCAAAAGAAGCAAGCTTTAGAGGACATAGGCAGGCTACCATTTAATCTGCATCTCAGGAGGGAGGGTCCACACCAAAGGCTTTGGTGAAGAGGTGGGTTTTTAGGAGTTGTTTAAATGAAGTGAAGGATGACTCCAGCTGTAAATGGGTGGGGAGGCAGTTCCAGAGGGCAGAGGTTAAGTAAAAGAAGGCAGAACGACATGTGGACTCATGTTCTACTCTTGTAGGCTAAGGAAGTAAGCGGCTATCTTGTCGAGTTCTCAAACAACATTGTGGCACATAAGAGATAATACAAGAAGATAAATAGAGTGGAGCAGCACAGTTGTGCAGGGCTTTGTGGGTAAGAGTTAAGACTAAATTGAATTCTCCGAGCAACAGGGAGCCAATGACATTGAATCAAGAGAGGTGATACATGGTCATACTTGAAGTGAGGTTGCAAATAGTGGTATTTTGGATTGTTTGTGCTTTAGTTGTTGCTGCGAGAGGCTGGTGAAACAGATGTTACAGTAGTTGATGCGAGAAACTACTGTAGACAATAAGAGAGTGATCACTGCAGTTTTGTCCAGGAGAGGACGGAGAGCCCTGCATCTCCATAGAGCAGCAAATATAGAACCGAATAGATAAGAGATATGTGTTGAGAAAGAAAGATCCAAATCAGAGTGAATTCCCAAGTATTTAAAAGCAGACTGAAGTGAGATAGGGTGGGAACCCAAGACAGGGGCTATGGGGGGAGGTATAGAGCCGATGAACCAAGTAGCTGTTGTTTTACTGGGATTAAGTCAAAGTGCATTTTCGTATAGCCAAGATGAAATGGATGCCGGTGCAGAGTTAAGTGAAGAAAGATTGGGAGTCGTACTTGGTCGCCTATATCGATGACATAATTTTTGTGCCAGATTAGGCTGGCCATTTACCCAGGGGGAAGAGCGGTCTTGAAAGCACCTAGTAGGTCAGGACTCACAATTAATCTGAAGAAGTTCTCCTTTACCCAGACTGAGGTCAAGTACCTTGGGTACCAGGTGGGTAATGGGGAAGTGCAAAGTGTAAAGGTATTTTCCCTTTCTGAAACCAAGAAACAAGTATGCAGTTTTCTGGTGCTGGTGGTCTGTAACTGCTGATATATTCCTGAGTTTGCCACCAAGGTCCATCCCTTAACAGAGAGCAAGGACTTATGCTTCAACAGAGGGACTAGGGGCAATGTTGTCCCAGGGGTATCAAGGGGAAGAACATCCAGTCTGATATCTTAGTAGGAAATGCTTGGCCATAAAATGAGCTGTGGAGGCTTTGGAGTACTATTTAAACAGATGGCAATTTACCCTGGTGATAGACCATGCGCCTTTGAAATGGCTCGGACAAATGAAGACTGCCAATACATGTTTGACCTGATGGTATTTGGCTTTTCAAATGTATAGGTTCCGAGTGGTCCATCCAGGAGGGAAGGAGCACATAAACACAGATGTGCTATCCTGGGTGAATGAAGATTAAGAGGAAAGGCCTAGACCTAGAAGGGCTAGGAACTTAAAGGGGGAGGGGCATGTGGCAGTGAGCCTGCTTCAGAGTCCTGGGAGGAGAAAAACCCCACAATACCCAGCACCGGGAGTCCCCACATTCAGACACACCCATTCAGGGAGGAGGAGGAAGAGCCCAGGGTAAACCAGAGGAGGAGGAGCTGGGCTGGATCCAATCAAGGATTTATGGATCACCCTGCACTATGGAGAGATCTAGGTCAGAAGTGTGGAGCCAGGGACTGGGTAGTTTCCCAGGGACCTGAGGAAGGGTGTGGAGCTGATATTCCTTCTTGCACTGTGGGGCTCCTCTGGCTTGGACTCGGCCCCCATGCAAATTTACCACAATTCCTCAGGTGCCTGAGATATGCAGAGCCCTGGGATTGTATCTTTGAGGACATGGAATATCAGGAAGCTGGACCTTCAATGTGTGTGTTTCTTGAATTACATTATGGTGGATTTGGACTGGGTCTGGGAATGTCTAGGGGTGGTGTGAGCAGAAGGCTTCCCCAACACTACTCCAGCCCATTGAGGTGTAAGGGTTTGCCCAAAATGGTGGAATGGACTGAACTATTGAGGAACTGCCTTTGAAGTTATGAACTGTTAATAGCTGAAGGGATATTAGTGAGAAGCCCTCTTGACAGGGCTGAGCCTATGAGCCCTTGCCTCACCCTGTGTGGTATCCAGGAGGGGATGTCTGGCTAATTCCGGATAATGAACTGGGAGGAAAACTTGGACTGGCTCACTTTAACATAGAAGCATACAGTAGTAGTATAGTAAATGACGGCAGATAAAGACCAGTATGGTCCATCTAGTCTGCCCAGTAAGATGGCAAGAGTAGGTGCACCTGCCACTCTGTGCAGGCCACCCCTCCCCATGTCTTTGTTTAGGGGTGAACCCACCGCTCCATCTAGGACACCCCTATTTGTTGAGAAATTAGATAGTTCAGTTTATTTTGATTTTATCCTTTTGCTGTAAAGGGATCCACTGTATCTGTCCCATGCCATTTTGAATTCTGTCACTGTGTTTGCCCTTACCACTACCATCAGGAGGGTATTCCAAGCATCCATCACCCTTTCAGTGAAAAAGTATTTCCTGACATTGCCTTTCAATTTACCACCTTGCAGCTTCATGTTATGCCCTCTAGTTTTACAGTTTCCCCATCTTTGGAAGAGGTTTGTTTGTCCATTATTTCTCTTTAAGTATTTAAAGGTCTGAATCATATCTCCCCTATCCCTCCTCTCCTCCAAAGTGTACATATTTAGGTCTTCAAATCTCTTCTCATAAGGCTTCTGACGCAGGCTCCAAATCATTTTGGTCGCCTTCCTCTGAACCGTTTCCAGTCTTTTTACATCCTTTGCAAGATATGGTCTCCAAAACTGAACACAGTATTCCAAGTGAGGCCTCACCAGTGACTTATACAGTGGCATTAGTACCTCTTCCTTTCTGCTGGTAATTCCTCTTTGTATGCAGCCCAACATCCTCCTGGCTTTTGCCACCGCCTTGTCACACTGTTTTGCCACCTTGAGATCTTCAGAAATAATCACACCAAGGTCCTTCTCCTGATCCGTGCACACCAACCTCTCACCCCCTATTGCGTACATTTCCCTTGGATTTCTGCACCCGAAGTACATGGCACTGCACTTCTTCGCATTAAATCTTAACTGCCAAGCATTAGACCATTTTTCCAGCTTTTGTAGATCTTATGTAGACTTTGAGCTTTGCCTGTTAACATAGAGATTGCTCATACAGTAACTGAGTTTTGCTTTGTTTTTCTCTTTTCATATGGGCTGTTTTACTTTTGGCTGAGGACTGTTGGAGAGGCGGAGCTAGGCTGCACCCTTCTTGCTAGGGACTGTGCTAAGTCAACCACAAGGTATAGATAGGATGGTTGCTGACAGCAGAGTGAACTATCCTTCTCCAGGAACAAGCAGGAAGTCAGTCCTAATATAAGGGTGATGTCAGCACTGACGGAGCCTGCGAGGTAACCTCTCCCCAGCTTTGAAAGAAAACCTTTGGGAGATCCACCATGCATGCGTGGGCACCTTTCAGCCCAAGGGTGCCATCTTACCTCAGTCTCCTTTTTTCCATGGAGCTCATCAGATGTTCATCTGCACTCTGGAAAAGGTTGATCGTTTCTTTTTTCCCTTCTATTTTTCTTCTCTGGTACGCTTATCGGTGTCTTCTTGCCTCCCAGGATCTCTGCCGCCTCAGCGGTGCATTTTTCTCGGGTTCTTTTTCCCTTTGGGGTTTTTTCTCTTGGTGCATGGGAATCCTCATGCCCTCCCTGGCTGGAACTCTTGAGTTTGACTTCATGGATGCTATCTTCCCCCCTATGTCCTCTGCCAGTGGTTTTAAGCAGTGTGAATGCAGTGCCACACCATGTCCCACATGGATCTGCAAAACTGCTGCCTTTGGTGCCTCAGTGCTGACCATGATGACTCCTGTCAGCAAATGATGAGAAAGGGACAGAGGAACCGTGAGAAGCAGCAAGAGACCATGTTCAGAAAGACCTCCATTTCGGCTCCGTCTAGCAGAACTGGTGTCCTTGGGTGCCGCCATGGTGGCCTCGGCCTCATGTGACAGCCATGCCCTATCTGTACCTCAAGGTTGTAGAGCATCAGATCGGGGATTGTCCTCTGAGGGTTGTGTCCCAAAGAGCTGGACATCGTCGGTGGCTTCGTCGGGCAATAATTCTGGACCCACAGGTAAGTCCCATGGTCACCGGCATCGGAGTCCATGGCGTGATGCTGAGGGTGATGGCCGGGAGTGACCCTTCAAACTGCCCTGGTGGAAAAAAATGCCATTGGCATCGGGAGATTGACCCTGGTCTCCTGAGCCCATCCTCATCAAGGACACCCCCTTGACTGTGCCGGCTTCTGGCCCGAGGTCCTCAGTGCCCACACTGGTGTCTGTGGAGCCTTCTGGCCTCGAGTCAGGATGGCAGTCCTTGAATGCAGCCTTATTGCTTTCTTGGCCCAGCAGCGGTGGCCAGCGCTCTGTTCCTCAGGGTCATTGGTCCCGACACCAGCCCCTCCACCTCAAGGACATTGCCAGAGGTTATGGAGTCGGTCCTCGAGTGCCTTTGGTCAGGGGATGATTCATGGCACTGGTCTCGGTCCCATTTAGGATGGAGGACCTTCTCTGCCAGCGCCTCTGAGTCAGAGTTCAGGGGCTCTGGGGCCCTTGTGGTGCCGGTGACCAGGAGGGGGAGACCGATGCCTGAGTCGGAGTGGGAGACTGATGATGAGTCCCCTGATACTCGTATCCATTGGGATGTCCCTTTGGACCTCTGTCCTCTGGAGGACCACTGCAGGTCCCTGCCCAAGGACCTCTCCTTAGAGTTCATCAGGGAATACTGCTACTACTACTGAGCATTTATATAGCGCTAAAAGTCGTACGCAGCGCTGCACAGAGATGTAAGAGACAGTCCCTGCTCATCAGAGCTTACAATCTAGTCAAAACAAACACAGAAGATGTCGGCAGGGATAAAACAAGGGGAAAGAAAAGGAGATCAGGTGGGTCAAGATCCAAAAGCAGCAGTGAAGAGGTGAGTTTTCAGCCTGGATTTGAAGAGGGTTAGAGAAGGTGCCTGGCGTACAGACACAGGTAGTTTGTTCCAGGCGTAAGGCACAGCAAGGTGAAAGGAGCAAAGTCTGGAGTTAGCAGTAGAAGAGAAGGGTACAGATAGACGCAGTTTGCTAGAAGAGCGGAGTTCCCGAGGGGGGTTGTAAGGAGAGATAAGAGAAGAAAGGTAGAGAGGAGTCGCAGAGTGAATGCATTTATAGGTCAGCAGGAGAAGTTTGAACTGGATGCGGAAACAGATAGGGAGCCAATGAAGTGACTTGAGAAGAGGAGTAATATGGGCATGATGAGGCTGGTGGAAGATTAGCCGCGTAGCAGAGTGTTGAACAGATTGAAGGGGAGAGAGATGATTCAAAGGGAGACCAGTAAGGAGTAGGTTACAGTAGTCAAGATGGGAGGTGATTAAGGAGTGGATAAGCATTTTAGTAGTGTGTTCAGAAAGGAAAGGGCGGATTTTGCTGATGGTATAGAGAAAGAAACGGCAGGTCTTAGCTATCAGATGGATGTGTGTGGAGAAAGAGAGAGAGGAGTCAAAGATAACCCCAGATTGCTGGCTGAGGAAATACGAAGGAGTACAGAGTTATCCACAGAGACTGAGAAAGGAGGAAGAGGAGGGGAGGTTTTAGGGGGAAAGATAAGAAGTTCAGTCTTTCTTGGCCATGTTCAGTTTCAAGCAGTGGTGAGACATCCAGGCAGCAATGTCAGAAAGGCAGGCAGAGATCTGGGTCTGGATTGCCGGAGAGATTTCAGGTGTAGAGAGGTAGATCTGGGAGTCATCAGCATACAGATGGTACTGAAAGCCATGGGAAGAGATAAGCACACCAAGGGACTGGGTGTAGAGAGAGAAAAGGAGCGGACCCAATACAGATCCTTGGGTTACACCAACTGGGAGCGGGATAGCAGAGGAGGAGGAGCCACCAGAACACACACTGAAAGAGCGATGGGAGAGCTAGGAGGAGAACCAGGATAGTACAGAGTCCCTAAAACCAAGCGAGGACAGGGTATCAAGGAGAAGGTTGTGGTCAACAGTGTCAAAAGCAGCAGAGGGGTCAAGAAGGATGAGGACAGAGTAAAGGCCCTTGGATTTTGCCAGGAACAAGTCACTGGAGACTTTGGCAAGAGCTGTTTCAGTAGAGTGTAAAGGACGAAAGCTAGACTGTAAGGGATCCAGGAGGGCATGAGAGGAAAGGAAGTTGAGGCAGCAGCGATGAACCGCATGTTCAAGTAGTTTAGAAATGAAGGGAAGGAGAGAGATGGGTCGATAATTAGAAGGACAGGTGGTATCAAATTAGGGTTTCTTGAGGAGAGGTGCCACCATAGCATGCTTGAAGTCTGCAGGGACTGTTGCAGTGGAGAGCGATAGGTTGAGAATATGAGAGATGGAAGGGACAACAGTGGAGGAGACGGGTGGGGATAGGATCAGAGGAGCAGGTGGTGAGTTTGGAGGAAGAAAGAAGGTGTGCAGTTTCCTCTTTGGAGATCACAAGAAAGGAAGAGAGAGTAGCAGATGTAGGGCGGGGGGGAGAGTTGGGAGTGAAGAGGAGGAGGAGGGGAAGTAGCTGACTTTGTGGGGAATTGGAGGGTGATTTTGTGGAATTTGTCCTGGAAATAGTCAGCCAGAGTTTGGGCAGAAAGGGAGGGAGGGATCAGAGGCGGAGGCACTTTGAGAAGAGAGCTGAGAAGAGTAAAGAGACGGCAAGGATCAGAGGCAAGAGAGTTAGTCAGATGGACATAGTAGTCTTGTTTGGCAAGAGCTATGGCTGACTGGAAAGAGACAAGCATAAATTTGAAGTGTAGAAAGTCTGCAGGGGAGCGGGATTTGAGCCAAGCACGCTCAGGAGAATGGGCACAGGAACGTAGATAGTGGGTAGTGGATGAAAGCCAGGGCTGGGGTGCAGAACGTCTCATAGGACGTGGCATGGGCGGAGTGAGAGCATCCAGAGCTGAGGAGAGTGCAGCATTATAAAAAGTTACTGCCTTGTCAACAGACTTAGATGACATAGTGGAAGAAAGAGATGAAGAAATAGTGGAAGAGAGAGTCAAGGGATCAATAGCATGAAGATTTCTAAATAGGTTGGAGGAGACAGGATGAGGCTGAGGTAGCGGGTGATGAAGATTAAAGCTTAAAAGGTGATGGTCAGATAAGGGAAGAACTGAGCTACAGAAGTTCGAGGGTAAGCAACTAGAGAAAAATATCAGATCAAGGCAGTGGCCATGTTGGTGAGTGGGGGCAGTGGAACAAAGTTGGAGGTCAAACGAGGAGGTGAGGGAGGGGAGCTTTAAAGCATAAGGATCAGAGGGGATGTCAACATGAATGTTAAAATCCCCAAGAATAAGAGTGGGGGAAGAGGAATCCAGAAAGAAGGAAAGCCATGAGCCAACGTTAGTGAGAAAGGTAGAAGCAGACTTGTCAGGAGGTCAATAAATAACAGCTACCCGGAGAGGAAGTGGAGTGAAAAGGCAGATGGAGTGGACTTCAGAAGAGAGAAAGGAGTGAGACTGAGGCAGCAGGAGGGGTTGGAATTGGCCAACGCCACCACCACGGCCAGTGGGACGAGGCGTGTGGGAGAACTGATAGCCCCTATGACAAAGAGCAGCAGTAGATGCAGTATCATCAGGGAGGATCCAGGTCTCAGAGTAAGAAGATGCAGAGCATTAGAGATAAAGAGATCATGAGTAAAAGCAAGTTTGTTAGAGACAGAGTGTGCGTTCCACAAGGCACATGAGAAAGGGAGAGTGAAAGGGGAAAGGAGAGGGATATGGATAAGATTAGAGATGTTGCATGAAGATCTCTTCTCAGAGTGAGACAGAAGTCTAGGGGGGCCAGAATTGGGGTTGATATCTCCAGATGAGAGAAGGAGAAGGAGTAGCAGAGTACGGGGTAGAGAGGAGACAATGCGGCGGAAACGAGGGTGAGGTTGCCTTAGAGAGAGAGGAGATGGTTGAATGAGAGGGAGAAAGTGATGAAGCTCAAGAGCAGATGATAGTGTAGAAGACAGAATGGAGGGGAAAGGGAGGACAGTAAAGGGGAGATAAGGAGGGGAGGAGTGAAGGTGCTGGTAAGAGGGGAAACAGGGAGTATGAAGAAGAGGAAGACAATGTGATGAGGAGCCATAGAAGAGGAATAGAGAGGAGAACAAAGGCCAGAGAATATAGAAGGTAGGAGAATCAAGGGATTAGGTGCACCTGTGCATAAATTAGATAATGAGCAGATAACAGCTATAAAAGACAGCTAGTCACGGGGTGGTGGTGTATAAGTTATTCAGCTGAGAAGAGCTGAACAAAAGTGCAAAATTAAAGGGAGCAGTGAGGTAAGGGAACACACGAATAATGACAAATAAATAAATAAATATGTGGAGACAAACAGACAGACATGGCGAAGACCCTGGCCTTCCCTCCGGAGTCTGAGCAGGAGTCTTGGGCAGAGGACCTTGAGATCCTCCAGTATGAGGCGCCTCTGAATGAGGCACTCACGGTGCCTGTTCTCCCATCCTGGAATGGCTTCTCTTCAGCATGTGGGAGTCCCCAGCCTCGGTGCCAATTGTGAGCAGGCAACTCGATTCCATGTATGAAGTCTGCAAGAGCCCTGGGTTCCAGAGAGCGCAGCTGCCTCATAACTCCTTGTTGGTGGAGTCTGCCGTGTGCTGGATCAAGAACTAGAAGATAACACTCCCCGGTGCCCCTGGGTAGGGAAACCTGCACCATAGATGCCTTGGGCATAAAGTGCTACCAGGGCTCGATGCTCTTGGGCCGGATCCAGGCTTACCAGCTGTACATGGGCATGTACTCAAGGGACCTAGTGAAGGAGCTCGCTGAGTTCTCAATTGGACAGTCAGAGGAACCTCTTCAGCAGTTCTGGACCCTGACCTTGATGGTCAAGGAGTGGTCCAAGTTCATTACTCGTGCGGCCTATGATGACTGAGAGTCGGTGGCCAGAGTAGCTGCAGTGGGCATTAGTGCCCTCCGCCAGGCCTGGCTACAGTCCTCTGACTTGGAGCAATGGGTTCAGGTCAAGTTGGTCAATGTCCCTTGCTGGGGAGAGAATCTCTTCAGCAAGCACATGACAGATATGGCCGCCAAGCTGGAATCTGAGTTCCTGACCAGGATCAGACTCTCCAAAAAAATCACTGACCCGTCTCTATGGAAGGCTTCAGGGAAAAAGCACCCATATCCAAAGAAGAGGAAAGCTTACAGAAACTACTCTCAGCATCCGGCCTTCCCATCTCCCCAACTGGGCAAGCAGGCCAAGGGACAGAGGTAAGGCCCGCTTAAGCCTAAGGCCCCCAAGCCCCAGGTGGCACCCCAGCCGCAACCTTGAGGGGGTTTTTGACTCCTTGGGCATAGCCTCTCCTCCCCCATGGGGGGGGCATCTGGTGTTTTATGCCACCCAGTGATTCAGCATCACCTGGGCCCTGTAGGTGGTGGGGGAGAGTTGCCTCCTCCATTTCGATCAGACGCCTCCTCTGTTCTTTCCAGGGAAACTCCTGATGACTCCCCTTCACTGAGACTTACTCCAGCGAGAATTTAATGGGCTTCTGGCCAACAAGGTGATGGAACTAGTCCCTCCTCACCTCAGGGGCGAGAGGTTTTACTCCCTGTACTTCCTGGTTCCCAAGAGGATCGGTGACTTTCGCCCTATTCTGGATCTTCAAGATCTTAACAGGTTTCTGGTGAAGGAGAAGTTCAAAATGCTCTCCCTTGTAACGTTGCTGCTCTATCTCCAGAAGGGAGATTGGCTATGTTCCTTAGATCTCAAAGATGTGAATATGCACATCCTTATACATCCTCTCCACCAGCAGTACTTCTGCTTCATCTTTGGAGGATGCCATTACCAATACAGGGTCCTATCCTTCGCCTGGTTTAAGCCCCAAGGGTGTTCACCATGTTCCTGGTGGTGCTCATCGCCTACCTATGGCTGCAAGGGCTGTTAGTCTTCCCTACTTTGAGGCAATTCCTGCTGTCAGTCCTTTTGTGTGTCCAGGCTACCAGAGAGCTGGGTTCCCTGGTTGATGCTGGGGTCACTGCTGAGATCTTGCAACCAAACTATACTCTCTGCTGTTCCTCATGATTCCTTCTTTGGGTCACCCATGGCTTACAGGTTTTTTGGTAGCCTGTAGCTGGCGAGTCCCGTTTGTGAGGACTGAATTCCTGCCTGTTCCCGGAGAAAGCGTAATTACTCACCTGTAGCAGGTGTTCTCTGGGAACAGCAGGAATTAGTCCTCACAACCCTCCCTCCTACCCGTGAAGTTGCTTTTTTTTTGCCGTCTTGAGCTATGTCATCATACTGAGGCAAGATGGCACCCTTGGGTGGGAAGGTGACCACGTATGTGTGGTGGATCTCCCAAAGGCTTTGTTTGAAAGTTGGGGAGAGGTTACTGCGCTGGCTCTTGAAGCAAGTGCTGCGCACAGGACACCTTCCCCTCCCATGTAGTGCACACTGGATTCAGGCGTGCGACAATTTGAAAGCTCTTTTCTGTGTGTAAAACATACTTTACATGTTTTATATGTAATCCACTAAAGATTGCATTAGATGTGCAGAATATGTACTGTGGCAAGAAAGTGGAGCAGGGGAGATATAGGAACAGTACCTGCCTTATGAGTGAGATTCATGACTGTCCTGATATGTGCAAAACTAACCCATTTGGATGAATTGCTCCTGAAAGAACCCTCCATATGTAAGAATTCTCCTCTTTCCCCAGGGAAAGAAACTGACAGATATCCCCTTTTAAACAAACCAAGCCCTTCAGGTAGGGGAACAGATACACTGCAGCCCTTAACACCAGAAGAGCCAGCTACAAGAGATGATTCTTGTCTCCTGGTCAAGGGGAAGGGAAGACGGGTATGGCTGGACACTCTCTGGGAGCATATAAAATTCAACCTGAAACCTAGGACAGAGGAGTCCCAGGGCCAGGGACTTGCCTTCATCCAGCTTGTCTGCCATGGAACCAGCAGAGGAACCGATGAAACCTGAAATTTCAGGAGAATCCATAGAACCAGAGAATCTGGAGGAAGCCATGGAACTTGAGTGAGCCAAATTTTTCTATTCTCTCCAAGGCTGTGCAAGCTGCTTGGAGCTGGTTGAGACCTAGGGTGTACAGAAGCCTGTCACCTTCCCTCCCTCCCCTCCCCCTCCTTTTTTCTTGATGCTTCCTTTTAATTTTGGTTTTACTTGGTTATTTTATATGCTACATGGCAGTTTTTACATTGTCTATTTATTTATTTATTATGGTTCTTTTTTACGATTTTTATTTTTACTTTTTATGGGACAATGTGATGGTTTGCCGGTTTTGACTTCATCCTCCCTTGCAGTGAAGATTTTATAGCTTACTGGGATGTTTCTTTTTCTTTTTTTCTTTTTTGATATCTTCCCTGCTGATTTTATGGCTTGGAGTGACGCCCCCATTTATCAATTCAGTTGCAAGCATATTTTTAAGTTACAGTGTTCTGAGAGCTAGTTTTATGGCACTTGCTTTCTTGAGCACACGCTCTACTTAGGCTTTGTATGTTGGTTCCATTTGTTTTAACACTTCTCATGGCAACATAATTTCTTCTTATGGTTTTATTTTCTTATTTTTTAAGGAGCCCCTGTGATTCTTTAGATGGTCTGCTGTTTCTGGCCCATCTGCCAGCTTTAATTAAATACTCTTTTCCCCCATTTTTAGTTCTATTTAATGGTTTTAGTTTGGTTTTTGTTTACTATGTGTGGTACATATTAGGCTTTATACATTTATTTATGTATTTATCTACTATAGTAGTTTTTATGGCTCTTATTAGTTGTCATGTTTCCCTTTCTATTTTAGTATTTATTAACATAGTCTCCTTGTAGGATAGTCTTGAGGACCCATATGCTCTAAAGTGGTCCTATCTCCTGTGTTTTTAATGCACTTTTTATGGATGGCTTCACCGTCCCCTGAATGAGTTCACTTTGCCTTTACAGTACCAGTTTGCACCTTTCCGTGAGCCCTTGATCTTGGTGTTTCCTTTCATTTACATTTGGTTTTATTTGGTTATATGTTTTATGGTACATAGTAGTTTTATATTATTTATTTATTTATGGTTCATTTAAGGTTTCTACTTTTATCTTGATGGGTCCTCTTATTTTCTCTTTTTGACTTTTCTTTTGGTACTGAGGATCCCACCATCCCTTGACTGAGATCGCATAACTCATGGAGCAATATGATGAATTGCCTGTTTCGGCTTATCCTCCCCTTGCAGTGGTGCCCTTTACAATGTTTTTATGGAACATTTCTTTTTATCTAATCTCTTCCCTGCTGGTTTTATGGCTTTGAGTTACCTCCCTCTTTGTTCTTTCACTTCAGTTTTTTGAGTGCTTTTCATTAATGTAGTACGTGGTTATTTTTAACATTTTTCACATTTGGAGTAGTACATGAGCACTTGGTTGGCCAACATTAAAAGTCCCTTTTTCATGCAGCATGTTTCGGTATTGTACAGGCATTACTTTCACTTTAGATAGACGGTCTCAGCGCCATCTATTTACATTCAATAAATGATGTTATGTTATACAAGGCACAGTCATTATTATTATTATTTTTATTAAGAACATAAGAACATAAGATATGCCATACTGGGTCAGACCAAGGTCCATCAAGCCCAGTATTCTGTTTCCAACAGTGGCCAATCTAGGTCATATGTACCTAGCAGTTTCCCCAAGGGGAAACTGCTAGGTACATATGTATATGTATTGGTTCAAGCATTGATATCCTGGGTCCCTTCTTAATAATGGCTTATGGACCTTTCCTCCAGGAACTTGTCCAAACCTTTTTTAAACCCAGCTACACTAACAGCCTTTACTACATCCTCCGGTAACAAATTCCAGAGTTTGATTACACGTTGAGTGAAAAAATATTTTCTTTTATTAGTCTTAAATAGTTTACTCTGTAGCTTCATTGCATGTCCCCTAGTCTTTCCATATTCTGATAACGTAAACAATCGATCTACGTTTACCCATTCCACTCCGCTCATTAATTTATAGACTTCTATCATATCTCCCCTCAGCCGTCTCTTTTCCAGGTTAAAGAGCCCTAACCTTTTTAGCCTTTCTTCATAGGAGTATCCTTCCATCCCCTTTACCATTTTGGTGGCTCTTCTCTGAACCTTTTCTAATAACTCTATATCCTTTTTAAGATACGGCGACCAGAATTGCACACAATATTCAAGGTGCGGTCTCACCATGGAACGATATAGAGGCATTATAATATCCTTTGTTTTATTTTCCATTCCTTTCCTTATCATACCTAGCATTCTATTTGCTCTCTTGGCCGCTGCTGCACACTGGGCCGAGGGTTTTAACATGGTATCCACAATGACGCCTAAATCTTTTTCCTGGGTGGTGGTTCCTAATGTGGAACCTTGCATAGTGTAACCATAGTTTGGGTTGTTCTTCCCTAGGTGCATAACCTTGCACTTGTCCACATTAAATTTCATCTGCCATTTTGATGCCCAGTCTTCCAATTTATCAAGATCCTCTTGCAATTTTCCACCATCCTCTTGGGTTTTAACAACTTTAGGGGGGCGGAGCCCGATGTCCAGCGGGATGGTCGCATAACGCTGAGGCTCCCGAGAGGCCTACTCAGAATCCTGAATTAACACCGGACATACTTGAATTTCTGCTCTGATCTTGCCGGGGCACATTGGTGAGATGGCGGGGACCAAACCCACGCGCCTGGAATTTGGATCTCCAGCGGCTTCTCACGGTAAACGCTCCAAAACTGAACCCCCGTCCCCGCAGAAGGGGCTGGCTTTGCGCGAGGGCCCCGAAATGCAGCAGGAAATCCTCGCAGAAATTAGAGGGGTTAAGGACCTCGTGCAGTCAAACGGTGATGAAGCACTTCGAGCGCTGAGGGCAGATCTTGGTGTACTGCAAGGCAGGCTGGAGGGGCTCTCTTCGCGTCAGGACAAAATGGAGAGTATATTAGACTCCCATGCGGTCCGGCTGTCCAAACTCGACAAAGTTGAACGTCAGGTGCGGGCCTTGCAGAAAGAAGTGGAAGATGGCAATAATAGAGCGCGCCGCAACAATCTACGACTCGTGGGCATACCGGAGGGAGCGGAATTGGGAGACATGAAGGAGTTTTTAGGTAAAATCCTCCCTTCCCTGCTCCAAATCACCTTTACCAAAGAATTGGAGATCGATCGCGCTCATCGTGTACCCACAAACATAACGCTCAACAGGAAGACCCCGCGGCCTATCATCTTTCGACTTTTGAGATATCAACATGTGGAACAAATTCTCAGTGCCTCCCGGGCAAAGGGCCATATGGAGTTTGAGAGCCACAAGGTCTCCTTCTATCCTGACTTGGCTAAACCCACGGTCGACCGCCGAAAGCGCTTTCTGGAATTTCGGCCGAGGCTTCAACAACTACAAGCACGCTATGGCCTGATGTACCCGGCCAAGCTCCGAGTCACGCTTCACAATCAGACAAGAACATTTGAGGACCCTGATCTACTAGCGGAGTTTTTGGGACTCTAAAGAAGCCGACTTGATGCGCTGACTTCCAGAATATTCCTGCCAGTACTCTCATATCCGCTGTGCCTGCCATATTGGATTTACCGCGGCTCAGCGAAGAGTCTGTCGAGGGTGGTTTGTTGCCTTATTTTGAAGATATCTGGGACCCGCCTCCATCTACCCATAGTAGCCTCGACGAGTATCAGAGACAGTGTTACTTATGGACTCTGGTGTTTCTTTTCTTTTATTATGTCTCTATCTTCCTCTCTAGGGCCTCCTCCCGCAGACATCTGGTCGCCATATTCATTGGGGGTTTTGCTTCTTCTCTAAGTTACTTTGGTACATACTTTTCAATATGGGTGTATTGGCCAGCATACTTGGTGCTTATGTCATTATTGTACAGATTCTGATTATGTTGTAAGTTTTCAAGCGCTCTTACCTAAAATGTCTGTTATCGATTGATGGCACCATGTAAGATTTTCTCATTGAACGTACAAGGAATCAATAATCCGATAAAACGGAGGAAAATCCTAAGCTATTTAAGTCATGACGCTGCGGACCTGATTTTCCTCCAAGAAGCACATTTCAATTCGAAGGAAACTCTCAAACTCAATATTAAACCTTACATGGTGGCCGCCTATTCCCCAGCCGTTTCTGGGGAATGTGGGGTTGCCATATTGGATAGAAACTCTCAGCATGCTACTATTATTGCGACTTGCTCAGATACAGCGGGTAGATGGTCCCGAGTTCACCTCAAGATAGGTAACTTTAAAGTTACATGTATATGCCTTTATGCTCCTAATGTGGATGACCCTGCCCTTTTGCTACTATTGCTCAGGTTGCGCAGGCCTCTGCTAATACTTCATTGATATTGGGGGGGATTTCAATTTAGTTCTTGATCCCCTGATTGACAAATAGCCGCCTAGGACAAGTGGTCCCCCCAAGAGTCACATCGCGCTAATCTCTGTGAACACAGATATTGTTCTAGTCGATCTATGGAGGTTACTACACCCCAATGAGCTTGACTTTACCTTCTTCACTTCCCCTCACAAATCCCAGTTTCGCATAGATTTCTTTCTGATATCAAAAACTGTTGGTTCCTCAGGTGGACGCTGCAAAGATTCACTCTCAGCATATTTCAGATCACGCTGCTATTTCTTTTCAATAACGTACTACTGCACTCCAAGGGAATCCGGGGGCCTGGTTCTTTGATAGAGCCCTATTAACTCAGCCAGAGTTCCGGTTAGAAATTCGAGCAGCCATGTATGATTACTTCCAGACTCTGGTACTCCAGGGGGATCTGGACACCCCAACAGCTCTTCTCTGCAGCTCGTTGAAAACCTTTTCTGATTTATACAGGGAATTTGCGTTACCAGCGAAACATTACTTTCAATTGATGCAGCTTCCATGCTGCCTCAAGAGTGCTCCAATCATGCCGCCCTCTGTCCCTACTAAGGACGGGCTATTAGAACTAATTCACTCTATTAGTAGTACACAGGGGGTAGCCTCTAACTTTTATAACTATTATGTCAGGGTACAGATACTGCCACTTGTAGAGTCCAACAAGCCTGGGATCGCTAACCGCAAACCACTTTAACCCCTGTGCATTAGAGCGTTTTCTGGAGCAAAATAGTGCGGGTTTCCCGGTCTGCCTCAGTTACCCAAACTCTCTTCCCTTTTGCACATAGATGTTCTTATATTCCAGGAAAATAGCCAAATGGAACACAACTGCCAGGGATCAGTGTAGGTCTTGCCATACTGATGTGGGACCCTCGCTCATGTTCTTTATGAATGTCCTTAACTACAGGTTTACTGGGGGCGGGTCTGGGGTCGTATTCCATTTATCTTACACCTTCACGAGCCTCTTTCTTGGAAGACTGTGGGACTCCGCTCAGTGGCGGAGGTCCCCTCTCTTCCTAAGAAGGGTCGCTTTCTCCTGATTTCATGCTGGGTATAGCCATATGTTTAATCACGAGGACTTGGAAGGATAGCTCTCGACTTACTATCAATGAATAGTGGAACCTTGTCTGCTTATATAGTAAATATGAGCAGATATCTCGGAGAGCTATTTCCCATACCCAAATTCATTCTCGCTTGTCTAAATGGCAGATGCTCAAAGATCATGTACAATCTGCTCATTGCTTCGATATGTCTGTTTAATGTACACTCATCATGTTTCAGATCGCTGTTAGGTTTTGTAACACAATAATGTCAGTACACGCCCGCTTCGAGAATGATTCAGTTTTTTAGAGAAGAAGCAGGGGGGAGGGGGGTGGCAGGGGTTTACTTTGGTGTATGTATCATATTCCATGTATGTATTTGTCTTTTGCTGTATGTCTTCCTTTCCTTTGTTGTTGTAAAACGAAAATAAAGAATTAAAAAAACAAAACAAAAAAAAAAAAAACAACTTTAAATAGTTTTGTGTCATCTGCAAATTTGATAACCTCACTCGTTATTCCACTTTCCAGGTCATTTATGAATATGTCAAAAAGCAGCGGACCCAGCACAGATCCCTGGGGTACACCACTATTCACCTTTCTCCATTGGGAAAATTGGCCATTTAGCCCTACCCTCTGCTTTCTATCTTTTAACCAGTTCCTGATCCACAATAGTACACTGCCTCCTATCCCATGACTCTTTAGTTTTGCCAAAAGTCTCTCATGAGGGACCTTGTCAAAGGCTTTCTGAAAGTCCAGATACACAATATCAACCGACTCACCTTTGTCCACCTGATTATTCACTCCTTCAAAAAAACATAGCAGATTAGTAAGACAAGATCTTCCTTGTCTAAAGCCATGTTGGCTGTCTCTCATTAGTTCATGACTATCTACATGCTGAGTAATTTTATTCTTTATGATGGTTTCTATCATTTTTCCCGGTATTGACGTCAGGCTCACCGGTCTGTAGTTTCCCGGATCATCACCCCTGGAACCCTTTTTAAAAATTGGTGTTACATTGGCGATCCTCCAATCTTCAGGTATTAGAGATGATTTTAATGATAGTTCACAGATTACTAATAGCAGATCTGCAATCTCATATTTCAGTTCTTTCAATACCCTTGGATGTATACCATCCGGCCCAGGTGATTTGCTACTCTTCAGCTTATCTAATAGTTGTAATACATCTTCTCGATGTATCGATATTTCCTTCAATTCTTCTGCACCTTTAAATACCACTTCAGTCATGGGTAACATCCCTACATCTTCCTCAGTAAAGACTGAAGCAAAGAATTCGTTCAGTCTCTCCGCTATCGCCTTGTCGCCTCTTAGTGCTCCTTTAACCCCTTTATCATCTAATGGACCAACTGACTCTCTCACAGGTTTTTTGCTACGAATGTACTTGAAAAGGTCTTTACTTCGCGTTTTTGCTTCTGCAGCAAGCTTCTTCTCAAATTCTCCCTTTGCCTGCCTTATCAATGCCTTGCATTTGACTTGCCAGTGCTTGTGCTGTTTCCAGGTTTCGTCGTTTGGCTCTTTTTTCCATTTCCTGAAAGATGCTTTTTTGGCAACAACAGCCTCTCTGACCTCAACTTTAAACCATGCTGGCAGTTTTTTGGACTTCTTTCCACTTTTCTTAAAGCGTGGAATACAGCTGGTCTGGGCTTTCAAGATAGTATTTTTCAACAACAGACAAGCCTGATGTACGTCTTTAACCTTTGCAACTGCTCCTTTTAGTTTTTTCTTGACTGTTTTCCTCATTTTATCATAGTCTCCCTTTCGAAAGTTAAAAGGTAGTACTGTGGATTTCCTTACTATCCCTCCTCCACTAATTAAATCAAAGGCGATCATGCTATGATCACTATTGCCAAGTGGCCCCAACAACCTTATCTCTTGCACTAGATCTGGTGTTCCACTAAGGATTAGGTCTAATATGGCTTCCCCTCTGGTCGGTTCATGAACCAGCTGCTCCAAGAAGCAGTCATTTATTTTATCTAGGAACTTTATCTCCCTAGCATGTCCTGACGTGACACTGACCCAGTCGATACCGGGGTAGTTGAAATCACCCATTATTATTACTGTGCTGTAACTTTTGTTAGCTTCCTTGATTTCTTTGAGCATTCCATCATCCATTTGGTCATTCTGGCCAGGCGCTCGATAGTACACCCCCACTGCCATTGCCTTCCCCCCTTTTACATGGAATTTCAATCCATATAGATTCTACAGCAGATTTTGTTTCCTGCAAAACTTTAATCCTTTCTGACTCAATGCCCTCTCTAACATAGAGAGCAACCCCTCCACCAATTTGATCCGCTCTATCATTACGATATAGTTTGTACCCAGGTATCACAGTGTCCCACTGGTTGTCGTCCTTCCACCATGTCTCTGATATTCCAATCATATCTAACCTTTCATTTAGTGCTATATATTCTAACTCTCCCATCTTATTTTTTAGACTTCTAGCATTTGCATACAAGCATTTTAGAGAATGTATTTTATCCATATTAATTTGTCTGTTAGACATGAGTAATTTGGGATCTTTAAGCTCTGTCTGCTCCATACTTGAGGGCATTTGGGCTACTTTACTCTTTTGTGGAACCTCTCTGCTTTTGGTAGTATCCTTCAAAGATACATTCTTCCGAACCATCTGCTCTTGGGCGACTATCGGCTTTCCCCTAATATCTAGTTTAAAAGCTGCTCTATCTCCTTTTTAAAGGTTAATGCCAGCAGCCTGGTTCCATCCCGGTTAAGGTGAAGCCCATCCCTTCGGAAGAGCCCCTCCTTTCCCCAGAATGTTCCCCAGTTCCTAACAAATCCAAACCCCTCATCTCTGCAACATTGTCTCATCCACGCATTGAGACTCTGGAGCTCTGTCTGCCTTTTGGGTCCTGCGCGTGGAACAGGAAGCATTCCGGAGAATGCTACCCTGGAAGTTCTGGATTTCAACTTCCTACCTAAAAGCCTAAATTTAGCCTCCAGAACCTCCCTACCACATTTTCCTATGTCATTGGTACCGACATGTACCAAGACAGCAGACTCCTCTCCAGCACTATCTAAGACCTTATCTAGGTGGCGCGTGAGGTCCGCTACCTTCGCACCAGGCAGGCATGTTACCAGGCGATCCTCACGTCCACCAGCCACCCAGCTATCTACATGCCTAATGATCGAATCACCAACTATAACGGCTGTCCTAACCCTTCCCTCATGGGCACATGGCCCTGGAGAAACCTCCTCGGTGCGAGAGGGGTTTACATCACCTGGAGGACAGGTCCTAGTTACAGGATCACTTCCTGCCACACCAGGGTGATGCTCTCCTGTCACGTGACCTCTCTCCTCCATGGCAACAGGGATGCTGCCAGACTGGAGGTGGGACTTCAGGACTATATCCCTGTAGGTCTCGTCTATGTACCTCTCTGTCTGTCTTATGCTTTCCAAGTCTGCTACTTTAGCCTCTAGAGAACGGACTCGTTCCCTGAGAGCAAAGAGCTCCTTGCACCTAGTGCACACGTAAGACCTCTCACCAACTGGGAGAAAATCATACATGTGACACTCAATGCAAAAGACTGGAAAGCCCCCATCCCGCTGCTGGACTGTTGTCTGCATCTTAGTTTTAAGTTTGTGTTTAGATCTAAGTTCTTTATTACTAAGGGTTGCTATGGATATTTATACTAATAAAACTGAACCTAATACGTGTAATATACCTTGTTCACCTGAAGCTTAACTAATCTCAGGTCCTTAGTGTATGACTGATTTGGGTAATGAGCTTCACCTGAGAGCACCTCCTGTCTTTTAAGATGTGTAAGTACCTATAAAGCTACGATTATCCCAGGGGTGGGTGGGTGTGAATTAACACTTATTAAAAGAGGGCTGCTACACAGTACCCTGTCTTGTGCTGCTGAGGTAAGCTATATTCTGATTTGATTTAAATTATAGCTCTTAGCTGCTGCTAGGCTCTAACTTCTTATGAAATTTAAAGTACAAGCTCTCTGCTGGGTTCTAAATGTAACCAGAAAGCTCTCTTCTGTGTTTTAAATTTAAACTAAAAGTACTTTGCTGTTACTAGGCCCTGAGTGACTATTAAATGTAAACTACAAGCTCTCTGCTGGGTTCCAAATGTAACCAGAAAGCTCTCTTCTGTGTTTTAAATTTAAACTAAAAGTACTTTGCTGTTACTAGGCCCTGAGTGACTATTAAATTTAAAGTACAAGCTCTCTGCTGGGTATGAAATGTAACCAGAGGGTTCTCCTCTGTGTTTTAAATGTAAACTTAAACTGCTGCTACTAGGCCCTGACTGATTTAAAAAAAATAGTGGATCACAGATTAATTAGCTTTAATACAAAGAATTCCTTTTAGAAAATTACCAGAAGTAAATACTCACAGTTGCAGATCTCCCTCCAGAAGCAACAGTCCCCCTTACCAGTCATTGCTCTGACACTTTACTTTAAGGGCAATCATTTAGAACTTTGACCTTCTTCTGGCACGAACTGAGTGTTGTTAAAAAGTCTGTCAGTTCTTCTGTCACTCTTCTTCATGTTTGGCAGCAGTGCGCTTTCATACGGATGGCAGGCAAGTTTACTTTATGTTTGTCCCTCTCCCTTATGGCAATATACCACGATACACCATGCAGTAATTATGACTGTTCATGTGCTTCTTTATGCTTTTTAACATAGAATTACAGTACTTAGCCTGTTGTGCTTGAACGTTGGTGGTTTCAGACTACAAAACTACACTACTAGCCTCTAGAGCCTGCCTGTCGGTGGCTTTAACACACAGGTATTTTTTGATACTAGTTCCCCTCTTCAGTGATAGTATTGCAAAGATTATTAGTCTATATATTTTCATTATTCAATGTTTAGCCATCCATATTCTCCTCATCCCTCACAGGTACAGATCTCAGCATTGTTGCTTGTGACACCGCATATGCTTGGAGTTGTACTGCCCGATAGTGGGTCCTCCTATTTTATGCCTTATGTGATAAATCATGGTTTTTATGTTACTATTTATTTATATGCTTATTGCTTTTTTATATGTTTATTATTCTTAATGGTCTTTTATGCATTAGCTGTTTTTACTTTTTAATTTGTTTTATTGATACTTTTTATGTGTATTAGATATTGTGGTTTTATGTTTTATTATTATTTTGCTTTGTTTTATGAGGTTTGCACCCCCTGAAGAAGGCCGATATGGCTGAAACGTGTTGGGGTTTGACAATAAAGTTTTTTGACCGCCATTCCACACACCGGCTCCTTTGGTTTGTCTAGTTCTCTGCGGGTGTGGTTTGCTCTTTGTTGGACTGCCGCAGAAGCCTGTCACCCACTGTATAAGGTGGAAGGGCAGTACCAGCCTCCCCTGCAGATTCTGTGTAATTTAGAAAGATGTTTGCTAAGGAAGGAAAACAGTTTTAATGTTTTCCTTATCTTGTTTGGAAGCCTTGGTGTCTGTGTGAAGGAAACATTGTTCTGCACAATTCCAAACAGTCTGTGTGAATTGTAGAAGCCTTCAGAGTTAACACTTATTTGAGCTCAGGGCTGATGGCTCCATTAGTTGAGCTAGTCAATTTGCTTAGAGTGCCAATCTGAGGATGGCAAATGGGTAGTGGCAGGCCAGCAGCTCAGCCCCTGACTCTTAAGAGGAAAGGCACTTAAGAGGAATCATCCTGGCAGTTCAGCATCAACTTCCTACCCGACAGCCAGCATGAGAATAGGCACTTAAGAGTGCATCAGTTTCCCCTTCTTTTTTTTTTTTTTTTGCTTTTGGTATGCCATCAAAGTCAGAGTTCAGACCTTGCCTGGTATGGAGGAAAGATCCAGAACTTCAGTACACATCGCAGGTGTTTAATCTGCTTGGGCCCAGATCACAACCCGAGCAATTACAAGCCCTGTGTTTGTTTGCCTCTCGAGCCTGTAAGAATCGCCTCAAGTTACTTCTAAAAGTACAATAACAAGAGATAAGGCTGTTTCAACTGCAGACAGATCAGAAAGGGTCTCCTCTGCACAGGCATCTGAGCCCTTCACATACGACTTGATAATCTTACATAACTTGTAGAACTCTACCTCTCAGCACAGTGGCTTCAAAAGTCCAGTTTCCCAAGAAGACTTAAAATGGCATGTGTTTCATTGGTGATTTCCAAGCCCATAGTGTAGACACCTTCTTTGTGCTCACACAGGCTTTGAGAGAAGGTAGCATTCTCAGCACTTTGCAAGGCAGTTGAAAACTTGAAGCATATAAGCGCTCTATCTACTTATTCCAAGCATGAATGAACTGGACTGTTCCTATATGCAGTGGCTCCAGTGCATCTCCAGTGTATTATTTATTTATTTTATTTTATATTCTCTTATATACCGTGCTATTCTGCATCAGTGTGGTTTACATTGAACAAACTGAAATTACATTGAACAGGGCATTATAACTTGGAGATAACTATTTTACAGGGAACATGGGCTATGGAGGGTTAAGTGGCTTGCCCAAGACCACAAGGAGCACCTGTGGGACTGGAAACCCCAGTCCTTCCGGTCCAAGGTTGCTGTCCTCTAGTGGGATTTGAACCCCTGACCTTCCGGCCTGAAGTACCCTGCCCCAACCACTAGGCCACTCCTCCACTCCACTCCAGTGTAGACTGCATATATGTCATAGACAGTGCAAAACACCTTTCTGTGCAGATAGGGTGTTGCAGAAGGAATAGGTGAGGTCTAAACTGGGACAGGGATATCTCATTGGCTCTGGTAGGGAGGCGAATCATCATCTATGTTGCTAGCTCTTTCAGAGCATCCACATTCATTTTTACAATGGCCAAGCACCGTGATTCCCATAATGCCCTATTGACCTTGACAGAACTAGTTTTCTCTTTTGAAATGGTTAACAGTTCGGCCACAAGGTAGCTCCAACAATTTCCAGTATTAATCATCGTAATCTGAAGTCACGAACCTCCCAGGGTGGAAATTGAACAGCATTTAGTCTACTTTTGGACTACCAATACCTATTCAAAACACATTGATGTAAGTGATTGCACCTTAAATTCATGCATGTTTCAACCTCTTACGCTAGTATTTTATAAAGAAAGTAGATGGCTACTTTCAGGAATAAAGTAAGTGACTCCTTATAAAATTTCCCTCTTGGTCTCCAAGATGATATAATGGCATACATAATGAAATATGGTGATAGGCCGACACATAATAGGGTTGTACTGCCATTATATCATCTTGGAGTCCGAGAAGGTAATTTTATAAAGAGTCTCTTACTTTATTCCTGAAAGTAGCTATCTACTTTTCTTTATAAAATACTATTGTAAGTGGTTGAAAACATGCATGAATTTAAGGTGCAATCACTTACATCAAATCTAGGGCCAGTGTAAATGCCCATTGCTTAGATTTGTAAGAAATGCACATAAATTATAGTATTTTACAATTTATATGCATACTTGGGTGGTATACCCACGTTCCGTCCATGCACACACCTATACTGAAGATATGCACTTTCAAGCTTACACATGTACTTATAGAATTGTGACTGGCTAAAGTATACACATAAATGCCTATTAATATGCGTAAATAACAAAAACACCATGATTTGCATACATATATAGTGTATAACTTTATATAGTTCCTTATAAAATTACCCCCCTCCCCAGCATCCTCTATAGGAGTATATCTCTCTGCTGTATCCACCTTTCATTTTGAGTTTGATATTCTTAAGGCTTCTCATTGTCCTTTCATTTCATACCTCATGAAAGGATTTCTCTGTCAAGCTGACAGTGCAGAAACCTCCAGTTCTATGCGACCTTAGTGTTGTTCTAATTTCTCTTATGTAGTCGCTGCTGAAACCGCTGGAGTCTGTTTCACTCTGACACCTTACATGTAAAGTGCTCATCCTAGTAGCTGTTACCTTAGCTAGGAAAATGAGTGAATTCCAAGCACTGGTAACCTATGAATCATACATGCACTTTAATCATAACAATGTGGTTCTTCAAACTCATCCAAAGTTTTTAATTCAAGGTAATAACACTTCCATCAGAACCAACCAGGCCCGTCTCAGGAATGATGTGATATGTTTTGTGTTACCAAATTATTTATGCACTTGTGAAAGAAGACTAATAAATTGGACTATGAAAAAAGTTTCCCATTTGAACAATAAGGTTTGAGTGGGTCTTGAAAGGAATTCCCTTCCTCCCACTGAGATAAGAGTGGATAAGAGGGCCATTAAGGTATGAATAACCCCATCACCAGAGGGTCCACTTTGCATATATTAATGCTTCCTACATGCTGTCCAAAATGCATGCTATCTCAAAAGAACTGAATCAATCAGGAAATCTAAACAGCTTTTTGTCTTCTTTTACCACAACAGAACTGCCATAAAAGGTACCAAAAAAACTCTAGCAAATTAGCTGGCATCCTACATTCAATTCTCTTATTGACAAAGGAGTACTCTTTTGGGTACTAAAATAGACTCACCACATCAGAGCCACTGCAGGTTCTGTGGTTTTTCTAAAGTCTGCTTTAGACACAGTTTATAGAGCATCGATATGGTCCTTGTTATAAACTTTACTTCATGCTTCTATTTGGACCAAGCCAAATTTAAGTACAGCACCTTTGGTCAAACTGTGCCTATATGATGAGACAATTCTCACACTGGTTTTTTTTCTGTGCAGGCTGCTCATAAATATGAGTCAATATGTAAGGACGTGAGCAGCCTTAAGCTTTGGAGTGCACTACTACTACTACTGAACCCACTTGTGTGCCTGAATCAGTCCTGTTTGCCAGTTGGAAAAAACATTTAAGCCAATATTCAAAGGCAGTTGACTTGATAATGGCAGCTGCGGATAATTGTCCAAGGCGGTACTGTCTAGTTACAATATTTTCAGTAGTGCTATATAGAACTATTATAGATCACCCTAGCACTCTCCATATGGTACCAGAGTGGAGTGGGGAATCCGAAAACGCCGCGCAGAAGACATGGAAGAAAGGGGAGACAGTTTTGTTGAAGTTAACCGCTGTGTCATCTACAGAAAATAATTGAAAATTTTGGGTCCCCTTGAGAAACCCTACGTGGCGAAACGCAAGGGCGCCTGTAAGATAGGCGTTTGGGGCATTGCCTTTCTTTTTACAATACAAGTTAAGGCAAATGAATAGAAAGAATTGAAGAAGAAAAAAATTGGAAAAAAACAGAAACAGAAGACCATGACCAATCACTTCATTACCAGCTAAGTAATTTTTCAATGGATTTGAAATGGTTTCTGCATTTAGGAATACGTGGAGCTGGCTAGTGGATCTTCATTTTTTAAGCCGTTGATGTACTAAACCCTGCACACGTTCAGGAGATTGTTTGCACATCTCCTGGTGTTACGATGCTTAAGGGTGTTGTCTGAGGCTTATACAGTGACAAATAGAAATAGCACTGAAGAGTAATACAATGGTGAATAGTTGAATGAGATTTGTTTTGGGTTTATAGTAATAATCATTCACAAAGCACGGCCAATTGACTAGTTTACTTATTTATTTAAACATTTTTATATATCATCTTTGTGACATACATAATTCAAAACAATATATAAAAATTGGTATATGAAAAACATGTTACAGCTGAGCAACAATGCTTTACATAGTTAAGAACATAAGATCATCAGACATGCCATACTGGGACAGACCAATGTCCATCAAGCCCAGTATCCTGTTTCCAATAGTGGCCAATCAAGGTCACACGTCCATAGCAGTTTCCCGAGAAGACACAGGATCCAAAGCTTGGTATTGGGACAAGCAGTGGATTTCCCGGGTTGTCTTTAATAATGGTTTATGGACCTTTCCTCCAGGAACTTGTCCAAACCTTTTTTTAAACTCAGCTACACTAACAGCTATTACTACTGTACATCTTCCGGTAACAAATCTCAGAGTTTCATTGCACGTTGAGTGACAAAATATTTTCTCTTAATTAGTCTTATATGGGTTACACTGTAGCTTCATTTGCATGTCCCATAGTCTTTCTACATTTTGATGGCATAAACAATTGATCTAAATATCTCTAGGAACAAGGAAGAATGTAGTCTTCATATATGGGTATCGTCGGTATCAACGGAGCCTCTGCGGGAACGCTCCCCAGCGTCCAATAGGAAAGCTTCTGGGAGCATCCCACAGTGCCTGAGTGCTGCCTTCCCGCCTTTCCCAACTGTCCCACTCCAGTTCTTCATTTTCCGCGGAGCCGACAGGTCGCACATCCTGTCACCACAGAAAATAATTCCCTTCTATTCTTCTTTTTTGTGGTCACGTCTGCCTTCCTTCGACGCTACACCGGTACCGCCGGTTCTTCTTTCTTTTTTCTAAACCCCCCCCCAAAAAAAACCTTTCTTCTGGAGCCTTTTCCAGTTATTTTCTCCTCAGGTGCCACGCGCCATTTTGGGCACTAGGCCCAACTTTTTCCTTTAAAATGGAAAAACCCGCTTCATGTTTTAAAAAGTGTTCCAAGTGTGGCGGTACCATCTCCGTCACCGACACCCATGAGTGGTGCCTCAAATGTTTAGGTCCTGACCACTCTGTTTCAGAGTGTGTTGCCTGTGGGATGATGTCAAAAAGGGGCCGGCAGAACCGAGCTGCTAAACTTAGCACCCTTTTTCCCTCCGATGCAGCCTCTGTGGCATCGACGTCTTCCAAGGCTTCGTCTTTCTCCCATGGATCTCAGGTAACTAAACATAAATCTGGCCGGTCCTCAAAGGGTAGATCTCCTTCTAAGCATCGAGATGCCTCTGGCATTGCCCTTGAGGGACTTTCACTGGCAAAATTGCCCGGGGGGGAGGCTTCGGCTTACAAAGCATAAACGGGGCTCAGGATGTTCTCGAGGCCTCAACCGTGGCAGAACTACTGGTGCCATGCTCTGGGGTACCGGCTGCTTCATCTGGTACCGATACCCAAGCTTCGGCAGCATCGATAGACCAGAGATTCTTGGCTATTGAATGCAGTCTGGCGGCTCTTCTCACGGCCTCGATGTCCCTGAAACTGCTTCAGACAATTCAACCAGAACCGGCACCAATTCCGGTACCGACTGCATCAACATCGACAGGTATTCTAGTCATGCCTATCCATTCGGTATCGACAAATCGGTACCGGACCCCTCCGATGCCGACTTCGATCGGTACCCGTACCGTGCCTTGCACGATCACCCGGATCAGAGATACTTCGAATCCTTGGATTAGTCTGAAGACTCTGAAAGCTCTGCCGATACCAGAGTACTTCTTCCTGAGGATTCTTCTTCTCCTCAGCGTAGGATTTCTCCACCAGAGGATATGTCCTTTTAGGATTTTATCCGAGATCTGGCTCGAGGTCTTGCCATCACAGTGGCTCCTGAAAAAGAGCCTAGGGCAAAGGAATTAGAAATCCTGCAATACCCTAAAGCTCCCAAGGAGGCAGCTACCTTACCTATTCATGAAATCTTGCATGATCTCATGTTGAGAATGTGGGAGACACCTCTAACCACATCTCCTCACTCTCAAAGACTTGACACCATGTATCGAGTTCCTCCTTGTCCTGGGTTTCAGAAGACTCAATTACCACACCATTCCATGGTGGTGGAGTCAGCAATGAGAAGGATAAAGAGTGCAAAAAGGCATGCATTTAATACTCCAGGACGTGAGTGTAGGACTCTTGACACCTTTGGACGTCGAACCTTCTAAGCTTCCATGCTTTCTGCTAGGATCAGTTCCTATATTTTATATATGGAATGTTCCTTAAGGAGGTCACAGGAGATTTGGAGCTTATGAGCCCTCTCCTTCCTGATGATAAGAGGCAAGATTACCTCGCCCTTGTCAAACATGCCCAGGATGTTTCCAAGTTTGTCAATCGTGCAGCCTTTGACTGCTTTGAGTGCATAAGCAGAACCTCTGCCATTGCCATAGGTGCACGTAGGATTGCCTGGCTCCAGGCATCTGACTTGGAAATTTGGGTACAGGATAAACTAGGGAATATTCCTTGCACAGGGGAAAATCTTTTTGGCAAGAATTGGCAGGAAAAACTAATGAGATAGATGCTGACAATATCATTTTGGATAGATTGTCTAAATCTACAGCTGATCCTGCAAGGAAAAAATCCTACAAGAAACCATTCTTCAGTAAGAAGAAGAGGTTTTATCCCTCCTATACCCAGCAGGGGCATCGTTTAGGTCAGTCTGCCCAAAAAGGAGAGCAACAACAACCTAGACAAAGAAAAACAAAAGCAGCTAAGCCTCAACCGGCTCAGCAGACTCAGACTCCACAGGGGCTTTGACTCCTATCTAGAGAACTTTGCCTTCCTGGTCTTGAACGGCCCAGAAACTTCCACCATCCCAGGATGGTTATGTCATTTTGCCCCCAGATGGGGTCAGATTACAGCAGAAAATTGGACTCTGTCTATTGTAAGAGAGGGGTACAAGCTTCATTTCCTCAGCATGCCCCCTCCTACAATGGTAAGACAGTTCAATTCTCAGACCTCTCTCAACGACCAGTTAAGTCAAGAGGTCACTGTGCTTCTTGCCCAAAGGGCAATAGAAGAAGTACCCATTCTCCAACAGGGTACATGGTTTTACTCCCCCTATTTCCTTATTCCAAAGAAAACAGGAGGACAAAGGCCCATTCTAGACCTCAGAGAATTGAACAAATTCCTGTTCAAAGAGCAGTTCAAAATGATTTCTCTAGGAACTCTGCTGCCATACCTTCAGAGTCAGGATTGGCTTTGTTCTCAAGATCTCAAGGATGCATACAATCATGTTCTCATCCATCCAACTCATCAAAAGTTCCTTCGCTTTCTGTTTCAAGGGAAGCACTACCAATACAGGGTTCTTCCTTTTGGACTGGCCTCTGCACCAAGGGTGTTCACAAAATGCATGGCTGTGGTGGCAGCATTTCTTCGCACCCTAGGAATATTTGTCTTCCCTTACTTAGATGACTGGCTCATTCAAGCCCCTTCAGAGCCAGAGGCCAGGGTTGCTCTCTCTCGCACAATGTGCATCCTTCAGTATTTGGGACTTGTCATAAACTTCCCAAAATCCAACCTTGCTCCTATTCAGTCCCTGGAGTTTATAGGAGCTTTGCTGGATACCAGACAGACAAGGGCATACCTTCCACAGGCCTGCTGCCTTCGCATTGTGCAGTTAGCTTCCCAAGCAGTGTTAAAACCTCACCTCACTGCTTGGGAAATGTTACAGTTGTTAGGCCACATGGCATCCACCGTGCAAGTGGTTCCTTATGCTCGCCTCCATTTGAGGGCAGCCCAGTGGACTTTATCCACTCAATGGACTCAGGTGTCAGGTTGCCTGTCAGACAAAATAGCAAACTCAGAAGGCCTTATTTTGTCCCTCCAATGGTGGCAATCACCCCAAAACCTTTTGGTGGGGTCCCCTTTTCAGCAGCCCCCACCCCAAGCCACTCTAACAACAGATGCCTCACAGGTGGGTTGGGGAGCCCAACTGCAAGGCCTTTCTACCCATGGTACCTGGACTCCAGAGGAGACCTATCTACATATCAGTCTCCTGGAACTCAGGGCAATCTTCCTTGCTCTTCGAGTATTTCACACCCAGCTCAGCTACAAGACAGTCCTAGTTCAAACGGACAATCAGGTAGCCATGTTCTATGTGAACAAGCAGGGCGGAACAGGCTCTCTGTCGTTATGCAACGAAGCTTTGCGACTATGGGCCCTCGCCAGAGAGCATCAGATTCATCTCCTTGCGGTGTATCTTCCAGGCATTCAAAACTCTTGGGCAGACAGACTCAGTCGAGTTCTGCTTCCACACGTATGGTCTCTCCATGCAGACCAGGTGGCCAAAATTTTCCAAATTTGAGGAACCCCGGACATAGACCTCTTTGCAAGTCCGCTGAATGCCAAACTTCCCCGGTTCCGTTCCAGAATTCCGGCTCAGGGTTGTCAGGCCAGGGATGCTTTCCTCCTCCATTGGGGCCAGGACTTCCTGTATGCCTCTCCACCCATTCCCCTAATTCCCAAAACTCTGTTCAAGCTTCAGAGAGACAGAGGTCATATGATTCTCATAGCTACACATTGGCCACGGCAAATGTGGTAGCCTCTGCTCCTACATCTCTCTCAAGCTCCGCCTCTGGAGTTGGGATCTGCTCCAAATCTCCTTTCTCAGGAGGACGGGATGCTGTGGCATCCCAATCCCCAGTCACTGCATCTCAGGGCCTGGTTGCTGAAAGCCTAGAACTTCACGGTCTTAACCTTTCTCAGCAGGTAAAGGATATCCTTTATGCTTCCAGGAAGTCTTCCACAAGACGCTCTTATGCTTTCAGGTGGAAAAGGTTTACCATGTGGTGCTCTCAGAAGAGTCTTAACCCTCTTGTGATACCTCTGGAATCATTACTGGAGTAGCTCCTTCATTTATCTAATGCAGGGCTTAAGACCAATTCAGTGAGAGTTCATTTGAGTGCTATTGCAGCTTCTTTCAAGCCTCTAAATGGGCAACCCATTTCCTCTCATCCTCTCAAAGCGAGATTTATGAGAGGCCTTCTTTTAACTAAGCCTCCCATTAAGCCACCACTGGTGGCATGGGACTTAAATTTGGTTCTTGGGCAGCTTATGAAACCGCCTTTTGAACCATTAGCCACTAGCTCTTTGAAATTCCTTTGCTGGAAGGTCATCTTTCTTATTGCAATCACATCAGCACGTCGCTTCAGTGAATTGCAAGCATTGGTGGCTGATCCTCCTTATACAAGGTTCCATCATGATAAGGTAGTCCTTAGGACTCATCCACATTTTATGCCAAAGGTGGTGTCACCCTTTCATTTAAACCAAGCGGTTTACCTTCCTGTATTCTTCCCAAGGCCTCATGCCTCAAATGCAAAAAGGAATCTTCATACTTTGGATTGTAAAAGGGCTCTGGCCTTTTACTTACAAAGCACACTGCAACATAGGAAGTCCTCTCAACTTTTTGTTGCTTTTGATCCTAGTCATTTGGGACTTCCAGTCTCCAAAAGAACACTGTCCAACTGGATTGCACAGTGTATATCTTTTGCCTGTGAGAGTAAAACCTTCCTCTTGAAGGCCATGTCACAGCTCACAATGTGAGAGCTATGGCAGTCTCTATGGCTCATCTTCACTCTGTGTCTATAGATGACATCTGCCGAGCAGCTACTTGGGCTTCGGTTCATACCTTCACAGCCCATTACTGCTTAGATAAGGACTCCCACTGGGATGCCTTGTTTGGTCAGGCTGTTCTTCAACACCTGTTCCACACTTAATCAACTCTTACCCACCATCCCTGGGAGGAGGCCAGAGATCTATGGGGGGAAGTGGCGCTCTTTCACAAGGGCACACAACTTCTGGGGTCTTCTCCCTGGCATCTGCAGCTAGGGAATCCCCATATGTGAAGACTACATTCCTGCTTGTTCCTGGAGATAGCATAGTTACTCACCTGTAACAGGTGATCTCTGGGAACAGCAGGAATTTAGTCTTCACAACCCACCCACCTCCCCTAGGAGTTGAATCTCTCTCTTTCTATCTTTCCCTCTCTCTTTTGTCTCAGCTTTAAACTCAACTGGAGAGGGACAGTTGAGAAAGGCGGGAAGACAGCACGCAGGCGCTGTGGGATGCTCCCAAAAGCTTTCCTATTTGACGCTGGGGAGCGTTCCCACGCAGGCTCCGTCGGTACCGACAATACCCATATGTGAAGACTAAATTCCTGCTGTTCCTGGAAATCACCTCTTACAGGTGAGTAACTATGCTTTACCTGTTCCACTCCATTCATTAATTTTATAGACCTCTATCATATCTCCCCTCAGCTGTCTCTTTTCCAGGTTGAAGAGCCCTAACCTTTTTAGCCTCTCCTTATAGGGTATCTTTCCATCCCCTTTTCATTTTCGTGTCTATTCTCTGTACTTTTTCTAATTCCGCTATATCCTTTTTAAGATATGGTGACCAGAATTGCACACAATATTCAAGGTGCAGTCCCACCATGGAATGATATTGAGGCATGTTAATATCCTTTGTCTTATTCTCCATTCCTTTCCTTATGATTCCTAGCATTCTATTTGCTTTCTTGGCTGCCATTGCATACTGGGCAGAGGGTTTCGACGTGTTATCGATGATGACGTCTAAATCTTTTTCCTGGTTGGTGGTTCCTAATGTGGAACCTTGCATCGTGTAGCCATAGTTCAGGTTATTCTTTCCTATGTGCATAACTTTGCAGTTGTCCACATTAAATTTCCTCTGTCATTTGAACGTCCAGTCTTCCAATTTATTAAGGTCCTTTTGCAATTTTTCACAATCCTCTTGTTTTTTAACAATTTTGTGTTATCTGCAAATCTGACTACCTCACTCTTTATTCCCATTCCCAGGTCCTTTACAAATATGTTAAAAAGCAGCAGACCCAGCACAGATCTCTGGGGTACTCCACTATTCACCTTTCTCCATTGGGAAAATTGACCATTTAATCCTACCCTCTGTTTTCTATCTTTTAACCAGTTCTTGATCCACAATATTACACTGCCTCCTATCCCATGACTTTTTAATTTTGCCAAGTGTCTCTCATGAAGGACCTTGTCAAAAGCTTTCTGAAAATACAGATACACTACATCGATCGACCCACCTCTGTCCACCTGTTTATTTAAACCTTAAAAAAAATATAACAGAAGACTTGTTAAGTATGTTAGTCCAATTATGAAACATCAATGGAGCTCATTAAATTTGTCTTTGAAAAAGAATTACTAATTAACCTAGTAAAAGAATTAAATCAATTCCTAAATGCTTGGAAATATATTGAAATAATGGGCATATCTGTGTATATGCTTTTAGTGTTTCACTTGAACATGCTTAAGGGGATATGGGACTCCAGAAAGGGAATTGGATTTTGCTCACGCCATTTCTCAGAAGTTTCATTCAGGTACAGTGGGTATTTTTCTATCCTCAGACAATGTACAGTCTAATGGGCCGATGCAGAAAACTAGTGTGGCTCTTAAGTACAGATAATGCCATTTTTAAGCACAATTTCTGTCACTGCCAAATGCAGAAAAGTGACGGCGCGCGCATGAATAGCAAAGCAAAAATTTATGCACAATTTAAAAAAAAGAGTATTTAAATTTATTTAAATTATAAGCAAATGAGCTACACATAATAAAATAGTATGCTAATATTGCCTGCACCCAATGCAGAGAAATGCGTAGAGGATTTTGCAACCAGCCTTAGCTCCAATATCTCTAGGCTGCTCTTGAGGTGGCTTAAATATTTAGTGCGTGTCCCCTGACAGCATTTTGATGGCATTGGGTGCTTTCTCCAATGCCTGGATCATCTGAGGGGAAATGTCCAAGATGATCCAGGCATCGGGGAAAGCCCCCGAGGCCATCAAGATAATGTCAGGGGATCGGTGCCCCTGACAGAAAGCAAATTCCTGGTGGCCCAGTGACTCAGATTCCTCCCCCCACCTAAAAATAATCCTGGTGGCCCAGCGGCCATGAACCCCCTATCCCCCTTCTGATACCTTTAAAAATGAGTGGGAGTACTGACCACGTGCTCCCACTCTTGCACCGCCATCTTGAAAAATGGCAGTGCCTGGTTCTGTGCGGTGCAACCTGGGATACACTGTGCGAGGTCAGACTGCCATATAAGGTAGAAAATGCCTTCAATAAAGCTGTATTTTCATTGACTGAAGGGATGAGTCTTTTCTTGCTCCTGTTTGCTGTGCTTTCTAAAATGATTCCAGGTGTTGTGTCTGATGATCTTAAAGTAGCTAAACAGGTAGAAAAGGCAACGGCAAAAGCTAGAAGGATGCTTGGGTGCATACGGAGAGGAATGGCTAGCAGAAAAAAGGAGGTGATAATGCCTTTCTATAAGTCTTTGGTGCGACCTCATTTGGAGTATAGTGTGCAATTCTGGAGACCGCACCTTCAAAAGGATGTGAACAGGATGGAGTCGGTGCAGAGGGTGGCTACTAAAATGATTAGTGGGCTTCATCATAAAGCATATGAAGACAGACTTAAGGATCTTAATATGTACATCTTAGAGGAAAGGCGGGATAGAGGTGATATGATTGAGATGTTTAAATACCACCGTGGCATAAATGTTCAGGGAGAGAGCCTCTTTCAATTGAAAGCAAGTTCTGCTATGAGGGGACATGGGATGAGGGTGAAGGGAGATAGATTCAGGAGTGATATGCGGAAATATTTCTTTACGGAAAGAGTAGTGGATCCATGGAATAGTCTCCCAGTGGAGGTGGTAGAGATGAGGACAGTAACTGAATTCAAAAAAGCATGGGACAAACACAGAGGATCTCTAAAGGTAAAAAGGGGACTGTTGTAGTTGTTATGGAAGGACAGACTAGATAGGCCATGTGGTCTTTTTCTGTCATCATGTTTCTATGTTTCTATGTCTCTGTGCTTTGGACATCTGTATGCCCATTTGCAATGCATGAATAGGTCTTCTAAAATAACCCCCTGTATAATTTTCTTAGGTATGCATTTAATGGATTTGTGAATTGGTCTCTCTGTAATGGTGGACTGTTCAGCACTGATTTTTGTGTTTACTTGTTTTTTCTTAGATTGATGTATATGAAATATATAAATAGTTAAAGGAAACAGGCAGAAATTTCCTGATAAAACTCCTAAGGTTGATATTAAGAATGATTTATGCAGTTAATTTTAGAGTTGAAAATGTGTGTCTGCAAACTGCATAACTTTTGACTGTCATCTCAAATATTAATACTACATTTTAGTAAACTGAGCAATATGAGCTTCTAAAATAATTGACCTTTTATACCCCACTAGAGGCTAATAACTCCATATTTGTAAATATATTAGAGAAATTCCATGGTGAAACTATATATAAAAAAACGAAAAACATAGGCTGAAGAAGTTGTTTCTGTTATTATCCCCAGCAATCTGATAACTTATCCTCTTAAGCTCAGGAATGCATTTTAAGTCAGCTGAAAATCTGCTTAAAGGTAACCAGTTATCTTTAAATGGATTCAGACTTGCTGAACATTCTCCCCTTTGTTTTCCTGTCATATAAATATACATCTTTTAAACATTTTCTGTTCTACTCGTGCTGCCTTTCTTATTCGTTATGATAACCCCATTTTCCTGCAAATGTGTATGATACACAGAATTCCTAGGATTTGTCTTTACAAAAGTGAAAATAAAAAATCTCTGTAGGATTGCAGTGAGTTCATATTTTCATTGCTTTTATTACACTACTCTGCCAGTGTGAAATGCAGTTCTCGCAGGATTGCAAGACGTTCGGGGAAAGAGGGGAGAAATTGTGTCTGCTATAGTGTTTTGCAGATTCACGTCGCTGCGTGTATATTGTGTATGTGGAATGGAGGAGTAGCCTAGTGGTTAGAAAGACCAGCATTCAAATCCCACTGCCACTCCTTGTGGCCTAGGACAAGTCAATTAGCCCTCTATTGCCTCAGGTACAAACTTAGCCCTCTGGGGACAAGGAAGTACCTATGTACCTGAATGTAATGGGCCTTGCATTACCATTGAAAAGGCATGAGCTAAATACTAATAATATATGCTTCACTTTAAGTATTCTTAAATTGCTGTTAGCCCTCTATTGTGCGCAGTCAATAGCTGCAGCAGCATTTAAAGCAGTTTTCTTTGTTGATCTGTTCGCTCTCTGAAAAGCTGTCAGCTGGTGAACAGATTAAAGTGGTTACTGCTACTGATGAAAAGCAATACTTTAGCCACTATGGGTGCAACTTTATAATAAGGTGCCTATGTGGAATTTCAAAATAGGCATTTGTTTTATGCTTATTTTATAAAGGCAACACGGAGGCCTATGTGCCTTTACAAAATAGGCACCAGGACCAGTCCAATCATCAGGCAAATTAGGCATTCACCTAGGGTGTCAGTTTCGGTGAGGGGGGAGCAAAGAGAAGGCTATTCAAAGCTAAACAATAGATTCTGACAGCCAGGGGAGGGGGGCATAAGGCTTAAGGTTCGCCTAGGGTGCAAACACCTTGAACCAATTTTGAGGCTGGCCCTAATAGATATCCAGAACTAGCCGCAGTAGTGCAGAAATCCTTTCCTATGGTTAAACCTGATCTGAGGCAGGGATTGATGTACTCGCTACATATTTAATGAAATTGATATACCACTCTGCGAAAGTCAAACATCAAAGTGGTATACATAATTTATCAATAAAATAACAATACTGTAACCATAAACTAAATTACAATAAAATAGCGACAAAAGGTACAAAGTTGAAATAAAATAACAGACGTTACAAAGCTAAGGTCAGCATAAAATTACAAAACTAAAATGATCAAATCAACAAAATATACAAGATAAACACTCCAAATGACACATCCACAAATCAGGACATGCACAAAGGGGATTATTTTAGAGGTCTTATTGACGTGTAAATGGCAATTCTTTAAAGGGCTTAGTTTACATGTGGATGTCCATAATACATAAAATTGCAAGGGGGCATGTTAGGCCTGGATGTGTCAAAAACTGTGTGTGTATTCTCCATTTCATATAGGGAATACACATATATTGCCAGAATTTTGCACGTTGGGATTTATAATTGCTCTTTTTTATGTATAGGTTTTCAAGAAGAGCTGGTTTCAGTCAGCCCTTTATTGCAGGGATTAAGGGGATTATTTTCCTTAATTCTCTGTTGTTTGTTATTTAAATATATTGATGTTATTTAAACATATAGGTCTGCAAAATACCAGTTTACACATATAAGTTCAATATATAATTTGTAAACTACAGATTTACACATGCATGTGCAGCTCTTACGTGTGTAAGTTGGCAAGTTGCCTCCGTTGAATTATTTTCCATGTAAGAATTTGTAAAATGGCTCTTCTGGCTCTGCGGGTCGGCAAATATATGTGCACTCCTGCACATCCTTGCATGTATTTTAGAAAAGGCTCCATATTTGACAGAGCCTTTTCCAAAATACCTCCAAAATTTTGTACATCCCAACCTCAACATCTCAATTTCAATCTCAATTGTGAGACTATGCCGGTCTTAGGCGGTTGCCTAGACCTGGATATAGCCTGAAGTTGTGGAATAAAGACTCTGTAGTCGTGTCCAGAGTGAAAATTAAGGTTAGGTTTTATTCCCTTTCCCTTGAGGATGTCTTCAAATAAGGACAACACAAATTGAACGGTTGCTTCACCGGTGTAAAGGATTCTTACAAACAATAATTCTTCTTCAGCATGGAGAGTCCATCACATTCCATATGTGCAAAAACACAATTCCTTTCCTGCTCCCTTTTAACACAGAGATTCTATGTCATCTGCTACACACAGAGCACATTCCATGGGCTCGGGGATGTTTTCTGGGATAGAGCTTTCCCACTGCATAGGGTCGGGACCTGGTCCTGTATATGGGCACTGAGTACTTGTGAAACTGCTCTCAGAGCTTTGCCCTCGGGAGACCTCAGCTTTTGATAGTTGGAGCTGCTTTAGGGTGTCAAAGCTAGCAGGAGCTATGCTGGGGATTTCCTCCCATGTCCTATGCCAATAGGGATTCTCTAGCTTGCCGTAAGCCCGGCTTCTCCTATAAGGACCCACTTCTTTCCCTTTACAAAAGACAGGGTACTTATCTCTCTTCGGGGAGAAGATGGTTTCCAGCCCTTCTTCCTCCAGCCAAGGTTTTCTCTCTGACTGGCTCCCTGCTTTTCTCTGTGAGCATCGGTTGCTGTGCCTGGCTGAGCAGCACTCACTTCCTGTCTTCAGTGAGCTTCCCTGTACGTGACCTTTGCTCTCTGTTGGCTTGGCAGCTTGCCTCGGTATGAGGACCCCTCTGGCTGGGAAGACTTTGCCACTGTCCTTCCTAGCTCTCTCGAGTTTTTCAGCCTGCCTTTCTTCTGTCCTGATTCTCCAAGGCAACGTGTCTTTCTGAAACTGCTCTGGAGTTCTTGTCTCACCTTCTCTCTGAGACTGACTTCTCAATCTCCTGGACCGCTTTTCCTCGAGCTCAAACTCCAACTCTGGCTGCAGCCCTGAATGCTGAACTCCAGCCTTTTCCTCCAGATGCTTGAACTCCCTGACCCTGAGCCCTTGCCTGAGCTCCCTAGGCCTGAGTTCCTCGGACCTGACTTCCTTCTGTGTGATTTCCCACCTGGTTTTATCTCTCTGCTCATCAGACGTAGAACGTGACTCTGGCTCCAGGTGAGCCTGATTGGGACCCTGAATTCTTACTGCGTCACTAAGGCCATGCGGAAAGTTTGTTTCTTCTCCTTTCCCTGCCTTTCTGCATTGTGTATGCTGCAACTGTACGTGTGGCTGTAAGGTAAGCTCTTCTTTTATTTTACTCTTTAATATCTCAGGGTCTGTGCTATCTAACTCATGACAGGTAAGCTCTTCTTTTGCATTACTCTTTAATGTTTCAGGCTTAGTGCTGTCTAGCTCCTGACAAGTAAGCTCTTCCTTTGCATTACTCTTTAATATTTCTGGCTTAGTGCTGTCTACCCCATGACATATCTCCCCTCTTAAGCTATTTCGGGCTGAGGGACATATGTCTTTACAGCACGGAATACAGGCTACTGCATCTGCCTTGACCGGAGGCTGTACCTGCAACTGCCCAACTGCTGCCGCCCGCTCCTGCCAGGGCTTTAGGACATTGACGTGATACAACTGACGGCGTCCCTTGTCCGTTTCTACAATGTAGGAGACTGGTCCCTTGCGAGCTACTACCGTGTAGGGCCCCCTCCACTGAGCTTCAAATTTCGGTCCAGGGTCTGCTACCATCACGACTACCTTATCCCCAATCGTGAGCTGACGGGGCTTTTTCCCCCGGTCATAATATTTTTTCTCCTGCCGTTGACTACCCCGTAGATGTTGTTCAGCAGCTTGTGAGGCCCTCTGTAACCTCGATTGAAGTTCCTGTAGGAACTGCGGTACCCCTACTTCCTCTCCTTTTGGCTCCGCCCACTGATCCCTTAAAATGTCAAGGATGCCCCTTGGAGCTTGGCCGAACATTAATTCGTATGGGGAAACTCCTAATGAGGCCTGTGTGCACTCCCTGCTTGCATACAAAGCAAATGGGAGCATAATGTCCCAATCGGCCATTTTCCCGTCTAATCCCCGCCTTAACAATTGTTTGAGGGTCTGATTAAACCGTTCTAACCATCCCGTTAGACTGGGGATGGTACGCTGATGTTTTTAAGTGACGGATCCCGAAGGCATCCCAGACTTGGGTCAAGTATCGGGATAGGAAATTGCTCCCCCTATCCGATAGCATTTCCTTCGGGAACCCTACTTCACAAAATATCTTGATTAATTCTCCCGCTATTGTTCTTGCTGAAATGTTCCTCAGCGGTATAGCCCAGGGGAACCGGGTGGCCTGATCCATTATGACTAGGATATATTGGAACCCTCTAGGGGTCTTTACTAAGGGACCTATGATGTCCATCGCCATCCGGCGTATCGGTTCGGATATAGTGGGTATTGATATCAAGGGAACCCCCCTAGGTTTTGCGGCAGAGACCCTCTGACACACCGGGCATGCCTCGCAGAAACGCTTGGTCTCTTGGAACACACCCGGCCAATAGAAACGGGCCAGCACCTGGTCCAGGGTACCTACAACCCCTTTATGCGCTCCTACCGGATGGTCATGGGCCAACCTCATTACAGTTGCCTTAAAAACAGTGGGTACTACTAGCTGTTTCCTCACAGCCCCAGTCTGTGGATCGTTACTCTCTCTATACAGTAACTCCTCTTCTAGAAAAAATCTGGGAAGAGCGTCTTCATCGGACTGGGCATATTCAAAAGCGTGCCTTAACGCGGGATCCGCTTTTTGTTCCTTCGCAAATGAGGGAAACTTTTGTACTAGCTCTTCAGGTACCCAGGGAAAACCTATTCCCTCTCCTGCCCCTGCCCTTAACTGGGCCCTATTGTGGCGCTCTCGCCTCTTATCGCCCTTGCTTTTCTTATCTGCTTTTTTTGGATGGTTGATCAAATCTGCATGTCTGGGTAGTTCTCCTAGCTCCCCCTCTAGGGGTTTATCCTCCTCTCCTCCCTGAGGTGCAGCTTCTTCCTCTGAAGGAGGGTCAATATCCTCCTCGGGTTCAACCCTCTCCCACAAACTGTGGGCCTGGGACCTTGTGGACACTAGCCCCCTTTTCTCTTGCATGCCCTCCCCTATGCCCCTATAAAAAGGTGGCCAATCTCGACCTAAAACTATGTCATAGGGTAAACGGGGAATTACTGCTACTAGGACCTTCCTACGTGTGCCTAGAGCTTTTACTACTACTCTATATAGAGGATAAGAGGTGGATGACCCGTGTATACAGCGGATCTTGCTACTGCCCTCTGGCTGATTCAGGGAAACTGCCTCCCTACCCTGTAGAAGGTCCCAGAATTTTTTTGACACCATTGTTTGTTCCAATAAGGCCTTGGCCAACACCCCCTGCACTTCCACGTCAAGGCAAAAACCTTCTTGCTTATATTTTGCTTTTTCACCCATTAGTGCTGTGCGCTCTTTGCATTCATACCTCTTGTGACCCCTCCTCCCACATTTAAAACATACTATGCGAGAGTCATTCGCTATACCTTTACTCCTACATTTTTCTGTAGCTGGTACACTTAATCTCGGGTCTTTCATTACTCTGCTGAAGTTTGCCATGTCATGCGAGTCGCTAGCTCCTCCGTGCGATCCATGGGCTACCTGAGCCTCCATGAATCTTTCTGTTAAGAGAGCAGCCTCGTCTGTCACCTGGCAATTCTGTAGAGTGAGGAATGACCTTACCTCCGCTGGCACAGCTTCGGAGAACTGTTCTAACACAAGCATATCTAAAATGCTTTCTATTGTCTTCCCTTCGGGCGTGAGCCACTTCCGGACTAGGCTACGTATCCGTTGGCCTAGTGCCTTCTGAGTTTCACCTTGTTGGATTTTTGTAGCTCTCAGCATTCTACGATATACCATAGGCGACAGGCCTAGCCTATCCCGTATGGCTGCCTTTACATTATTATATTCATTGGCCTGGGCGGCTGGCATAGCCTTGTATGCCGCCAGGGCTTCTCCCGTCAGGGAGGTAGCTAGAAGGACCGCCCATTGTTGCTCGGGCCAGCCTGCACCGCGAGCTACCCGCTCAAAGGCTTCAAGGAAATCGTCAATATTGTCTTTTCCTGACGACCGTCCAAAAGACAAAATTCCACATGTCTGTGGGCCTACCCCACAAAAGTGTCCTTCAGTTCTTTTCTCTGTTTGCCGCTCTTGTAGTACTGCCTGCAACAAGTCCGTCAGCGGCTTTTGCTGCATCTGCATTGCTGCTAGGGCTTGTTCTTGGCACTGCTGGCCAAGTTCGCATTGCTTCTCAAATTGGAGCCCCATCCATCTCAAGATGTCCGGTGGAGTCTCCATGATGATAGCCTGTAACAAATCAGAGAAAAAAAACACCAAGTGCGGAAACCCCTTTTCTTTTCCTTTTTTTTTTTTTTCTTTCCCAATGCTACTACGCTGGGATTTTCAGTCCCTCAGATACCTCCTCAGAATCCCACCCTGGCTGTACCCAGATACGATTACCTGAGTCAGGTGGTGATTCTGGCCTTGAGAAGGTCCTTGACTGCTCCTGATCCTGAAGTTGTCTGGGCGTGTTTCACCGCCGTCCTGGTTGCGTCCTCTGGCGCTGGTGACTCCGTCCTGCTTGTACAGTGTCCTTCTTTTCTGGCATCCTGCCAACTACGCCATTTGTGAAACTATACCGGTCTTAGGCGGTTGCCTAGACCTGGATATAGCCTGAAGTTGTGGAATAAAGACTCTGTAGTCGTGTCCAGAGTGAAAATTAAGGTTAGGTTTTATTCCCTTTCCCTTGAGGATGTCTTCAAATAAGGACAACACAAATTGAACGGTTGCTTCACCGGTGTAAAGGATTCTTACAAACAATAATTATGCTTCTTCTTCAGCATGGAGAGTCCATCACATTCCATATGTGCAAAAACACAATTCCTTTCCTGCTCCCTTTTAACACAGAGATTCTATGTCATCTGCTACACACAGAGCACATTCCATGGGCTCGGGGATGTTTTCTGGGATAGAGCTTTCCCACTGCATAGGGTCGGGACCTGGTCCTGTATATGGGCACTGAGTACTTGTGAAACTGCTCTCAGAGCTTTGCCCTCGGGAGACCTCAGCTTTTGATAGTTGGAGCTGCTTTAGGGTGTCAAAGCTAGCAGGAGCTATGCTGGGGATTTCCTCCCACGTCCTATGCCAATAGGGATTCTCTAGCTTGCCGTAAGCCCGGCTTCTCCTATAATGACCCACTTCTTTCCCTTTACAAAAGACAGGATACTTATCTCTCTTCGGGGAGAAGATGGTTTCCAGCCCTTCTTCCTCCAGCCAAGGTTTTCTCTCTGACTGGCTCCCTGCTTTTCTCTGTGAGCATCGGTTGCTGTGCCTGGCTGAGCAGCACTCACTTCCTGTCTTCAGTGAGCTTCCCTGTACGTGACCTTTGCTCTCTGTTGGCTTGGCTGCTTGCCTCGGTATGAGGACCACTCTGGCTGGGAAGACTTTGCCACTGTCCTGCCTAGCTCTCTCGAGTTTTTCAGCCTGCCTTTCTTCTGTCCTGATTCTCCAAGGCAACGTGTCTTTCTGAAACTGCTCTGGAGTTCTTGTCTCACCTTCTCTCTGAGACTGACTTCTCAATCTCCTGGACCGCTTTTCCTTGAGCTCAAACTCCAACTCTGGCTGCAGCCCTGAATGCTGAACTCCAGCCTTTTCCTCCAGATGCTTGAACTCCCTGAGCCTGAGCCCTTGCCTGAGCTCCCTAGGCCTGAGTTCCTCGGACCTGACTTCCTTCTGTGTGATTTCCCACCTGGTTTTATCTCTCTGCTCATCAGACGTAGAACGTGACTCTGGCTCCAGGTGAGCCTGATTGGGACCCTGAATCCTTACTGCGTCACTAAGGCCATGAGGAAAGTTTGTTTCTCCTTTCCCTGCCTTTCTGCATTGTGTATGCTGCAACTGTACGTGTGGCTGTAAGGTAAGCTCTTCTTTTATTTTACTCTTTAATATCTCAGGGTCTGTGCTATCTAACTCATGACAGGTAAGCTCTTCTTTTGCATTACTCTTTAATGTTTCAGGCTTAGTGCTGTCTAGCTCCTTACAAGTAAGCTCTTCCTTTGCATTACTCTTTAATATTTCTGGCTTAGTGCTGTCTACCCCATGACACAATGAAGTTTCAAAAATTTCTCTTAAAAAAACCAAACATCACTAAATTAGGATAAAAGCAAAACTTTAAGGGAAAACTTCATGCATTTTATAAATACGAGGGTTGCTCAGAAAGTAATGCCCCACATGTTTTTTCTTAGTCCAGAACGAAGTTAGAGGTGTGAAATTGAAAGGGTAGTAACTTGGAACATCAAAGGACACGTGTGTAATTTTACAGTCGTCCAACAAATAGCGAGGCGGTAGTGATCCTTCAAATGGCGTCTGTGAGTGACACACGATACAAACAATGAGCTGTTATTGAATTCTTGGTGGAGGAGAAAAAAAGTGTGAGAAACATTCACAAACGGTTGTGTGCTGTGTATGGAAGTTCTGTGGTAGATAGGAGCACCGTTGGATGATGGGTGAAGAGAGTAAAGGCTTCAGGAAGTGGTAAAATGAAACTGGAAAATCGGCCACGGTCTGGGTGTCCTGCCTCAGCCACCAGTCCAGACAAGTTGCAGTGCCCTCCAATAGCTGCCAGCGGGCATTAAAATACTGTAAGCTATTGCGGTGTGCCTTGCACACACCTTTGAATATCCCAAAGAATCAATAATTGCCATTGCACTACCTCTACTGATGGAAAGCTGTACGGACAATTCCCGACTCGTGATAGAAACATAGAAACATGATGACAGAAAAAGACCACATGGCCTATCTAGTCTTTCCTTCCATATCAACAATCGTGTGCCGATCCGCACGAATAATGTCATCAGCACACTGCAACTTGTCTGGACTGGTGTCTGAGGCAGGACGCCCAGACCGTGGCTGATCTTCCAGTTTGGTTTTACCACTTCCTGAAGCCTTTACTCTCTTCACCCATCATCCAATAGTGCTCCTATCTACCGTAGAACCTCCATAAACAGCACACAACCGTTTGTGAATGTTTCTCACACTTTCTTTCGCCTCCATGAAGAATTCAATTACAGCTCGTTGTTTGTACCGTGTGTCACTCACAGATGCCATTTGAAGGATCACTACCGCCTCGCTGTTTGTCGCATGACTATAAAATTACACAACATATATCCTTTGAAGTTCCAAGTTACTGCCCTTTCAATTTCACACCTCTATCTTCATTCTGGACTAAGAAAAAACATGTGGGGCATTACTTTCTGAGCAACCCTCGTACATGCACACATCATATCTCTGCCCAGCTCCACACAAACAGTGCCCTAGAATGTCTACACATAGTCTGTGCAAAAGTAGGTACACTCTTTCCTTGTTCCAAATTTTCACGCTTGTATACCTGCACAATTCTAGAAGAGCTCTTTTCTGCATTAAAACATGCTTTATACATGGGAAAAGCTTTAAAAAGTTGCCCCCAAAGGAGCATTCACTGAAGTCTGATTCGCTTAGATACATATATCAATATCTAGAAATATGCATTCTGTTTGAAAAAAACTGTAAATAAAATACATTGTCACATAGGTGCCATATATAATATGCTTGGGGAAGTTAAGTCCTTCCAAGAGCCAGGCTTGCAAACAAGAGCAGGAGCTGGATTTTGGAGCACAGTTAATTTTAGGATGAGAACAGGGCAGGCACTAAAATTGTGACTGAGGAAGGAAGCCAGAGGAAGCTGGCTGCTGCTGCAGCACAAATTTCTCACCTTTTGCATTTGTTTGGTCCAAACCAGCTGAATGAGTCAATCAGAAACTAGAGATGGAGAAATGCTTTCTCCACATCCTTCAGTTGTAGGGAAAGGGGGGTGTACAGAGAACATGAAGCAAGAGAGTGTTAGTGAAAGTGGATAGTAAATGGAGAGGGGAACAGAGAGGAGAAAGCAGGAGAGTGATGCATTTAGTTTAGACCATTGTTCATCCACTTTGCCTATCTACTGTATTCTGCCATCTCCTTCTCCAGTTCTTTTCCATTCAGTCAAAGTCAACATTTTTGAGTCTGGGACTCTGCATCATGTATCCAGTCTCTGCCTTTGCATTTATATCAAACCATATTATCTGATGATCATATATGCTTACATGGGCACCCACCCAGACATTAGACACACCATTTGTGAGTACTAGTTCCTGTGTTGCCTCTATTCTGGTGGAATCTATCTATTAGCATACCAAGGGGTGGGGTGGTAGATGCGGCCTGCCCATCGCGAGACTTCAACCCGGGAGAGTAGAGTCACCGGGCAGGACTGGAGGAAGCGAGGCAAGCCACCTTTCTTTAAGGTAAGTTGCTGTGCTGCCTCAGAAGTGTGGGCTGAGGGGGGGAACCACTGCAGAAGGGGAACCCACACCAGGTACTGAGGGGGCTGGGAATGGCACTACATGTATCACCATTTCTGTACTTATTTCCAGTTTTGCAGATGGGATGCTCCAATCCACATCTGGCAGGTTAGTCTTCCAGTAATTCTACTTTTCCTTTTATTCCCACGTTTTTGATATCTTTGTTGAAATCTCCATCATCCCACTTCTCCAGTTGAGTCAAGTGTCTATAGACCACACTGGGAGGATGGAAGTAACATCTCCTTTTTCCAAGAAGGTCCATGGAGCTTCCTCCTTTCCTGATGGTCTAATTGAAATCATTGCTGGTTTGACCCTTTCTCCGGGAACAAGCAGGAAGTCAGTCCTCATATATGAGTGACATTGGCGCCGACGGAGCCCTGCACAGAAGCTTCTCCCCAGCTTTCAAAGAAAGCCTTTGGGAGATGCACCACGCATGTGTGGTCCCCTTCCTGCCCAAGGGTGCCATCTTGCCACAGTTTCCTTTTTTCTGTGGAGCCCATCAGACATGTTTATTTTATTTATTTATTTAGACAGTTTTTGTATACCGCCTTATCCTTCAATCAAAGCGGTCACAACACAATTGGGGGAGACATTTAACACACGGGGATATGAGACACTTACACTAATACTTACAGAGAACATGGGCAATGGAGGGTTAAGTGGCTTGCCCAAGACCACAAGGAGCATCTGTGGGACTAGAAACCCCAGTCCTTCCAGCCCAAGGTTGCTGTCCTCTAGTGGGATTTGAACCCCTGACCTTCTGGCCTGAAGTACCTTGCCCCAACCACTAGGCTACTCCTCCCCAGAAAAAGAGCTCGTTTTTTCTCCTGGAGATTTTCTTCCCCAGTCACATACTGGTTCCCTTTCCCGCCACCAAGCTCGCATGCCTTGGCATTGCATCTTGGGTTTGTATTTTCTTTTCTTTCCTTGTTTTTTTGACCAGTATGGTTTGTGGCCTTTTCACTGCAGAGCCCCAGGTCTTCAGCCTCGCTGGGGCCCTTTCTCCCCATGGCCTCTGCCAGTGGCTTCAAAAAATGTGATCGGTGCTTGCGGACCATGTCCCTCACCAATATACATGACTGCTGCCTTGGGGTGGACCACAACCCCTTGCATTGTTGCCTCTGTAAAAACATGTCCTTCAAGGCCTGTAAGAGTCATCAGCAGCAGCATGACAAGGTCTTTCAAAGTTCAGACTCTGCCCCGGAGTCTCCAGTGATGCCGTACTCCAAGGCCTCTTCCGGGACCCCAGAGCCCCAAAGTGACCCCGCTGCCTCTGGCTGAGGCTGGGGGTCCTCCGAGGGGAGCACCCCGGAGATGGAGCACAAGAAGAAGAAGTCCTCGAGACTGATGTCTGTGGATGAGTTGGGGAAAGGCGGATAAGTCCCATGCTCAGTCCCACAGTCCATTGCCGCGACTCCAAGGGATTGGAGCAGGAGCGGCCTACCAAAGTCACCAGAAAGGATTCATTGGCCTCCAGTACTGGCCTCGGACCCCCTAGGCCATTCTTGTAAAGGACTCCCCTTCATTGGAGCTGGCACTGGACCGAAGATCCTCGGTGCCTGCGTTGAAGGTTGTGGAGCCATCTGGACTGGAGACCAGAATGGCAGCCTTGGAGCGAAGCTTGAATACCTTCATGGCCCAGCAGCAGGCCTTGATGTCCGGTTCTCCTCGGTCATCTGCCCAGACCACCAGGGCCTTGACCTCGAGGACATCTCCAGACTTCAAGCCAATTCTCGAGCGCCATTGGCCTTGAGTCAATCCTTGACACCGGTCTCGATCTTCTGGACCAAGGTCTTCCCTGATGAGTGGCCACGACTTCACCCGCAGAGCCTCTAAGGGGCATGGCCTGGCCTTGACTCCTCTACTAACTATGAGTCGGATTGGGAGAAGAAGGACAAGGAATTCCCGGACACCTATTGCTACCGCGATGCATCCTAGGACCTGTCGCCCTCCGAGACCCAGCACCGTTCCCTGCCCTAGGATATTTTCTTCCTCAACTTTGTGTAGGACATGTCAAAGGCTTTGTCGTTTGACATTGAATCGGAGGAGGACCTTCACACAGAGGAGCTCAAGATCCTCCAATAGAAGGCCCCTCTGAAAGAGGCACTTATAGTGCCTGTTCCCCCGATCCTGGAACGGCTGCTTTTCCACGTGTGGGAAATGCCGGCATCGGTGCCCATTGTGAGCCAACAGCTAGACTCAATGTATCGGGTCCACTGGCGCCTGGGCTTCCAGAAAGCACAACTGTCACACAACTCCATGGTGGTGGAGTCAGCCATGTATCAGCTTAAGAGCCAGAAGACGCACTCCTCGGTGACCCCAGGAAGGGAGACCCGCATCTTGGATGCCCTGAGCAGAAAGTGCTACCAGGGCTGAATGCTCATTGGCCGGATCCAGGCATACCAGCTGTACATGGGCATGTACATGAAGGACCTGGCGAAGGAACTCACCAGGTTCTCGACAGGTCTCTCCGAGGAACCCCTTCAGTGGTTCCGGAGTCTGTCTTCTGTCATCAGAGAGCGCTCCAAATTCATGACTCAAGCAGCCTATGACGGCTTTGATTTGGCAGCTAGAGTAGCTGCAGTGGGCATCGATACCCGACACCAAGCTTGGCTAAGGTCTTCCGACCTGGAGCAATGGGTTCAGGACAAATTGGTAAATGTCCCCTGCCAAAGACAGAACCTCTTTGGCAAACCCATGACTGATAAGGCTGCAGAGTTGGAGTCTGAGTTCCTGACGAGGACTAGGTTCTCCAAGAAGACCGCTACCTTTCCCTGATAGAAAGTCCCGAGTAAAAAGCCCCCTTACTCGAGGAAGAGAAGAGCTTACGGAAACTACCCTCAGTATCAGGCCTTCCCAGCTCCCCAGCAGGGTCAGCAGGCCAAGGGACAAGGGCCCTTGTAAGCCCAAGACTTCCAAAACCCAGGCACCGGCTCTGGCCCAGCCTGGGAGGAGCTTTTGACTCCTTGGGCATAGCTTCTCTAGATGGCAATGTTCTATAGTGAAGAAACAGGGGGGCACAGGGTCCTGTGCCCTCTGTCAGGAGGTGGTGGCTCTCTGCTCCTTTACGCTCTGCAGTGGGATGCTCCTGTGGGCGGTGTATCTGTCGGCCAGCTCGATGTCCTAGTGAACAAGCTGAGCAGGGTCCTCCAGCCGCACGCGTGGTGGCTGGATCCCAGGGTGTTCTCTCAGCTCTTTTGACTCTGGGAGGTTCCACTAATGAACCTCTTTGCGAGTCCGACCAATGTTCAGCTGCCTAGCTTCTGCTACTGCCAACTGCACCCCTCACGGATGGCAGTGGATACATTCCTCAACCCGTGGACAGAGGGCTTTCTCTATGTTTTCCCGCCTACGCTGCTGATTGCTAAGACTCTTTTCAAGGCTCAGCACAACAGGGCATCTCTGATACTGATTCCCCCCTGGTGGCCCATGCAACCATGGTTCCTGCTGCTCCCCTGCTTGTCCTCGGCAGCCCCGGCCCCCCTGGGGAGTGCCCTTGGGTTACTGTCGCAGGAGGAAGACTCCCTCCTACACCCCAATCTGGGGTCCCTATTGCTAATGGCTTGGCTGCTGAAAGGGTAGCCTTGGCCCCATTCAGCCTCCTGGCCTCCCATAGGGTCTCCACGAGATGGGTCTACACCTTCAAATGGTACAGATGCTCAGTTTGGTGTGCAGAACAGCAAGTCAACCCATTCTCTTGCTCTGTGCAGCTTGTACTGCAATATTTGCACTACCTGACGCAGGCAGGACTGACGTCCAGCTCAGTCAGTATATACCTGAGTGCTCTAGCGGCGCACCACCACCTTATTTAGGGCAAGCCCCTCTCTGCCCAGCCTCTTGTGACCCACTTCTTGTGGGGCCTCCTGTTATCCATGCCCCACGTCCGCCCTTCAGTGGCGGAGTGGGACCTCAGTGTGATGCTATCCAAGCTCACCGGGCCGCTATTCCAGCCCTTGACTACCTGCCACCTTGTTTGTAGGTTAACATGACCCTCCGCTGCCTCACTCCCAGTTCATCGCTTGCAGTTAACATTTTGCTTTGCATAGACAATCCATTGCTGCCTCATTGCTTGTAGGTTAACATATTGCTTTGCCTGGACAATCCATTACTGCCCCATTGTTTGTAGGTTAACATATAGCTTTGCCTGGACAATCCACTACTGCCTCGTTGTTAACATATTGCTTTGCCTGGACAGTCCATTGCTGCCTCATTGCTTGTAGGTTAATATATTGCTTTGCTTGAACAATCCACTGCTGCCTCATTGTTAACATATTGCTTTGCCTGGACAATCCATTGCTGCCTCATTGCTTGTAGGTTAACAAATTGCTTTGTCTGGACAATCCACTGCTGCCTCATGACACATGCTGCTTTGCCTGGACATTACTTGCATTAAACTTGCCTCCCATTGCCTACATTGACCTTGCTGCACAGGCTATAGTCTCCCCACTACCCACTGCCTGTAATTTGCTTGTATTTTAACCTATACTTTATAGCATGTTGTCCCCACTCGTAAGTCCTCACTGCTTGTAAAATTACTTACGCTTGTAAGTCCTCATTGCTTGTAGGATTACATATGCTGCATAGCCCCCACTAATCCTCCCCTATGGCCCCTCATCACATTGTCCTTCTCTTCCTCATGCTCCCCAACTGCCTCCCATCCTACAAGCACCCCCACTCCTTCCCCCCCTCTCTCCCTCTACCTTCCTCACTTCTCCCTCCATTCTGTCTCCTAACCTAGCATCTGCTCTTGAGCTTCATCACACCCTCCCCCTTATTCAAACAGCCCCTCTCTCTTTAAGACAACCCCACCCCCGCTTCTGTCGTACCGCCTCCGCTTTACCCTGCTGTCTACTACTCCTTCTCCTTCTCTCATCAGGTAATATCAACCCCAACCCTGGCCCCCCTCGATTTCCTTCTCACTCTGAGAGTTCCTCACGTACCTTATCTAATCTCATCCATATCCCCCTCCTTTCCACTCCCTCCCTCCCTCACTCATACCTCAATCACTCATCCAAAGATATCAACCCCAACCCTATTCCCCTCAGAGTCCAGTCTCACTCTAATATGAGATCCTCATGTAACCTACCGAAACTCATCAATATTCCCCTTCACTCCCCCTCCCTCATGTCCCTCATGGAGGGCGAGGGCGTACTCATCCAGAGACACCCACTCGTACCCTGGCCCCTCTCGATCTCTGTATTACTCTGAAAATAGGTCTTCACGTAATGGCCCCGCTAGACCTCGACCACTGTCTTACTCTGGAAAGAAATCCTCACGGAACTTGTCCAACCTTATCTACATCCCCCTCTTCTCGCCCTCCGCTCTCCCGTTCTCATGTGCCCTATGGAACGCATGCTCGGTCTCTAACAAACTCCCTTTTACCCATGATCTCTTTATCTCCAATGCGCTGCACCTCCTTGCTCTAACTGAGACCTGGCTCCCCCCAGATGATACCGCATCCGCTGCTGCTCTCTGCCACGGTGGCTACCAGTTCTCCCATACATCTCAATCCACTGGCTGCGGTGGTGGCGTTGGGCTTCTACTTTCTTCCTCCTGCCAATTCCAACCCCTTCCGCTGCCCCAATCACACTCCTCCCTTTCTTTTGAATTACACTCCATTCACCTCTTCACACCACTCCCCCTCCGAGTAGCTGTTATCTGTCGCCCACCCGACAAATCCAAATCAATCTTCCTTACCGATTTCGACTCCTGGCTCTCCATCTTTCTGGATCCCTCCTCCCCCACTCTTATTCTTGGCGACTAACATTCACGTTGATAACCCCTCCCATCCCCATGCCTTAAAGTTCCTCTCCCTCACTTCCTCGTTTGACCTTCAACTTTGCTCCACTGCCCCCTCCCACCTGCATGGCCACTGCCTTGACCTGATACTCTTCTCCAACTCCTCTCCCTCAAACTTCCACAACTCAATACTTCCCTCATCTGACCATCGCCTTTTAACCTTTAATATCCAGCTTCCATTGTCTCAACCTCGTCCTGTCTCCTCCGAGCTATTTAGAAGCCTACATAATATCGATCCCTTGACCCTCTCCTTCACAATTTCTCCATCTCTTTCAACCATTATGTCCTCCAAATCCGTCGAAGAAGCAGTATCCTCTTATAATGCTGCACTATCCTCAGCTCTTAACACTCTTGCCCCACCCACCCCACGTCCTGTCAGACGCTCTGCTCCCCAGCCCTGGCTTTCATTCACAACCCGCTATCTATGCACCTGTGCCCGCTCGGCTGAACGTGCCTGGACCAAATCCCGCTCCCATGAGGACTTCCTACACTTTAAATTCATGCTTGGCTCCTTCCAGTCAGCCTTAGAACTTGCCAAACAAGAATACTTCATCCATCTGACTAACTCCCTTGCCTCGGATCCTCGCTGCCTCTTTAACACCCTCAATTCTCTTCTCAAGGTGTCTCCGCCCCCGGTCCCACCCTCCCTTTCTGCCCAAACCCTAGCCGACTACTTCCACGATAAAATCCACAAAATTACCCTCCAATTACCCACTTCCTCACCTACCTCCACCCCTCCCCAATTCTCCCCACCATCCACACTTCTTCTACTACCCTTTTCTCCTTCCCTGCAATCTCCGAAGAAGAAACCACACTCCTTCTTTCCTCCTCCAAACCCACCACCTATTCTTCTGACCCCTTCCCCACCCACCTCCTACACCCCATCTCCCCCACCATTGTCCCCTCCATCTCTCATATTCTCAACCTCTCACTCTCCACTGCAACTGTCCCCGAAGACTTCAAACATGCTGTTGTCACACCTCTCCTCAAGAAACCCTCACTGAATCCCACCTGTCCTTCTAACTATCGACCCATCTCCCTCCTTCCCTTCATATCTAAACTACTAGAACGTGCAGTCCACTGCCGCTGCCTCGACTTCCTCACCTCCCAGGCCCTCCTGGACCCACTACAATCCGGCTTCCGTCCCCTACACTCCACCGAAACGGCTCTTACAAAAGTCTCCAACGACTTGTTCCTGGCTAAATCTAAGGGCCTCTACTCAGTCCTCATCCTTCTCGACCTCTCCGCTGCCTTTGACACTGTTGACCACAATCTTCTCCTCACCACCCTGTCCTCGCTTGGTTTCAGGGGCTCTGTACTATCCTGATTCTCCTCCTATCTCTCCCATCGCTCCTTTAATGTATGCTCTAGTGGCTCCTCCTCCTCTCCCCTCGCGCTCCATGTTGGTGTACCCCAGAGATCTGTCTTGGGCCCCCTCCTTTTCTCTCTCTATACCCAATCCCTTGGCGCGCTCTTCTCCTCCCATGGCTTTCAGTATGTGATAAGGAGAGCTGTGTGGATCGAATGGAATGGGAGAAAAGTGAGGAATACACCTTTAAAAGCAGAGGTAAACAAGGTTCCCATAGAAACCACAAGCTACTGAAGCATGCAGTAGCTAGAGCTAAGCCCTGCCCTAGCAGTGACGTAAGAGCTAGTTTGAGCCCTAACAAATCTCACATGTGCAGCAAGGAGGGTGTGGCTGGAGAGAAGCACCATTTTAAAGCTGCTTCAGATTTTTGTAGAGAGGAGCCCGGCAGAGACACAGGTACAGTCTCAGAGCTTACCAGAGACATAGTGGAGAGAGAAGGAGAAGTGGAGACTGCTGATTCTTATTCTCAGAGAGCACTGGAACCAAAGCTGATGCTTGTGCCAAAGCACCCCAGAGAGGAGAAACTGGAAAGGTTTGACTCCAGGTGGGGAAACAGCTCCGATAGCAAGGGAAGCAATATACATTGGGAAGGTATGTTTGCTTCAGTTCCTAGCAAGGGCTGTGCTGAGGACGTTGTCAGGGAGCTGAGGTTAAGCACTGAACAGAGTGCTGGCAGAAACGCAGTGAAAGCAGCTCCAAGCAGAAGTAAAAGGAATTCAAGTAAGTCCCATGAGACAGCACTAGAGGCTGTGGAAAAGCTGTTGCAAGAGAGAAAGGCTCATTCCCTAAGTAACGTGGGTGCTGACCAGAAAGAACAGTTTTTAGGAAAACTTCAGAAGCTTCTGCACAATATTAAGTTTAAACCCTGTGATAAAGGCTCCCAGGAAGACAACCCAATTGAACCTTGTGAAGACATGCAAATAGATGTTTATGAGACACCTCTTGAAAATGACGTAATTGAAATGGATTGCTCGTTTTGTAAAACAAACAGCTTGAACATGTGCTAGGCTCATGCTGTGAGAAGAAGTTTGCATAGCCTGTGTGTTAAGTTGAAAGGGAAAGAACTGTTGCTGAAAACTTTAAATTTACCTGATGTAATAACCAGCCGTAGCTGTGAAGGGCATTTATCTAGGAGGAGCCTGAGAACAGCTGCTGTGTAAAGAATATTTCTGAGTTTGATGTTTCAGCCTAATTTGTTCCTGATATCCTTTACTTTGGAGAAAGAATCCTTGTCTTGTGTTGCGCTATGAATTTGATGCGAGGAGGAAACCCAGAATAAATATCTTTGTTTGCCTTGAACACCCCTTGTGGTCAAACTACTTTGTCTGAAGAGTGATAGAAACTACAAGTCCCAGCATCCATTGCTGGAAACCAAGTCTTGGGACATTACTTAAAGGCAAATAAGGCAGCCCTTTTGCCTACCAGCCCTTGGCCTAGGCAGGGGGTCACGACAAGTACCATTTCTATACTGATGACTCTCAGATCTACTTCTCTGCACCTGATATCTCTCCAGCAATCCAGACCAGCATCTCTGCCTGCCTTTCTGACATTGCTGCCTGGATGTCTCACTGCCGCTTGAAGTTGAACATGGCCAAAACCGAGCTCCTTGTCTTTTCCCCCAATTCCTTCCCTCCTCTTCCCCCCTTCTCAGTCTCCGTGGATGGTTCTACGATCCTTCCTATCCCCTCAGCCCGCAAACTGGGGGTTATCTTTCACGCCTCTCTCTCATTCACCATACATATCCAGCTCGTAGCTAAGACCTGCCGCTTCTTTCTTTACATCAGCAAAACCTGCCCCTTCCTTTCTGAACACACTACCAAAACGCTTGTCCACTCCTTAGTCTCCTCTCGCCTCGACTACTGCAACCTGCTCCTTGCTGGTCTCCCCGCGAGCCATCTCTTACCCCTTCAATCTATACAAAATTATGCTGCTTGACTAATCTTCTGCCAGTCTCGCCATGCCCACACTACCCCTCTCCTCAAGTCACTTCACTGGCTCCCCATCCAATTCCGTATCCAGTTTAAACTTCTCCTGCTGACCTATAAATGCATTCACGCTGTGGCCCCTCAATACCTCTCATCCCTCATTTCGCCTTATACCCCCTCTCGGGAACTTTGCTCCACCAACAAACTACTTCTATCTAAGCCTTTCACTCGCACCGCTAACTCCCAACTTCGCTCCTTTCACCTTGCAGCACCTTACGCCTGGAACAGCCTACTGGTATCTATACGCCAATCACCCTCCCTGGCACTCTTCAAATCCAGATTAAAGACCCACCTCTTCACTATCGCTTTCAGATCCTGACTTCTGTCCTTTATCTCATCCTGACTCCGGTCAATTTACCTGACTCCAGTCAATTTTCATGACTGATCAGAACTGTAATGACCATATTGTACCTGCACCGACTTGACTAATGCTCTATACTGTCTCAACTAGATTGTAAGATACTGTCTCAACTAGATTGTAAGCTCGGACGAGCACGCCTCCGACGAGCAGGGACTACCTCTTGTACATATACCTGTACAGCGCTGCATGCGTGGCGCTATATAAGTACTAAATAGTAGTAGTAGTAGTAGGTTATGGGGGAAACAGTTTTAGACTGTGTGATTGTTTAAAACATCAAAATATTATTCTACATCTGTGGATTGATCTGAAGGCAGTGCTTATATTGATATACTCATTGTCATTTTTTAATCTGTTGAAGAAAACAGCTTATGTAGTGTTTTATAACTTTTCTTGAGTCAACGGAGAAAAAGGGATAAGAAATGATAAATGTATTCCTGACATTGCTCCAATGTGTTGGGCTCAACATACAGGAGCACTGTAGGCAAAGCTGTGACAAAGCGAGTGATATGTCTGGTCACTACAAAGACTTGCAAACTACTACTACTACTTATCATTTTTATAGCACTGAAGAGTAGCAAATCACCTGGGCCGGATGGTATACATCCAAGGGTGTTGAAAGAACTGAAATATGAGATTGCAGACCTGCTATTAATAATCTGTGAATTTTCATTAAAATCATCTGTAATACCTGAAGATTGGAGGATCGCCAATGTATCGCCAATTTTTAAAAAGGGTTCCAGGGGTGATCTGGGAAACTACATACCGGAGAGCCTGACGTCAGTACTGGGAAAAATGGTAGAAACCATCATAAAGAACACAATTACTCAGCATGTAGATAGTTATGGCCTAATGGGAGACAGCCAACAGGGCTTTAGACAAGGAAGATCTTGTCTTACTAACCTGTTATGTTTTTTTGAAGGTGTGAATAAACAGGTGGACAAAGGAGAGTCGGTTGATATAGTGTATCTGGACTTTCAGAAAGCCTTTGACAAGGTCCCTCATCAGAGACTTTTGGCAGAACTAAAGAGTCATGGGATAGGAGACAGTGTACTATTGTGGATTAGGAACTGGTTAAAAGATAGAAAGCAGAGGTTAGGGCTAAATGTCCAATTTTCCCCAATGGAGAAAGGTGAATAGTGGTGTACCCCAGGGATCTGTGCTGGGTCCGCTACTTTTTGACATATTTATAAATGACCTGGAAAAGGTAATAACGAGTTAGGTTATCAAATCTGCAGATGACACAAAACTATTTAAAGTTGTGAAAACCCAAGAGGATTGTGGAAAATTGCAAGAGGATCTTGATAAATTGGAAGACTGGGCATAAAAATGGCAGATGAAATTTAATGTGGACAAGTGCAAAGTTATGTACCTAGGGAAGAACAACCCAAACTATGGTTACATGATGCAAGGTTCCACATTAGGAACCACCACCCAGGAAAAAGATGTAGGCGTCATTGTGGATAACATGTTAAAACCCTCGGCCCAGTGTGCAGCGGCAGCCAAGAGAGCAAATAGAATGCTAGGTATCATAAGGAAAGGAATGGAAAATAAAACAAAAGATATTATAATGCCTCTATATCGTTCCATGGTGAGACCACACCTTGAATATTGTGTGCAATTCTGGTCGCCGTATCTAAAAAAGGATATAGCGTTATTAGAAAAAGTTCAGAGAAGAGTCACCAAAATGGTAAAGGGGATGGAAGGATACTCCTATGAAGAAAGGCTAAAAAGGTTAGGGCTCTTTAACCTGGAAAAGAGACGGCTGAGGGGAGATATGATAGAAGTCTATAAATTAATGAACGGAGTGGAACGGGTAAACGTAGATCGATTGTTTACGTTATCAGAATATAGAAAGACTAGGGGACATGCAATGAAGCTACAGGGTAAATTATTTAAGACTAATAAAAGAAAATATTTTTTCACTCAACGTGTAATCAAACTCTGGAATTTGTTACCGGAGGATGTAGTAAAGACTGTTAGTGTAGCTTGGTTTAAAAAAGGTTTGGACACTTCCTGGAGGAAAGGTCCATAAACCATTATTAAGAAGGGACCCAGGATATCAATGCTTGACCCAGTACAAGCATTGTGGAACCTGTGTCTTTTGGGGAAACTGCTAGGTACGTATGACCTAGATTGGCCACTGTTGGAAACAGGATATTGGGCTTGATGGACCTTGGTCTGACCCAGTATGGCATATCTTATGTTCTTATGTATAGAGATATGTAAGAGGCATTCCTGCTCAAAAGAGCTTACAGTCTAGTTAAGACAGGGAGTAGTGGCCTAGTGGTTGGGGCAAGTTGCCTCGGACCGGAGGGCTGGGGCTTTGAATCCCGCTGAAGGACAGCAACCCTGGGCCAGAGGGACTGGTGTTTCTAGTCCCACAGGCACTCCTTGTGGCCTTGGGCAAGCCACTTAACCCTTCATTGCCTAAGGTACAAAAACATAGATTGTGAGCCCTTCAGAGACAAGGGAAATATATACTGTGCCTGAATATACACTGCTTTGACCTTTAGAAAAGCAGTATATAAGCCTAGCTAAATACATAAAGACAGATAACATAATAACTGGGGACTAGGATATACAGTATCTAGGGGAAATGTTAAGAAAAGCATAAGAGGTGAACAGGAGACTAGGGAGATCAGAATCCAAAAGCAGTTTAAAAGAAGTGAGTTTTTAGCCTGGATTTGAACAGGGCCACAGATGGAGTCTGATGTACTGACTCAGGTACTTTGTTCCATGCCTAAGGAACAGCAAGGTAGAAAGATCAGAGTCTGGAGTTGGCAGTAGAAGAGAAGAGCACAGATAGAAAGGATTTGCCAGAACAAAAAATTTCCGGAGGAAAGGTGTAGGGAGAGATAAAAGAGGAAAGTAAGGTAGGATCAGCCGAATGAAGGCACTTATAGGTCAGTAGTAGAAGTTTGAATTGGATGCGGAAATAGATAGGCAGCCAATGAAGTTACTTGAGAAGAGGGGTGACATGAGCATAGTGACATTGGTAGAAGATTAGCTGTGCAGCTGAGTTTTGAACAAATTGAAGTGGGGAGAAATGATTCAGAGGAAGACCAGCAAAGAAGAGGCTGCAGTAGTCTAGCTGGGAGGTGACAAGAGAATGGATAAGAGTCTTAGTAGTGTGTTCAGAAAGGAAGGAACAAATTTTGCTAATGTTATAGAGAAAGAAGGGACAGGTTTTAGCTATCTGTTGGATGTGTGTGGATGAGAGGGAAGAGTCAAAGATGGCCCCAAGTTTGGGAGATGAGGAAACAGGAGAGAAGTAGAGTGATCCACAGAAATAGAGAAAGCAGGAAGGAGGGAGGTAGGCTTGGGTGAAAGATAAGAAACTCAGTTTTGGCCATGTTCAATTTCAGATGAGACCATCCAGACATTAATGCCAGAGAAGCAGGCAGAGACCCGGGCCTGGATTCCTGGAGAGATTTCAGCTGCATAGAGGTAGATCTGGGAGTCATCAGTGTAGATATGGTACTGAAAACTATGGGAGAAGATGAGTGTACCAAGAGACTGAGTGTAGAGAAAGAAAAGCAGAGGTCCTAAGACAGAGCCCTATATAAAGAGCTATTCTTTTTCTGCCATTTCTATCCCATCTACTGCTACTGCTACTACATAAACTTAAACTGTGCAACAGACAATACCCCAGCTCAACCAACCTCCCCCCGCGACCCGATCAGAATATTGAAGCAAAGTCCCGATGTACATAGTACTGTAAATAGCGCACGTTGTAAGTAGCTCACCAAGAATCTTCGACCAGCTACACACACACACGCTCTCAGCAATCAATGCATGCACACAATAGACACAGTATTTTGTTGATTGTTTGCGGTGTAGACCGCCTTGATTGAAGGAAAAGGCGGTATAGAAATCCATTTAAATAAATAAATACTACTTATCATTTGTATAGTGCTACATATACACATCTAAAATGTTATAGCCTGATTTGGTTATATCCATTCATGGGTCTCACTGAACCACATCTACTTAATGGCTACAATGTCCAAGTCCACGTCCATTATTAAAACTTCCAGATTTATTTAAGATGTTTCTACACCACCCATTGATCCATTTGAGTGGCTTACAACTAACATACATAATAAGTTAACAATTAAAACATATAACATAAATTAAAACACAATACAAAATTAAAATAAACAAGACCTAATTGGTTGACTGATGATAGAAGATGATGGTAAATGGAATTCACTCAGACGAAAGTAAGGTGATTAGTGGTGTGCCCCAGGGTTCGGTCTTGGGACCGGTACTGTTCAATATATTCGTGAGTGATATTGCTGAAGGGCTGAATGGAAAAGTCATCAAAATTTGCAACAGAGTGGATTCCCCTGAGGGAGTGAATAACATGAGGAAAGATCTACAAAAGCTGGAAGAATGGTCTAATGATTGGCAGTTAAGATTTAATGTGAAGAAGTGCAGTGGTCATGCACTTGGGAAGCAGAAATCCAAGGGAATTGTATGTGATAGAGGACAAGAGATTGGTGAACACAGATCAGGAGAAGGACCTCAGTATGATTGTTTCTGACAATCTCAAGGTGGCGAAACAGTGTGACAAGGCGGTGGCAAAAACAAGAAGGATGCTAGGTTGCATAGAGAGAGGAATTTCCAGCAGAAAGGAAGAGGTACTAATGCCACTGTACAAGTTGCTGGTGAGGCCTCACTTGGAAAATTGTGTTCAGTTTTGGAGACCGTATCTCGCAAAGGATATAAAAAGCTGGAAGCAGCAGAGGAAGGCGACCAAAATGATTTGCAGCCTGCGTCAGAAGACTTATGAGAAGAGACTTGAAGATCTAAATATGTACAATCTGGAGGAGAGGAGGGAGAGGGGAGATATGATTCAGACCTTTAAATACTTAAAGAGTATTAATGGACAAACAAACCTCTTCCAAAGAAAGGGAAGCTGTAAAACTAGAGGGTATAACATGAAACTGCAAGGGGGCAAACTGAAAGGCAATGTCCGGAAATACTTTTTCACTGAAAGGGTGGTGAATGCTTGGAATGCCCTCCCGATGGAAGTGGTGGGGGCAAACACAGTGACAGAATTCAAAATGGCATGGGACAGACATAGTGGATCCCTTTCTAGCAACAGGATAAAATCAAAATAAACATAACTATCTCTTATATCTGAACAAATAGGGATGACCTACATGGAGCGGTGGGTACACCCCTAAACAAAGGCATGGGGAGAGGTGACCTGCATGGAGCGGCAGATGGACTATACTGGAGTGGAGGAGTGGCCTAGTGGTTGGGGCAAGGTACTTCAGGCCAGAAGGTCAGGGGTTCAAATCCCACTAGAGGACAGCAACCTTGGGCTGGAAGGACTGGGGTTTCTAGTCCCACAGGTGCTCCTTGTCGTCTTGGGCAAGCCACTTAACCCTCCATAGCCCATGTTCCCTGTAAAATAGTTATCTCCAAGTTATAATGCCCTGTTCAATGTAAACCACACTGATGCAGAATAGCACAGTATATAAGAGAATGTAAATAAATATACTGGTCTTTATCTGCTGTCATATACTATTTTATTATGTTACTATGTAAATGTCAGGCACAGGAAATCATGGTCTAACCTTTGCTGCAGAAGCTAAATATCGCCGCTGCCCGGTTAACTTCGCGGCAATCCAGGCAGTCTGGATATTCAATGCTGGAGCCTAGCATTAAGTTCAGTGCTGAATATCAGGCCCATGCTTTATAAACTGGCACGACTTAATAGTATTATCTGAACACCCTTATGGCCCTCATTCTGGAATGCTGGTTGTGGGGCTGCACGTTCCGCTGGGACTTTCAGCCCCACAACCCACCTAGAGCCTGTTCCCCCACTGGCTCTCCATGTACGTCCTGAGCATCAGGATGGGGAGATCTGGCGGGGTGCGGAGAAGGGGTGGGCCAGACCAACAGGACGTATAGGGCCAATTCAGGTCATGGCTCTGTACTTCCTACCGGGCCTTCTGGGAGGTGCAGCTTAAATCACCTCTGAGGTGGTATAAACTGCACATTTCGGAAGATCAGGGCAAGGGAGCCACACACGGAGCCAGGGCCAGGCGCATGGAGGTCCCTGTCGCTCAATCCTGGCCACAGGAGGCCAGTCGTGGGCCAGGTGGTGGGGATTTGGGGGTCTGGGAATGCGGCGGTCTGGAGTGCCTGCGGGGAGGATGTCCTCGGGCCCGATTCTGGCTCCCATGGAACGTTTTGTTCCCATGTTCCAGAATTGGGTCTTAACGGCCAAGTCTTGAGCGGGGACGTCCGGACGGCCTGGACATACCTCTCCCAGAATGGGGCTCCACGTTAGCAAAAGTGATTAGTTTTCCTAACTTTCAAGGTTGATTTTTTTTTTTTTTTACATTGTACCCAGTCAGCTGCTGTGGCCATAGTTTGGCATACTGATTTATGTTGCTTTTAGCAGTGAAATAAATGCAGCAGTGCAGAAGTAAACATAACTATGCATAGTAAAATATTTTGCAAATATGAAAAGTATTTGAGCTTAGTTTGACCATGAAGTTATTTGGTTTACTATTGGCAACGTTTATTTACTTGAATCAGATATTACTTGTTGGCTAAAGATAGCTCCAGTGTCTAATCAGATTGTAGCATCTGCATTCTGCCCAGCAGAGAAAACTCATTTTCATGGTTCATAAAAATGCATTAAATATAAGACATTAAAGCTCACGTTGTATTTCTGGTTGCTTAGTGGCAGCACTCTAGCTTGCATTACTAAGCTCTATTAGCTCAGGTATAATGAACCTTATTGCATTCTAGCGTAGAAACAGATGGCTCACAGAAAGCCATTTATAATGCTAGCCTTTACTGAGACTGCAAGTTACTTTTACTGCTGAGGCTGATAGCTGTCTAAATCAATTTAGTTATCGAATAAATGGCCATTTGTAAACTTGGTTTTTCTGCTAAGTGGAATATTGTTGAGAAGGAAAATGTATCTTTCTCCCCCCTAGTTCTATAAATACTTTCCTAATTGTACTATGTGATGGAGAGAACACCTAAATCATTCAGTTGGCAAGCTTTTTATTTCTTGCCAATAATCTTTAGTAAGATTTATTGCTAAGAGTTGGAAATGAATGAGTGTATTGTTACTGAGCAAGAGTTTGTGGTTATACCCCGTACCATTTATTTATTTATTATTTATTTTATTTAACAGCTTTTATATACCGCACTTTTTTCATCAGTGCGGTTTACATTTTAACATCTTTGTACTTAAGCATAAAACATATGTCAAGTTTACAGGTAACAGGAAATGAACATGGATAACAGGGATTAAAAATAACAGATATTCTCAACTATTTACAATATATTCTCAATTGTTTGAATTCTAAAGATGGGGGTCTATGAGGTTTTGATCTAGAACGGGTAATGAAGTTTCAGGAGCTTATTTGACTAGCCATGATCGATGGTTTGTGTAGTAGGGGGAGGGGGTGGGGAGCCAGTGAATTGTGAGAAGTGTTGTAGGAAGAGGTGTGTTTTTAGAGATTTTCTGAATTGGGACAGGTCTTTTTGTGATCTGATACTAGGTGGTAGCGCGTTCCAACATCTGGGGGCGAAGGATGAGAATGCTCTTGTAGTAGTTGTTTGAGTGAGCTTTGTAAGGTCTTTTGGGACTGCTAACATGTTTTCTGTTACAGATCGTCTAGATCTGGTGTTCTGTGTGTGATGAAGGAGGTCAGATAGCGAGGATGATGAGATTTGGTGGAATGCTTTGAAGGTCAAAATGAGGGCTTTGTATAAAATCCTGCATGATAACGGGAGCCAGTGAAGATCAAATAGGATGGGAGTAATATGTTGGCTCCTTGAGGCTCCATAAAGAATCCTGGCCGCTGTATTCATGGCCAATTGAAGTGGATTCAGCGTGCTCTTGGGTAGGCCGTGTAGTACGATATTTGCATAGTCGAAGTGAGGAGTGACTAATGCCTGGAAGGTTGTGCGGAAGTCGCATGGTTCAAGCATAGGTCTGAGGTGTCGGAGTGTCCTGATTTTATAGTAGATGGCTTTTACAGTATTCTTTATATGTTCTTTGAATTCAAGCCGCTGATCAAGTATAACACCCAGGTAACGTATTGAGGTTTTGAGTGGTAGATCGGCATCTCTTGTTCTTAGAGTTGGTGGAGGAGAGAAGTCTTTGTTCCTTGTGACGATCAAGACTTCGGTTTTTTTGAAATTGATTCTGAGATTTTGTGAGAGCAGCCAGTCTGAGATTGAATTGAAGCAGGTGATTAATGTAGTGTAGTCAGGTTTTAACACGTTAATTGGGGTGAATAAGAGCACATCATCCGCGTAGATGAGACATGATGTTCCGAATGAGCGGGCGATGTTGCAGATGGGCTGCATATAGATGTTAAATAGCAGGGCTGAGAGAGAGGAACCCTGCGGTACTCCTTGTTTCTGATGGAAAGGCTGAGATGTAGTATTACCAATCCGTACCTGTTGCCAACGATCTTCTAGGTAAGATCTGCACCAGTTCCATGCCATTCCTTGAATCCCTTTTTCGTGGAGACGGGCAAGCAGTTGGTCATGGTCAACAGAGTCAAAAGCTGCTGCTATGTCTAGGAAGATCATTGCAACTCCATTTCTGATGTTGTCTGTTGTATTAATGAGTGTGTTCATTAGGGAAGTTAGGAGGGTTTCAACTCCGTGGGCTTCTCTGAAGCCATGCTGGTTTGGATCTAGTGGAGCTTCAGAATCAATGTGTTGTTGGATTTGTCTCAATACGACTTTTTCTAGGATCTTGGCTAATAAAGGAATACTTGAAATTGGGCGGTAGGAGTCTTCCTTTTTCGGATCCAGTTTGTTATTTTTCAGTAGGGGACGGATGGAGGTCTGCTTGAGGGCTGTTAGAAATATCCCAGAGCTAAGGGCCTGGTCAGCTAAGGGTGATATGTATGGGCTAAGTTCTGTTCTTAGTGTTTTGATCCAGTGGGCTGGACATGGATCATTAGGGGCGGTGGTGGCATTGATGGATGTTATAATTTCCTTGATAGACTTTGGAGTTGGAGATGAGAAATTATTGAGTATGAATTGGACGTTGGAAGGTTGTGTGGTTACACTTGTGGTTAATGTTGTGATCTTGATTGCCTTGGATTGGATGTAGTCAGCATATAGTTGTGGGTGTATAAGTTCCTGTTGTGGTGAAGAAGGCTCATTGGTTAGGGATTTTACTAGTTGGAAGAGATCTCTCGGTTTGTTAAGGGAACGGCTAAGGAGCCTTGCATGGTGTTCTTTTCTCTTATCCCAGGTTAGCTGACGATGGGATTTCAAGTAAGCTAAGTAAATGGATTGGTCGTACGGAGTTAGGGAGTGTCTCCATTTCTTCTCTAGTCTCCTCAGTTGTTGTAAGGAGGTTCGTAACTCGGAGGAGAACCATGGTGCATTCTTTTTCTTGGTAATAGAAGAGTTGGTAGAGGTTTTATCATCTGTGATGGTAGTCTGAGCTGATAGTCCAAGGGCGCTGTTCCAGTTTGATACAATATCGTCGATGTTATCTGGTATTATAGAGAGTTTTGGGATGGTTTGGGAAGTGACTGTGTCTATGTTGAATGGTTTGAATCATGTTGGTTTTGATGGTGGGTAAACATCTGGTAGTTTGTTTGGAGATTCTTCATATTAGTTCTACTCCTCACCCCACTCCATTCTTAGAGAATATGGTATGAACGGGAATGCTTGTCCTCATGAGCTGCAAGCCGGTTGGGTTTTCAAGATATCCTTAGTGAATATGTATAAGATGCATTTACATGTACTGCTTTCATTGTAACCCCGATTGGCCTCTGTTGGAAATAGGATGCTGAGTTTGATGAACTGTTGATCTGATCCATTATGGATATCCTTATGTTCTTATGACATTGAAGAAGGTTTAGAAGGAAAGTCTTGAGGATGAGACAATGATCTGCAGCAATGGAAATTCCTGAAGAAGAAGGAACAATTAGATTTTAAAAAACTTAGGAGCAGCCAAATGCATCGTAATCAAAATTCAGCAAAAAAAATTCAGAACCATAAATTTAGGGCACAGAAACTGGAGGAAGTAGTACTCAAAGGAGCTGAAGAGTTGATATGCACAGACTTTGGGGGGATAAGGCTGTAGCCGTAGCCAGAGCTAGGAGGAGGATGAAGTGCATAGCGAGAGACATAGCAGATCAAATTGGTGGAGGGGTTGTATTATATGTTAAAGAGGGCATTGAGTCAAACAGGATAAAGGTTTTGCAGGAAACAAAATGCACCGTAGAATCTCCAAATAGAAATTGCTTGTAAAAAGGAAAAGGAAATGACAGTGGGGGTGTAGAACTGTCTGCCTAGCCAGAATGAGATGATTTATTTATTTTTTTATTTATTTAACTGTATTTATATCCCGCTTTTCACCGGGTCAAAGCAGTTTAACAAAAAGGGGGGGGGGGGGAACAGTAATCAATACTTGGGGGGGGGGCTGTCACCGGGAGGCCAACATTAATGATCTGAACAGGTATTAAGGACTTAAACAATGGACATCAGTCTCTTAGGGGGAGATCTGTGGGTATGTTAAAGGGTCAGGGAGGGAATCAGTGGTGGATGTTTGTTTCTGGTCTGAGGTATTCTTTGAACAGGGTGGTTTTTAGTTGTTCTCTGAATGTTGAAGGATCTCCGTTGTTTCTGATTTGACTTGGTAGGGAGTTCCAGAGGGATGGCGCGTATAGTTCGAAGGCTCTGTTGCAGGTCCGTTGGTTGTATTTAGTTCGTTCATGGGGGATGGTGAGGGTGTTGCTGGTGGTTTGTCTGGTTGTTTTGTTGTGGGTGGGTTGGGGCAGTAAAGTTCGGAGCTGGGAGGTCTGTGTTTAATAGAGGGCTTTGTGGATAAGTAGGGCTGATTTGTATTTGATTCTTGCTTCGAGAGGGAGTATGTGCAGTTCCCTCAGGACTGGGGTGATATGATCTTGTTTTTTTGATGAAATGCTTAAATAAATTAAGGAAGCTAACAATATTTCCAACACAGTAATAATGGGTGATTTCAGTTACCCTGGTATCAACTGGGTCAATGTCATATTAGGATATGCTAGGGAGTTTCACCATGCACTGGCTTTCAAAAGCCTGAACACCATTCCATGGTAGTGGAATGAGCGATGTGTCACATCAAGAGTTCTAAGAATCATTCTTCCTTGCTTCTTGGCAAGGACTCCAGAACTTGCTTGCTTGCTGTGGAAGCAAAAACACATAATAAAAACTTTTTCAAGTACATTCATAGCAAAAAGCCTGTGAGAGAGTCAGTTGGACCATTTGATAATAGAGGGGTAAAAGGGGCACTAGCGGAGAGACTGAATGAATTCTTTGCTTCGGACTTTACTAAAGAAATTGATGTGAAGTTATCCATGCCTGAAATGGTATTTAAAGCTGATGCAGCAGAAGAATTGAAAGAAATATAAATAAACTGGGAAGATGTATTACAACTATTTGATAAACTGAAGCGTAGCAAATCGCCTGGGCTGGATGGTATACATATGATGGTGTTGAAAAAACTGAAATATGAGATTGCAGACCTACTATTAGGAATCTGTGACTATCATTAAAATCATCAGTAATATCTGAAGATTGGAGGACGGCCAATGTAGCACCAATTTTTAAAATGGGTTCCAGGGGTGATCCGGGAAACTGCAAACCGGTGAACCTGATGTCTGTACTGGGAAAAATGGTAAAAAACCATTATTAAGAACACAATTTCTGAACATGTAGTCATTTAATGGGAGACAGACATCATGGCTTTAGCCAGGGAAGGTCTTGTCTTACCAATCTGTTATATTTTTTTGAAGGTGTAAACTGAAAAGCGGCATACAAAAAATGTTAAATAAATAAATAAGAAGAGCCACCAAAATGGTAAAGGGAATGGAAGGATACCCCTATGAGGAGAGGCTAAAAAGGTTAGGGCTCTTCAACCTGGAAAAGAGACAGCTGAGGGGAGATATGATAGAGGTCTATAAATTAATGAATGGAGTGGAACGGGTAGACATAGATCGTAATTGTTTATGCCATCAAAATGTAGAAAGACTATTGGACATGCAATAAAGCTACAGTGTAACCCATATAAGACTAAAAGAGAAAATTTCTTTTTTTTTTTTAAATTTTTTATTTATGCAATTTTACAAACATCGAGCAAAAAAAATGTAAGCGAAAATATTTTTTCACTCAATGCGTAATCAAAATCTTTAATTCGTTATCAGAGGACGTAGTAAAAGCTGTTAGTGTAGCTTGGTTTAAAAAAGGTTTGGAAAAGTTCATAGAAGAAAGGTCCATAAACCTTTATTAAAGGGGACCTGGGAAATCCATTGCTTGTCCAAATACAAGCATTGTGGAACCTGTGTGTTCTGGGGAAACTGCTAGGTACTTGTGATCTAGATTGGCCACTGTTCAAAACAGGATACTGGGCTTGATGGAGCTTGGTCTGACCCAGTATGGAATGTCTTATGTTCTTATGAACTCTCGATGCTTTTGGGCGTCATTGTTTCAGGCATGCCTGATCACTTCTAGGATTACTTCTTACATGCTCTACATGGGCATCTATCTCAAGGATATCTCCAGGGATATGGAGAACCTTGCTCCTATTCTTTCTGATGACAACAGGCCTGTATTAGGCAAAATCAGAATACATCCAAATTTCTTACCAGAGCATCTTTCAATGCTTTTGAGTCATCCAGCAAGGCTTCAGTAGTCTGCATCGGTGCTCACAGAATGACCTGGCTCCAGGCATCTGACCTTGAACAGTGGGTTCAAGATAAATTAGCCAATATCCCCTGGTCTGGGGAGAACCTCTTTGGAAAGGGTTGGTGAGAGAAGGCTGGAGAGATTGAGACAGATGATCTCGCCATCAAACGACTCTCCAGAAAGACTTCAGACTCCTCTAGAAGAAAGACTAATCCAAAGAAATCTTTCTATCCCAAAAAGAAGAGATAGTATCCTTCTTATCCACCTGCAGCAGCTTACCAACCCCAGCAACAACAGCAGAGACAACAAGGCCCTCGCCAGTCCAAAAAGCCTAAAATGCCTAAATTACAACCAGCTGCAGGGCCACCGCCAGCACCTGTTTTTTGACTCCTTCCTAGAGTATAGCTATTCTACCTCTGCAGGGCCTCCAATCCCTTCACATAGCAGATAGACTCTGTTCCTATGCCCACAGGTGGCACTTCATCACATCAGAGGTAGTAGGCTCTCAGCATCGTCCACTACCTGCACAAGGGATTATCCTGCAAACCCCTTGCAGGCCAATCTCCTATTCCTTAGCGTCCCTCCAGGCTAGTCCTGAACCTTTGGGTCTTGCTTCTCCTCCAGCAGCTTTGGAGACTGAGAAACATCACTTCTTTTGATGTCACCGGTATAAGTACCTCGGATCCGCCTCCTGACATCAGTATTCTCAGTCTCCAAGCAGCTGGAGGGCTGGTGAGCCCTGGGTTAGGGCTCACTTAGAGGAGCAATTAAGCAGTGAGGGTTACGGTTTGGAGAGTTTTGGAAGGCTTAAGTTCTGCTGGGGGAAGTGTTTTTTGGGCAGTCACTGTGCTGAGCTGCTTATTTCTGCCTTTGTTTCAGCTGTCAGTTCTCTGCTTCCTCCTCCCCCCCCCCTCCCTTCCTATCGCTCTGCCTTGCTGTTTTTTGGGGAGCCTGATTAGGGAGAAGTGCTGGGGGGTGGTGCTGCCCTCCGGTTCCCGAACCCACCAATTTGGGTGAGAAACTGGCAGAAGGAGTCACAGAACAGACGGGAGCAAGCCTGCTAGTCATTGGCCGAGGTTTGATGCCGGCGGGACTTGGCAGGCTGTGCTGATGGCGGAAGACTGTGCTTAGCCCCAGGCGCCGAAGCCGCGATCACGGCTGAGCGCAGGAGGGCTGGATTCCGCAAAAAGAAGTGCCTAGGACAAGGTAAGGGGCCGGGGTCGTTGAGATTCTCGTTTGATCAGTGTGGGGATCTCGGGCTGCGTGTGTAGCCTGCGGTAGGCCACGCTTCGGGGAAATCGCACGTGCGCGGGAAAGCCTGCCCAGACAAACGGCAGGGTTTTTTCTCGGCCCGTTTTCAGTCAGGAAAGCCTCGAATTTCATTTTGCTTTGTGGAAGTGAGGTGTAGGCAGTGAGGGGAAGCCCGCTCTGTGTAAAAAAAAAAAAAAGGGTTCATTGTATGGTTTTGTCGGCAAGGGATTTGAGACAGGAGTGAAAACTTGCCATTTTTCTGGTTCAGGCGGCATGCCGTCTAAATCTCTCTGTTTGCTGTGTGGCTCCAAGAGAGGGGCTGTTTCCGAAACAGGGGTCTGCAGAAACTGTTTTAGGGAAGCAGTTTCCATGGAGCAGGGGCTTGCAGAGAGTGGTGAGAGCCCTAGGAAAGGGCTTCTGACCTCTCTGAGCCAAAGGTGTTGGGTGAGCCCTCCCTGGAGCCTGTGGCGGGGCCGTCTTCCCTTCAGGGGAGCCAGGTGTCGCAGGGGCAAGTCCCAGGGGGCTTGGAAGCAATCTTTTCCCTGTAATTTGTATCTCTCATTCAACATGCGTTTGCAGGGGCGCAGTGTAAGCCCTCCTCTAGTCGGCAGAGGGGAGTTTGGGGGAAAAGCGCCCGGGTACCCCTCTAAGCTTAGGGGGATCAGGTATTCCAGCGAAGAGACTATGGACCGGGAAGGAGCCGTCAGGTCAGTCCGTGTCCTCAGAGGCCGTGGATTTAGAAGACCTGGGGCAGGACTTAGAGTTAGAGGAGGAATTGGAAGAAGGAGAGATTACAGAGCAGGATGACCAGGCCCGAGTGGTTCAAATTTTTAGAAGGGATGAGTTACCGGCGCTCATATCTGAGACGCTTAAGGCGCTTAATATGCCAACAGGGGGTCCGGCAGAGGAGGCCGAGTTGGAAGACCCCTTGTTGCATGCCTTTCGTAAGTCGCAGAAGGTTTTTCGTGTGCACAGAGTGTTTAAAGAAATGATAAAAGGTGAATAGGATATGCCGGAAGCTGGGCTAAAGGGATCCAGGGTTATGTCTCGGCTCTATCCTTTAGCGGAGCAGGATCGGGAGTTGTTGAAATCTCCTAAGGTGGATGCCTCAGTGTCGGCAGTTACGAAGAAAACTACTATTACGGTTGAGGGGAGTGCTGCGCTGAAGGATGCACAGGACAGAAAATTAGACACCTTGTTGAAGCAGGTCTTTGATGTTAATGCGCTGTCCCTCCAGGCGTCCATTTGTGGAGCTTGGGTAGCCAGGGCTTGCCTGCGTTGGGCTCAGGGTCTACAGTCTGGGCAAGCGGTAGATTCGGCGGCCGACGCGGCCAGGATAGAGACAGGGGCAGCTTATCTGGCTGATATTCATTATGGTCTCGTTCGCGGTTTGTCCAATAGCATGGCTTCAGCGGTAGCGGCCAGGAGGTATCTGTGGTTGTGGAATTGGGCGGCGGATACTTCTTCGAAATCTAGACTTAGCAAGCTGCCGTTCAGAGGGAAGCTTCTGTTTGGTGAAGACCTGGAGAAGCTCGTGAAGGATTTGGGGGAGTCGAAAGGGGGCAGGCTCCCGGAGGATAAGCAGAAGCAGGGTCGCTCGGGTCCGCCAGTTAAAGGGCAACAAAGGGAGTTTCGGCGGTTTTGTTCCCCTAGATTTGGCCAGACACAAAAGGGGCGGTTTCCCTATCGTAGCCAGGGGTTTCGAGGCTTTAGAGGGGCGAGCAGAGGGTTTGCGTCCTCTTCAGCCTCCAATTCCCGAAAATCTCAATGAAGCCAGGGGGGTCCAGGCGGGGCTGGTGCCGATAGGGGGTCGCCTGCGGAAATTTTATGCTGCCTGGACCCAGATCACGTTCGATCAGTGGGTGCTGGAAGTTATCCGAGAAGGTTATGCCTTGGAACTTCAGCGTCCAGTGACCAATTCTTTCATGCAGTCCCCGTGCAAAGCACTGTCCAAGTACGCCGCGGTGGAGGAGACCCTGAACCGTCTGCTTTCCCTCGAGGCAGAGGTCCTAGTGCCCCCAGACCAATGTGGCTGCGGTCGATACTCCATTTATTTCGTGGTACCAAAGAAAGAAGGAACTTTTCGGCCGATTTTGGATCTGAAGCGCGTAAATCGCTGTCTAAGGGTGTTTCATTTTCGGATGGAGACATTGAGGTCAGTCATGGTAGCAGTGCACAAGGGCGAGTTCCTTACATCGCTCGATTTGTCGGAGGCGTACCTGCACATTCCCATTCGGCAGGAACATCAGACGTTTTTGAGGTTCACGGTTCCGATGGGGCACTTTCAGTTTCAGGCTTTGCCGTTTGGCCTGGCGACAGCGCCGCGGGCCTTCACCAAGGTAATGGTGGTGGTGGCCGCGGCTTTGAGAAGGCAGGGAATCCTGGTGCATCCTTATCTGGACGATTGGTTGATTCGGGCAAAGTCCAAAGAGGAGAGTAAGGCGGCCACGGGCAGAGTGGTGGCGTTCTTGGAGAGCCTCGGTTGGGTAGTCAATCGGGCCAAGAGCAGGTTAAGGCCTTCTCAGACCCTGGAATATCTAGGGGCATGGTTCGATACAAGGGTTGGAAAGGTGTTTCTACCGCAGAGTCGAGCGCAAGGTTTGAGGCGTCTGATCCGCAAGTTTCTACGCAGCAAGTGCCCGACGGCCTGGCACTACCTGCAGGTGTTAGGCACCATGGCGGCGGCGATCGAGGTGGTGCCCTGGGCGAGGGCACACATGAGACCTCTACAGAGAGCGTTACTCCGACAGTGGTCCCATCAGAAGGACAGTCTTTCTCAGTGGTTACCCTTTCAGCCGGGGACGCACCTCTCTCTGCTATGGTGGTTACGGACAGAGTCGTTGGAGAAAGGGAGGCCGTTGGAGGTGCCGGATTGGGTCCCCCTGATGACGGATGCCAGCCTTTCAGGTTGGAGAGTGCACGTCCAAGGCAGGTTCGCTCAGGGGGTGTGGTCCAATCAGGAGAGGACGTGGTCCATCAACCGGTTGGAATTGTGAGCGGTGGTTCTGGCGCTAAGGGCGTTCCGGGAGTGCCTACACGGGAAGGCCGTAAGGGTATTCTTCGACAATGTGACAGCGGTGGCCTATATCAACCACCAAGGGGGCACCAGCAGTCAGGCACTGGAAGCCGAGGCCGACCAGTTGTTCGTGTGGGCCGAGAGGCATCTGTTGGCGGTGTCAGCGGCGCATGTAGCAGGAGTGGAGAATGTAGAGGCCAACTTTCTCAGTCGGGTAAGAGTAGATACGGGGGAATGGGCCCTTCACCCGCAGGTGTTCGAGATGTTGATTCAGCGGTGGGGCACCCCGGTCATGGATCTAATGGCAACCTTTCAAGCCGCAAAGGCCAGTCGGTTCTTCAGCAGAAGGCGGGAGAGGATGTCGGAAGGCCTGGATGCCTTATTTCAACCGTGGCCGGAGGACCGTCTGCTCTATGTGTTCCCGCCGTGGGTCTTAATACACCGGATTCTACAGCGCATCGAGCTTCACAGAGGACCAGTGATTTTAATCGCACTGGATTGGCCGAGGAGACCGTGGTATGCAGATCTGGTCAGACTCCTGGGGGACAAGCCTTGGAAGCTGCCGGTTCAGAGGGACCTCTTGCTGCAAGGACCTCTGTTGATGCCTCAGGTGGATCAGTTCTCGCTTACGGCTTGGCTATTGAAAGGGCAAGGTTGACAGCGAGAGGTTATTCGACAGCAGTGGTGTCCACGTTGTTGAAGGCTTGGAGGAGATCAACTTCTTTGGCGTATGTTCGTGTTTGGCGAGTATTCGAGGCTTGGTGTGCGGTCCACAAGGTTACAGCCTTACAGGCTTCGGTTCTGCAGGTACTGGCGTTTCTGCAGGATGGATATGAGAAGGGATTAGCGGCTGCTTCTCTGAAGGTGCAGTTGGCGGCGTTGTCTTGCTACCGCGGTAAGATACGAGGTCAAGCGCTTGGCGGACACCCAGATGTCAAGCGGTTTTTGAGAGCGGTAGTGCTGTTGCGCCCGCCGTGTAGGCAGCTAGTTCCGAAGTGGGATTTGCGTTTGGTTCTGGAAGTTTTGGTGCAAGTGCCGTTTGAGCCTTTGGCGAGGGCGTCGTTAAAGGATCTGACCTTGAAAGTGGTGTTTCTGGTAGTGATTGCTTCAGCCAGGAGGATTTCGGAGTTGCAGGCTTTATCCTGTAGGGAGCCTTTTCTGGTTTTTAGCGAGTCCAAAGTGGTGTTGAGAACGGTGCCATCCTTTTTGCCTAAGGTGGTATCGCCGTTTCATGTGAATCAGGTGGTGTCCCTGCCGGTGTTTGCGGAAGGCGGGGAGGCTACCGCTGGTCAGCAGTTGCATAGATTGGACATTAGGAGAGCTCTGAAGAGGTATTTGAAAGCTACCACTTCGTTCTGGCATATGGATAGACTGTTTGTATTGTTTGGGGGTCCTACCAAAGGTCAAACTGCATCGAAAGCTTCCATTGATAGGTGGCTTAAGGAGGCGATTGCATCGGCATATCTTTTAAAGGGTAGACCAGTTCCGGCAGGTTTGCAGGCGCATTCGACTAGAGCGCAGGCTACGTCTTGGGCGGAGCGTTCTTTGGTTCCGGCGGTAGAGATTTGTCGGGCGGCTACTTGGTCGTCCTTGCATTCCTTTATCAGGTATTACTGGCTGGATTTGCAGGCACAGGGAGATGCCTGTTTTGGATCGTCAGTGCTTCAGGTGGGGTTGGCAGGTCCCTCCCGTTGATTCTTTGCACTGCTCTGTTACATCCCCAAAGGTTCAGGACTAGCCTGGAGGGACGCTAAGGAAGGTGAAATTAGACTTACCTGCTAATTGTTGTTCCTTTAGGAACTCCAGGCTAGTCCTGTATCCCTCCCTGATTTTACGTGGACTATCGCCTGAAGCAGTGGATGTATGACAGGTAAGCTTCTCGGGTGGTGTTCCCGAGTGGAGTCCGTAGGGGGGAGGGGTTTGTAGGGGAAGTATAGATACAAATACTCTATTTCTTTTCTATCAGAATATGGGGATCTCAGCACATGAGATGATAGGTATGGGGGACACAATATTTTCTGCATAGTGTCGCCACTTTTAGGTTTCTTATCGGTTCCGTTGAGTATAGATTGTTAGAATTACTACTTAATTGTTGCTCTGGTGAGTTTGCTTTGTCAATAGGTTACTGATGTCAGGAGGCAGATCCGGGGTACTTATACCGGTGACATCAAAAGAAGTGATGTTTCTCAGTCTCCAAAGCTGCTGGAGGAGGAGCAAGACCCAAAGGTTCAGGACTAGCCTGGAGTTCCTAAAGGAACAACAATTAGCAGGTAAGTCTAATTTCACCTTAGTAGAGGTGGCCACCCTGTTAGCTCAGGGGGCCGTAGAAAGAGTTCCTCCCACCCAAGAGGGCAGGGGCTTCTACTTGCCTTACTTCCTTATCCTAAAGGAGACAGGAGGGTTTAGGCCCATTCTAGATCTAAGGGATCTCAATAAATTCTTTGTTCGAGAAAAATTCAAAATGATTTCCCTAGGTACACTTCTGCCATACCGTCACAGAAACAATTGGCTGTCTCCTCTAGACCTCAAGGAGGCATACATACACTTGTTGATCCATCCTCAACACAGACAGTATCTGTGTTTTTGGTTCCAGCAAACCCATTACCTATATTGGGTGCTCACCTTTGGGTTAGCCTAAGCACCCCGAGTGTTCACAAAATGCATGGCAGTGGTTGTAGGCTACCTGTATGCTTTAGGGGTCTTTGTCTTCCCCTACTTAGATGATTGGCTAATCAGGGGAGTCTCCCCAGAAGAGGTAAAACTATCTCTTCATTGCACCATCACTGTGCTCCAAAATCTTGGATTCATCTTAGACTTTCCCAAATCACACCTGGTGCCATCCCAGAAGCTCAAATTCATCAGGGCACTTCTGGACACTTGTCAGGCCCAAGCTTTCTTTCCACAGCACCGCTCTGCCCATCTTATCAAGCTGGTCCACACTATAAGAAGTCACAGTGCCGTGACAGCTCTAGAAATGCTATGCCTTCTTGGACACATGGCCTCCATAGTCCATGTCATCCCCTATGCTCACCAGCCAATGCGGTAAGCCCAATGGACGCTTTCATCTCAGTGGACCCAATCAACTGGGCATCTCTCAGACAAGATTTGCATCACTCCTCCTCTTGTCATCTCCCTTCTGTGGTGGTGCTCCCCTCAAAAACCTACTCGGAGGGTCACCTTTTCAGATGCCTCTGCTTCAAAGCACCCTGGCAACAGATGCTTCCAAACTAGGGTGGGGAGCACATCTTGATAATCTCACTACACAGAGGCAATGGACACAACAGGAATCTCAGTTGTAGATCAACCTCCTGGAGCTTCGTGCTCTCATGAGTTCCTGTCAAGTTTTTCAACCCCAACTTTCGGTCAAACAGGTCTTAGTCCGAACAGACAACCAGGTGGCCATGTTCTATGTGAACAAGCAGGGGGGAACAGGATCTTATCCCCTCTGCCAAGAAGCCATTCACTCTAGTTCTTCATTGCACACCGCATCCATCTCAGGGCAGTGTATTTCCCAGGCAAACTCAATCTCCTTGCGGAAAGACGAAGCCATGTCCTGCATCCACACAAATGGACTTTGAATTGGGAAATGGCAACTTGGACCTTTCACATGTGGGAGACCCCCAGGATAGATCCGTTTGCCACCCAGGAGAATGCACAATTTCTGCTGTTTTGCTCAAGGCTTCCCTCCCGGCACAGCCAGGCAGCGGATGCCTTCTTTCTCTATTAGGGAAAGGGATTACATTATGCATTCCCGCCCACCCCCTTAATACCCATGTCCTTATCCAAGCTGCAGACCGATCGGGGCTCCATGATTTTAATAGCCCCTTACTGACCCCGTCAGCCATGGTTTCCTAGCACAGATTCTACTGCTTTGCCTATCACAGATTCCACCTCTCAGTCTGGGACATGTGCCCAACCTCCTCTCACAGGATCATGGGATGCTTCTCCATCCCAATCCCAATCTCACAGCATGGCTGCTGAGGGCATAATCTTTGCTGACCTCGACCTTCCTCAACAGGTCAAGGACATCCTACTTCCAATGCCACTGCCTTTAGTAGAGCTAGTGATAACCTCAAAGAACTTTATGGTTCTATAAAATGTATTTCTTGTAGAATTTTACTTTTCTATCTGCAATTTGATATTTGTCATAGAGATTACTAAACCTGGAAAGGGATGAAGATAAATGTTTCTAAATTCAAGAACATCAGATGAGGGTTTCTATCAACAGTCTTTACTAAAGACATTTTGAAGAACATACAAAGAATAGTCTTTCAGATAATCAAGCCTAATTTAGTTTTGTTTTCAGAGCAATAAATTGCTGGTTGCATGTTGTATTTCATCTGATTGTGTTCCCACATTCCTGCTCTCTGCAATTTGATTGGTGACATATTATGACCAGTAGGTTTTTTACACATCTGTTGTAATCCCCCACCCCTTCATGTCAGTTCTGTCACTCCCACACACTGGATCATGTTAATGGCTAGCAAACCTGTTGTTGAAAACATGCAATATTTCTAAAAATTCTTTTTTCTTTACAATGAATTCTAGAATGCCTAGAAACCCCTTAAATAGTAAAGATGCAGACAGATGTTCAATGCATAATGCTTTGTTGCTATATAGCAGGCATGTCCAACTGGTAGATCGTGATCTACCTGTTGATCGTGGAGGGGTCAGAGGTAGATTGCCAGCCCCACTTGGCTCCATCTCTCCAGCAGCTTGCCCCATCGCTAGGAGAGAGCTCGTTCCGGCAGGTCGTCTGCCGAGGGCTTGCTGCCACTGCTGATGCTTTGCCTTCCTTTTTTCCCTGCCTGCAGGTGTATTGGGGGCGCTTGTTGTTTTTGTGCCAATAGTTTGTGGGTACCCCAGGGGGCCGCTGCCTGCGCCCCACAATGAGACACCACAGGCCCGGCGTCATACCTGGTCTCCTGCCTCTCAGAATCACCCATTCCTGCCCCCGCCCCAACACCCCTCAGAAGTGTGTTATATACTGGGAAATATCCATTCGCTCAGGCTTTACCTACCATATGAGTTGTGTCGTGTGCTGGTCGTTGGTCGCTTTATAGTTCGCTTTCATTAAACGTTTTCGGGCAGACACAACAGTGTCAAGAATTTGGTGATTTTGGCAGGCTTTTCCAATTTTGTTCTAACTTGCCTATGCCTTGCCTTCGAATTGGTTCAAACCACTGTGACTTTTGCTTGCCTCTGCAATTTTATTTTGCCTAGCCTTTGCGTTGATTCTACACTGCAATTTTATTTCGCCTTCTGAAAAACAAAATTTGGATATTGTCCCAGATGGTCCTGCGTATTAGGAAAATGATCAAAAGTGTTGTTTGCAAGGTCAGTCATAATTAGCTCAAATTTGCTCTTGTAGGATGAAACTGTACTCATCATCTCGCCAATGCATTTTGTAGTTCAAGGTTCATATCACTTAGTTCGCCTGTAAAGTCAGCGAGAAATGCCAAATCACATAACCACTCCTCATCTTCCAACTCTGCTTGGTCATCTCCCCTCTCCTTCAAAAAACTTATTTCATTCAGCAAATCACAAATTCTTTGCAGGAATTTGTGCCTACTTAGCCACCTTACATCTGTGTGCAAAATGATTTCCGCTGCCCCTTCATCAAGAGTAAGATTGAAAAGCCGTCTTTGATCTTCCACAAACTGAATTTACAGTTTTGAAAGTGATGCCACGACAGTCTTTGTATTCAGTCTCTTGCTTGCCAAAACTTACTGGTGAATGATGCAGTGGTAAGAAACGAGAAGTATGTGATAGAAATCTGTTCTGTTATCCAGGAATTCGAAAATAGATTCTGTGACTTCCAAAAAATTGGAACAGTTCTGGAGTACTTGTCATACCCATTCAAAGTAGATGTGAACATTAAAGAAACTGCAGCTACTATCAGTAAAAATTACTCTTTGAACAAGCCATCTCTTGAAAACAAAATATTAACCCTTAAAAATGACATTTTTCTCAAGACCCGTGCTGAGCAAGAATCGTTTTGGAAGCTAGTGCCTAGAGACAAATTTCCCAACTTGAGAAGATGCAGTGAAGCTGTACACTCCTGTTTTGGTTAAACTTATTTGTGTGAATCTGCGTTTTCCCATCTGAAAATGACAAAGAGTACACAACGTTCCAACTTGACAAATGAACATCTCCAGGATTCCCTGAGACTGGCCCTCACGCAATATTCACCCAACTTCAAAAAGCTGGTGGATGAAATGCAGGCTCAGATGTCTCACTAATGAGCAAGAGCGAAATATTAAAGATTGTGCAAAATCAGCCTGGATCAATATTCAACCTAAATTTAACACAAATTACTCAATAAAAGTTAAAGAAAGTTATTAGGACAGTTAAAGAAAGTTATTACTCAATAAAACTTTAAGAAAAAATGTACTTTCCATTTCCCCTCGCAGTTCTTACTGGATCTTCATCTCTCTGTTTTGTTTTTGCTTAATTTGCTTAACAGCTGATCACATCCAAGTAAATGACAGAAGGTTCATTAAAAATGGGGGGGAGGGAATCCTCCAACTTTATTGGGTTAAAATTTAATTTGAAACTAATTTGAAACTTAATTTTCATGGTGGTAGACCACCGGCACTTTTGGCCGGAAAAAGATCATGACCTGTTCAAAGTTGGACATGGTATTAGGCTTCACATTAGAATGTATCATCCAAAAAAAGGATCTAGGAGTAATCATAGACAATATGTTGAAATCCTCTGCCTAGTGTGCAGCAATGGCTAAACAAACAAATAGATTGTTAGGGATTATTAGGAAAGGAATGGAGAATAAAAAGAGAATATTACATCTATATCTTTTTTGAGTACTCTGTGAATTTCTGGTCATCACATCTTAGAAAATATATAGTGGAACTGGAAAAGGTATAGAAAAGGGAAACCAAAATAATAGAGGATGGAATGACTTCCTTATGAGGAAAAGCTAAAAAGGTTAGGACTCTGCAGAAGAAATGATTAAGGGAAGATATGATAGAGGTCATGGCTGATACTACCATTAGATGAACCAGGCGGTTGCCTAGAGCACTGGCTCTCTGGGTGTGCCCATTGCTGTTACTGTTGCCCTTTTCTGGGATCAACAATGGCGGCAATAGCTGCAAACAGCACTGCAGCTTTTGCCTTCATGCTTCAGCACTATGGGAGTGTTTGCTTCCGCCCCTCTATGATTCTCTATCCCTACTTCCTGTTTGCACAGGAAGTCAGTATTGGGCATCAGAGAGGGGCAGAAGCAAACAGCCCCATGGCTCCAAAGCTTGAAAGTAAGCATCGTGGAGCTGTTTGCGGCTATTGCTGCTGTTGTCAATCAGGAGAGGGGTGGCAGGGGTGCCGTGGCCCTGATAGAGGTCTATAAAATCATGAGTAGAGTAGAACATGTAAGCATGAATAGATTGTTTACTCTTTCAAAAAGTACAAAAACTAGGACATGCCATGAAGTTACTAAGTAGACATTTAAAATAGATCAGAGAAAATGTTTTTTTTTACTCAATGAACAATTAAGCTCTGGAATTCATTATTGGAGGATGTCATAAAAGCAATTTAGCTTAGCTAGGTTTCAAAAAAGGTTTGGACAAGTTCCTGGAGGAAAAGTCCATAAACTTATTAAAAAGGAAAACCTGGGGAAAGTCACTGCTATCCCTGGGGATAAGCCGCATGGAATCTATTTACTCTTGATAATCCTGCCAGGTACTTGTGACCTAGATTGGCCACTGTTGGAAAAAAAGGTACTAGGTTTTATGGACCTTTTGCCTGGCTTAGTATGGAATGTTCTTTAAGAACTTTGGTGTTTACATTCATCTCAGAGCAATTTTTATTAACTAGTACAAAAATGCAAACAAATTATGTTTAACTTAAACACACTGCACCTTAATTCCATTACGGAATATATCTGTAAAACAGAGCTCTTTTTAGATAGGAAACAAGGGCCTCAAAATACCTAACAACAAATAGGTAGGCAATTGCAAGAACATAAGAAGTGCCATACTGGGTCAGACCAAGGAACATCAAGCCCAGTATCTTATTTCCAACAGTGGCCAATCTAGGTAATAAGTACCTAGCAGTCTCCCCAAAACACACAAGTTCCACAATGCTTGTACTGGGTCAAACATTGATATCCTGGGTCCCTTCTTAATAATGGTTTATGGACCTTTCCTCCAGGAAGTGTCCAAACCTTTTTTAAACCCAGCTACACTAACAGCCTTTACTACATCCTCTGGTAACAAATTCCAGAGTTTGATTACACTTTGAGTGAAAAAATATTTTCTCTTATTTGTCTTAAATAGTTTACCCTGTAGCTTCATTGCATGTCCCCTGGTCTTTCTATATTCTGATAACGTAAACAATCTACGTTTACCCGTTCCACTCTGTTCATTAATTTATAGACTTCTATCATATCTCCCCTCAGCCTTCTCTTTTCCAGGTTAAAGAGCCTTAACCTTTTCAGCCTTTCTTCATAGGGGTATCCTTCCATCCCCTTTACAATTTGGTGGCTCTTCTCTGAACCTTTTTTTTTTTTATTATTATTTATTTATAAAATATTTCAACAATACAAAAGGAAATTTTACAAACAAAAATAACCATACAATTATACAGCTCCAAAATATAATAAACATGCAATAGTCCACATCAAGGGGTTGCTTAACTAAAATGAAAACAAAACAAAACAAAAAACAAATGGTCCCTGGTAATATTATGAAAACTCCATTTTTACATATCGATGAGCCTGAAATATACAAAGAAAAATAAAGAACCACTAAGCCTTACTGTCTAAAAAAGCAATAAACTGTTCAACTTCTTGAAATATATATCTTTTCCCCTGAAATACAACATGACACTTACAAGGAAATTTTAGGTAAAAAGACGCGCCAAGAGCCAAAACCCGTGGGTGCGCCTCCGAAAAAGACTTATGGCGCCTCTGAGTCTCCCTAGAGACATCAGGGAACATTTGTATTGTTTGACCACAAAATTTCTCGTTCTTTTTTAAGAAATATGCATGCAAAACCCTATCCTTATCTATCTCTGAAACAAAATTTACCTAAAGGGTAGCTCTGGAAGGTATAACATCGCTATCTGATTCAATAAACTCCGAAATATCTAGAGGAGAAGAGGCAAAGTGCTCAAACTGAGCACCCATCTCTCCTTTTTCCCCTCCTTTATCCAGTTTACCTTGAGGAACATAATAAAGTTTAGAGACATTGATTACATCTACTTCATTAAACAATAATATCTCCTTAAAATATTTTCGTAAGAGAGTCATAGGAGACAGAAAATGAGTTTTCGGAAAATTCAATAACTGAAGGTTCTGAGATCTCAACGAATTTTCCAAGAACTCATGCTGACGATGCAAAAAAAAAAGTAGTCCAACGAAAGTTTACTGCAAGTATCTTTCTGAGACAAATTTTTGGACTCCTGAATGTCCATCTGTTTTTCCATTGCTAATACCCTGTCCTCATGATCTGAGAGTTTCAAAACCGACTCCTTAAAAAAATCTGAAACTTTCTTCAAAGAAGAACCTAGAGCCAGTTCCATACGTGAGACAATCGCCCATATGTCCTTTAAGGAGACATCAGAAGGCGGAGTATGAACATCCGAAACTGAGGAAAAGGTAATCACAGTAGGCAAAGGTGGCGGTAAAGCCGCACCCAAATCAATATCTAAAAAAGAAAAGGCAGTAAGGCTGTGCCGGGATCGGCTATCACCGATTCCTTTAACGGAGAGGCCTCACCAGGCATTTGTTTAAACTCAACGATGGGCGGAGTTGCACCAAAGTCGCTAGAAGAAGGTATAGAAGAAGAAGTACTCACTGCCGAAATATCCGCTCCTCCGTCCTATTGGACAGGAGCTGAGGAATCGCTCACTTTCACATGGGCATCCATCGGGCCTACGATCTTAACCGCCTTCGTTTGAGCAGCCCGCGGGTATTTCTTTTTCCGTTTCCCCATAACAGGGACAACCTCCTCACACCTATGTATGCCGAAGGGACATGGCCTGTCCCTTTGGTCACGCCCCTTCGGGCACGCCACCAGGGGACGCCCGTGACTGCATCCCGCAGTGGGGCAGTTGGATTTAAAGCCCTCAATGATACCTGCAGCCAATCAGTGCAGCCGCTAGTGCCAGCAACCATTCAGGTATGTAGTCCAGGAAATAATCAGGAAACGAAGCACCTCAGTGTTCCGTGGTGGGGCAATTGGATTTAAAGCCCTCAGCAATACCTGCAGTCAATCAGTGCAGCCGCTAGTGCCAGCAACCATTCAGGTATGTATTCCAGGAAATAATCAGGAAACGAAGCACCTCCCTCTGAACCTTTTCTAATAACGCTATATCCTTTTTAAGATATGGCGACCAGAATTGCACACAATATTCAAGGTGCGGTCGCACCATGGAACGATTCAGAGGCATTATAATATCCTTTGTTTTATTTTCCATTCCTTTCCTTATGATACCTAGCATTCTATTTTCTCTCTTGGCCGCCGCTGCACACTGGGCAGAGGGTTTTAACATGTTATCCACAATGACGCCTAAATCTTTTTCCTGGGTGGTGGTTCTCAATGTGGAACCTTGCATCGTGTAACGATTGTTTGGGTTGTTCTTCTCTAGGTGCATAACTTTGCACTTGTCCACTAGCACTCCTTGTGGCCTTGGGCAAGTCACTTAATCTTCCATTGCTCAGAAAAATCCAAGTTATCAATGTCCCTGTTTAATGTAGATTACCATGTTTAAGTTACAATGTAAACTGCTTTGATTGAAATGATAAAGCAGTATAAAAAACTGTTAAATAAAATAAAATAAGAGATTTCAGGTGCAGAGAGATCGATCTGAAAGTCATCAGCATAGAGATTGTACTGAAAACCATGGGAGGAGATGAGTGCACTAAGGGAATGAGTATAGAGAGAGAAAAAGACAGGGCCCTGGGGTACGGGGTACACTGACTGAAAGCAGAATAGCAGTAGAGGAGGATCTGCTGTTCCTCCCAGGGGCTTTCCCTGCTAGTTGTCCTTCTCTTCAGGGAGGCCAGGCCCTGCTCCTCAAGAGAGGTAGAGCCAGCAATGGAGGCCCAGAAGGAGCCATGAGCCAACTGATGTTGAAGAAGCAGGCGGTTCTGAGCCCCAGTCATGGTCACACAGCTGGAATCTTCAGCTTACAGAGCTAAAGTGAATGAGGAAAAGGCGATGAGGAAGGAGTAGGGGGACGAGAGCGAGTGCAAGAAAATGAGGAGAATGCAAGAGGATAGCAGGATACAAGGAATCAATGCAAAGGGAAGTGCAAGGGATAAAGAATCCCACATATCCATCATACGTCCTCCTCCAGCACACTCACATCTCTGACACAGCATCTTCCATGTCCATCCCCCCATATACATATACCCCCACACATCCTCACAAACATCTCCTATACCACCTTATACATGCATCCCCCTGAGACACAGGCATATATACAAATACTGCACTCCACCCTATGTAATGACATCCCACCCTCAAATTCTCATAGAAGAACAACTAAACTCTCCCAGTGGTGATAAATATACACATTGTCCCACTAATATACACACTCACCCACATACACACTTCCAATGTACTGTAATAGCGAAGGGCCCGCAACCCCAATAATACCCAGAGTCAATGGACGAGGATTCAACTCCCTTTTATTGTATATACAGTCTCAGCACTGGCATACAAAATGTCTGAGCCCAGAGCTCAGAAAAATGACAGTTTATATACCTTTCTTCTCCAGTCTAATACAGGCAAAACTTCTCATTGGTCCTGGTCTTGGTAGACATAACACTAAACATAATACTTCTGCTAAAGTATACAGTATATTTCGCTACTCTTGCAAGGTCAGTTAGCTTGCAAAGATAGTGGAAGGCATATCAGACGCATTCTCATCAAAAGCAAAACAAAACAAGGCCAAAGAAAGCAAGGCTAAGACGTATCTCTAGCCTTGGCTCAAAACACTAAACAATCTTCATAATGCTAGACAAAACATTCTTACACTGTTCGGCTTCTCTGCTATATTTTCATCCTAATTACGAGGTCAGTGCACATCTAGCAAAGATACAGTGGAGGACATTCCTACTAAAGCAGACATCTGGCTTACCTAAACAATAAACAGTAAAAGTTTTAATTCTCTTATCTCTAGGAGAGCAGAACATGTTATCAAACCAGAATAGAACGGTATTTCTTTCTAACAGCTAACAGCAGTCTGTAATCTTCCTCTTTCTAACAGCATTCTGTAATTTTCCAAAATCAGCAATAACATTTTAAAGCAGGAGAAAAGGGCTTCAGACCTAGCTCTGCTACATACTAGGCCATCGCCTATCACAGTACCACTGGTCACTATTCATTCCCCATACTCTTTATCCCTACCATCCTACACGTCCTCTGATACTCTACTGAGATACATTTCACGCTGGCTGTTTCAACAGAGTTTTCCAAACAGACATGCCTGAGTCTGCGAATGGAAGAAAGGGAGAAGCACTATTATATAACACTCAACTTGTTTTTTTTTGGGGTAGCCATAATGCTTCCACCTCATCAGGGGCTGGTAGAAGATTTGTTGTGCTATCAATTGTTGTTGCTCAACCTGGATTTTCTGTCAAATAGTCTTCTAGAAGTTAAAGATCAGGTGAATATTAGAAGGAAAGTGAGTGGTGGATGTAGGGGATTTTGCTGTCCAAAGGAGCAAGGCACGTGTGAGGGGATCTCCATGACTTCATGTGCAAGAACTTTTATTTCTCATAGTTCAAAGCAATTTATCTTAAAAATAAACAATTCTGTATCTTGTTGCAAGTAACAGTCTAACAAAAACCTCCCCGATTTTCTAAATTAGCAACAACCGCAGGCCAGCCTGAAGCAAACATTTTCAGCTAGAGAAAAAAACGCCACAGTGTTCCCAGTCTTTGACTGAGTGTATCTTTAAACCTGGCTTCAACACTGTTATGGACTTTTACCTCTCTCTCTCCCCCTTTCTCTGTGTGTCTTCTCTAAGTAACAGGCTTTCCCTTAGGAAGATCAGTTCTATTAATTCACACTTTTCCTAGAATGCTGTACCAAACCTAGTGCATGGCTATCCCCATGGGTCATTTTATTTTAGGTAACCTATTCTTGCCTGAGTTATCTGGTAGGGCATGTACATTTCTTAATAGCATGATCAGAGTAGTTTTGGCCAGGGTATGCTCATGCAAGTAAAATTGAATCAACCCCTGTTTTCTCTTCTCCTAGTTTAGAGGACTGTATTTCTAATCTAAATTGGTATCTCCATCTTTAACATCTCCAACAAAAGCTGAAGGGTTTATCAGCTGATTTTTATCACATCAAAAAAGTAATTTTTGAAGCATCTACATGTTGAAATAGTGGTATTTACATGTGTACGATTGCACACACATGTAGATTTTGATTTTCAGAAAACAGTTATTTCCATGAGTAGATGCCCCAGAATGTACTGTAGAAATTTCAAGGGAGTATGGTTTGAGTGGGTTGAAAAATAGTTTGTATTGTTCCCATTTTAGAATAGGAATGAACCACGGTTGTCAGTCTGAAAGGCTGGGGGATCCACTGTCTAGGCCAGATGGTCCAGGGTCTTTGGTCCCCTCAGAAGATCTCATGGCCAGTCAGTCAGTTGGAGGCCAGAACAATCTGTCTGGCCCTAGTGAAATTTCAGTCCTTACTAGAGGGCAAGGCAATACACATATTACTGGATAATGCCACAATGGCATAAGTCAACAAGCAAGGAACCTGAAGCTCTGGGTGGTGCTCAAGGTGGCTGCCCTCTGTGCTTGGTTGGAGGAGCATCTGATTTCTCTGTCGACACTCATTATGTGGGCTACCAACAGATTGATCAGGTACTCCTCTGCCCTTTGCGCTTAGGAGGAGGAGCACCTGGTCACTCTTTTGGCAGCTCATATAATGGGTGTTGTCAATGCTCAGGCCAACTTCTTGAGTTAGAATATGATGGATCCCAGAAAATGGGAACTAAGCTCCACACATTCGGCCTAAAAGTGGGAAGGCGAGGTCTTCTGGTGTTTGTTCTGATGGACACACAGGAGAATGCCAAGGTAGGAAACTTTTCAGCCACAGGAGGTTCCCTCAAACAGTCAACTAGGAAGGGCCTCTATATGTCATCCCCTCATGGCCCTTGGTGAGCCACCCCCCACGTAGGATTCAGTGTCATGCGGGCTCGATGATTTTCATGGCCTCAGACTAGCCACACAGGCCATGGTATTCAGACCTAATGATATGTTAGTGGGGTCCCCATTCTTGTTGCTTCAGGAGAATTGCCTTCTTCGGCAAGGGCTCTGGTGTTCTAGAAACATAGAAATATGATGGCAGAAAAAGACAATATGGCCTATCTAGTCTGCTCCTCCATATCAACCACTATAGTTCCTTTTTTACCTTTAGAGATCTTCAGTGTTTGCCCCATGCTTTCTTGAATTCAGATACTGTCCTCCTCTTTACTTTCTCCACTGGGAGACTATTCCACACATCTACCACTCTGTCCATAAAGAAATATTTCCGCATATTACTCCTGAGTCTATCACCTTTCACCCTCATCCTTTATCCCCTCACTTTCCTCCTGTGCATTTATATTTATGTTTTTTAATTTTTGATTGACTGCTCTTCATGGAAATAACAGAGTGGTATACAAAGGTTAAAAATAAAATAAAAAGAAGGGATGAAAAGAATGCCAAATAGAAGGGAGAGAGTTAGGGTAGCTATGAAGATGGGAGATTATGGGCTGTACTGAAGAGGTGAGTTTTCAATAGTGATTTAAATTTAGGATATGATTATTCCAAGGGGAGGCCAGGAGGAAGTATGTTCCAGGAGGCAGGAGTGAGAAAATAAAAGGCAGACGAATGAGTAGTTTCATGGTGAGCCTGTGTTACTGTAGTGAGTTGAAGATGGCTAGCATGGATGCTACGGAGGGAACAATGTGAGTAGAGAGGAAGAAGAAAGTCAGAGAGATAGCGGGGAGAGCCAGTGTGAAGTGCATGATGAACCAGTGTTAAAAGTTTGTATTGCAAGCGATTTTGTATGGGGAGCCAATGGTACTGAATTAGAAATGGAGAAACATGATCATAACAGGAGGCATGGGCAAGGATACGGACAGCAGTATTTTGAATAAGTTGAAGTTGACATATTTGATACTGGGGGAGACTAGGAATAGATGATATTATAGTAGTCTATTCAAGAGATAGCAAGGGAAAGGAGGAGAGTAGCAAGGGAAGAAGGAGCCAGAAAGGGATGAATAGTGCAAATTTGGCATAATGCAAAGAAGGAGCGGAGAACCAGAGAGGATAGGTGAGCATGAAATGGAAAAGAGAAGTCAGGGGTGACTCCAAAGTAATGGAAAGTATCGACCAGAGGGATGGGAGTACCAAGTAAGGAGGGCGCAATAGCAAGGGAGAGGCGTCCCTTATGCTGGTTGCACAATTAATGTGAATCATCCTGTGCTTACTGTCATGGCCCTGTGCTAGCTGGCAACTTGCGTCCCAGTACCCCTTCAGTGCATGCCACAACATGCGCTGGCAGCTAGTGCCTATTAGTAAAAGACCCCTTAGTGTCTGAAACCTTTACATACAGATTACTCTTGAGAAAGACTTTAGTTGAAACACATACTGGCCGATCATCTCTTCCTTCTGTAAGCTCCCCTGAGAGATCATGATGACTTTTTTCATAAGTCTAAATTATTATCTGATACACTTGTTTTTTTACATAAGGATTGTCTTAATTTTTTATTATCAGTTTTATTTGAAAATGCATATTTAAAAAGTTGAGAACGAGGGATTTGATCCAAGATGGCCACTGCTTAGCCAACTGCCCTGGTAGGTGAATGTTTCACCATGCCAAAGAAGAAGGGTAAACTGCAAAAAGCCCCCTGTGCCCATGGATACTTCCTCTGATTTGCCTCTAATTTGTGTGCTTGGTCCTATAGACACGTTTGTGGCTCACCCTCGGAGTCTTCATCATGAACCTGACATTTCTCTAGCTGTGTCGACACCGGGGCTGGTTAGCCCAGCGTCTTCCTCAGGGTACGAGTTATTGCCGGGTCTGCCTCCTTCTCCTGTGCTCCCAAGCGAGTTCCTGCAGATAGATGCCTCCAGGGATGCCAGCCCTAAGCTGGGTGCGGATGCTGCCCTGGGAGGGGGCAATACATCTGGTGCAGGATAGGCTTCTTCGCCATGGGAAGAGCATGGCGGCATTACAACAGAAGCTGGGAGGAGCCTTCTGCAGCATCTGGATCGGAGTTGGTGGTGGTTTCTGGCTTGGGGCAATTCCGGATTCACTTTAGAGACTATATGGAGCACTATAGTGAAGCTTGGGGAAGCTTTTGTGCAGCTGTTGAACCAGATGGCTGGTCAAGTTCGGAGCAATACTGTTCTTTCTCAAGGTACCATACGTGAGTTGGAAATGATGAAAAGTGAAGTTGAAAATTTGAAAGTAAAGGTTCAACAAGTTGTAACTGTACAAGTTGGGTTGGTAAAGGATCTTACTGCAATAAAGTTTAAAGAGGAGCTTCTGGAAAATCAAGTTTGTTCTACTAATAATTTGAGGTTAATTAAGAACCTTCCTCTAGAAGGCCATGTCACAGCTCACAATGTGAGAGCCATGGCAGCCTCTATGGCTCATCTTCACTTTGTGTCTAACGACGACATCTGTCGAGCAGCTACTTTGGCTTCGGTTCACACCTTCACAGCCCATTACTGCTTAGATAAGGACTCCCGCCGGGATGCCTTGTTTGGTCAGGCTGTTCTTCAACACCTGTTCCATACTTAATCAACTCCTACCCACCATCCCTGGTAGGATGCCAGAGATCCATGGAGGGAAGTGGTGCCCTTTCACAAGGGCACACAACTTTCTGGGGCCATCTCTCTGGCATCTGCAGCTAGGGAGTCCCCATATGTGAAGGCTATATTCCTGCTTGTTCCTGGAGATAGCATAGTTACTCACCTGTAACAGGTGATCTCCGGGAACAGCAGGAATTTAGTCTTCACAACCTGCCCACCTCCCCTAGGAGTTGTATATCCCTCTTTCTCTCTTTCCCTCTCTCTTTTGTCTCAGCTATAAACTCAACTGGAGAGGGACAGTTGGGAAAGGCTGGAAGGCAGCATGCAGGCGCTGTGGGATGCTCCCAAAAGCTTTCCTATTGAATGTTGGGGAGCGTTCCCGCGCAGGCTCCGTCGGTACCAACAATACCCATATGTGAAGACTAAATGCAGTGGAGGAGTTTGGCCTAGTGGTTGGGGCAAGGTACTTCAGGCCAGAAGGTCATGGGTTCAAATCCCACTAGAGGACAGCAACCTTGGGCTGGAAGGACTGGGGTTTCTAGTCCCACGGGTGCTCCTTGTGGTCTTGGGCAAGCCATTTAACCCTCCATAGCCCATGTTCCCTGTAAAAATAGTTATCTCCAAGTTATAATGCCCTGTTCAATGTAATTTCAGTTTGTTCAATGTAAACCACACTGATGCAGAATAGTGCAGTATATAAGAGAATGTAAATAAATAAATTCCTGCTGTTCCCAGAAATCACCTGTTACAGGTGAGTAACTATGCTTAATTTTGGGATTTACCATCTAGTATTTCATTAAAAAATATTGGAAATGCCAGTCCACATGGTATTGAAAGACGAAAATGAGGAGTAGCTCAAATAATTCCAGATGGATTATATTCATAGGTATGCATTAGCTCTAAGAGTACCACACAAATGCATCATGTAAAAGAGACAAAATATATACTGTAGACAGAGTAATGTTTGGCATATGCTGCCATGACTGAAGAAATAAAAAATCTTTAAAGCACTTGCAGTTATGACCAGAGCTTGAAGTGCTAGGTTTTTATGTTGCAGGAGCTACCCAAAGAAACACATAATTGTTGAATGACACCCTGCCACCGAACTTAGTTTACACAGAAAACGAGCATTTGCAGTTAGCTGTCAAAGGCCTGTTTTTATAGTTAGAATTTTTCTTTGTTGCATTTGCTTTTCTCCATCATTTTCCACACCCACGTAAGTACCACTGTATCTCAAGTACCTTGTAATGATTTTTAATGGAATGGCACAGAAGGCATGAATCATTACATCTATTTTTGTTGATAAACCCACTTTATATTGAGAATTAGAAAATCAGTCAATCATTATCACCCATCTGTAGAACCCTTTGGTGATGCTGCCGGGAATTAAGGATTTCTCTGCAGCTGAATACTTTTTTTAAAATTGCATGCAGCTCATAGTTGGACCATAGTAAATAAAATAATACATGGTGACCGTAATTGAGACGTTGAGGTCAGGCAGCACTCGATTACAACAATATTTTAGAAATATTTTTGCTAAAGTTGGAACCATTTCTACAAACACAGAAGGAAGTGCAGGGACGCACAGGGATTGTTGATAACCATGTGCAGCAGGAGAAGCCATTGCAAAAATATACACTTGGGAAACATTGATGGAGAGAAACCAGCAACTTACAGATGTAAGTGCCAGCATTTCACCATGTGCACCTCGAAATGTAGGTTCTTACACATGTATCTCATGTAAGAATCTACATTTATGGGTACACATATACGAGATACACGTATAAGAGCCTACATTTATAGGTGCACATTGTGAAATGCTGGCACTTATATATTTAAGTTGACGGTTTCTCTCCATTAATGTTTCCCACATGTATATTTTTGAAAACGGCTTCTCCTGCTGCACATGGATATCAATCCCTATTTGGCAGGAGAATACACATGTATCTCCCTCACTTGGTTGGCAGCTTGTCTTGCTGTGAGGACCTGTGTGCACCAGTGATGCTGAGAGCTAAGCTATCGGTAGCTTAACTACTGGCAGGGTCTCCCAAGATGGACAGGTCTCAACTGAAGTGTCAGATTAAGACAAACCACACATCTGGGCAGCAGCAAAATGGAACATTGTTAGCGGTGGAGGATCACATTTCTGTGACAATGGCAACAATACTAGAATTACCCTTGAAAAAATTGCACTATAGTGCTGGAAGATGAGACCCCCAGGTCGGAAGGCACTCATCTGGAGTGGAGTGGAGTGGCCTAGTGGTTGGGGCAAGGTACTTCAGGCCGGAAGGACGGGGGTTCAAATCCCACTAGAGGACAGCAACCTTGGGCCGGAAGGACTGGGGTTTCTAGTCCCACAGGTGCTCCTTGTGGTCTTGGGCAAGCCACTTAACCCTCCATAGCCCATGTTCCCTGTAAAATAGTTATCTCCAAGTTATAATGTCCTGTTCAATGTAATTTCAATTTGTTCAATGTAAACCGCACTGATGCAGAATAGCGCGGTATATAAGAGAATGTAAATAAATAAATAAATAAATAAATCTGGCTACTGTGGATGATCTGAAGACTTTTCAGAGTAAGCCAGCATTTATGATGTGGTCGGATCAAAGCCCTCGGGTCATCTGACTGCTGATGTAGCTGCGTATGAAAGGAGAGTCAGAAGCTGCAAAGATGTCTTACATATTGGGACATGGAATGTATGAAGCATGAACTAAGGGAAGTTGCAGGTGATCAAAAATGAAATGAAACATGTACAACTTGATCTGTTAGCTGTCAGCGAAATGAAATGGACTGGCATTGGGCACTTTGCATCTGATGATTATATGGTATACTATGTGTCAGACGGCTGCCTGGGTGAGAATCTTCACACTCTTGGCAAGTGCATATTTCTATATGATTTGCAAGGTATTGTGGGCAATGTAGTTCATTCACACCAGACACAGCTGCTGACAATAATTTAGTTGTGCTCTTGGGTAAAGCCAATAAGATATTTATTTATGGGGTTATTTCTCCCAACACAGATATGCTTGGTAGCACATAAATTAGGTTACTTGCTTTCAGTGTTAACTTGGAAAAACAAAGTCAAAATCAGGAAAACAACAAATGAAAAGCCACGAAGCAAGAAACAAACTGTTCTTTTCAGGTTAACTTCTGATTACTTCCCACATAGATACAGAAGTGATTCTCTCCTAGCTCACAAGCAATTAGGTAAGGCTTAATTGCTAGCAGTTATCCAACTGAAACCCCTTAGCTGGCTTGCTTTCTACTGTGTGGGTCAAATCCCGCTTCAGGAGCTTTTCTGAGTAGATTAAAGAACAAATTTGTATTTCTTTGTGATGGTTGCTGTACTTTATAACAGAAAGTTACCAACGGAGTTTAGATAGAGAACAGTCCATATAAACAGGATCTTCATCTGCTATTATTCCCCCTTGTTCAACAAGCATGGGTTCAATATCATGAATTGGCACAGATGAATCTCTCAATGGAGCACTTTCAGGAGAATACTTGTTTCCCTGCTGTCTTTCAAGCTTATAGCTAGGGCATAGATCAGTGTTCATACCTGAGCTTCCATTGCTGTTAGAGTTTCTCTCTATATAGCCTGGCCAGTATGTAGTCCAGTTCTTATGTCCAGCCTACCAATCCAGATCCCTGGACACTGGATCTCTCTTCACATACCTTCTGGCACAGGTCTTAGGATCCCTTCCACGTGCAGCCTTCTCCCTCACAGGTAGCGTCTGGAGATTCCTAGCTCTGCAGCACCATTCCTCTGGCTTTCCCCAGTCCAATGGTGTATGCTGGCCCTTGAAATGCCTCCCAGTATACGTACTGCTTTGGACTCTTCTAGACCTCTCAAAGGCTTTTCTCTTCCTTCTTCCAAAGGGTCTCTTTCTCTCTCTGTCCGTCCGGTTTGGCTTCTGCTTCTGATGATCCTTCAGATGAAACTGATGATCATTCTCTGGATATCCAAGGTGATCATGAAGATGGTCATCTGTAGAATAAACTCTACTCTTATTCTGCTTAGATGAGTGCTCCTCCCTAACACAGCGCAGCTGTGCTGAATCAGGCCCTGCCCTTTGAGATGAGTGCTTAGGGATTACCTCATAGCCCTCCTGATTGAACACACGTTTCCCCACTTCAGCTCCTCTAATGGCTTTTGGAAACCTGGTGCATTCTGGGACTGGTAGTCTTTTATGGCAAAATTCTGTTTTCTTATTTCTACCAGAGCTGACAGGTTGCTTGTTCAGAGTCACTTCACCTTTCCTATAGCTCCTTCCTGAGCTATGATAAGCTTCCTTATCACATACCCCCCTGCTTAAGTTATTACGGACTGGTTTAACTGGTGAAACTTCTTTCCTACAGTCCGTAATACCTACGAGAGTGTTATCATTTTGAAGCTCACTTACTTCCTGACTGGCTTCAGGGTCATTATTATTTACAGGCCTCTCCTTCCAAGACTTAAGTACATTAATATGGTAGGTCTGCCTACGCCCTCTTGCATTTTCTACCATATAAGATACTGGGCTCACTTGTTTAACAACCTTCCATGGCCCTTTCCACTGTACTTCAAATTTTGGAGCTGTACCTGCTACTTGAACCAAAACCTTTTCACCAATGCTTAATTGGTGGCTTTTGGCCTTCCTATCATACCACCCTTTCTGGCGCACTTGACTGTCCTGCAGGTTCCTCTCAGCAACCTGCGACGTCCTTTTCAAATGTGCTCTCAAGTCACGTAGAAACAGTGGCACCTGCTGACTTCCTGGTTCAGGATCAATCCATTGTTCCCTCAAAATGTCTAACAAACACCGTGGAGCCCTACCATACATCAGTTCATATGGGGTTACACCTAGGGACACCTGAATTCTTTCCCTGCAGGCATACAAGGCAAAAGGCAATAACATATCCCATTCTTTTACCTCTCCTGCTAACCCCCTTCTCAACATTTGTTTGAGAGTTTGGTTGAATCTCTCCACCAAACCATTTGATTGTGGATGGTAGGCTGAGGTTTTTACGTGATGAATGCCAAAGGCATCCCAGACCTGGGCCAAATATTTGGATACAAAATTGGACCCTCGGTCAGTCAACACCTCTCTTGGGAATCCCACTTCTCAAAACAATTTTACTAGCTCTAAAGCTATTGTTTTTGCAGAAACATTCCTCAATGGTATGGCCCAGGGAAACCTTGTTGCCTGATCTACCATAACTAGGATGTATTGGAAACCTCGGGGCGTTTTGACTAATGGGCCTACAATATCCATGGCAATGCGACCAATTGGGTCTGTAATAATTGGCATGGGAATCAATGGCACCACCGGTGGGTGAGCCGCTGTAACTCGCTGACACGCTGGACATGCAGCACAAAACTGGGCAGTTTCTTTGAAAATACCTGGCCAGTAAAAACGCATAAGTATTTGATCCAGCGTTCCTTGCATCCCTTTATGACCTCCCACTGGATGATCATGTGCTAGTCTAAGTACTAGCCCTTTGAAAGTTGTGGGTACCACCAATTGTTTACGTATGGTCCCATTCCTGGGGTCCTGACTCTCTCTATATAATATGTCATTATCTAGTCTGAATCTGGGCAACTCCTCCCTGACCTCCTGAGCATACTTAAAAGCCCGGGTGAGAGCTTGATCAGCTCGCTGCTCTTGTGGAAAGTTAGGAAACTTTGCCACTAACTCAGCTGGCACCCAGGGTAAACTTTGACCAGCTAACATCTCAGCCCTACCCTGTGCTCTGCAAAGTCTCTCACGCCGATTTTGTGCTTTCAACTTTCTTACTTTACCAGATGATGGGGTTATTAAATCATCATGAGAGGGTAAGTCTCCTAATAACTCTGCCTGCTCCCCCTCCTCCTTCTGCTGGCTCTCTATCTTAGCCTGCGAGCGGGTGGATACAAGGCCCCTCTTATTACCCATAGTTTGGCCTTCTGGAAGCTGAACCATCTTTTTAGCTAGGGACTGAGGACTTCCAAAGAAAGGCCCGGGAGCTATTTCCATTATTAAACCTTCTCCCTCCTTCTTTCCTAGCCCTTCCACTAGACCCTGCTTAAATCTTGGCCAGTCCTTTCCTAGAACCAAATCAAAGGGTAGCCTAGGCACCACTGCTACCAGGACTTCCTCTTGTTCCCCCAGGCACTTAACCTTTAGCCTATAGGTGGGATGTGATGTTGCAGCACCATGAATGCACCCGATGTGAACTTGGCTTTCAGGGGTTCTAGGCACAAATCCTTCTTGGGCCTCTATTCTCTGCCAAAGCCTTTCTGACATCATACTCTGGTCTGCCCCAGAGTCTAACAAAGCATTTATGGTAATTCCTTGCACATCAACCATCAAAAGAAATCCTTCTTGGGCTGTTCTAACTCCACACCCATTAAGCTAGTGTGTGACTGGCATCCTTTTTCTAAGTGTCCCCATTTTCCACACTTGAAACATTTCTTTTCACTCCCCTGTGTCATCTGGTTTGGCACAGTACATTTATTTTCAGAAATACTTTTAACTATTTTCTTTTCTGATACAGCACATCTTGCCTCAGCACCTATCTTCAGAGGGCCACCCATTCTATGGCAAGCCTGCGTGGCTCCCAAGAATCTCTCTGCTAGCATGGTCGCCTCTCCAAGAATTTGGCAATTTTGCTGTATAAGGAAAGTGTGCATATCTTTAGGCACCCCAGACATAAATTGTTCAAGCATTATAATATCTAATAACATTTCTACCGTCTTTTTCTCAGGTTCCAACCATTTTACAGCTAAACCTCTGATTCTCTGACTCAGAGCCCTGGGTGTTTCACCGACTCTCAATGTAACAGCTCTAAACATTCGCCTATACTCTGAAATAGACAACCCTAGGCGATCTCTAATAGCAGCCTTTACATCCTTATAATTCAAAGCCTGGGCTGCTGGCATTGCTCTGTAAGCTGCAAGTGCCTCTCCAGTTAATGAGGCTGCCAACCTTACTGCCCACTGGGTCTCTGGCCATGCTAATGCTTGTGCCACTCTTTCAAAAGACTCTAGAAAATCATCAACAGTATCATCTGGAGTTAGCTTCCCAAAACTAAATGCCCCAATTCCTTGATTGAGTCCCACACTGTCCACATGTGGTGTACCAGTATTTACTGCTGGTCTTGCATCTGTTCCACTTTGGCTCTGCAGCTGAACTAGGGCTTGCACCAGATCAAGCACTGACTTCTGCTGGTCCATTAAGGCTTTCATAGCAGTGTCCTGAGCCTGCTGTGCTAGCTCCTGCTGCCTGCTAAACTGGGCTGCCATCCATTCAGCTAGTTCCCTTGGATCCATCTTGATCCCTGCAAGAAACAAAGAAAAAAAAAAACAAAGTGCACCTCCTTCCAAACAGGTGTGTCTTTTTCTACTTTTTTTTTTTCCAATTACCCCTGTGCCTTACTCCCATCCACCACTAGACATGCCCAGGTACTTATTACCTTGTCTCTGTGATGAATCCAGCTCTGCACAGGGTCTTTTCCTCCTGGGACATCCACTTCTCCTCCAAAGTGCAGTTGAGGGAAAATCTTTTTTTCCAGCTTTAAACTTGAACTGTAGTTGTAATCCTCAGCAAGTAAATCCCCTTTTGTGCAAAAACAATCCGAAAAACTACGCCATTTGTCAGACGGCTGCCTGGGTGCATATTTCTGTATGATTTGCAAGGTATTGTGGGCAATGTAGTTCATTCACACCAGACACAGCTGCTGACAATAATTTAGTTGTGCTCTTGGGTAAGGCCAATAAGATATTTATTTATGGGGTTATTTCTCCCAACACAGATATGCTTGGTAGCACATAAATTAGGTTACTTGCTTTCAGTGTTAACTTGGAAAAACAAAGTCAAAATCAGGAAAACAACAAATGAAAAGCCACAAAGCAAGAAACAAACTGTTCTTTTCAGGTTAACTTCTGATTACTTCCCACATAGATACAGAAGTGATTCTCTCCTAGCTCACAAGCAATTAGGTAAGGCTTAATTGCTAGCAGTTATCCAGCTGAAACCCCTTAGCTGGCTTGCTTTCTACTGTGTGGGTCAAATCCTGCTTCAGGAGCTTTTCTGAGTAGATTAAAGAACAAATTTGTATTTCTTTGTGATGGTTGCTGTACTTTATAACAGAAAGTTACCAACGGAGTTTAGATAGAGAACAGTCCATATAAACAGGATCTTCATCTGCTATTATTCCCCCTTGTTCAACAAGCATGGGTTCAATATCATGAATTGGCACAGATGAATCTCTCAATGGAGCACTTTCAGGAGAATACTTGTTTCCCTGCTGTCTTTGAAGGTTATAGCTAGGGCATAGATCAGTGTTCATACCTGAGCTTCCATTGCTGTTAGAGTTTCTCTCTATATAGCCTGGCCAGTATGTAGTCCAGTTCTTATGTCCAGCCTTCCAATCCAGATCCCTGGACACTGGATCTCTCTTCACATACCTTCTGGCACAGGTCTTAGGGTCCCTTCCACGTGCAGCCGTCTCCCTCACAGGTAGCGTCTGGAGATTCCTAGCTCTGCAGCACCATTCCTCTGGCTTTCCCCAGTCCAATGGTGTATGCTGGCCCTTGAAATGCCTCCCAGTATACGTACTGCTTTGGACTCTTCTAGACCTCTCAAAGGCTTTTCTCTTCCTTCTTCCAAAGGGTCTCTTTCTCTCTCTGTCCGTCCGGTTTGGCTTCTGCTTCTGATGATCCTTCAGATGAAACTGATGATCATTCTCTGGATATCCAAGGTGATCATGAAGATGGTCATCTGTAGAATAAACTCTACTCTTATTCTGCTTAGATGAGTGCTCCTCCCTAACACAGCGCAGCTGTGCTGAATCAGGCCCTGCCCTTTGAGATGAGTGCTTAGGGATTACCTCATAGCCCTCCTGATTGAACACACGTTTCCCCACTTCAGCTCCTCTAATGGCTGTTGGAAACCTGGTGCATTCTGGGACTGGTAGTCTTTTATGGCAAAATTCTGTTTTCTTATTTCTACCAGAACTGACAGGTTGCTTGTTCAGAGTCACTTCACCTTTCCTATAGCTCCTTCCTGAGCTATGATAAGCTTCCTTATCACATATGTTGGAAATGAAAGACAAAGAAGAAATGGGGCTGCATTTGTAATCAAGAAGAAACATGCAAGAACTATAATGAAATACAATGCAATCAATGAACATTTAATTTCTATTTGTCTACGAGGAATAACCATCAGCACAACTATAATTCAGGTATATACCCCAACAACAGCTGCAGAAGAGGAAGAAGTAGATCATTTCTATGAACAAGTACAAGCTGACAGAACAGGCAAAATGGATATCCTGATAGTCATGGATGACTGGAATGCAAATGGCAATAAAGAAGAAGGCAAAGTGATTGGAAAAATATGGACTTGGCAACAGAAATGAAGCTGGAGAAAGACTGATAGAATTCTGCAAGACCAGCAATCTATTCATCTCAAACACCTTCTTCCAGTAACACAAGCACCGACTATACACATGGATTTCATCCAATGGATTGTACAAAAATTAAATTGACTACATCTGTGGAAGTCAATGATGGAAAAGTTCTACAACATCAACAAAAACAAAATCTAGAGCTGACTGTGGCACAGATTACCAACTACTAGTATGCAAACTCAAGCTAGAGTTGAAAGAGAGCAAGCCACTCATGAATGTGACAAAATATGACCTTGAGAATATACCATTGGAATTTAAAGATTGCCTACAAAATTAATTTGCTGCTTTAGAAATAAATGACAGAGCTTCAGAAGAGCTATGGGATGACATTAATAAGATTGTGTTGGAAGAAAGTGAGGTCTCTACAAAAGGTGAAAAAGCAAAAACAGCCAAAATGGATGACTGAAGAAACTCTGAAAATTGCCCAGAAATGCAGAGAAGCTAAAGCCACAGGAGAAAGAGAGGCAATCACAGAACTCAGCAGAGATTTCCAACTTGCAGCAAGACAAGACAAGCAGTACTACAACGACGCATCAAAGGAAATAGAATTAGAAATTATTAGAGGAAGAACAAGATTGGCTTTCCTAAAGCTACAAGAGTTAAAGAAATAATTCCAGCCTCGAATTGGAATGCTACAAGATGCTCAAGGATCCATGTTGAATGATGCTGAGAAGATCAAGAAAAGATGGAAAGAATATACAGAGTCATTATACAATAAAGTTCAAGTGGACTAACAGCCTTTTCAACCTTTACCTTATGATCAGAAACCATTGGGGATGAAAGAAGAAGTTGAAGCAGTACTGAAAGCCTTATCAAAGAACAAAGCATTGAGCATTGATGGTATTCCCATTGAAGTATTACAACAATCAGATGCAGCTGTTACCATACAAGTCTCTGCTAGGTAATTTGGAAGACAAAGGGGCATGTTTACTAAAATCCGCAAAATAGCGCGCCGCAAAATAGCGCACGGCAACGCGGCACTGAAACGCTCAGAAACGCGTTTAAACGCCCCGCACACGTGCGTGTCACCCCCGCACAGGTACGCGGCTCACTAACGGGCCCCGTACAAGTGCGGGCCCGCAAATGTCCGATAGAGGCGTGGAACGGCGAAAGGAGGGCAGAGGAAGGCTCCGGAGGGGCGGAGGGACGGGGTCAATGGGTGGAGAGTGGGAGGGGAGAGGCTCCCCGCACAGTATCGGGCCCGAATTTGCATGTAAAAACTACCGCGAGTGAAACACTCGCGGTAGAAAGCATTTAAAGGGAAGAGAAACCATTTACGTCAGCAATGTACAGGAAAACCGGGGAAACCAGCAAAACGTGAGCAGTGTGATATATGTGCACAGCACAAAAGTGAAAATAAAAATAGAAAATGACCACAACAGAACTATTAAAAATAGTAATTCAGCTGGGGAACAGTTATAGTGATGGGCAAATACAGAAATCACACCCAGCAAAGCTCCAGAAAAAAGAAATGAATTTTGGAAGGGTCTACTGAGAGGAGACTCTTCCAAAAAACATTTCCACGTTTTGGAGCTTTCCTGGGAGTGTTTGCTATGGTTGCCCATTAATATCACTGTTGCCCAGCGTGGTGATATTTTGTCCCACATTTCCCGTGGTCATTTCTGGGGTTTATGTGCACGTTTGTCACCAGACAGGGTGCATATGCCCACAGTAGAATTGCGTAGAGCAGGGTTTGTGACTCCATCCTGCCAGGCTTACTGCCTCCAGGGGCTGCACTGTCTCTGTGGCCAAAGTGTGGTACAGCGGACAGAGTCATTACCTCCAGGACCAGAGAGCAGAGGTTCAAAACCCAGCTGGGGCACCTGCCAGCCCAGTCCCTATATTTTACCCACCACTAAATAAAGATAGCGCAGACACCCCTGTATGCATGGGGAAAACACCCATATTTTACCCAACACCGCACACACACCACAACAATGGGCATTACCTACAGCCAAGTCCCCCAAATGCAGTCCCATACTGCCACATTGCAATCAGGTTAACTGCTTTTTCTGAGAGAAGTTCATGCCAGCATGTTGGCGGACAAGTACATGTGGTGCAGGGGGCAGTGGCTGCTAACCACAGAAGACAGAGGCCTAGCCATGTGCAGGCTGGCACAGTCCACTGCAACAGACAGGTCCTGCCGGATCCACAGTCATGGACAGTCCAGGGAATCCAACCAATCTGTGGCTACACAGTGGTGCAGTGCACACAGACAGTGCATACAAGAACAGAAGGTCACAGGTTCAAAGCCCAGCTGGGGCTACTGCCAATCCTGCCCACATATTATTCCCACAACTAAACAGTGATAGTAAGGACACACCTTTCATGGCGGGGACATATGCAATGGTAAGACATCTATCTTTTACCCCACTGAGCACAGACACCATGAACAGGGGCAGTACCTAGAGCAGAATCACCCAAATGCAGTCCTGGTGGGCCACACACCAGTCAGGTTCCATGCTGACACTCATACAAATGCCTGTGCTGTATATCTATGCACCACCCCCATGGCATGTAGATGTAGCCCATGCATATTCATGAGGGATAGCAGGAAAACCCGAACAGTGTGATGCAAACCTGGACTGGAGTTGGGAATCTGTGCCGTAAAGCAGCAGCCATCAAGGGCAGACACACCCACACCCACAGGCCCCATTGGCCAATGTCTCCTGGAAAGGCAGAACATTGGACCGTGCATGCAGCACCCAAAACGAGCACTTGCATAACTTACCAATGTCACCCTACACCTGAGGTATACAGTACACAGCTCGGAGACGTTTGCTAGGAGCACAGGCAGGCAGTTATCCATACGTTACGTACATACTGCTAGTTGACTCCATCCAAACAATCTGTTAGGTGTTTGCGGGGCATGCTCCAGGCCTGGCCTCTGACGGTGCTTACCACCCTGGGGAGTGACCACCAGCTGTAATGCGTACCATATCCATGCCTTGCCGTGCTCAGGACCGGTTTGGTGGGCAAGGCTACTTACCCCCTCAATCGTAGCACCATGATGGCAGAGGTGTGGAAGTGTGTGTCTGTCTATACAGTGGGTGTTGGCTGCAAGCCCCTTCAACAGCCCGCACTGCCAGCACTGTTGCCAGTATTGGCCAGTCAATGTGCATAATGAGGTGCAAGGTACCATGGGTATAGCCAGGGCAGGGTGGCGTGGCCAGGATGCATCTGCACTGGGCATAGGGCCCTGGCAGGGACATTGGCTGGGATATTGTAGTGTCCGGCCACCACCTACACAGACAGGGTGGCCAAAGCATGTCCTTCTGGGGGATCACGCTCACCCTGACTGTGCAGTGACCACAGCATGGCTAGGCCCCCCCATAGTGCTGTATAGTAGTTCTCTCATGTGATAGATATGGGTTTCTCTTTGGGGCCCAGTCACTGATCTATCTGCTTGCTGTGTATGCAGACAGCCCAGTTCTGGGTGCATGCATCTCCATTGGGAACATGCACTATGGACTAACCAGCAGACTGTTTGTAGCTGGTAAATGTCTTGCTATAATGGCTTGCAGGGTGCAGTGGCTGTTGGCTTGCTGCAGGGGAATATCTGGTGGTGAAGTGCAGCTTACCATACCCTGGGCTTATGTCTGTCTGCTATTGTGTTATGGCTGTGTATGGAGCTGCCTGCCTGGGTGGGGTGGGGTGGGTGGTGGTGGTGTTCCTCAGCAGGACTGGGGTTGATGTTGCCCTCTACTGCCACCTTTGCAGGGAGGTAGAGTGTGGATCCCTTGATGGGGACCATGTTTGCCACTGGGGGGGGTGCGCCTGATGGCAGCAGACAGGGATATCCATGGTGTTTGTGCAGAAACTAGCTATCTTACACATTAACACTGCTTTGGAACGCCCGCTTGGCCTCCATCAGCCATGGCAGGTGTTGTTGACCTGGTCCTGGCCACCTCATTGCACACTCAGGGTGAGCACAGTACCCGCACGATGTAACGGTATGTGGCTACTCTGTGCCAGTAAAACACCCGGTCAGTGCCCCCTACTAGGCCAAGGTGCTGTGTGGGTGCACCCGGTCACTTCCCCCAACAGGGCCGAGGTGCTGTGGGGGTGCATTCCCCATCTTGTGTCCATCTGCGGACAGCTAATTTGCATGTGCAGTGCATCATGGGTACGGGTGGCCTAACCCTATCCTGTTGACACCAGCAGACTGTCTGTGAGGTGACGTGTAGGCTATCTGCAGCCAGCCAGGGGCCTGCTTACAGCTATGGAGCTGTAGCGCAATGGTTACATCACTGCCTGTGCAGCCAGAGGTCATGGGTTCAAACCCACAGTGGGGCCCTTTGGTAGGGCTGTCCACAGCTTTATTTTTATTTACTGTACATATGTCTATGCCGGCAAGACCACCCTCAGCTTACTATACCCATTAGGTGCCTCTGAGGGTGCTTCATAGGGCGCCCTGTAGGCCACCTTATGGTTGCCATCCCTATAGGGTGCACTATACATTATCCTGTGTCGCAACATACATGCTGCCCTATAGGGGTCATTCAAGGGTGCCTTGGCGAACAGTGCACTGTAACATGTGCCTTATGGGCCGCCGTATGTTAACATGCTGGGAGAGTGCGTTTGCTAGTAGTGATAACAAAATAAAATTATACAGCCTCCTACAGCACTCCACAACATAATACATACTGCCTCAGCAGGCATTTTTCACTGGGCATTGTGAGGAGTTGAACCCCTGATCCCTGCACCATTGGTCAGTGTTTTAACCATTGTGCTGTGGCTCTGTTCCTGTGCTTGTGCATCAGCGCGCCGCCTTGTGCCTATCAGCGCGCCGCCTTCTGCCGCCCAAGGGGACCAGTGCGCCGCCTTCTGCTGCCCAAAAATAACTGTGCGCCGCCTTATGCCGTTCCAAATTAATTTGCCTCCTAAAACAATGTTAATCATTACAGTTACTGCCTCAGCTGACCTTTGTCGTTGCGCACACTGGGGGATTGAACCCATGGCCCCTGCACCATTGGTCAGTGTCTTCACCGTTGTACCACAGCTCTGTTGTTTTGTATACTCAGCAGCGCGCCACTTTGCCTTTCCACGCGCTAATGTCGACCCCCGCACATTAGCGCGACGCACACACGTCCGGTTGCTTACTACCGTTTTTTTTCTATTTTCTGTCTGAACCGCCCACTCCTTATATGGCACAGGCACACTAGCACGGCCCCGCACGTTAGGAATGTTTAGTAAACATGCCCCAAATTTGTGGCCAACTGACTGGAAAAGTTCTGTGTTTTTTACCATTACTGAAGAAAGATGATCTGACTGACTGTGGAAATTATTGCACAATTGCTCTTATCCCACATGCCAGCAAGATTCTACTCAAGTTCATTCAGCAGAGACAATAACCATACATGGAACAAGAACTGCCTGAAGTGTAAGCAGAGTTCAGGAAAGGGCGAGGAAGGAGAGACATCATCACAGATGTGAGATGGATCCTTGAAAAGACAAAAGAATACCAAAAATATATCTATATGTGTTTTATTGACTACATCAAGGCTTGTGACTGTGTAAACCATGATAAACTCTGGGCCACAGTAAGAAACATGGGTATAAGAAGATAACCAAGGTGTGAAGATTGGTGGAAGACTTTTCAAAAACCTTCGTTATGCTGATGATACTACAATACTGGCTGAAAGGGAAGATGATCTGAAATATTTGCTTCTCAAGATCAAGGAACATAGTCTTAAAATGGGCCTACACCTTAAAGTAAAGAAGACAAAGATCCTGACAACTGGCAAAATCAATAAGTTCATTATTGATGGAGAAGAAATTTAAATAGTCGACAACTTTAACCTACTTGGATCAACAATCAATAATGAAATGACAGGCAGTCAAGAAATCGGATGCATTGTTCTTGGAAGAATGGTTATGAAAGATCTAGACAAAATTCTTAAGAGCAGGTATGTCGCTCTCCATACAAAGATTCAACTTGTCCAAGCCATTGTATTTTCAATAACGTCATATGGATGCGAAAGTTGGACAGTGAAAAAGATAAACAGAAAAAAAATTGATGCCTTTGAATTATGGTGTCTGCGACGAATACTGTGTATACCATGGACTGCCTGAAGAACAAACCAGTCAGTACTAGAGAAAATCAAAGCTAAGCTTTCCTTAGAAGCTCAGATAACAAGACTTTGACTTTCATACTTTGGACACATCATGCAAAGAGAGAGATCATTAGAGAGAGACATCATGCTTGGCAAGGTAGAAGGTCAATGCAAAAAAGGAAGGCCAGCAATAAGATGGATCTATACAATTTATTTAAACGTATTTCTATACCGCCTTATCCTGCAATTAAGGCGATCTGAACAGCAAACAATAAGATACAGGGTATAGTGTGTACATGCAGTGAGTAGTGTATGCATGTGAGTGTGTCTGGATGTTGATTCTTGTGGTGCTATTTACAGCGTGCCCTATTTACAATGCTATGGGTATCAGTTCCTTGCTTAATTACAATTATAGTGACATGTGGGGGGAATTGAGGTGTCTGTTGCATGGTTTAAGTAATGTCACCGTAGTGTTCCATGAAGAGGGTTGTCTTCAGTAGTTTTCTGAACTCCTTAAGGTCTATTGTTGAACACAGTTCGTCGGGGAGGGTGTTCCAGATTGTTGGTGCCGCCTTTGATAAGGCTCGTTTTTCGGTGTCCTTGCGTACCCTGTTGATATCTCTAGGTGTGTAGACACGGTTGGATGTGCCTCTTCTTCTCGGTCTTGTGCTGTTGTCTGGTTGTATGAGTGGGTGTAGGCTGAAAGCTGATGATTGATGTTTGATTTTGAAAATGTTTATGATTGTCTTGTATCTAATGCGGGCACTGATAGGCAGCTGGTGGAGCTCTTTTAGGGTGGGTGTGATGTGTTCTTGTCTTGTGGTGCCAGCAGTTATGGGTGCCACTCTATCAACAATGAGCCGCCTGACTGAAGAATGAAGGACAACTATCTAGAGGGTTGCCACGAGTCAACATCAACTTGACGGCACTTCTCAACAACAACATGTGTATCTCAGACATTTTGCAATCCTAGATGTGCAAATGCTGCTGCTTCACTTCAGAGCACTGTATCTTTATATTATTTCATTTTGGAGGGGGAAATAAATATTGGAGGCTTAAGGGAGATACCACTTTAATCATTCTTTGAAAGGGAAGGGCAAAAGGAGCACTTTTTACATGCCCATTCATGTCAGGGAGCAGGTGTAAATCCAGATGCGGACAATTTTGAGCTTGTACATGCTTTGACCTTTATGAAATTGGGAATACATGTGCAGATTTTTGTACTTTCCAAACACATCCCCATCATGCCCTCATCTACTTTTGCCATGCTATGAACATCCACATGAAAAAGGAGCCTTTCCAAAATGGCCATTTGCATGAGATTGCAAATTACTTGGGTAAGTGGTCATATTTACACTTGTACGTCATGAGTAAAGCTTTTAAAATAACCATCCCCGCATCTGCAGTCAAAAAAGAACAAAAAAAAATCTGATCTCAAATTAGGTAAGAAGACATAGTGAGCTTTTATGTAGATAGTACCCTTCTCGGTGGAGGAGTAGCCTAATGGTTCTCTGTTGACCAAAAGACAAGGGTTTGATTCCCACTGGTATTTCTTGTGGCCTTGGACAAGTCACTGTACCCTCCATTGCCTCAGAAGAAAGACCTTTCCACGAAAACCCAGGGACTACTGGGTTGCCAGTAGTCATCATTGACTTGATGGAACAAACTCAAGTTAAAATAGTGTAACTGCTGCCAGGGGAACTAGAAGTAGGCACAAAAGAACCCACTATGGTTCCAATGGAATTTGAAGATCCAATGGTTTGTGAGTTTGTTTATAGACAAGAGGTAGAAATTGTTGTTCACCACCACACCTCCCAGTTCTGAATTCCCTTTCTGTATACCTGAACCCCACCCAACAATGTGTACTCCTTGTAGCGCTATACAAATTATGAGTAGTAGAAGGAGTTGGCAGCCCAGCTTTAGTCAAATCACACACAATTTATAGTTAACAACCTTTCCTTAACCAGCATTCAAGGAAAGGAAAAATTAACCATAGGGATCCTTTCAGGACCTTCTCAGTCCAGTATGCTCTTTCCTCTAGGACCATATCATCTTATTGTTGTGAGAAGGTGAATAGTATTCTGCTGGAGCACCCTATTCTGAGATGGCTGAAATGGTTTGTCCTTCCCTATTATTAACTAGAGAGCCCTGTTGTGTGGGTGATGGATTAGAAAGAGTGTGAGGTTTTGAGCCAGGGTTTTTGTTTGAGACATTCTTGGGCCTAGTTTATTTTGTATCCAGTATGAAGTCTCCCTTGAGTTGTAAGTTATTGTCTGCGTGCGTGTTCAAGTCAGAGGTTTTAATCATCCCTCTACCTGTTTGTTGGAGAGTGAAGAGAAAAAGAGCTCAAGTCACAAGCCCAAGGACAGGGGCAACAGATAAGAAATTTCTATCGACTGTTACTTCGGTTGGTCCTATTGATGTTTTGATTTTTTGATATGTCAAGATGTTGGAAGCAATATATTTTTGAACACATTTGGTGTAGGGCACACTATTTTATGGTGGTTTTTACCTACGTTTTAAAGCTCCGGTTGGGGCTTACTAAAATTGAGTAAAACGGAAGTATCGCCACGAGAGGTAGTTTATTTCCTCACGGCCAATCTTCCAACATTAATACATTCACATATACACTTCAGCGCATGATTTTTTGGTTTTGCTCTATTTTTGTTTATGATTAGCTTTGTATAGAGTAATAGTTATTTTGAATTATTGGTTAATCACTTTACAACACAACATACAAAAAAATTGTATTCAAATTCTAGTCTCACATCAGTGACAACACCACTATATCCTTCCACTGCCAGACATTTTGCATCATAACACAAAACCCTGCAAATGGATACTAGCATCAGGAGCTCAAATTGCTCCAACCCTACCTATGAAAAATCAGCACTGCAATATTCTAGAACCCCAGTAACCTCCATCTGAAAAAAGAGAACAAGCTGAACTATTACAGTTTCCTAGAGAGAACATACTATACAGCACAGGTTAAAAAAATTTCTTATCTTAGCTGCACATGGAAAACAGATCATCACTAATTAAAGAATATAAGACAAAAACTGAAATGGAAAACCTTCAAAACAGACACCGAGATCTGAAACATAGAAGAGAAAGAGAAATGCATTTCCTCCTGTAATGAACTATAAGAAATACCCATTTTCAAAGCTGACATATTTCATTCTCTGAAAACTGCCACTCTTTTATCCCTTTCTTGTCTGATCATTCTATTTTCCCAGTTAGGTAGGTCCCAGACTCTCTTTTCCCATTTCCTTTTGTTGGTTTTCTTCTAAGTCTTTTTCCAGGATCACATTTCCATTTTCTGTTTCTTCACACTCCCTGTCTTCGTCCTTTCCTTCACTACATCTCTCTCTGATATTGATCCTTCTATTTCTCTCATTTGCCTTTACCTAACTTTAGTTTCATTGCATTCCTCTTTTCTCTTTTCTTCAATCTTCATTCTCTCCCTTTTCACTATTCACCTAGAGTCCGACTCTATAATGTGCACGTCCGGCCTGCAGACATGTCTAAATCAAAAACGGGTCCCCTGTGAACCTAATTCCACATCCGCGGGTCTGGACATGCCCCTGGGGCCAGAATTGTAGAGATAGGCGTATTCAGCGGGTATGTGCAAGCGCTATCCAGCCAGCCCTGTGCCTCTGATGCGGGTAAACACTTTGGATGTCCCCACTCCTTCCGTATTCTGAAACGTTACATGTGTCGGGCCTCCCCATCCCCACTATGTACCCGCAGATGCCACACCCTTCAGTTAAAACGTACCTCTCTTAAGCTGCTCATCACAGACAGTAGTATACTGATGCACACTAGACATAAATACCAATGAGAAATGAAAGTTGCTGCAACCTAAGCCATATAACAGTCCCCCTCATGCCCTGAGAAGTGCTAGGTAAACGCGATGGACCCTCACAAGGTCCACAAAACCCCCAACTAACTTGCAGGTCCCCAAAGAATGCATAATATTGCTGAGCAACAAATGTATGCCCTTTTCATGCCTATGGCCTTTTAAGTGCACTCATTCTGCTATTCTGCACTACCATCCCTCTCTTTTCTCTCCCTACACCGCTCCCCGTGAACTCCGCTCTTCTGTCGGATTGCTTCTATCTGTTCCCTTCCCTTCTTCTGCCATATCCGGACGTTGCTCCCTTCACCTTGCTGCTCCATATGCCTGGAACAAAGTACCTGGGTCTGTACGTCAGGCTTCGTCCATGACCCATCTCGAATCTTGGCTGAGTGCTCACCTCATCGTTGCCATTGTTGGATCAGATCCACATAAGTTTCCTTGTGCTTTCTGTTCCCCCTGAATGTATCCTGTTCACAGGTGCTGTGTTGTCTGTCCTGACTGGATTGCAAGCTCTGCTGAGCAGGGACCATCTTTTACATGTGTCTGTGCAGCGCTGCGTATGCCTTGTAGCACTATACAAATAATCAGTAATAGTTGTAGTAGTCATACTAGGGCCTTCTGGCTATGGCATCTAAGGCCTACCTATCTGGGTATCTTTATCTTTATTCACACACTTTTTATACTGCCCTTCATGACAACAGAGCAGTTTATAGCATCATAAAAAATTCAAGAAGAAGGCCAAAGGCCGCAAAGGAAAGGAACTACAGTCTATAGACAGGAAAGAAGATAGGCATTCACAGCAACAGGGGAGGGGATGAAGCAGCAGGGGGGTTAAGAAGAGGAGGGAGGTAGATCAAAAGCGGAGAGAAACAGGTGGGTTTTGAGAAGAGCTTTGAACCGGGGCAGGAGGGTTCGAGATGAAGGGTGGATGGGAGAGAATTCAAGAGGGAGGGACCCGGCAAGAAGAAGGCAGAGTGGCGGGTGGATTCGAGATGAGCATTGTTTGGGGAGAGCAGATGAGGATGGTTGACATGAGCTGAGCATAGATTATGGATGGGATTATGGAAGTAGAGAAGGTTAGCGAGGTACTGAGGGGTTTGTGAGTAAACAGCCCTATGTACAGTGCCGAAGCCAGGGAGGAAGGCTGAGTGTGAGGGGTAGAAAAGCTACATGGCAAAGAGGCTCCAAGGTAAGAGCAGAGGGGAGGAGGAAAGCAGGAACCCCTAGCAACTGCCAGAACACGAGGAGACAGAGTGGCCTGCAGCTGCGTGTTGGGAACCTGCAGCGGTGCGGAAAACTTCCCCCGCTGTGTTTAGGTGGAATTTCTTCTTCAGACCCGCGTGCGTTTTAACCTCCTGCTGTGTTTTGGGCACCCGGGAGAGGCAGCCACTGGAAATAAAGCAGGACAGAGCAGTTTCATCCTAGGAGGCCATTTGCAGTTTCCTTTCAGTTTCAGTTAATTAGATTTTGGTAAAGTGATTTTATTTTATTTTAGTTCAGGTACTCTAGTGCTCCGTGCCTGAGTCCATGGAGGTGCACTGTGCTAGGGATCCTTTTACCTACCTGGGTACAGATTGAGGGTGTTCTGGGGAGTGCCCGCAGCCCTTCCCACTATGCTGGCAAGACCTCAGTGCCTGGTATGAGATGGTATCAAGGGGGAGGGGGGGGTTGAACCCCACTTCATGCCACATTGTTAAGTTTTGAGCTGTTTAATACAAGGAATGCTTATTCTGTGCACAATGCTTGATGCAGACCGATGGAAAAAGCCCAACTTTTTTTGTTGCTGAGCAGATTTCAGGGAGCTATTGTGCCAGGTCAGGTGATATAAGTGACAGTTTGTTGAGATATTGTGACTTTCTCCTGAGAAAGGTCAGGCAAAAGGTTAGAGACATAAATAAGTGAAAGATAAGCAGGAAAAAAATGCTGCATAGAGGTTTGTAGTAGTTACAGTTTTGTTCTGTAAAAAACATGGAAGTACCTACATATAAGAAATGTATATAACTAGAAAGATAGACAAAGTCAGTGGATAGGAGAAAAATAAAATCCTTACATCTGTCTATGGTCAGGGAGTAACCTGACATGATCATCCCTTGTCTCCTAGCCCAGATTTTATTTTATTTATTTGCTCTTATATATCGCCCTATCCAGAGATCGAGTGGTTTACAATGACTATAACATAATTACATTATAACATAGAACTCACTTTTAACGTCTTAAAAGCTCTTTAGCAAAAGAGCTAAATAACATATTAAAGTAGCTTATTTACAGAGTATTTTGGAATATACTAGCTATTCCATTTTCAAAGGGTGATATTACGTGTAAGGGAAACTGTACTCCTTATAAAAATATTAACTTTTACTCGGAGAAAGTATCAGAGTCTGATTGGATCAGTGCATGGTCCATGTCATATCTTTGCGCTGCTGTGTTGTACCTCAATCTAAAAATTCTCAAGATATGCGGAACCCAATGGGGAAGGTTTCGGAGGCAGGCATCTGCCTTGACTGTACGCAAGAGGCTAAGTCATTGGAGCAGGGCCTGAAGGATGAGATGAGGCAGGAGAGTCCCTCCCGGTTGCAAGAGACCTTGGAGGTGGAAGGCATCGTGTTACCTTCAACGGATCTGGCTCCTGGTCCCTGCATGATGCCCAGGCCATCCACCCCTCAAACCCAGGGCGCAATAGGGCTCCTGGGGGAGTTCTCACCGGAGTTGTCTTACTTTTGCATAAGGTGTTTGGGCCTACATCAACAGGGCTTGGCAAGCGGCTCCTCAGTCCCGGAACGCTGGGCTAAGAAGGCATCAGACACAAAAGAGCACGAATCAGGGGCTGTGACATCTAAGTGGGCTAGAAGCTCAGAGGAGTGGCAGCAATCGCCATTGTCGGAGAGATTGGATGGGGAAGACCTCGACACGGAGCTAGATCTTCAGGAGGAGTTGGAAGAAGAAGAGAACAGTGTCTTCTGAATGTGCAGCTTCTGTTACTTGTAAACCGCACTGAAAACAAATAGCGCGGTATATAAAAGATGTTAAATAAAAATAAATAAATAAATCCCAGAACAGGGGGATCAGGGCCGGATTTGTTCGGGTGTTCCACTTGGAGGAGCTGCCAGCACTCATCTTGGAGTCCCTCAAGGCCCTGAATATGCCTGCTAACCTCCCGGTAGAGGAAGAGGTGCTGGAGGATCTGCTGCTCCAGGCGATGCGGAAATCGCAGAAAGTATTCCCGGTACAGGGAGTAGTATAACAGATGATCCAGGATGAGTGGGATCTGCCGGAGGCCAGTCTTAAAGGGGTGCGATCTGTGATGCACCTGTACCCACTGCCTGAGCAAGAACAAGAGCTCCTTTGATCACCCAAAGTGGACGCAGTGATGTCGGCAGCAGTAGAAGAGACCTTGACTCGTCTCCTGCAGCTAAGAGCAATGGAACTTGTCCTATGATCGATACTCCATATATTTTGTGGTGCCCAAAAAGGAAGGTTCCTTTCATCCAATTCTCAACCTCAAGGGCATGAACCGCTGTCTCCGGGTACCACATTTCCACATGGAAATGCTGGGATCAGTAATAGTGGCGGTAGGAAGCGGAGCGTTCTTGACATCTCTCAATCTCGCAGAGGCGTATCTGCATATTCCCATCCATCCAGAACATCAGCAGTTTCTCTGCTTTGTGGTGCCAAGGGGCCATTTCCAGTTTCAGTCTGGCGACTACTCCCCATACCTTCACCAAGGTCATGATGGTGGTGGTGGCAGCTCTCCGCAAGGAAGGGGTTCTCATCCACCCTTACCTAGATGATTGGCTAATCTGGGCAAAGTCCAGGGATGACAATGAAAGAGCAACAGCGCGTTGGTGGAGTTCTTTCAAAGTCTTGGTTGGGGGGTCAATCTGACCAAGGGTCATTTACGGCCGGCCCAGGAGCTAGAGTATTTGGGAGCATGCTTTGATACCCGCATGGGCAGTGTTTTCTTGCCGGATTGCCAGGAGCAGGAGTATGACAGTTGATACGGCAGTCCTGAAGGTGGCAAGACCACTGGTAGGAGTTGCTCAGGCACTCAACAGCTAGGTCTCCTCATCCTGGAGGGGGAGGCAGGGTATCCTTCCCAGGGAATGGAGGGGGTACTAGTTTATTTAGGCATAGAAGTGTTTGTTGCATGTTTAACTACTTATTGGTTGCTCCTCTGAGTCTGCTTTGTCAATAGGTACTGGGGCTGATAGGTGGTGCCGGCTGCTTAAGTACACTAGTGTCATCGAAAAGATGACATGCTCAGTCTCCAAGCTGCTGGAAGAGGTACACTACCCAGAGGTGCGGGACTGGACTGGAGTTCCTCAAGGAACAACAATTAGCAGGTAAATCTAATTTCTCTATCCGAAGCCCAGGTGAAACTAACAGGATTGGATTTTTCCTTCCTTTCTACAGTCACTAGAGGCTGCACTGAAGAGCAGTTTAACAATGCCTGGAAATGCTACTATCCAGCAGGTACTTTATTCTTACTGATTTTAGTCCACCTTTTGCTTAGGATCCCAAAATTCAAGCCTCATTCATGGGTAGACTCTAGGGACCAGTTGAGTTGTAGCCCCCAGAACAGCTGTTCCCTTCCAGCAGTGTATGACACTCAGTCTATTTGATTTGTGCACTGCCTGAACTCCCATTTTGGAAAGATTTTTCAATTCTTGCACAGAATTTTGGTGCGAACCAGTGGGAGAAAAAGCACAAAAGCAGCTGCTGAGGTCCTCCTTTACACTTTCTGTGCAGCTGTACTCACAGCTGAGAGCCCTGGAAAAGCTCTTCCCTTCTACCACCGCATGACTCTCAGTGCATTTGATCTGGGTCATACCCAAAGCTCCACACTTCTCTCATCTTGAGAGAATAGAATCTATATTGTGCAGTGGTAGAGAATTTCCCATGAACTATGAAGAATAAACAACTAATATAAAGGCATATTTTAGATAATCAGTGGAGAGGGAATTACTACTACTACTGCTTATCATTTGTATAACGCTACAAAGCATATATAGAGCTGTAATTGAGATTTGGAGGTCAGAATGTACACAATTTAGCAGTATTTTAGAAAAGGTTTTGCTAAATGAGCCTTTTCTATAATTGTGTAGGACTGCAGTATTTGTAAATATGGAGCCAGAAGAGTGGCTTTGCAAATCTACATGTGAGAAAAATTAATGGGGGAATTCGGCAACTTACATATGTAAGTGTTGTTATTGTTGTTGTTAAGTGCCATCGAGTTGGTGCCGACTCATGGTGACCCTCTGGATAGTTGACCTAAACTGTGTTCCGTCTTCAGTTAGGCGGCTCATTGTTGATAAAGTGGCACCCATAGCTGCAGTTATTGTTATTTTATTGATCCGTCTAATTGCTGGCCTTCCTCTTTTACATTGACCTTCAATCTTGCCAAGCATGATGTCTTTCTCTAACGATCTCTCTATTCACATGATGTGTCCAAAGCATGAAAATCGATGTCTTGTCATCTGAGCTTCTAAGGAAAGCTTAGGTTTGATCTCTTCTAGAACTGATTGGTTTGTTTTTCGGGCAGTCCATGATATACACAGTATTCGTTGCCAAAACCATAATTCAGAGGCATCGATTTTGTTTCTGTCTATCTTATTCACTGTCCAATTTTGGCTTCCATATGACGTTAATGAAAATACCATGGCTTGGACAAGTCGAATCTTTGTATGTATGTGCTGGTACTTATATGTGGAAGTAGGTATTTGACAACTTCCACATGTAAATGGAGGCTCTTGCATGTGTAAGTGGGCCGTTTTGCAAATGTACACATACCAATGCCACCAGCTAACTACAGAGGCTGCTTTCTTTATTTAATTTCAGTTTGGAGGGAGACATAAACAGGGAATTAAGGAGATTCACCTTGTCCAAACATACACTTTTTATAAACTTGAACATACCGAGGCTAACTGTAAATCATGACATGGACAATTGCAGTCATACCCTTGTATTCCCAATATGAAATGAGGAATACATGTGTAGATTTTGGATCTGCCACTCTATAACCTCATCCCTTCAGTTTCTACATAGTAAGGCTATCAACCTGTAAATTTAGCCTTTCTAAAATTGTCATTTACACATGGATACCATTTCAACTTGTAAATACAGTACCTGATTTTAGATGTGGGAATCATGAATAAGGATTCTAAAATAAGCCCCACATTATTATGCACAGCTGACTATGATACTTTAGCTCTTACTATAAAATTGAATGCTACAGGAAGACACTAAGGAAGACTTACTAAAGTGTGCTGTGGTTTTGTGCCTAATGCACTAATATTGTGCAAAATCCAGGCACGTTAAGAGCAAAGTCACTGCATTAACTGTTGGGGGTGTGAACATCATTTTCCTGGCAGTTAATATGCGGCGCCATACAATAAAGCAGTGCATTATTAGTGGGGGTGCACTTAACTTCACCTATTGCAAGAGTTGCAGTTAGCACACTCTGACTGTGTGGAGCTCAGGATGCCCACTCTCCACCCCTGACTTGCACATTTACCAGTGCACCTCATGAGTTACAGTTTGATTGACCTGCGATAACTGACAGGCTATAGTGACAGTTACCGTGTGCCGAAACGTGTTAAAACTGCGTAATACACTTTAGTAAAAGGGCCCCTATTTGTTTTGCTGGTTAGGGAATGTAGCCAACTCATTTGACCACTTATCAGCCAGCAACAAAATGTGTAACAGTTTTCAATTCTGCGCTCAGAATCTGCATTTGTCTGTTTTACCATTTTTTCTATATTTGCTGTGAACCATCTTGTCTGTAACCCAGCTGTCTTGTGCTGCAACTATATCTCTTGGGAGCTGATCATGTTCCATCTCTTGTTGTCCATCTCTCACTGCAAACAGTCTATGGGCAAAAGTAGCCACTTCTGGCTCAGTTCAGCTGTGGTCTTACGCTTACAGCAAAACAAAGCTGCTTAAGGTTAAGCAGTAGTATTATCCTCCCCACAGCAAAACTCAGGTAGACAGACAAACTCTGGCAAATTCTAGTCCATTCAGGTGTTTCTCTCTCCTGCAGCAAACAAAATAAGTCTCTGGCCACAGAGGCTAAAATCCAGTGTCCTTTTACTCACATGATTCTCCCTGGTTTAAAATGTCTGCTTCTGGATCTCTTTTTCATTCAGTCAACATGGGTATTACCAGTGTATTTTCCCTAGCAAAAAAAAAATACTAGTACTTGAAGGGCAGACATCTCTTTACCCATGGCCTACTTCCGACCGAGCTACCAAATAGCTGACCTCGGTTCTTTGGCTTCCATTCTCTAAATTAAAATGCAAATAAAGAGGAATCAAATAAAAACAAAACACAGAGAATTATGTTAAACACAGTATTCTTAAGGCCTTAAGGGGAGGGGGCCCACAGTCCTGCAGACTTGCGCAATTCCTGTAAATCCCCTCACCATGGCTAGGCCAGAGCACCTCATTTATTGAGGGAAAACTGCTACATGGTACAAATTCAACTCTACATCAAGCTTCAGCATTACTTTTGTTTATCAAGGTGTTACAAGTCATGATCTCCAGGAACAAACAGGAATGTAGTCTTCACATATGGGTATCATTGGTACCGACAGAGCCCGCACGGGAACGCTCCCCAGTGTCCAATAGGAAAGCTTTTGGGAGCATAACACAGCACATGTGTGCTGCCTTCCCACCTCTGTACCTCTCTCACTTCAGTTCTTCGTTTTCCGCGGAGCCGACAGGACACGGTACCCTGTCACCACAGAAAATCTATCTTTATTTCTTGTTTTTTGTGGTCGCGTCTGCCTTCATTCAACGCCTACCGGTACCGCCGGTTCTCTTCTTCTTCTTTCTTTAAACCCCCCCCCCAAAAACATATTTTTCTTCAGGGCTTTTCCCTATTTCTGGAGCTAGGCGTCATTTTGGGCACTAGGCCCATTTTTTTTCTTCAAGCATGGAGAAACCAGCCAGTGGTTACAAAAAATGCTTAAAATGTGGCGGTACCATCTCCATCACCGACACCCATGATTGATGTCTAAAATGTTTGGGTCCTGAACATTGTCCAACGGAGTGTCTCTCCTGCACGAGGATGACCAAGAGGGGCCGGCAGAATAGAGCTGCAAAACTCGGTACCCTTTTTGCATCTGACACGATGTCAGTTGCATCGACGTCTTCCAGGGCTTCATCTTCCTCCCATGGATCTCAGGTAACCAAAAGTAAAACTAGCCTGTCCTCGAAGGGAAAATCTCCTTCGAAGTATCGAGATGCCTCGGGCGTTTCCCTCGAGGATACTTCACTGGCAAAACAGCCCCGACGGGCGTCTTCGAGCTCCAAAGTATTAACGGGGCTCCATGATGTTCCAGAGGCCTCGACCTCTGCGGAACTACTGGTGCAATGCTCTGGAGTCATGGCCGCATCCACCGGTACCGGCACCCAGGCATCGGCAGGAGCGATGGATCACAGAATCCTCGCTATCGAACGCAGTCTAGCGGCCCTCTTAGCAGCCTCGGTACTGCTAAGACTGCAACAGACAGTTCCACAGGTATCGGTACCGACATCGGTACCAGTACCGACAACACATGCTTCGATAGGACTGCTTCCCCCCATGCCGATGTCCGGTATCGGGGATCAGGAACTGAGACACTTCTGTACCGACTTCGAGCGGTACCGATACCTTGCGTCACAAGAGCACCCAGTGCTTGAGTCTTCCGATTCCGATGACTCTGATGATTCTACAGGTACCAGAGTGAATCTATTAGAAAATTCAACTCCCTGTCCTCAACGCAGGATGTCTCCGCCAGAGGATATGTCCTTCCAGGACTTCATACGTGATTTCACTGTGATTCCAGAAAAAGAACCTAGGGCAGAGGAATTAAGAATTCTACAATACCCTATGGCTCCCAAGGAAGCAGCTATGCTTCCCATTCACAAGATCTGATGTGGAGAATGTGGGAGACTCCTTTAATGATATCTTCACATTCCCGACGCCTGGGCACTTTGTACTGAGTGCCAAGTTGTCCTGGTTTTCAAAAAACTCAGTTACCACACCATTCAATGGTAGTGGAATCAGCCATGTGAAGAATCAAGAGTGCAAAAACACACTCTTCTAATCCCCCAGGCCGTGAATGAAGGACACTCGATGCCTTTGGTTGTCGATGTTTTCAATCCTCCATGCTGGGAGCCAGGATCAGTTCCTACATTCTGTTTATGGGAATGTTCCTGGAAGAAGTCACAAAAGACTTAGAGCTCATTTGTCCTTCTGTCTCAGAGGAAAAAAGAGCAGACTACCTTATTCTGGGTAAACATGCCCAGAATGTCTCTAAATTCATGAACCGTGCTACCTTTGATTGTTTTGAATGTCTTAGCAGAACCTCTGCTATATCCATAGAAGCATGTTGTATTGCTTGGCTTCAAGCATCAGATTTGGAACAGTGGGTGCAAGAAAAGCTGGGAAACATTCCTTGCACAGGAGAAAATGTCTTTGGTAAGGACTGGCAGGACAAAGCTAATCAGCTTGAATCTGACAATACTACTTTGAACAGATTGTCAAAGGCTACAGACAACCCAGCAAAAAGAAAACATTCAAGAAACCTTTTTTCAGTAAGAAAAAGAAGACTTACCAATCTTACACCCATCAAACTCACTGTCCACTTCATGTTTCCCAAAAGGGACATCAACAGAACAGACAGCAGAGAAAGCCACAAGCTCAAAAAGCTCAACCGACCCAGCCCCCTCAGGGTCTTTGACTTCCACCTAGAGAACTTAGTCATTCTGCCCCTAAAAGGTCCAGAACCCTTGACCATTCCAGGAAGACTATACCATTTTGCCAAAAGATGGCAACAAATAACATCAGAAAATTGGACTCTGTCCATTGTAAGATTGGGGTACAAGCTTCATTTCCTCAACTTGCTCCCACCTACAATTCTGAAACAGTTCAATTCTCAGGGCCTCTCAGACGGCCGCCTGGGTGAGAATGTTCACAGTTTTGGCAAAAGCATACCTCTATATGATTTGCAAGGATTTGTGGGTAATGTAGTCCATTCATTCCAGACACAGCCGTGACCAATAATTAATTATACTTGCTCAAGGGTAAAGCAAATAAGATTTTTATTTATGAGGGGTTCTCCCAACACAGATAATGCTTGGTAGCACAGAACTCAGGATACTTGCTTGCAGTTTTAAAGTTAGGAAAACAAAATCAGGAAAAAAACAACATCTGAACTTGTCAGGTAATTAAAGCAAAGGATTAAAGACCTGGTTGGCAACAAACTGGTCTTTCTTGTAGGCTTTAGCAAATAATGTCTTAGCAATGCAGTAAGCAACCAAATAAACCCACAAAGTAGGAAAACTGTTCTTTTCTTCAGGTTAACTTCTTATCTCCAGGAACAAGCAGGAATAAGTCCTCACATATGGGTACGTCGGTACCGACGGAGCCTGCGCGGGAAAGCTCCCCAGCCTTTCAGATGAAAGGCTTTTGGGGCCTCCCACTGCACATGCGCGCTGCCTTCCCGCCTTCCTGACCAGCTCTCCTCAGTTTCTCTTTTTCCGCGGAGCCAGCAGGTCGTGTTCCTGTCACCGCTGAAGAAATTGTGAAATTTGTTTATTTTCTTTAGACCGCGTACCTGCCTTCCCCATACCGAAACTGGTACCGCCGGTCTCTCTTTCTTTCTTTATAAAAAAAAAAAAAAAGAAAAGACTTTATTTTCTTCAGCACAGCTTGGTACCTGTTAGGCCTTAAGGCCTACACAAATTCTCCTCATGGAGAAGCCAGTCCCTGGTTTTAAAAAATGTACCAAATGCAGTGCTGTCATTTCTGTCACAGACACCCATGAATGGTGTCTCAAATGTTTGGGACCTGACCACTCCATACCGGACTGCCCTTCCTGCACCCAGATGTCTAAATGTGGTTTGCAGAACCGGGCCAACAAGCTCCATGTGCTGTTTCCTTCAGAAGCATCACAGTCATCCAGGTCTTCCTCTCCGGATGGATCTCAGGTAACCAAAACTCCTGTGGGCAAATCCTCTAAAAGCAAATCTCCTTCTAAAGATCGAGAGGCTCTCAATTTTGAGTTCGAGGATTCTGCCCAGGCCAAACAACCCCGGCGGGAGGCTCCGGCCTCCAAAGCAATCAGGGGGTCACAGGTTGACATCGATGGCACGGCCTCGACCGATCACCTGTTGGACTGCTCTGGGGTACCGGCCCATACCGGTACCGACATCCAAGCAGTAGTGGCGTCTATGGGCAATACTGTCCAGACCATGCAGCAGGCCGTTCTGGCATTCATTAAGGCTGCGACGCCCTCGGTACCGATTCCATCGGTAACAGCCCCGGTTCCGGTATCCACACCGGAACCGAGACCATCGACTTCCAAGCGTCAATTGGTTCCGCACGGTACCGATCCCATGCCCGATACGCCCGATGTCGATACCGATCGGTATGCGTATCGTACATTGGAAGTACAGAGGGAATACTCAGATTCTTCTGATGAATTCAATTCCTCTGATGACTCTGCTGAGCTTACTCTTCCTGAGGAGCCCTCTTCTCCAAAGAGGAGGATGTCTCCTCCAGAGGATTTATCCTTTCAGGATTTCATTGTTGATGTAGCTAAAGCACTATCTATTGCTACATCTTCTGAGAAAGAACCCAGATCAAAAAAATTGGATATTTTAGGATACTCTAAAGCTCCTAAAGAGGCAGTCACTCTGCCTATCCATGAAATCCTTCAAGAACACTTGATGGATTTGTGGGAGACTCCTTTAACACTGTCTCCCCATTCCCGTAGGTTGGACACCATGTATCGGGTCCCTCCTTCTCCTGGGTTCCAGAAAACTCAGCTGCCTCACCACTCTATTGTGGTGAAGTCTGCCATGAAGAAAATAAAGAGTCCTAAAAGGCATTCTTCTACCCCTCCAGGGCGAGAATGTAAGACCCTGGACTCTTTTGGAAGAAAGATGTTCCAGGCTAGTATGCTTATAGCCAGGATCAATTCTTATAGCCTTTATATGGGCATGTTTCTTGGGCAACTTGCCCTAAAGATACAGAATTTTGCCCCCTTTATCCCTGATGATCAAAGGGCGGACTTCTTTTCTATGGTGACACAACTTTCAGAGGTCTCCAAGTTCTCCAACAGGGCAGCCTTTGATTCCTTTGAGGTTGCAGGCAGAGCTTCGGGAATTGCTATTGCAGCCCGACGTCTCGCTTGGCTCCAGGCTTCTGACCTAGAACCCTGGGTTGTAGATGGCCTCAGGAATCTGCCCTGTACCGGTGAGAACTTATTTGGGGAAGAATGGCAAATTAAAGCTGCTCAAATGGATGCAGAAAATGCCACTCTAGATAGACTTTCCAAGTCTACTTCTACCCCTGCCAAAAAGAAGTCTTTTAAAAGGCCTTACTATAAGAAGGCCAGATTTCCCACAAATACTGGCCAGCAATCTGCTCAGCCTCGCTTTGCGGCTAAGCGTCAACAATCTAAGCAGGTAAAGTCAAAGCCTGCAGTGTCCGCTACACCCCAGCAGGCTCAACCCCCTCAGGGGTTTTGACTTGCTGTTTCTGGCTCTAGAACAACCAGAGCCCCTCACCATTCCTGGAAGGCTAGCTCATTTTGCTCCCAGATGGGAGCAAATCACATCAGAGCACTGGACCCTCTCTATTATCAGGGAGGGCTACAAACTTCATTTCTCCAGCCTTCCTCCCCATACCATGGTGAGGCAATTCAGTTCTCCCCCATCTCTTCTGACCCTGTTGGGTCAGGAAGTCTCTTCTCTCCTTGCCCAAGGGGCAATAGAGGAGGTTCCTCCTCCTCAACAGGGGTTAGGTTTCTACTCCCCTTACTTTCTCATAACAAAGAAGACAGGGGGCTTCAGACCTATCCTAGATCTGAGAGAATTGAACAGGTTTCTATTCAAGGAGAAATTCAAAATGCTCTCTCTGGGCCTTCTCCTTCCATACCTTCAGAGTCAGGATTGGCTTTGTTCTCTAGATCTCAAGGATGCGTACACTCATATACTCATCCATCCATCCCACAGAAAATATCTAAGATTTCTGTTCCAGGGAAAACATTTCCAGTACAGAGTACTACCCTTCGGTCTGGCCTCTGCTCCAAGAGTCTTCACAAAATGCATGGTAGTCGTAGCCGCATTTCTCAGAGGCATGGGAATCTTTGTCTTCCCATATCTGGACGACTGGCTCATCCGAGCTCCATCTCAGTCAGAAGCCCAGATTTCTCTGGACCGCACAAGGCGTATTCTTCAATATCTGGGACTTGTGGTAAACATTCCCAAATCCCAACTCATCCCTACTCAGTCTCTGGAATTCATAGGGGCCCAATTGGACTCCACCACTGCAAGGGCCTACCTCCCTCTGGTCCGAGGCCAAAGGCTAATAAGCTTGGCCTCCCAGGCTCAGTCCAGAAGTCACTTGTCAGCCAGAGAAATGCTGCAACTTCTGGGCCACATGGCCTCCACGGTACACGTGGTGCCCTACGCTCGTCTTCATATGAGAGCAGCTCAATGGACTTTGGCCACCCAGTGGTCTCAAGCATCAGGACTGCTCTCAGACCAAATACTCACCTCAAAACGACTGTTTTGGTCTCTCCAGTGATGGACATCCTCCAAAAATCTGTTGCTGGGGATCCCCTTCCAACCTTCGTTGCCCCAAGCAACCCTCACAACAGATGCCTCCCAAACAGGGTGGGGAGCTCATCTCCAACACCTCTCCACTCAGGGCACCTGGTCTCCTCAGGAGACCACCCTTCACATCAACCTTCTGGAACTGCGAGCAATCTTCCTTGCCCTCACAGTCTTCCACACCCTCCTTGTCAACCTGACTGTCCTAGTCCAAACAGACAATCAGGTAGCCATGTTCTATGTCAATAAACAAGGAGGGACGGGCTCTCTGTCGCTTTGCAACGAAGCTCTCAGATTATGGGCCTTCGTCAGAGAGCATCAAATTCATCTTCTGGCAGTATATCTTCCAGGAGTTCAAAACTCTCGGGCAGACAGACTCAGCCGAGTTCTGCTCCCACACGAATGGTCCCTGCATATGGACCAGATACGCAGAATCTTTCAGGAATGGGGGACCCCGGACATAGACTTCTTTGCAAGTCCGTGGAATGCCAAACTTCCCCGGTTCTGTTCCAGAACTCCGTGTCAGGGAGCTCAGGCCAACGATGCCTTTCTCCTACATTGGGGTCAGGAATTCCTGTACGCTTTTCCACCCATTCCTTTGATTCCCAAGACTCTGTTCAAACTTCAGAGGGATCACGGATCCATGATCCTCATTGCGCCACGCTGGCCACGCCAAGTGTGGTTCCCTCTCCTTCTACAGCTCTCCCAGGGCTCCTCCCTGGACCTGGGAGCTGCACCAGACCTTCTGTCTCAGGAGCAGGGGACTTTGTGGCATCCAAACCCCAAGTCCCTACATCTCCGAGCTTGGTTACTGAAGGCTTAAGCCTTCATGAGTTTAATCTTTCCCAACCAGTGAAAGATATCCTTCATGCCTCTAGGAAACCCTCTACCAGGCGTTCCTATGCTTTCAAATGGATACGTTTTTCCATTTGGTGTGCGCAACAGGGTCTTGACCCTCTAGCACTTCCTTTGAATTCTCTACTGGACTATCTCCTGCATATTTCCAATGCAGGCCTCAAGACGAATTCAGTACGAGTCCTTTTAAGTGCTATTGCAGCATCCTTAAAACCTATAAATGGACAACCTGTCTCCTCTCATCCTCTTATTGCAAGGTTCATGAGAGGCCTGACCCTCACTAAGCCTCCCATCCGACCTCCTCCGGTAGCATGGGACTTGAATCTAGTTCTGGGTCAACTTATGAAGCCACCTTTTGAACCGTTGGTATCTACCTCCCTGAAATTTCTTTCCTGGAAGGTTCTTTTCCTTATTGCAGTCACTTCGGCTCGCCGCATCAGTGAACTGCAGGCTTTGGTGGCTAATCCACCTTATACCAGATTTCATCATGATAAGGTGGTCCTTAGGACGAATCCCCACTTTATGCCTAAAGTGGTCTCGCCTTTTCATCTTAATCAAGAGGTATATCTACCTGTTGTTTTTTTTTTCCCCGGCTCCTCATGCATCCAGTGCAGAGAGGAACCTTCATACTCTTGACTGTAATAGAGCTCTCGCCTTTTACCTCAACAGGACTCAGCCACATCGAAAGTCTTCCCAACTTTTCATGGCTTTTGATCCTTCTCATTTGGGACTTCCAGTCACCAAATGTACACTTTCCAATTGGATTGCTCAGTGTATCTCTTTTGCTTACCAGAGTAAGAACATTTCTCTGGAAGGCCATGTCACCGCTCACAATGTGCGAGCCATGGCCACTTCTATGGCTCATCTTCACTCTGTGTCCATAGATCAGATCTGTCGAGCAGCCACTTGGGCCTCGGTTCATACCTTCACAGCCCATTACTGCTTGGACAAGGACTCCCGCCGGGATGCCTTGTTTGGTCAGGCTGTCCTCAAACACCTGTTCCATACTTAAACAACTCCTGCCCACCTTCCCTGGATGGATGCCTGAGATCCATGCGAACATGGTTTACCCTTGGAGGGGGATCTCCCAGGCATCTTAGCTAGGGAGTCCCCATATGTGAGGACTTATTCCTGCTTGTTCCTGGAGATAGCACAGTTACTTACCTGTAACAGGTGATCTCTGGGAACAGCAGGAATTAGTCCTCACAACCCACCCACCTCCCCTAGGAGTTGTATCTCTATCTATCTATCTTCCTTTCCTCTCTCTATTGTCTCAGCTATAAACTCGAACTGAGGAGAGCTGGTCAGGAAAGCGGGAAGGCAGCGCGCATGTGCAGTGGGAGGCCCCAAAAGCCTTTCATCTGAAAGGCTGGGGAGCTTTCCCGCGCAGGCTCCGTCGGTACCGACGTACCCATATGTGAGGACTAATTCCTGCTGTTCCCAGAGATCACCTGTTACAGGTAAGTAACTGTGCTATATCTTTACTTATAAATTCAGAAATGATTCCCTTCAGAGCACACAAGCAATTAGGTAAGCTCAATTGCTAGCAATCACCCAGCTGAAACCCCTTAGCTGGCTTGCTTTCACTGTGTAGCTCAAAATCTTACTCAGAAGGTTTTCTGAGTAGATTAAAGAACAAGTTGGTATTTCTTTGTGATGGTTGTTGCACTTTGTAACAGAAAACTACCATTTGAGTTTGGACAGAGAGCAGTTCATCTATTCACATTCTGGTTCTAAGACCTCTCCCCTTTCTTCAATAATCATAGGTTCAATATCTTGGCTTGGCACAAAGGAATTTCTCAATGGAGCACTACCAGGAGAATAATCATTTCCCTGCTTCCTTTCAAAGTTATAGCTAGGGCATAGATCAGTGTTCATACCTGAGCTTCCATTGCTGTTAGAGTTCCCCTTTAAATAGCCTGGCCAATATGTAGTCCAGTTTCTGTGTCCAGCCTTCCAATCTAGATCCCTGGACACTGGATCTCTCTTCACATACCTTCTGGCATGGGTCTTAGGGTCCCTTCCACGTGCAGCTGTTTCCCTCACAGGTGCCGTCTGGAGATTCCTGCCTCTGCAATACCACTCCTCTGGTCTCCCCCAGTCCAATGGTGTATGCTGGCCTCTTGTCTGTCTCCCAGTATACGTACTGTGCTGGACTCCTGTAGACTTCCCAGAGGCTTTTCTCTTCCTTCTTTTAAAGGGCTTCTTGCTCTCTCTGTCCGTCCGTTCTGACCTCTGCTTCTGATGAGAATGAAGATCAGGATCTCCAAGCTGATCAAGATACCAAGGATCATGATGCTTCTCTGTAGAATACTCTCTACCTTTATTCTGCCTTGATGAGTGCTCCACCTTAGCACAGCGCAGCTGTGCTGAATCAAGCCCTGCCCTTTGCAATGAGTGCTTGGGGATTACCTCATAGCCCTCTTGATTGGACACACGTTTTCTCACTTCAGCTCCTCTAAAGGCTGTTGGAAACCTGGTGCATTCTGGAACTGGTAGTCTTTTATGGCAAAATTCTGTTTTCTCATTTCTACCAGCACTGACAGGTTGCTTGTTCAGAGACACTTCACCTTTTCTATAGCTCCTTCCTGAGCTATGATAAGCTTCCTTATCACATACCCCCCTGCTTAAGTTATTACGGACTGGTTTAACTGGTGAAACGTCTTCTCTGCAGTCCGTAATACGGGAAAGGGCATCTGCATTCTGGTGTAACTTCCCTGCGCGATGCTCTACTTGAAAATCAAATGCCTGTAAGGCCATGTACCAGCGTGTCAACCTGGCATTGTGGTTCTTCATTTGCTGCAACCACTTCAGTGGGGCATGGTCTGTGACCAACTGAAACTTTCTCCCTGTAAGGTAAAACCTCAACGCCTCCACTGACCACTTGATAGCTAAACATTCTTTTTCTATTGTGGAATACTTTTGTTCAGCCGGTGACAACTTCCTGCTTAGGTACATCACAGGATGCTCTTCCCCTTCATGACACTGGGATAGAACCGCTCCTAGCCCTACATCCGATGCATCGGTTTGAACCAGAAAAGGTTTCTTGAAGTCCACCCCCTTCAGTACCGGTCCTGTACACAATTTTCCTTTTAAGACCGAAAATGCTTTTTCAGCATCAGGTGTCCACTTTAGCTGGTTTGGACAATTCTTCCGCAGCATATCCGTGAAAATGGCACTTTTCTCTGCAAATTGCGGTATAAACCTGCGGTAGTATCCAATAAGACCTAAGAAACTCCTTAGTTGTTTCTTGGTTGTAGGAGGTGGAAACGTTCTGATGCTATCTACTTTATTCATTAGAGGTTTTATTTTTCCTCTTCCCACTAGGTGGCCCAGGTATTTTACCTCCCTATTTGCAAAGGCACACTTCTTCGGGTTTAAAGTGATCCCCGCTTCCCTCATGGAGGACAGGACTGCCCTAATCCTCTTCAGATGCTCCGCCCAGGTGTTACTATGAATTATGACATCATCCATATATGCAAACGCATAACTCTGGTGGGGTCGAAGCACCTGATCCACTAACCTTTGGCAGGTAGCTGCCGCTCCATGCAGTCCGAAAGGCATTCTCTTGAACTGGAAGAGGCCAACGGGGGTGCTGAACGCAGTCTTTGGCTTCGACTCCCTGGTGAGTGGGATTTGCCAATATCCTTTTGTCATATCCAGGGTGGTTAAGTATTGAGCCTGTCCCAGCTGGTCCAACAGCTCCTCAATTCTTGGCATGGGATATGCATCAAAAACTGATATGGCGTTTACCTGCCGGAAGTCAATACAAAATCTTAAAGATCCATCAGGCTTCGGCACCAGGACTATGGGGCTATTCCAGGGACTCTTTGACTCCTCTATCACTCCCATGTCCAACATCTCCTGGACTTGTGCCACTACTTCCTGTCTCTTGGCTTCAGGCAAGCGGTATGGCCTTTGACGAACTAATTTCCCATGTGGAGTTATTATTTCATGGGCCACCAAATGTGTCTCCCCAGGTATGGGTGTCAACACACCTGGGAATTCTTTAAGCAATTTCCTAATTTCTTCCTGTTGTACCACTGTCAGGTCCTCCCCTATTTGGGGCTCTGATTTTTCTTTACAATCAGATGTCTGGGGTCTCAAATCTTCCTCTTCATTCACCTCCCTCCCTTGGGCACAGGTGGCAGCTAGGCTTTTAACCCCTTTAACGTCGGTAGAACCAAAACCTTTGGTTCCACGCTCAGAATTTTCCAGGGATGTGACCTCCTCCACAGGTGGAAAACCCAGCCTCTCACAGATCAATTGGGCAATTCTGTCTCCTTTCTTCACGTGATAATCATTCTGTCCAAAGTTAAACAGAACTTTAATATTGCCCCTGTAATCGGGATCAATTACTCCCGCACCCACATCGATGAAATATTTTAGGGCTAATCCGGACCTTGGGGTTACTCTCCCATAGCATCCAATAGGTATTTCCACTTGGAGACCAGTGTCCACCAGGGCTCTCCCTTGGCTAGGTACAGTCACATTTTCTATGCTGCACAGGTCAAACCCAGCAGCCTGTGGGGTTGCCCGCTTAAGAGCTTGGGCCTTCTCCGTGACCCTATGGTACTTTAGGACAAATGTTTGCTTTGGGGTAGTTTGGTCTTCTGGACGGTTAGCCATCTTTTTAACTGGGGTCTGAGGACTTCCAAATAAAGGCCCGGGAGCTATTACCATTAAACCTGCTCCATCCTTCTTTCCCAGTCCTTCCACTAGACCCTGTTTAAATCTTGGCCAGTCTCTTCCTAGAACCAAATCCAAGGGTAGCCTAGGCACCACTGCTAACAAGACTTCCTCTTGTTTCCCCAGGCACTTAACCTTTAACCTATAGGTGGGATATGATGTTGCAGCACCATGAATGCATCTGATGTGAACTTGGCTTTCAGGGGTTCTAGGCACAAATCCTTCTTGGGCCTCTATTCTCTTCCAAAGCCTTTTTGACATCATACTCTGGTCTTCCCCAGAGTATAACAAAGCATTTATGGTAATTCCTTGCACATCAACCATCAAAAGAAATCCTTCTTTGGACTGCTTTACATCCACACCCATTAAGCTAGTGTGTGACTGGCATCCTTTTTTTAAATGTCCCCATTTTCCACACTTAAAACATTTCTTTCTACTCCACTGTGTCATCTGGTTTGGCACAGTACATTTATTTTCAGAAATATTTTTAACAATTTTCTTTTCTGATACAGCACATCTTGCCTCAGCACCTATCTTCAGAGGGCCACCCATTCTATGGCAAGCCTGCGTGGCTTCTAAGAATCTCTCTGCTAGCATGGTTGCCTCTCCAAGATTTTGGCAATTTTGCTGTATAAGGAAAGTGTGCATATCTTTAGGCATAGCAGACATAAATTGTTCAAGCATCACAATGTCTAATAACATTTCTACCGTCTTTTGCTCAGGCTCCAACCATTTTACAGCTAAACCTATGATTCTCTGACTCAGAGCCCTGGGTGTTTCACCCACTTTCAATGTAGTAGCTCTAAACATTCGCCTATACTCTGAAATAGACAACCCTAGGCGATCCCTAATAGCAGCCTTTACATCCTTATAAATCAAAGCCTGGGCTGCTGGCATTGCTCTATACGCTGCAAGCGCCTCTCCAGTTAATGAGGCTGCCAGCCTTACTGCCCACTGGGTCTCTGGCCATGCTAATGCCTGTGCCACTCTTTCAAAAGACTCTAGAAAATCATCAACATTATCATCTGGAGTTAGCTTCCCAAAACTAAATGCCCCAATCCCTTGATTGAGTCCCACACTGTCCACATGTGGTGTACCAGTATTTACTGCTGGTCTTGCATCTGTTCCACTTTGGTTCTTCAGCTCAACTAGGGCTTGCATCAGATCAAGCACTGGCCTCTGCTGGTCCATTAAGGCTCTCATAGCAGTGTCCTGAGCCTGCTGTGCTAGCTCCTGCTGCCTGCTGAACTGGGCTGCCATCCACTGAGCTAGTTCCTTTGAATCCATCTTGAACCCTGTAAGAAAATACAAAGAAAAAAAACAGTGCACCACCTTCCAAACAGGTGTTTTTTTCTGCACTCTTTTTTTTTCAATTACCCCTGTGCCTTACTCCCATCCACCACTAGACATGCCTAGGTACTTTTTACCTTATGCCAGTGATGAATCCAACTTTGCACAGGGTCTTTTCTTCCTGGAACAGCCACCTCTTCTCCAAAGTGCCATTGAGAAAAAAAATATATTTTTTTCCAGCTTTAAGCTTGAACTGTCTTTTTTTCTTCAGACTTGATTTGTAATCCTTTTAGCAAGTAAATCCCTTTGCGCAAAAGCAATCCGCAACAACTACGCCATTTGTCAGACGGCCGCCTGGGTGAGAATGTTCACAGTCTTGGCAAAAGCATACCTCTATATGATTTGCAAGGATTTGTGGGTAATGTAGTCCATTCATTCCAGACACAGCCGTGACCAATAATTAATTATACTTGCTCAAGGATAAAGCAAATAAGATTTTTATTTATGAGGGGGTCTCCCAACACAGATAATGCTTGGTAGCACAGAACTCAGGATACTTGCTTGCAGTTTTAAAGTTAGGAAAACAAAATCAGGAAAAAAACATCTGAACTTGTCAGGTAATTAAAGCAAAGGATTAAAGACCTGGTTGGCAACAAACTGGTCTTTCTTGTAGGCTTTAGCAAATAATGTCTTAGCAATGCAGTAAGCAACCAAATAAACCCACAAAGTAGGAAAACTGTTCTTTTCTTCAGGTTAACTTCTTATATCTTTACATATAAATTCAGAAGTGATTCCCTTCAGAGCACACAAGCAATTAGGTAAGCTCAATTGCTAGCAATCACCCAGCTGAAACCCCTTAGCTGGCTTGCTTTCACTGTGTAGCTCAAAATCTTACTCAGAAGGTTTTCTGAGTAGATTAAAGAACAAGTTGGTATTTCTTTGTGATGGTTGTTGCACTTTGTAACAGAAAACTACCATTTGAGTTTGGACAGAGAGCAGTCCATATATTCACATTCTGGTTCTAAGATCTCTCCCCTTTCTTCAATAATCATAGGTTCAATATCTTGGCTTGGCACAAAGGAATTTCTCAATGGAGCACTACCAGGAGAATAATCATTTCCCTGCTTCCTTTCAAAGTTATAGCTAGGGCATAGATCAGTGTTCATACCTGAGCTTCCATTGCTGTTAGAGTTCCCCTTTAAATAGCCTGGCCAATATGTAGTCCAGTTTCTGTGTCCAGCCTTCCAATCTAGATCCCTGGACACTGGATCTCTCTTCACATACCTTCTGGCATGGGTCTTAGGGTCCCTTCCACGTGCAGCTGTTTCCCTCACAGGTGCCGTCTGGAGATTCCTGCCTCTGCAATACCACTCCTCTGGTCTCCCCCAGTCCAATGGTGTATGCTGGCCTCTTGTCTGTCTCCCAGTATACGTACTGTGCTGGACTCCTGTAGACTTCCCAGAGGCTTTTCTCTTCCTTCTTTTAAAGGGCTTCTTGCTCTCTCTGTCCGTCCGTTCTGACCTCTGCTTCTGATGAGAATGAAGATCAGGATCTCCAAGCTGATCAAGATACCAAGGATCATGATGCTTCTCTGTAGAATACTCTCTACCTTTATTCTGCCTTGATGAGTGCTCCACCTTAGCACAGCGCAGCTGTGCTGAATCAAGCCCTGCCCTTTGCAATGAGTGCTTGGGGATTACCTCATAGCCCTCTTGATTGGACACACGTTTTCTCACTTCAGCTCCTCTAAAGGCTGTTGGAAACCTGGTGCATTCTGGAACTGGTAGTCTTTTATGGCAAAATTCTGTTTTCTCATTTCTACCAGCACTGACAGGTTGCTTGTTCAGAGACACTTCACCTTTTCTATAGCTCCTTCCTGAGCTATGATAAGCTTCCTTATCACAGGCCCTGCCACCGACCTCTTGTGGCAGGAGGTCACGTCACTTCTAGCTCAAGGAGCAATCGAAGAAGTGCCCATATCCCAACAGGGGACAGGGTTCTACTCCCCCTATTTTCTTATTCCAAAGAAGACAGGGGGACACAGGCCTATACTAGACCTCAGAGAATTAAACAAGTATTTGTTCCAAGAAAAGTTCAAGATGATCTCCCTCGGAACATTTTTACCATACCTTCAAAGTCAAGATTGGCTATGTTCTCTAGATCTAAGAGATGCGTACAAGCATATTCTCATCCACTCAGATCACAGGAAGTTCCTTCGATTCCTGATCCAAGGAAGACACTTCCAGTACAGAATTCTTCCTTTCGGACCAGCCTCTGCTCCAAGAGTCTTCACAAAATGCATGGCAGTGGTAGCAGCATTTATGAGGACTCTGGGAATATTCGTCTTCCCTTACTTAGACGATTGGCTCATTCGAGCATCGACAGCTCCAGAGGCCAGCTTCACTCTCTCTCGAGCAATGACAATTCTTCAATACTTGGGGCTGGTCATAAACCTCCCAAAATCTCATCTCACCCCCTCTCAATCTCTAGAATTCATAGGGGCTCGTCTAGACACATGGCAGTCAAAGGCTTTCCTGCCCCAGCCATGCTGTCTATGTATAATACAACTGGCATCTTAAGCATCTATGAAGGTATTCCTTACTGCTCGGGAGATGCTTCAACTGCTGGGACACATGGCATCCACTGTCCATGTGGTTCCCTATGCTCGCCTCCACATGCGAGCAGCACAGTGGACCTTTTCCTCTCAGTGGTCACAAGCCTCGGGTCAACTAACAGACAAAATCAGAACTACCACACATCTGATTTCGTCCCTGCAATGGTGGCAATCCCTGGAAAACCTCCTTGTAGGCTCTCCTTTCCAGCAGCCTCTATGCCAAACCACTATGACGACAGATGCATCCAAGATGGGTTGGGGAGCCTACTTGCATGATTTCTCCACTCAGGGTCTTTGGACCTCACAGGAGGTTTCCCTTCACATAAACCTCCTAGAGCTGAGAGCCATTTTCAATGCTATTCAAGTCTTTCAGGGCCATCTCAGCAATAAAACAGTACTGGTCCAAACCGACAATCAGGTAGCTATGTTCTATGTGAACAAGCAAGACGGAACAGGCTCTCTGTCGCTATGCAACGAAGCTTTGTGAATATGGGCCCTCGCCAGAGTTACAAATTCACCTGTTTGCAGTATACCTTCGGGGCATTCAAAACTTGTGGGCAGACAAACTCAGTCAAATACTGCTGCCACACGAGTGGTCCCTCCACTCATACCAGCTTGCTCGAGTGTTTCGAATTTGGGGAACACCAGATATAGACCTCTTTGCAAGTCCACAGAATGCCAAACCTCCCCGATTCTGTTCCAGAATTCTGGCTGAAAACTGTCAGGCAAGAGATGCTTTCCTACTCCACTGGGGACAGGACTTCCTCTATGCCTTCCCACCCATTCCCAAGACTTTATTCAAACCTCAGAGAGGCAGAGATCATATGATACTCATTGCTTCACGTTGGCCACGGCAAACGTGGTATCCTCTTCTGCATCTCTCTCAAACCACTCCTCTGGAGTTGGGGAATGCTCCAGATCTCCTGTCGCAGGAGAACGGATCTTTACTGCATCCCAATCCCCAGTCCCTACATCTCAGGGCCTGGTTACTGAAAACCTAGAATTCCAGGATGTTAACCTTTCTCAACAAGTAAAGATATCCTCCTGGCTTCCAGAAAACCCTCCACAAGACGTTCCTATGCTTTCAAGTGGAAAAGGTTCTCTATCTGGTGTTCACAAAAGGGACTTAAACCCATTTTAGTACCTGGAGAGTTGCTACTAGAGTATCTTCTACAATCATCAACTTCTGGTCTCAAGACCAATTCAGTTAGGGTCCATCTTAGTGCTATTGCTGCTTTTCATAAACCTTTCAATGGACAACCTATTTCCTCTCATCCACTTATATCAAGATTTATGAGAGGCCTACTTTTAACAAAACCTCCCATTAAACCACCACCGGTGGCATGGAACCTAAATCTTGTTCTTGGTCAGCTTATGAAAATTTAGCCACTTCAGACCTAAAGTTTCTTTCATGGAAAGTTATTTTCCTAATTGCCATCACTTCTGCAAGATGCATTAGTGAACTACAGGCATTAGTAGCTGACCCTCCTTATATAAGGTTTCACCATGATAAAGTAGTCCTCAGGACTCATCCTCACTTTCTGCCAAAGGTGGTTTCGCCTTTTCATTTAAACCAGTCAGTTTATCTTCCTTTATTCTTCCATAGGCCTCATGCCTCCAGTTCAGAAAGGAATCTTCACACATTGTATTGTAAAAGAGCCTTGGATTTTTATCTCCAAAGAACTAAGCCACATAGAAAATCTTCTCAGCTTTTTGTGACTTTTGACTCTATAGTCATTTGGGACTTCCAGTTTCTAAAAGAACTCTGTCAAATTGGACTGCAGATTAAATATCCTATACATATCAGAGTAAGGGACTTTCTCTTGAAGGCCATGTCACGGCTCACAATGTGAGAGCAATGGCAGCCTCAATGACTAACCTTCGTTCTGTCTCTATTGATGACATCTGCAAAGCAGCCACTTGGACTTCGGTACATACCTTCACAGCCCACTATTGCTTAGACAAGGGCGCCCATCGGGATGCTTCGTTTGGCCAGGCTGTTCTACAACATCGCTTCCATACTTAATAGAACTCCTACCCACCATCCACAGTTTGGATGCCTAAGGTCCATGGGAGAAAGTATGACCCATCTCACCTGGGTTCGCAGCCAGCTGTGGTCACCCCTTGGCATCTTTCAGCTGGGGAGTCCCCATATGTGAAGACTACATTCCTGCTTGTTCCTGGAGATAGCGTAGTTACTCACCTGTAACAGGTGATCTCCAGGAACAGCAGGAATTTAGTCTTCACAACCCACCCATCTCCCCTAGGAGTTTGTCTCTATCTCTCTCTTTCTCTACTTCTCTCCTTTGGTCTCAGCTATAAACTCAACTGAAGTGAGAGAGGTACAGAGGCGGGAAGGCAGCACACATGCACTGTGGGATACTCCCAAAAGCTTTCCTATTGGACGTTGGGGGGCGTTCCCATGTGGGCTCCGTCGGTACCGACGATACCCATATGTGAAGACTAAATTCCTGCTGTTCCCAGAGATCACCTGTTACAGGTGAGTAACTACGCTTTATAGGTCAAAGTAAGCACAGACATATTGCTCAGTTGAATTAGGAGAAGCAAAAACATTCTGTCCTGTTCTGCTAAACCTGGCCTTGGTTTTGGGTACACATATCTCTGCAGGCTGATAGTGAATTCCAAACTGCCAGGCTTCAGGCTGTTAGAAAATTCTGTCATTCTCCATATTAACTCTTTCAGAGGGCTCTGGTCCCCCATTTCAAGTTCCTCTCTAAAGTACTCATATAGAAGACTTTTTCATTAATACATGAGGATCGTGTGTCAGCTTTAGCAGGCAATGAAAAAAGTGCCAGTACGCTGTATTACCGCATAGCACCTCAAAAAAAGCCCCGGGTATTGCCCTCTGACTTCCTCTTCATTTTGAGAGTTCTTGACGCCCTTCTCTTAAGGACCTCTACCCGAATCCTCCCTTGGATTACACTTCCTCTAAGCTGAAGACTAAATTGTAGTCCTGTTTCAGCTGTCTTTAGCCTTACTCTGAGGATTCTAAATTGCCCTTGGCTGGGATGAACAGTCTTCTCTTTCAGGACCCTTTAACCTTGCATCTTGATGATGATATATATCTGTATATCTATATATATATATATATATCTCTATATATATATCATTCATACCAAGCTTTCAATTATTCTCTTTCAAATAAAAAATAATATTGTTCTTCAAGTAAGCTGTCTTTCAGTATATAGCTTGTCAGACGGCTGCCTAGGGTGAGAACTTACACAATCTTGACGATGCATATATTCATATGATTCTTGCAAGGTATTGTGGGTATTGTAGTTCATTCACTCCCAAACACAGCTGATGACAATAATTTGAGTTGTGAAACCAAGTGGTAAGATCAATAAAATACTTCTTTTATTGATGGGGTTTAATTCACCCAGCACATGTATGCTTGATAGCACTATAAATGAGGTTACTTGCTTGCAGTGTTTAAATGGATAACAAAAAAGTCACAAAGTAAACCAGAAACAACCTTCAGCTTGTCAGGCAATTAGCTAATGTTTTCTTAGCAAATAATTACCAAATACAAAGGCATAAAGAAAAGAATAAACTTTGCTGGTTAGGTTAACTTCTGCTTATTTTCCATGCAGATCTCAGCAGTGATTCTCCCTTGCTCACACACACAATCAGGTGCAGCCCTAATTACTATCAATGGACCAGCTGAAAGCCTTTAGCTGGCTGGCTGCTACTGTGTGAGCCCAAATCCTGCTTTAAGAGCTGTTTGCAGTGGAAATAAAGAACAAAGTTAGGTTTCTTTGTGATGGCTGATGTGTTTGCTCATGGAAATCTAGCATTTAGATAGAGAACAGTCCATATAAATAGTTTCTTCTGCTGTATTTCCCCCTGCATCAACAATCATAGGGTCAATATCATACATCGGCACAGATGAGTCTTTCATTAAGGCACTATCATGAGAATGCTCATTCCCTTGCTGCCATTCTCTATTATAGATAGGGTCTGGATCAGTGTTCATACCTGAGCCTCTCCTGCTATCATTATTTCTCTCTGTATAGCCTGGCCAATATGTAATCCAATTCTGATGTCCAGCCTTCCAATCTTGATCCCTGGACGCTGGATCTTCTCTCACATACCTTCTGGCCTTGGTCTGAAAGTCCCTTCCACATGCAGTCTTCTCTCTTCCAGGTAGCCACTGGTGATTCCTATCTCTGCCACTCCATTCCTCTGGCTGAATCCAGTCCAATGGACTCTGCTGGCTTTTGGAATACCTCCCAGTATGAGTACTGCCTTGGAATCTCCCAGACCTTCCAATGGCCTTTCTTCTCTTCCTTCCAGAGAGTTTCCTTCTCTCTCTATCTGCTTGGCTTGGCTTCTGTTTCTCCAGGTGATACTGGTGCTTGTAGCCGTTGCTGTCTCTGTATCTCTTCCTCCCTCTGTAGCTGTTATCTGAAGAATAAGCTCTATTCTTATACTGTTCTAATGTGTGCTGCTCCCTAACACAGCGCAGCTGTGTTGAATCAGGCCCTGCCCTTTGAGATGAGTGCTTAGGGATTACCTCATAGCTCTCTTGATTGCACACACATTCTCTCACTTCAGCCTCCCTCATGGCTGCTGGAAACCTGGTGCATTCTGGGACTGGTAGTCTTTTATGTGAAAACTCTGTTTTCTTGCTTCTACCAGAACTGACAGGTTGCTTGTTCAGAGTCACATCATCTTTTCTATAGCTCCTACCTGAGCTATGATAAGCTTCCTTATCACAAGCTTTAAGTAAATATTTATTTGTTAATTGCTGTATATTTATGTATTTATTTTCCAGATTAATCTTATGTCATAAAATGGTACACAGTTCTTAAATGTGGTATAAATATGTCTTTGCTGTTTGTGTTGATCTCATGCAATGGAAGATTTATATATCAGAAAATAGATGAGATGGCTATTTATTGTGACCCAGTAGTTTCCTCTTTCTTCTTTGGCCTTTTAGCTCTATTGAAAACAGGGCTGGGATTTAGTGCCATGAGCCTTTTACCTGAAGAATGTTTTTCCCTAGTTTTTATCCACTTCCAGCCCAGTCATTGCATTAACTCCTTGGCCGAGATCATGTGCCATGGTTCTTTCCTGAATGTTTGTAATCATGGGCTCTAAATCCAGCCCTTTTGAAGGGTGACAGTTTGCCATCCTCAAAGGGATTGTGAGCACTCTTATGAAGCATTCTCAGTCCCGGCCAATGCAGGGAGTGGATTACCTCACTTGGAAATTGAAGCCAGGTCTTCAACATGACACTGAACTATCAGTCAGTCCATCAGCTTGTTGCTAATGCAATAAGGTTAATTATACCCCCTGAAAGTGTAGTTCGTTTTGGACACTAAGAGGCTATGCTGAACTTTGCAAGATTAAATGTGTGTTACCAGATCTCTTTAGATTATTTATTTATTTATTTTATTTACATTCTCTTATATACCGCGCTATTCGGCATCAGTGCGGTTTACATTGAACAACCTGAAATTACATTGAACAGGGCATTATAACTTGGAGATAACTATTTTACAGGGAACATGGGCTATGGAGGGTTAAGTGGCTTGCCCACGACCACAAGGAGCACCTGTGGGACTAGAAACCCCAATCCTTCCGGCCCAAGGTTGCTGTCCTCTAGTGGGATTTGAACCCCCGACCTTCCGGCCTGAAGTACCTTGCCCCAACCACTAGGCCACTCCTTTGTTCTAATTTTGTTCTAATTACATTTCCAAATCAGAGCTCCCCATGGGAAATTCACCATCATATTTAAAGCAAGCCAGCGCTTCAGGCATGCCCACGCCTGGCAGGCCCACACCTTAAGAGTGGACCTAGAGTGTACTTCATCAATAAGAACAGATACCAACCTAGATCGCTTCTGGTTTCCCCTGATTACTACATCGTGCATGCTTTACACCAGTGTATAGGACAGCCTTGCACCTTCTGAATCGATTGCAATCTTCTAACAAAGATCTCTACAGCAACAGATACCAATGGTAGGAAAGCGTAACCTTATTATACTACCTGCTATAGTCACACACATACCGTAACAGTAGCTATTATCAATCAAACTCACAAGAATGGAGCTAAAACAGTTCTCAGCAATCTGTATCATATTAACAATCCTACTACTAATTACACGAACATGTTCACTCACAATACATCCACAACATATTCCAGTTATTCGCAGCTACAATCACAACAGATCAAATACAATCCACCAAAGAATGTGTATCCGACAGCCATAGAATAGTGACAGACTGATCCATATCCCATCATGCAAACTACCTCCCACCAGACAAATGATTACAGCAGCAACACATCTTCATGAAGCTGCAAACAACTCCCATTACATCAGATGTGTACTCATCAACACACACTCAGCACGTAGGAAAATTCAGTTCCTCTTTGACTTTATCACCGACAACCAAATAGACATTGTATGTGTCACCGAATCTTGATTCATGGAATCTGACAATGTGTTGATCAACCAATTGCTAACACCGAGCTACAACATATTCAATTGCTCAAGAACCAAGCGCAGAGGCGGAGGAGTATTTATCATAGACAAAAAAAACCCCTCGACTTTCACATTCTCACCAACAGTACAGATGGAGATCTGGACACAATATCTGTCACGAACAAGTCCTTAACATACCTCACATACAGGTCCCCAAATGCTTGTGCAGATGAACTAGCAGGTTTATTAGAAATTGCAACCACAAACCACACTCCAAACACTTCCTGCTCCTAGGTGACCTCAACCTAGCATCTGCTGCCCCCAAGATAGCAAAAGCCTTCCTTGAAGCCATGGAAGACCTGGAATACACACAGCTTATCAATGAACCAAACCATAACAAAGGAAACACCCTTTAATCTTATTTTTGCTCCGCAACAAATGCTCAGAAACAAAAACCTCCCAACTCCTACCCTATCCACAGTGCCCTGGTCGGACCACAAAACAATCTCCTTTCTCCTCCCACATGGCTCACATGACCAAAAGAAAGCTCAAACACATACCTCAACTTGCAGATTCTACCACCTGGAAAAAAAGGAATTCCTGAATAAAATTCTGCCACAGCTACAGCGCACTTCAGAAGACATTGATATGCTCATCCAGAGCTGGATTCAAACTATAAGCCAAATAACCATAAAACCACATGGCCCCGCAGTCTGCAGGAGGCACAATACAGCCACATGGTACACCACTCAGCCAAGAGACATGAAACACAATCTCAGGCTCCTAGAATGAAGATGGAGACACTCCAAATCTGCTGCAAACCATGACAAATACATGGTCAAATTGCACGAATATCAAACATCCACAAACAAAGCAAAAAAAGAATACTTTTCCAAGCTAATCCAAAGCTCCCTCAACTGCCCTAGCAAGCTCTTCGATATAGTGAAATCTTTAATAAGAGGCCCTGTGCAGCAAAAAGAAGAAATAACCCCCAAGTTATGGACAGCTTTTTCAAAGCCAGACCTGCTCTCAGGACAACAGACAAGCACAGCACCAACATATAAAAACCACAACCACACATAAGGCAATATCGTATCAATCTCTTTCACAACTATCTCATATGAACAACTCAAAAGAATTATCACAAACATTAACACTACTGCATCCCCACTTGATCCTTGCGCAGTAAACTGGATCAAGATTGCTCAAAGAGAATTAACCCTCGCAATCTTCAAAATTGCACAACTATCTCTCCATCAAGAATACATGCCTAAGCCACTCAAAGAAGCCTCAATTTGCCCTATAAAAAAAGGGGACAGTAAATGATGCAAACCAACCAAGCTCATACAGACCTATTGCTAGCTTGCCATTCCTGGCTAAAGTAATGGAAAAAAATCTTCCAGACGCAGCTCCAAGACCACATTGACTCTCACTTCCCACTTGACCCTTAGCATTATAGGTTCACACCCCATCACTGCGTGGAAACCTTCTTAACTGCCCTCATTGACAGTCTACTAAAAGGCACTGGCAAACCCAACAAAGGATTCATTCTGATCTTTCTTGATATCAAGGCAGCTTTCGACTCTGTTCCTCATCATCTCATTATCCAACAACTGCAATCAATAGGTCTGCGGGGCACATCTCTAAAGTGGTTCAAATCTTATCTTATAGAGCATCAACTCCAAGTATAAAGGGACTTCAAAAAATCAGCCCCCTACATGCAACACCAGGGTGTTCCCCAAGGATCTTCCCTATCAGCTTTACTTTTCAACATCTTCCTCCAACCTATCTGCACAATTATCCAAGCACACAACATATTATATCGCATTTATGCCAATGACATAATGATATATGCCCCGTTTACCACCACCAATCCAACAATTTTACCCCCTTAAAGAAATGTTTTAGTTCCATCAAACAATGGCTCTCATAACACAATCTGACCATAAATCATAAGAAAACAGATGTCCTTTACATTACCAGAGACACCAACTTCATCCTACCTCCTGCCATAACCATTGATGGAACACAACTGCACGTGAAACCTGAAAGGTGCTACCTGGGAGTTACACTAGATCAGCGCTTGCCCCTAATCCCTCATATGAGCAATTTCACAAGAACCATATACTACAAAATTAAAACAGTGCAACACCTCAAACCACTGCTGAGCTCTCATGACGTTTGCACAATATTTCAGGCCCTCATTTTCTCCAACTTTAACTATTGAAACCACCTCTTTCAAGGCCTACCCAAATATGCACGCCACCCACTTCAACTAGCACAAAATACAGCTGCATGCATCCTCTGCAACTCCTCCAGAGTCGACCACATAACCCCATTATTCAAACAACTGCGTTGTTTACATATCACAGAGCCGATAATGTACAAAGCCATCCTCACAATCTTCAAAATCACTCATGGCCTGTCTTCAATCTGCCTCCAGTCTCTGATACAGGCAACACCCAGCAACTAATCCAGAAGAGCAAATTCAGTGAATATACTCACTACTCCTGCAATAAACACTAAGACCAACCACATGACCTTCAAAAGGACCTTCTCCCTATTTACCCCAACAGTATGTAATGCTTTTCCAGACAACCTATGTGCCACAGATGACCTAACAACCTTCAGAAGAAAACTAAAAACTCACTTATTCCTTGAATGCTTCCCTGATGAAGCATAGCCATTTATCCCACAAGGAACTATAAGAATCAAAGTTACTCATCCCCGCCTCCTATCTACCTTTCTCCCCTAACTTACTCCTGGCCTCTCCCCTGTCCCCTTGCACCCCTACAACATTCCCCCCAGTGTTAAATCAACTTACAATTCCCTTGCAAAGCCACCAGTTACCTACTTAACATGTTCATATAGCTTGTTATGCTTGTTATTGTTCCTATCTTAAATGTTCTTTTTCCTGTTCCATGTAAAGCCTTGTTGAGCTATGTTTATCATGTAAACCGCTTTGACTCATAGAAATAGCGGTATAGAAAAATAGCTAAATAAATAAATAAGTTAGTCGAACATAGTAGTTAGTTCTCTACCCATGAACACTTATAATCTAAAGGCTGTATTTACTAAAGGCAAAGCGGTGTGGTAGGAGTGGCCTAGTGGTTAGGACAAGGTACTTCAGGCCAGAGGGCCGGGGGTTCAAGTCCCACCTGGGGACAGCAATCTCAGGCCGGAGGGACTGGGATTTCTAGTCCTATAGGTACTCCTTGTGGTCTTGGGCAAGCCACTTAATCCTCCATTGCCCATGTTCCCTGTAAGTATTAGCGTATGTGTGTCATATCCCCTCGTGTTAAATATATCTCCCAATTGACCGCTTTGACCCAGTGAAAAGCAGGATATAAATACAGCTAAATAAATAAATAGTGTTACCACACATTAGCACACATTATGTACCGCAGGTCCAATTTTATGCAGTGGAACCTATTTACTAATAATGCCCATCAAAGACATTAGCAGATCCTACTGTGGTAACACACATTAATGACTTTATCCTAAGTTTGTAGCTGAAACAATGGAGAGTTAAGTGACTTACTAAAGATCATAAGGAGCATCAGTAGGAGAAGTGGGATTTGATCCCTGGTTTTCCTGGCTCTCACTTCATCGTTCTGGCCATTAGGCTGCTCCTTTATTCTTGTTAGCATGCAATAAGTCAATTAGCACACATTTGCATATCAACTTATTAACATGAATATTGTCCTTTGATGCAGTCCTGCATTAGGGGTAATACATGTGTTTAAGGGTTCTGCATATCTGAGTACTGGTTATTATTACAGCTGACACATGTTAAATGCCCATGCTAGAACTAACACTGTAATTCATAGACAGGAACAACCCCAGTTATCTAATAAGGCTAATGTCTCTACAGGAAACTAGCTGACAGTAGTAGTACAAGGGAGCTGTGATTGGCTGAAATAATCAATTGAGAAATATTTTTTGAATACTAATTTGTATTTGTTGTACCCAAAATAACATCTTTGTGCAACATCTAATTCTTTTATCATCAATGATTGAATGGAAATTGTAACTTTATTGAGAGCTACTAAGACATGTCTTTTCTCTCATTGATGGATGATAGGTCAGGGAATAAGAGGTACTTTAATGCTGTGTATTAAGTCATCCTTTAAAAATTAAGGGGCTGATATTAAAAGTATTTTAGCCGGTTAGCAGACTTGCTAAAATGCGCTGAGCCCGATATTCGGCAGCACTAACCAGTTAGTGCTGTTGAATATCCCCACAGATCACATAAAATACCCAGTTAAAATCAGTGTGGTTGGTAGGTGGATCAGGGGCAGTGCAGCGATATTCAATTAGCAGCGATATTCAGCTGCTAAATGAATAGCTTAACTGGTTAAAGTTAGGCCATCGCAATAACTGTCCTATCTTTAACTGGTTTTCATTATCTGGTTAGTGGCTGAATATTGCCACTGACCAGATAGCTAAACTTGCTGCTAGATCGTTCAACATGAAAAATATGTTGTAAGCTAGAATATTACTTCAGCACACTTCTAACGGGTCTTCAATCCATTTCCATTCCTGGTTTCTTTAAACTTTCATTTCTATTCTTTTTTTATAAACATAAAAATCTTTTACTTTATTGAAAAATCTTCTTCTTTTAAAAACTCTGTGTCATCAACCCCAGTGCTTAAAACATCAGTATATAAGAATCATAACTTTATTAGAGGACTTCCTTTTAAAATCTTCACCCCTGTGTTCAGTTTTATATAGCAGATCTCGACGCTCTCATAGGGCGCCTTCACGGCGTTTCAAAAGCTAATCTTTCTTCAGGAGACCTTTACCTTAAAAACATAAACAAATTATTTAAACCAAACCACCTCTACCTATTGTGTTCCCATCCTTATCCTAAAATGCTTAACTATATTCATCAAAACTAACTTACTTTCGCAACGGATGCTGCCCACGTCCCAATATTACTCATTCTTGGAAAGACGCCGCGCATGCGTGCAGACTACAGCTTCCCTTATTTAAAGCCCTCTGATATTATCCTATTCAATTAGATACTCATTTCTTATGGAAATGGTATAGAGAACCTATCTTCCCTATTAAGTAATCAGAATAAATGTGAAGCCTGTGGGCAGTGAATCCAAAGACTCGTATCTACTGAACGTCTACTCAACCTCGTCCGACATTATTCGATCCAAGTGCAGAGTTCAAAAAGAACCCTTCACTTTTAATGAATGTTAGCAAAAATTTGAAGGAATATTTAAGTCCTACTGTACTTCCTCAGGTGAATCGTGAACACAGGGTAGGGGGACATAAAAAATGTGGGGAGTGTGATGTCTGTGAAGTCATGATGGAACAGACACAATTTCGACACCATGATATGAGTTTTACCCTATATAGTTCTACAAATTGTGCATCGCCAGCAGTGGTATATGGTATTTTCTGCCCCTGCAACCTTATGTATATAGGAAAAACAGTTCGCCCTTTGCGGGTGCGAATACGTGAGCATAGAAGTCGTCTAAAATGTCAACGCTTAGAGGCACCTATGGTTGCCCATTGTTTGGCTCACAAGCACTCCTTTGAACAGCTTCGCTGTATAGCAATTGAACAAGTACAAATTCCTTTGCCCGGCCGTACAATAGATGAGACTCTTTTGTTTAAAGAACAGCGGTGGATATATAAGATCAACACTGTTAGCCCGGAGCGCTTGAATCTCACTATTGATTGGCAATTGTGTGTTTAAAATAGTCTGATATGAAGTAAGTCCGGAGGGCTTGAATTTGACTATTGGTTGATACCTGTATGTTTAAAAAGGGCTGACACGAAGTAACCAACTCCTAGTTTAGCATCTGATAACGATTGATAGGAACACGGTAGTTGAAAACCTAATTGGGAACTGGCAGGAGGGTTGGTAATGGTATCACAACAACACGTCCTGGTTGGCCTTAGTATTAAGAGGTTTTTATCTCCTAGACATTTTTGCTAACATTCATTAAAAGTGAAGGGTTCTTTTTGAACTCTGCACTTGGATCGAATAATGTCGGACAAGGTTGAGTAGACGTTCAGTAGATACGAGTCTTTGGATTCACTGCCCACAGGCTTCACATTTATTCTGATTAGTTAATAGGGAAGATAGGTTCTCTATACCATTTCCATAAGAAATGAGTATCTAATTCAGCGGTTCTCAACCTGTGGGTCGCGACCCCCACGGGGGTCGCCACAGGATTTAACGGGGGTCGCTTAGCCTCCACCAAGTTAAAAAAAAAAAAAATTAACACGCGCACAAGTTGCTGCCGAGTCCGCTTCTCGGCAGCGGCAAACTCCGGCAAACTCACCACCTTCTTCTGCAGCCGCGGCTCCCTGCCTCTTAGGGAACCGCGGCTGTACCTGTAAAATTGTTGCAGAGCCCTTCCTGTCTTGACGGGCTCCGTGCAGCATTGTCCTGCCTCCAAAGGAAGTTGTTTACCACTTCCTTTGGAGGCGGAACAATGCTGCACGGAGCCCGTCAAGACAGGAAGGGCTCCGCAACGATTTTACAGGTACAGCCGCGGTTCCCTAAGAGGCAGGGAGCCGCGGCTGCATTAGAAGGGAGGCAGACATGGGGAGAGGGGATGAGGGGGCAGGGAATCTGCAACATGGCTGACATCGACAGAGGGGGGCTGACATGGAGGGAGGGAGCCGATATGGACAGATGGAAGGATGGGGGCTGACATGGAAGGAAGGAGGGGGCTGACATGGACAGATGGAAGGATGGGGGCTGACATGGAGGGAGGGAGGGAGGGAGGGAGGGGGCTGATATGGATGGATGGAGGGAGGGGCTGACATGGACAGATGGAAGGATGGGGGCTGACATGGAGGGAGGGAGGGGGCTGATAGAAATGGATGGATGGAGAGAGGGAGGGGGGCTGACATGAACAGATGGAAGGATGGGGGCTGACATGGAGGGAGGGAGGAAGGGGGCTGATATGGATGGAGGGAGGGAGGGAGGGGGGCTGACATGGACAGATGGAAGGATGGGGGCTGACATGGAGGGAGGGAGAGGGGCTGACATGGACAGATGGAAGGATGGTGGCTGACATGGAGGGAGGGAGGGGGCTGATATGGAAGGATGGATGGAGAGAGGGGGGCTGACATGGACAGATGGAAGGATGAGGCTGACATGGAGGGAGGGAGGGAGGGAGGGGGCTGATGATGGATGGATGGATGGAGGGAGGGGGCTGACATGGACAGATGGAAGGATGGGGGCTGACATGGAGGGAGGGAGGGAGGGAGGGAGGGGGCTGATATGGATGGATGGATGAAGGGAGGGGGGCTGACATGGACAGATGGAAGGATGGGGGCTGACATGGAGGGAGGGAGGGGGCTGATATGGATGGATGGAGGGAGGGGCTGACATGGACAGATGGAAGGATGGGGGCTGACATGGAGGGAGGGAGGGGGCTGATATGGATGGATGGAGGGAGGGGGGCTGACATGGACAGATGGAAGGATGGGGGCTGACATGGAGGGAGGGAGGGAGGGGGCTGTTTTGGATGGATGGAGGGTGGGAGGGGCTGACATGGACAGATGGAAGGATGGGGGCTGACATGGGGGGAGGGAGGGGGCTGGCATGGACAAAGGGGAGAGACAGGGGGACATACTGGACAGACGGGATAAATGCTGGACAGAAGCGAGAGACAGTGCGGGTTAGGATTATAATGGGCTGATGGGGGAACTAGCACTGGTAATGGGCAGATGGGGGGGCTAGGACTGGTAATGGGTAGATTAGGGAAGGCTAGGACTGGGAATGGACTTATCAAGGGGGGGTAGGACTGGTAATGGACTGTTGGGGGTCTAGCATTGGAAATGAGCTGATTGGTGAGGTTAGGACTGGAAATGGGCTGATTAGGGGAGCCTAGCACTGGTAATGGGGTTGAGGGGGGGACTAGCACTGGAAATGAGCTGATTAGGGGAGGCTAGGACTGGTAATGGGCTGATTGGGTGGGGTAGGACTGGTAATGGACTGATGGGAGGCTAGCATTGGAAATGAGCTGAATGGGCGGGGGGCTATGACTGGAAATGAGCTGATTAGTGGAGGCTAGGACTGGTAATGAGCTGATGGGGGGGTAGGACTGGTATTGGGCTGATTAGGGGAGGCTAGTACTGGTAATGGGGTTGAGGGAGGATTAGCACTAGAAGTGAGCTGATTGGGGGGCTTTGACTGGGAATGTGCTGATTGTGGGGAGGGGAGGATAGAGCTGCTGGCCCTGGAAGAAAACTGGGGGCTAAGGCTACAAATGGGCTGATACAAGGGGATGGGAGAATGGAACTGGAAGGGAGTGGATCTGAGAGGGGCTGCCATGGTATTTGTACTAGAAGGAGCTGGACAGTGGGGAAGGAGGGGGACTGGAAGGGAATGGACACCAGTGGCAGTCATGGGAATGCAAGCTGACATTGGAAGGTACTGGGAGTGAGGACTGGAAAGGGGCTGATACTGGGGAGGGTTACTGGGACTGGAAATAGGCTGATGGAAAGAAGTGAAGAAAACGAAAGAAGAGATAAGAAATGGCAGATGGACCATAGACCACAGAAAGAGAGCTAAGAGAAGACAGGAAAGCAGAAGCCTCAGATCGGTACCAGCATGATCAGAGAATAAATTGGTCAGAGAACAAAGGTAGAAAAAATAATTGTATTTCATATTAGTGATTTGACTACAAAATCATCATAATTTTGAAATCAAATATTGTTACTTGTTGTGATTAATTATTGTGGTTTAAATAAGTATTTTATAAATAAAAACATATTGCAAAGGCCTATAATATATTAATAATTCAACAAATGATTACAGCGACAATGCGTTAACGGTAAAGGAAGAGAGACGCATTTGATTTTATCATTGGGGGTCACCACAAGTTGACCAACGGTAAAAGGGGTCACGGTACAAAAAAGGTTGAGAACCACTGATCTAATTGAATAGGATAATATCAGAGGGCTTTAAATAAGGGAAGCTGTAGTCTGCACGCATGCGCGGCGTCTTTCCAAGAATGAGTAATATTGGGACGTGGGCAGCATCCGTTGCGAAAGTAAGTTAGTTTTGATGAATATAGTTAAGCATTTTAGGATAAGGATGGGAACACAATAGGTAGAGGTGGTTTGGTTTAAATAATTTGTTTATGTTTAAGGTAAAGGTCTCCTGAAGAAAGATTAGCTTTTGAAACGCCGTGAAGGCGCCCTATGAGAGCGTCGAGATCTGCTATATAAAACTGAACACAGGGGTGAAGATTTTAAAAGGAAGTCCTCTAATAAAGTTATGATTCTTATATACTGATGTTTTAAGCACTGGGGTTGATGACACTGAGAGTTTTTAAAAGAAGAAGATTTTTCAATAAAGTAAAAGATTTTTATGTTTATAAAAAAAGAATAGAAATGAAAGTTTAAAGAAACCAGGAATGGAAATGGATTGAAGACCCGTTAGAAGTGTGCTGAAGTAATATTCTAGCTTACAACATATTTTTCATGTTGAACGATCTAGCAGCAAGTTTAGCAATACGTTCAATGAAATAGACCTAATAGCTTGTATTTCTACTGACCAGATAGCGACATGCTGACTGGTGAAACTGGATTTTTTGGACTGGACACTAGATAAGTACTTTATGCTGAATATTCAGCTTTAAATAAAGCAGTGGTGGCTAGGAAATTTAAATAGCCTAGCCTAGAACAGCTATTGGATATGGGCCCCTAATGTGTTATATCTTGCCAAGACAGTGTTTCATATTTTAATATTTCATTGTTTCTTTTCATTTTGTAGGTTGAAGAAATTGTCGATATAGGAACATTTGCCCCTGAAGATGTTCATATTCCCAGCATCTATGCACATCGGATCATAAGAGGAGAGAAATATGAGAAGAGAATAGAGGTGTATATTTCTTTTTTATATTTTCATATATTATTAACAATTTAACAGCATTAAAACTTATCTTGTAAGGAAATATATCTGGGAATTAACCTTCAACAACCAGAAGAAAAGTACAGTAAGTAAATTTGCTATATAAATCCCTGGAAAACCAACCCCACTAATTGAAGGGAGAGGAGAAAGACAGAAAAAAGTCAAGAAGAAATAAATCAAGAAAGCGATACTAAAAGCAGACTGCTATAAAATATTTATTAAGTCATCTAGAAAAAAACAGCAGCCCCACCCAGCAATCATAGACCTAGGGATATTGTTTTCTTAGAATCCATACGTTTCATGAGCTGCTCTGAATCAAAAAAAGAGCAACCATCCCCATCCAAATTAATGATATATTTGGCAGGACTTTAGGACCCAATCCCTTTCTGGCTCCAATATCAATGACACCAAAAAGGTAGCTCTTGTAATCAACTCAGTAGATGATTCCAACACCACTAGTTTCCAAATTGTTCATAGCCAAATTCCCTTCTTGAGCTTCTGTCCCAGGTGGTATCATTTTATTTTCTAGCGAATAATATAAACTAGTTATAGCAGGAAATGCATTTGATGGATATTTTAGTACATCAAAGAAATATTTCTTCAACATATCTAAAGGTAAAGGGCCTGATAATCAGCACTGATGGCTAGCCCTCCTACAGTGGCTAGCCCCAGCGCTAAACTCTAAACCCAAATAATCAATGCTGGGACCATATCCGGGCTGTGGCATTGAATATCCGGGTTGCCTGGATTGCCAGAAAGCTAACTTGAGAACGGTGATATTCAGCCACTGCTCAGTTAGCTTCTGCAGCAAAAGCTAGGCCCGTTTTACCTGCGCTTGACTTAAGCCACATGTTGCTAACCGGCCAGTGGCTCAATATTACTGCTGCCCATTTAGCAATGGATGCCACTCGAACACCCCGGCACATCCCGATGTTAAGCGGTTAGTGTCGGGGCATGTAGCGTTGGCACCCACGCTTAATATCTTGCTGAGGAGCATTTTTCAGTTCTTCAGGTCTGCAAACCATGTAAATGCCTTTGGATTCCCCCCCCCAAAGTGTATTTAGACTTTAGAAAATTAACTCTGAACAGTTTTCCAAATTTTCAGTCTTATTCCTGAGAAAAACATTAATAAGAGCTGTATTCAGTCCTATTGAGGATTCAATCTTTACCTCACAACTCTGCAGCCACTCTTCATACTTACAAGATAATTTTACTACAGTTCCTTAAGTGAAATCATAACCAGTTAAAGAGCTGTCCATCCATGACACCTGTGACCAAACTTGACGGAGGTCCACAAAGAAGCACACATGCAGAACAGCAAGGAAAACAACAAGGAACAAGGTGTAAAAGAAGTCCTTTATTAGAAAAAAAAGCCCTGATACAGCTGTGCTTTGGCAAATGCCTTCATCAGGGGGAACCACAAAGAAACAGTAGAAATAATAAAACAGTCAAATACAAATACAGCTAAGAACACACTATGAAACTTCAGTTTAAAAGACATCCAAATAAATAAACCAAAGTGAAAGAGCTAAAAAGTGCTCATTGGACCATGAACTAAAAACACTATTTTATTTATTTAACAAATTTTGATATACCATTTTTTACAAGTAAATCGGTTTACAAAGAACTAAGTCATTGCAATGAACAAGTTATGAACAGCAAATTTGTTAAAATAAAAACAATAAACACTAATAACTAAACAGCATAAGCAGATGATCAATTAGGTATCATAATGTGATTGGCATCCAAAATCATGAACGAAATTAAAAACATAAGAACATAAGATATGCCATACTGGTTCAGACCAAGGTCCATCAAGCCCAGTATCCTGTTTCCAACAATGGCCAATCTAGGTCATACGTACCTAGCAGTTTCCCCAAAAGACACAGGTTCCGCAATGCTTGTACTGGGTCCAAGCATTGATATCCTCGGTCCCTTCTTAATAATGATTTATGGACCTTTCCTCCAGGAACTTGTCCAAACCTTTTTTAAACCCAGCTACAATAAGAACATAGCAAGCGAACATTGTAAAGGGTGACATACCCCAAAACCAAACAAAGTGTGTATATAAAAGTCAATTAAAAAGTAATAAATACCAGTTAATAAAACTAACGCAGTATATGTTACAGGCAGCATTGAACACATCATATAGGACTAACACAGAGGAGGAAGCATCAAGAAGGGGAGAATTTTATTATTGTAGTACAACCAAGCTATATCTTGTGAATCAATAGGGGAGGGAGGGGTGGAAGGAGGGAGGGTGAGAAGGGGAAAAGGGGGGGATAACACTCTACTCCTCCCTGTTCCTCAGCTCGCAACCTTGAGGTCAACTTTGACTCCTCTCTCTCCTTCTCTGCACACATCCAACTGATAGCTAAAACCAGTCGCTTCTTTCTCTATAAGAAAAGCAAAATTTGTCCCTGCCTTTCTGAACACATTAAGACACTTATCCACTCTTTAGTCACCTCCTGTCTAGACTACTTCAGCCTCCTCCTTGCTGGTTTCCCTCTGAATCATCTCTCTCCCCTTCAATCTGTTCAAAACTCTGCTTCGTGGCTAATCTTCTGCCAGCCTGTATATGTTCACATAATCCCTCTTCTCAAGTCACTTCATTGGCTCCCCTTCCATTTCTTTATCCAGTTCAAACTTTTCCTTCTGACCTATAAATGTTTTCATCCTGCAGCTCCTCACTGCCTTTATTCTCTTATCTCTCCCTACACCCCCTCCTCTGGAACTCTGCTCTTCTGACAGATTGCTTCTATCTGTGCCCTTCTCTTCTACTGCCAACTCCAGACTTCGAACCTTTCACCTTGCTGCTCTTATGCCTGGAGCAAACTACCTGAGTTTGTTCATCAGACTTCCTCTCTGGCCCTTTTCAAAGCCAGGCTGAAAACTCACTTCTTCAAGGTTGCTTTTCGATCCTGATCTGCTTAGTCTCCTATGTGTTTCCTTACCATTCCCCTAGATATATCCTTGTCCTCAGCTGTTGTGTTGTCTGTCTTGACTAGAATGCAAGCTCTGAAGAGTAGGGACTGTCTTTTACACGTGCGTGTACAGTGCTGTGTACGCCATGTAGCACTATACAAATGATCAGTAGTAGCAGTAGTAGTGAGTTGAGGTGCACCTGGGACTAAAGAGCTAATGAGCATCAAGAAGGCTGTATATTGTCATGTAGAAGACCCTTCTGAGCCCATGGAGCTAAGTGAAGCAGAGACTTTTACTTCAGAAACTGACAGGCAGGAAGAGCACATGGCCCAGGGTTTCCAAGGGAAACATAAACAAAGTGAGTCACGAGAGGAACAAACACGCCCATGCTGCAACGTATCCCCAAGCTCATGAGTTAAGGGAAAACACCTGGTTGGGGGAGGGGCGGAGCTGAGCCTTAAGAAGCAGGGATATAAAAAGTGCTCACTAGATTTGAACAGGGCAGCCGAGGGGTGAGCCACCGAGAGAGCAAGGAGAGCAACCGAGGGGGAAGCAACCGAGTAGGTGAAGAGAGCAACGGGAGACACAGCACAGGAAGCCAGAGTAAGAAGGACTCAGAGAGCCCGTGCCCAAAAGCCAGGTGGGAGCAGCCCAGGACCGGTGCCATACCTTGAAGGCAGCCGGAGGGAGAGACTGCCTGAGAGGCTAGTTTGGGAGCACTCAGAAACTCCAGAGAGAGAGAGGTGCTGGCCAGAGGATATTTGTATGTCTGAGGAAAAGGAGAAGCTAAAAGGCAGGAAAACACATCCAGTGTTTGGAACCCTTGCTGACCCAGCAGTGCTGAGAAGTTCTTCCTTTCAAAAGCCAAAAGGTAGGCTGCACAAATTATACGGAGGTGAAACTAGCTATAAAAGTTTCCCTTGTGCTTGCCCAGAAGTGTGGGACTCTCCTTATACTAACTCCAATATATACGGTACTTCACAACCCCACTCATTAGAGTGCTATGAAGGGAAGCCTCTGGAAGACAGAGGGGGAGTGTACTTTGAAACACCGTATAGCAGTGTGCAAACTTACCCAGCTGAGAGTGATTCAGAGGAAATGCAGATAGGGCCTGTTATTGAGGATATAACGGATGAGCAAATGGACTGCACGTTATCATTAGCTGATCATATCATATCACTTTGCTGACCAGGCTGTTAAGAAGTCTGTCTGAACAGCAGAAGAGAAGCAAAGTGTTTCTTTTGTATAAAAAGTGACTTTTACTTTTATGTTTGGGTTAAGCACTGCATATTTTGAAGCTGGAAGCCAAAGAAGCTGTTTTGTCCTAAGTTCCTGAAATGTTTTCTTTATGCCAGAGGTATATGGCTATTTTGTCCTAAGTTTTCACATGCACTTAATCCGCCCGGAAGGGGAAATAAAAACCTTGTCATTTTGCCTGAAACCACTCGACTACAATTGCTTCTTTCTTGGAGAGTAAGAGGAACTTCAACTTCCAGAAGGCAGTGCAGGAACAAATGCACTACCATACTTTCTAAGTTAGGATACCCAGGCTGACCCACCCTATGTGCCCCTGGCTCTGGGGAGGTTACTGGTGACAATATGTAATTCAGACCATGGGGCTGGTGTGAGGGACATAGGAGGAAAAGATGCGGTTTTTGCTTGAAGAAGGAAAGCGAAGAAGGAAGATGGCACTTGAAACAGGGCGATTGTCCCGAAACGTGTACGTCGTGTCTGTTTGATGATACTGCGATGGTTGGACTTAAGCCAGCAACAAAAACATTCAGCAGATAAGTTTGTCTTTATAATAATGAAATTGATTAAAATGGAATAAGCCGTCTGGTGTGGTTGGGTGGATATTCCTGCCTCCCTCGGTTTATTCCGACAAAAAAAAGTTTGAGTAGAGCGGGTGTTAAGGGGTTGTTTGCTGATTTTTATGATTTGATGCTTTAGAGCAGAGCAAGTAATATGATAGAGACAAAGCAATAAATAAATAGCTATGCACGACTTTGCACGTACAACGTACATGCTCAAAAACAAAGAACCTCACAGAGCTGGGAGATGTGAGGTTTTCTCTAAAGAAGATAGAAAGAAATAGAAGGCACATGGGAAACAACTTCCTCCCAAGACTATCAAAAGCAATCACAGTAGGGATCAGGAGATACCCCCCACCCCTTACCCCTCTCGGCATAATAGTTACAGAGCAAAATGCCTGAGAGAACCAGCCAGGTAACTAACCTGATACAATATGTAGTATAAGGCAGATTATAAAGTGAAATGAAAAGTGAAAATCCAACCACTAGTCAATGAGAGATAGAAGCAGGGCCAGGAAATATATATATAGAGAGGTTTAATCAGGCAGAGGGAGACAGCACCAGCAGAAGAATGAGGGTGAGAACAGCTAAGAGGAAAAGAGGCCAAATTCCAAAACAGAGCAAGTTATAAGGCAGAGATAGATAAATAAATAAATACACACATATATACAGTATACAGACACAAAGACAGCAGATGTAAATAACAAAGAAATTAAAATTATTCAGGTTGATTCTCCCCACTTGAATCAACGCTGGTCAAAGCACTCCCTCCTCCTGATGTAGCTGGAGTTACAGCCACTGTATCATGAACGGATGGCAGGGGGAGAATTTGCTAGGACGATATATGTAGTATTTATGTGTGTGTTTGGGGGGGAGGGAACAGGAGATTCCTCTCCCCAGAGTTCAAAGGTGCCTCCAGTGAATGAGAGAATTCCACAGTTCCTCAGTCCTTCCTGAGACAGGAGGTGTAGCCATCTCCCGATTCACAGATAGACAAACTCTTTCTTCCCATAGTGATATTACCTGAAAAGTCCTGGGATCATGACCCTAAGAGAATTATAGAGAATGTAGAGGTTATGATCACCTGGGACATTCCCTTTCCGACTGATAAGAAACTGGATGCAAGGAAAACTGACATATGGGTAAAGGAGAAAAACATCAGAACGGTATTGATAATAGAGGTGTCAGTTTGAAGTGATTACTCTGTGAATCGTGTGGGGAGGCAGAAGATCCTGAAGTACCAAGAAAATGTGGCAGGAAGATAGAGAAATATTTCCCATCGTATTGGGAGCCACAGGCTTGATAAAGAAGAATTTCCAAGCACATCTTGACAAGCTATCCATAGATGTTACATTTTACGAACTCCAGAAGGAAGCTCTCTTTGGCTCGGTGCAAGTACTACGCCAAGCAGTAAATTTGAGAGACTGAGATGATACTCCACATACCCTGGCTTAGAAGTGAGGTTCATGACTGTCATGGTATGCGCAAAACTAATCCATTTGGAGAAGCTGCCCCAATATTACCAGCTCAGCATAGCAGAGTTCCAACAGCCAGGAGCCGCGGTTCCACCATTTGCTTAAGCTCCTCCTCTACAAGCATGTATTTCTAATGTCTCTGCCAGTTTATAGCTCTTTAAAGAAAAATATATTTATTATATTTCTTGCAAGCTACTAAGTGAGCATCTGGCAATCCCTTGCACATAGGAGTTTATGTACTAAGCATTTTTCCTATAGAAACAAAAGTGTCAACATTGTGGGGGAAGGCCCTGATTAACAACTTATTTTCAAAGTAAGAACTAGGCATCTGTATTGGGACTCCTGTTTTTTTAATATATTTATAAATGATCTGGACTTGGGAACAACAAACAGTGTGACTAAATTTGCAGATGACACTAATTTACTCAGAGTTGTTAAATCACATACAGATTGCAAGAAACTGCAAAAAGACTGGGCCCCCAAATGGCATATGAAATTTAATGCGGACAAGTGCAAAGTACCCAAAATATAAATGCACAATGCTAGGTTGTACATTAGGAGTTGCCACCGAAGAAAAGGATCTAAGTCTTATTGTAGACAATGCATTGAAATTTTCTGTTCAGTGTGCAGCAGTGGCCAAAAGAGCAAACAGAATGTTAGGACTGATTAGGAAAGGAATAGAAAATCAAAAAAAGATATCATAATGCCTCTATCACTTCATAGTGCAACCAAACCTTGAATATTGTGTGCAATTCTAGTCTCCACATTTCAAGAAAGATATAGTGGCATTAGAAAAGGTACAGAGAAGAGCAAACAAGATGATAAAAGGGATGGAACAATTCTCCTGTGAGGAAAAGGCTAAAGGTAGGGCTAGGAGAAGAGTCAGCTGAGGAGAGATGTGATAGAGGTCTATAGAATCCTGGATTGCATGGAATAGCAGATATGTTTTAATATGGTTCTGAATGAGATACTTTAGACCTAGATGGCATATACAGTATATTAATGTGTAATTCATGCTGATCCTTGGATCATGACTATATTGCTAGATGGATGTAACACATTTTTTAGGCCAATTTTTAAAACATTTGTTTTGTAATTGATACTAGGAATACTCACCACTGTAGTCTCAGAAATTCCCGATAACGATCTTTGAAATCCTTAATTAAAAGTAGAGCCTCAAGGTTTTTTCACCTTCTTAAAGAAAGAACAAAATGCTTATTACTAATGATGCTTTTTGCTATGAGGTTGTGAAAAGTAGCAGGTAAGAGAGAGACCTGCCCTCTATCCTCACCCAGCTGTTCAGTCAAAACCTCATTTGAAGGTCTGTTGCTTTAACCCACTTCCACTCCCACAAGATGTTGACCCTCCTCACCTTCCTCCTCTCCCCCCCCCCACCAGTTGCTTCTCACCCTTCATGAATTCTCTGTTCACTGCCTTCAGTTTTCCTGCTTTTACAGGACAGTCATGGATCTCTCCTCCATACATGCCTGCTTTTTAATACAGATGTTCCTACAGTCTGCCACTCAAAAGGTAGTCTCTGCCCTCATGTAACTGCTCCTTTACACCTCCACTTACCTGCTGGTCCTAATAATATAATAATATTTTTCATTTTTATAGAGCTACAGGATATAGACAGTGCCATATAGTGGCGATAAATTTCATATACAATGTGTTCCTGCCCGAAAGAGTAAGAGATAAAGTGACATACACAAGGTACAAAGAGTGTGAATGGTAGAAGCGAAATCGAACTCTGGCTTTAGGAGCTATTCTGATGTATAGAGAAAATAAGAAGAAAGTGCTGTTCTGGTGTCTAGAGAGACTTCAGTTTTCTTTGATATGCAATTGCCTAACAGTATCAGTGGTTCTAACGTTTACCCATCTCCTGGGTTTCTGCATAACAATTACCCAGAAGTCAAATGCTTGAACACAATGGCAGTAAACATATTAGTCCCACATAGTTCATGCATATTCCCATTCTGGTTCTCTCTTGTTTTAGCATTTTTGTTTGTTTTTCACTTCAGCAGTCTGTTCAGAAATAATTTTCTCTTGATATGTGGCTCATTACGGTATATTGAACCTCACAGCTTCCTCAGCACATGTCAGGTTAATACTATGATAATTCAGTTGTTTCTTGATTGAGAATTAGTATCAAACATGGGGAAATCAACTTCTCATAAAGGACGCTGATTAATACTCACAATCTCTACCTAGGTCACTAGTTTATATACCTGGGTTTATTCAGCTTGTAGTGACCTTGCTACTTGCTTTATTGCTATTTTATTATAGAGGTTAACAGTTCAGAAAGCTGAAGACTCCAAACCGAAACCTAAGAAAGAAGCAGATCTTGTAAGAGAAAGAATCATCCGTCGTGCAGCGCTAGAGTTTAAGGATGGCATGTACGGTATCCTTTTCACCAATATAGAAGCATTCAAGTTTTGGTTGAAGTATGAAAAGTACTAGATGAGTGTCTGATTTTCTGTACAGTTACCCAAGTATGCAAAGGAGGACCAGGAATTTGAGAAACAAACAAGTGATTTTGTGATTTTAATAAAGATATTATTTATATACTTAGTCAGGATCATACCAAGCTAGAAACACGCCCTGAGTGACTAACGAATCTGGCGCCCTTTCCACCCGAGGCATGTGCAGTAACTCACTCTTTTTGAGCTTCCTGGAAGCCCAGTGATGATATTGGCACTCCTTTTGTACTTTCGCCCAGTGCAGCCGTACCGCTTTCACAGCCCATGGTATGGCCCTGTACTTAGTTATCTATTTTAAATTATTTAAATTCACCTATTCATTATAATGCAGTGTCCGAAGGAGAGCACAACATCAACACACATGAAAAATATGAAAAACACATATAATACAACATTAAATATCACATGAAGCACAAATACAAAAAAAAGCATAAAAATCAATGTTCAAACTCCCATAGAGTACGTAAGATAACAGAATAAGGGGTATGTTTACTAAAACCCCGGTAATGTGCGGGCCGCGCTAGTGTGCGGATGCCATATAAGGAGTGGGCGTTTCAGGCTGAAAAAAGCAAAACCGGGATTAATCATGCGCTAATGTGCGCGGCGCTCAAGTGCGCCCCGCACATTAGTGCATGAGAAAGCTGCGCGGGAAGCAGAAGTGGCGCGCTGATGCACAAGCACAGGAACAGAGCCACAGTACGATGGTTAAGACACTGACCAATGGTGCAGGGATCATGGGTTCAATCCCCCACTGTGCCCAATGAAGAAGGCTGGCTGAGGCATTACCTATTATGGGGAAGATTGCTTTAGGAGGCATTTTATTTTTTTGTTTATTTATTACTACAAGCAAACGCACTCTCAAAGCGTGCTAACATAAGGCGCCCCATAAGTCACATTTTAAAGTGCACTGTCCGCCAAGGTACCCTAGAATGTTGCTTATAGGGCGCTTTATAGGGTGCCGTATGAGGTACCGCAAGGTCACAGCACTGTTTTTGATGGCAGCACTGTGCAGTTTAAGGAATGAAAAGCATAAGTAGGTGTGCTTACATACAAGGAAGAGCAGCAGTGGAGCACAATGGTTAAGACATTAACCAATGATGCAGGAGTCATGGGTTCAATCCCCCACTTTGCCTAATGAAGAAGGCTGGCTGAGGCATTACCTGTTATAGGTGATATTGCTGTAGGGGGCATTTTATTTTAATTTTAATTAGTGCTGCCAGCAAACACACCCTCAACATATTGTAACATAAGATGCTGCATAAGGCGCCTCATAGGGTACCCCAGAGGGCACATTTTAAAGTGCACTGTCCGCCATGGCACCCTACAATGTTGGTGAAAGGGTGGCCTATAGTGCGCCATATAGGGTGCCCTATGAGGCACAGCAAGGTCAGAGCACTGTGTTTGATGGCAGCACTGTGCATTTAAACGCATGGAAATCTTAAGTAGGTTCGCTGACATGCAAGGAGGAGCAGCAGTGTAGCACAATGGTTAAGGCACTGACTGCTGATACAGGGGTCATGAGTTTGTTCCCCAGTGTGCCTAATACATAAGGCTGGCTGAGGCATCAGCTTTGCAATGTACATATTGTTTCCTGCAGCACTTTATTTGTATTTTATTAATTGCTGCCAGCAAACATGCCCTCACGTGCCGTAATTGAAGGTGCCGCATAAGGCACCCTATAAGTCACTCCATAGGGCACATTATAAAGTGCACTGTCTGCCACGGCACCCTAAAATGTCCCCTATAGGGCACCCTATAAGTTGCTCCACAGGATAACGTATAGTGCACCTTATATGGATGGTAACCATAAGGTGCCCTATAGGGCGCCCTATAAAGCGCCCTCTGAGGCACCTTATGGGTACAGTATGCTGAGTGTGTTTTTGCTGGCAGCAATAATGTACTTTAAAAATAAATAATGCTTTGGGCAGCCCTATCAAATAACCCCACTGTGGGTTTGAACCCAAGACCGCTGGCTCCACAGGCAGTGAAGTAACCATTGTGATACAGCTCTATAGCTAGCTAGCTGCAGAGGGAGTGCATGTCACCACACAGACAGTCTGCTGTGGTCACCAGGATAGGGTAAGCACACCCGTACCCATGATGCACTGCACATGCAAATCAGCTGTCCACAGATAAACACAAGATGGGGTATGCACCCCCACAGCACCTCGGCCTGGTAGGGGGAACTGACCATGTGCACCCCACAGCACCTCGGCCTGGTAGGGGGTACTGACCGTGTGTTTTACTGGCACAGAGTAGCTACACACCGTCACATTGTGCAGGTACTGTGCTCACCGTGAGGGTGCGGTGAGGCGCCCAGCACCAGGTCCACAGCACCTTCCATGGCAGAATTAGGCCATGCTGGAGGTCCAAAGCAGTGTCAATGTCTGAGATAGGTAGTTTCTCCAGGACCAAGCAGGAAGTCAGTCCTCACATATGGGTGACGTCGGCGCCAACGGAGCCCTCGCGGAGCAATTTTCCCCAGCTTTCAAAGAAAGCCTTTGGGAATTGCAGCACACATGCGCAGTCCCCTTCCCGCCCAAGGGTGCCATCTTAGCCAGTCTTCTTTTTTCCGCGGAGCCCTACAGACGTGGTCTTCTTGTCCCCACAGAAAAAGTTGATTTTTCATCGTTTATTTCTCTTTTTTCTTCGGTTCGACGCCGGTCTCTTTCCTGCCCGGGCTCGCGACGCGGTTGCGAGTCCTTCTCCTATTTTTCGTTTTTTCTGATTTTTCTTGTCAGTTTCGTTTTCGGTTTTTCGCTGGCAGCCCGGTCCTTTGACCTTGCAGGGGCCCTTTTTCCCCCGATGGCTGCCAGTGGTTTCAAAAGGTGTGTTCAGTGTGACAGAAATATGTCACTCACTGACACACACGATAATTGCCTCCGCTGCCTTGGCCCAGATCACGAGGAACTGATCTGTGGGGCCTGCAGCAAAATGTCCTCCAAAGCTTTACGGAGTCGGTGGCATCAGCGGGAAAGAATCTTCGCAGATCCCACCTGTACCCGGACCTCGTCGGAGGCCACGGCGTCCAGAGGCTCCAGCTCTGAGCATCGCCGGAGTTTCTCCGACAGAGGTTCTCCCTCCGGGGATCATCATCGGAAGGCGAAACCCACGAGGGCGGCGTCGGTGGACGCTCCTGGTTCCGCGAGGGCCAGGTCGCATAGCCCCGATAGCCGTCCCGGGTCTTTGGAGAAGGAACGTCTCCCGAAGCGACCTCGTCTGGAATCGGAGTTGCCTGCTCGGGTAAGTACTGTAGTCCTCCTGGACTCGCCTCCGAGGGGTCCGCCGTCGGGGCCCGAGTCGGGGGCTGCTGGGTCACCTGAGGTCGGACTCAGGTTGACGGCCTTGGAGAGCAGACTATCTGCCTTCATGGACCAGCAGCGGGCACTGATCGCTAGCCTCGCTGGCGCCTCTGCCCCGACCGCCGGGACGTCGACGTCTAAGTCGACCCCGGAGACCGAGCCGATCCTCGAGTCCATGCGGGCTCGAGTCGATCCTCGGTCGAGGTCACCCTCGGCCTCCCGTTCGGGACCGAGGTCGTCGACGCCGACTCCCTCAGCGTCGGGGCGGCCGACGCCTATGCCCGCCCGAACCGACCCCACCGATTCCTCCTCGGAGTCGGCCTGGGAGTCTGAAGAGGAAGAGTCTCCTGATTCCTTTCGGACTCGGTGTGTCCCCTCGGACTCCCCTGAGTCCGAACCTCGGAAACAGTCCCCCCCGGAGGATGCCCGGTTATCGGACTTCGTCAGGGATATGGCCAAGGCTTTGGCCTTCCCTGCGGATCCCGAGGAGGAGCCTCGAGCCGAAGAGCTCGACGCCCTTCAGTACGACTCTCCCGCCAGGGAGCACTTTACTGTACCGGTTCCTCCCATGCTGGAACGACTACTCTTCCGCATGTGGGAGAGTCCGGCATCGTCGCCGGTATTAAGCAAGCGGGTCGATTCCATCTATCGAGTCCGCAAGAGCCCTGGCTTCCAAAAAGCACAGCTACCGCACCATTCCATGGTGGTGGAATCGGCCATGCATAGGCTTAAGAGCCAGAAGATGCACTCCTCGGTGCCTCCTGGCAGGGAGGTCCGCAACCTGGATGGCCTCGGTAAGAAGTGTTTCCAGGGCTCTATGCTTGCTTGTCGGGTCCAGACCTACCAGCTCTACATGGGCATGTACCTTAGAGACCTGGCTAAAGAGATAGCCGGATTCTCCGCTGGGCTGTCCGAGGAACCTTTGCGGAGGTTCCTAGCCTTGTCCACTGGTATTCGGAAATGCTCCAAATTCATTTCTCGAGCAGCCTATGATGGCTTTGAAGCATCGGCTCGAGTGGCCGCAGCCGGCATCGGTGCCCGCCGACAGGCTTGGCTTCAGTCGTCTGACCTTGAACCCTGGGTGCAGGACAAGTTGGTCGATGTCCCCTGCCGAGGTGAGAACCTCTTTGGCAAGCCCATGGCTGAGAAGGCTGCACAAATCGAGACGGAGACTCTCACCAGAACTAGGCTCTCTAGGAAGACCTCTGCCCCTTCCCAGAAGAAGAAGGGCTCGGGAAAGAAGCCCTTTTACCCGAGAAAGGCGGCTGCCTATAAACACTACCCTCAATATCAGGCCTCCGCAGCTCCCCAACAGGGTCAGCAGGCCAAGGGACGGGGTAACGGGTCCCGTAGGCAGCAAGCCCCCAAGCCTGCACCACCGGCCCCTGCACAGCAGGGTGGGGGTTTTTGACTTCATCAGCATAGCCTCTCCCCCTCAGCTGGTTCCTCCCAGCACAGGAGGCCGGCTGGTTCACTTTGCCCACAGGTGGTCCAACATCACATCAGATGCCTGGGTGCTTCATGTTGTGAGAGACGGCTATCTTCTCCACTTCCACTAGGTCCCTCCCTCCTATTTCCCGGGAGAGCCTCCACGACTCCCTCTGCACAAGGACTTACTCCTTCAGGAGTTAGCAAGTCTTCTTCAGGAACAGGCTGTGGAACCGGTGCCCCACCACCTGAGGGGTCAAGGTTTCTATTCCAGGTATTTCCTAATACCAAAAAGAACGGGAGGCCTCCGACCCATCCTGGACTTGCGCAACCTCAACAAGTTCCTCGTGAGGGAGAAGTTCAAGATGCTTACCCTTGGAATCCTTCTGCCCTACCTCCAGCAGGGAGATTGGCTATGCTCTTTGGATCTAAAGGATGCCTACACGCACATCCTCATCCACCCAAGCCACCGCCAATACCTAAGGTTTGTGGTGGCAGGAAATCATTACCAGTACAGAGTACTGCCCTTTGGCCTATCCTCCGCACCACGAGTCTTCACAAAATGTCTCGCAGTGGTGGCGGCTTATCTCCGGCTTCACGGCCTCTATGTCTTTCCGTACCTAGACGACTGGCTCATCAGAGCATCGTCCTCTCCAGAAGTCACAAAAGCCACACACCGCACTGTGACTCTTCTACAGTACTTGGGCTTTGTCATAAACTTTACAAAGTCCACTTTGCTCCCCTCGCAAGATATCGAGTTCATCGGCGCAGGATTGCACACTCTTCAGGCGCGAGCTTTCCTGCCTCTCGACAGGGCTCAACGGCTCATGGACCTAGCCGGCCGTTTTCGCAGCCAGTCCCTGGTCTCAGCCAGGCGCTTCCTGAGACTGCTCGGCCATATGGCTTCCACCGTCCACGTGACCCCCAATGCCCGCCTGAATATGCGGCCTGCTCAGTGGTGCCTTCGCAAGCAGTGGCAACAGGCCACGGGCGGCCTAGCCGACTTAGTGCGGGTCTCCGGCCCGCTGGCCTCTTCTCTACAGTGGTGGCTTCATCGGCCGAACCTGATACTCGGAATGCCTTTTCAGTCTCCTCCGCTGGCTCAAGTGCTGACGACTGATGCTTCTCTCCTAGGATGGGGAGCGCATTGCCAAGGGGCATGTACTCAAGGTCTCTGGACCACGTGGGTGTCTGCGCAGCAGATCAACTTCCTGGAGCTCAGAGCGATCCGTCTGGCTCTCAAGGCTTTCTCCCACCTGACTTCTCACCGGTCCGTCCTTGTCCAGACAGACAGACAATCAAGTTGCCATGTTCTACGTGAACAAACAGGGGGGCACGGGCTCCTTCCTTCTCTGTCGAGAAGCACAGAGACTCTGCTCTTGGGCCGTCAGCCACGGCATTCTTCTCAAGGCCGTTTATCTCCCAGGCCAAGAAAATTGCCTGGCGGACAAACTCAGCAGAATCCTCCAGCCGCACGAGTGGCGACTGGATCCCTTGGTAGTTCAGAAAATTTTTCTGAACTGGGGCCTCCCCACGATGGATCTCTTTGCCAGTCCTCTCAACCGGCAACTTCCTCGCTTCTGCTCTCGGCAGCCGCATCCCCTTCGAGTAGCGGCGGATGCTTTTCTGCTCTCATGGTCGAAAAGCCTTCTCTATGCCTTTCCTCCCATACCGCTAGTCTCTCGAACTCTTTTCAAGGTTCTCCGAGACAAAGCTTCCATGATCCTGATAGCTCCTCGGTGGCCCAGACAGCCGTGGTTTCCACTCCTGCTGCAACTAGCGGTGGAGGATCCGTTCCCTCTGGGGTTTCAACCGGATCTCCTAACACAGGATCAGGGGTCCCTATTACACCCCAACCTCAGATCTCTACATCTGATGGCCTGGCTGCTGAAAGGGTAGTCCTTGCTCCCCTTCTACTGCCAGCAGAGGTAGAAGAGGTCGTCCTAGCTTCCCGGCGACCTTCTACCCGCAAATGCTACGCCCTTAAATGGCGTCGCTTTTTCTGCTTGGTGTGCCCAGCAGTCTCAGGATCCCTTCTCCTGCTCGGTGTCGGTGATCTTGCAGTACTTGCTCTACCTCTCTAATCTGGGACTTAAGTCCAACTCCGTCAAAGTTCACCTCAGTGCTCTCTCAGCACATCATGTGCCGGTGGACGGCAGACCTCTTTCCAGCGACCCTCTCGTGGCAAGGTTTCTCCAAGGTCTCCTTCTACTTAAACCACCTCTGCGCCCGCCAGCACCTGACTGGGATCTGAATGTGGTTTTGCAGCGGATCACCTGTCCGCCTTTTGAACCTATGGCTACCTGTTCTCTCCGTTTTCTTTCTTGGAAAACCTTATTCCTGATAGCCCTCACTTCCGCTAGACGCGTAAGTGAATTGCAGGCCCTCGTGTCTGATCCCCCCTACACTCGGTTCTACAAAAATAGGGTAGTCCTACGGACTCACCCTAAATTTCTTCCAAAAGTGGTCTCCCCTTTTCACATCAATCAGGAGGTGGTACTTCCGACCTTCTTTCCCAGGCCACACTCCAGCCGAGCTGAAATGGTCCTGCATACCCTGGACTGTAGAAGGGCATTGAACTTCTACCTTGACCGTACGGGAGCACCGTAAAGCTGCTCAGCTTTTTGTGTCTTTTGACCCCAATAAATTGGGGCTCCCTGTCTCCAAGCGTACTCTGTCCATCTGGGTTGCTGACTGTATCGCTTGGGCTTATGGGGCAGCCGGACTCTCGTTAGAAAGTCGAGTCACGGCTCATTGTGTTCGGGCGAAGGCTACGTCAGTGGCTTACCTCCGCTCTGTTCCATTGGCAGACATCTGCCGGGCCGCTACTTGGTCTTCGAGCCAGACTTTTGCGGTCCATTACTGCCTCGAGAGGGAGTCCCGCAGGGACAGTGCTTTCGGACAGGCAGTCCTCCGAAATCTCTTCGAGGTTTGAGCAACTCCTACCCTCCATCCCGGATGGGGGCTACCGGTGGGTAATAATTCAGTGAAGATTCCTTCCTTCTGTACTGCTGAGCTAGAGGGAGCTCATTTTTGTGCTTAGGGTCTCCGGTAGCCTTAAGCTTGGGAGTCCCATATGTGAGGACTGACTTCCTGCTTGGTCCTGGAGAAAGCGTAGTTACTCACCTGTAACAGGTGTTCTCCAGGAGCAGCAGGAATCAGTCCTCACAACCCTCCCTCCTCCCCTTGGAGTTGCAATTATCTGCTTTAGTTTTTTTGCAAATTTTTATGCTGTCTTTTAGCTATGTCATCTGACTGGCTAAGATGGCACCCTTGGGCGGGAAGGGGGACCGCGCATGCGCGCTGCAATTCCCAAAGGCTTTCTTTGAAAGCTGGGGAAAATTGCTCCGCGAGGGCTCCATCGGCGCCGACGTCACCCATATGTGAGGACTGATTCCTGCTGCTCCTGGAGAACACCTGTTACAGGTGAGTAACTACGCTTTCTGCAGAAACACCTTGGATATATCTGTCTGTCTCAGTCAGGTGTAGCCCCCATGGACCCCCAGGAGGATTATGTACCACCACTCTCCTCCTCCAGGACTGAGGGTGGTAAACAGGGTCTCCCATCAACAGATCCACATTCTACCTCCCTGCAATGGTGGCAGTAGAGGGGACCATCAACCCTGGTTCTGCTGGGGAACAGACATCCTACAGGGCAGTCAATGTAGCTCTGTACACATCCATAACACAGTAGCAGACAGACATTCGGCCTGGATATGCTAAGCTGCACCCCACCACTATCTGATATTCCCCTGCAGCAAGCCTTCAGCCACTGCACCCTGCAAGGCACTCCATCAAGACACATACCAGCTGCAAACAGTCTGCCAGCTAGGCTAGTCCATAGTGCATGTTCCTGGTGGAAATGCATGCACCCAGAACTGGGATGTCAGCATACACAACAAGCAGATAAATCAGTGACTGGGCCCCAAAAGGAAACCCATAAATATCACATGACAGAAATACTATATAGCACTATGGGGGTGCCTAGCCATGCTGTCATCACTGCACAGTCAGGGTGAGAGTGATCTCCAAGGACATACTGAGGTCACCCTGTCTGTGTAGGTGGTGGCCGGGCACTAAAATGTCCCAGCCAGTGCCCTATGCCCTGTGCAGATGCATCCTGGCCAGGCCACCCTGTCTGGGCTATACCCATGGTACCTTGCTCCTCATTATGCACATTGGCAGGCCAATACTGGCAACAGTGCTGGCAGTGTGGGCTGTGGAAGGTGTTTGCAGCCACCACACACTGTATAGACAGACACACACTCCCACACCTATGCCAGCAGTGTGCTACTATAGAGGAGTTTAGCAGCCCTGCCCACCACACCAGTCCTGGGCACAGTACAGGCATGGATATGGTACGCAATACTGTTGGGTGTCACTCCCCAGGGTGGTAAACACTGTCAGAGACCAGACCTGAAGCACACACCGCAGACATTAGAAAGATTGTTATGATGGAGCTCAATCAGCAAACTGTGCTTAACGTAGGAATTTCTATCTGCCAGTACTCATAGCAAACGTGTGATAGCTGTGTACCGTATACCCAGGTGTAGGGTGGCATTGCTAAGGTATGCAAGTGCTAGTATTGGGAGATGCACGCAGGGCCCAATGTCCTGCCTCTCCAGGAGGCATTGGCCAATGGGGCCTGTGGATGTGAGTGTGGGTGTGTCTGTCCCTGTTGGCTGCTGCTTTACGCCAGAGGTTCCCAACTCCAGTCCTGGTGTGCCAAACACTGTTCGGGTTTTCATGCTGTCCCTCATGAATATGCATGAGCTACATCTGCATACCATGGGGGTGGTGCATAGATATGCAGCACAGGCATCTTTATTAGAGGCAGCATGGAACATGAATGGTGTGGGGCCCTCCAGGACTGCATTTGGGAGACTCTGCTCTAGGTAATGTGCCTGTTTATGGTGTCTGTGCTCTGTAGGGTAAAATAGAGGTGTTTGAGCCATGCTTATGTTCTCTGCAATAAAGGTTCGTCTTTACTATCACTAGTTAGTTGTGGGTAAAATATGGGGACTGGATTGGCAGGAGCCCCAGCTGGGGCTTGAACCCGTGACCTTCTGTCTCCAAACATGCTGGTTGTGTGCATTGCACCACTGTGTTGTCACAGAGACAGTGCATTCCCTGATGATACCATGACTGTTTGTCCGGCAGGGCCTGTCTGTTGCAGTGCATTGCACCCACCTACACAGGGCTAGGCCATGGTCTGCTCTGGGCAGCTGCCACTGCCCCCCTCCACCTCCAGTACCCCTGTGCCACCATGCTGACATTCCCTTCTGCTGGTGGTGCTGGTGGTACGCAGTCTCAGGCCATCCTGTGTGCGGGTAGGCGGATGCCTATGGTGCAGGTTCTGGGGTAGGGGTGCCTGCATATCTGTCCACACGTCCCACAATAACCGCCTGCCAATGTTCCGTGCCCTTGGGGGTACCTGCTGGGTACTATTCCCCGTGACACTGTGCTAAACACTCTCGTGCCCATGTTGGGCACTCATCAGTTGCTGTCTGGCTGCTGTTCAGTTTCAGCATTCCTAGGTGCCATCTAGGCATCTGCCTAGTCCTCACTGTGTCCCAGCTGCACCACAGCATGTGCCGCCTGCAGCCCTCTGTATCCCCTTTCCCATCATCTGTCCAATTGCCCATTCCAACCTGCCCGCCCTGCTGTTGTGGAAATGTGCATGCCATAGGTAACCTGTCCAATGGAGAGGGAAACCCTGATCAGAGCTATTTCACTGTGGGATCATTCACCTTGTATGGGGACGGAGCGTAGACCCTTCTAAAATTCATAATTATTTTTTGGGGCATTTTCGGGAGTGTTTTTTGATGTTCCCCATTACTATCACTATTGCTCAGCTTGATTATAATTTTTTTATAATTTATTGGGGTCATTTTTAATGTTTATTTGCCCTTTTGTTCCGTGCACATGTATCACACTGCTCACGTTTTGTAGGTTTCCCTGGTTTTGCTGTACATTGCTGACAGAAATGGTTTCTCTTCCCTTTAAATCGGCTCTAACGCGAGGTTTTCACTCGCGGTATTTTTTTCCTCGAAATTCAGCTCTGCTCCTGTGCGGGGAGCCTCTCCCCTCCCACTCTCCACCCATTGACCCCGTCTCTCCGCCCCTGGGGAGCTTTCCTCCGCCCTCCCGGAGCCTTTCCACGCCTCTATCACACAGTAGCGCGCCGCGCACCTGAGCGGGCCCGTTAGTGCTGCGTGCACATGTGCGGGGCACAAAAACGCATCATTAGCGTGCGCTAAGGTACCTTAGCGCACGCTATTGTGCACCGCGCACTTGTGCGCCGTTTAGTAAACATACCCCTAAATTTACCTGGTTATCTTCAAATGGATATTAAGATGCACTTGACTGTGTGGCTGAATATCTGGCTAAATCTGCCTCAAAATTTGAGGAAGTAGATTTAAACCTGCTGTTTATACAACTAGAATTATCACGTTTAGTTGAACTTCTGTAGTTATCACTGAATATGATGCTAACAGACTCTGACTTGCTCCCATTTTTACCCATCTAAACTAGTGTAGCTTGCACTACACTGTTAATCTCACCCCTCTCCAACAACTTACCCTCTGTTCTGGGGGCAAGCAGGCAAGCTTTGGGCATCCACATAGCAGGGCTACAGTGTAGCTCAAAGGAAAATGGTGGTGGCCTTATGTTTGCAGATGGCACTACCAGGTTTGGTGGTCATAGCAGGCTTTGAGGATTTTAATGACGCACGTGTGCTTTGGTAACTGGCCTACACTAGAGAAAGATGAACCATGCCATGTGATGCTTCCTTTGATTTACCAGAGAAGGCATGAGAACATATTGGGTGGCGGGGGAATGAGTGAGATACTAGGAAGAGGACCAATTCAGCTTACATTCAAGGCTGCATTCCTCACCTTTCTGATGGGTTGTGGCTGGCTGCTAGTGGAGCTGCTGTGGCATGCCACTTTCATTCAGATCTGAATTCGTTTGGAAGGGGGGTGCTATAGACTACAGTTCTATACATACAGTAAAAAGGCATCATCGTGCTTGGTGAATAGACCTGCCATGGAAGAGCAAATGGGAGAATGGAGAACAAATCAAACAGGTTTTTATTATTTATTTATCAGTTTTTATATACTGTTTCTTCAAGGGCTATAAAACTGTTCACAATATTAAAATTAAACAGACACAGCATTAATTTATCACCTTCCATACACAGTTTGTGAAAACGCAATACATCATTAACATCTTTCAGCTCTACTGGGAGCTTATTCCAGAGGGTTGGAGCAATACTTGAAAATGCACACTTATTAGTTTCCTTCCACTGTATCCCATCAAGCTCCTCTAGCAGTCTCTTTTGTGAGGAATGCAGGATTTTAGATAGTTTAGACTGCTGAATGCAACCTTCTGAAAATGTAGGCACCAAATTTTGTAATATTCTAAATACCAAAACCATGTTGTGGAATTGCAGCTTTCCTGATCCACAGGATGCGGTGAGATTAATGGAGACAGTGGCAGCCTCCCCCCCACCTCCCCATTCAAGCATGCCTTCTTGAGTTCAGAATGGATGCAAACCAGTTGTATTTGGGGCTGTCATGTCTTTTGGCCTGTGAGCTGCACACTGACTTTAGTTTGTCATGGTGGGGAGACTATAGCACACACTGGGGCACATTTATTTATTTAACATTTCTTATATACCGCCTTTCATGATATCAAGGCCATTTACATTGAACAAACTGAAATTACATTGAACAGGGCATTATAACTTGGAGATAACTATTTTACAGGGAACATGGGCAATGGAGGGTTAAATGGCTTGCCCAAGACCACAAGGAGCACCTGTGGGACTAGAAACCCCAGTCCTCCTGTTCCAAGGTTTCTGTTCTCTAGTGGGATTTGAACCCCTGACCTTCGGTAACTTGCCACAACCACTAGGCCACTAAAGTACACTAAGGTATGGTACCTTAGCACATGTTAAGAGTCAAAAATTAGTGTGGGAGGTGACTCTGACCCACACTAACTGTTGGGTGTGTGCCCAGCATATCGCCCTTCAGTTATAACGGTGTGAAACACCTCTTTGCGCAGAAACTGCAATTGCAGTTAATGTGGGTGCACGTAATGCCACCCATTGAGGACTCCTGCGCAGCCTCAAGTTGCTTAGTGGGAACATTGGTCAGTAGCCCTTTTCCTATCTTCTGTTCTCTTAGGCCACTTGCGCTTTAGTGAACAGACCAGAAACTCGAAGTCATAGGCCTGTTCACTAAAGTGTAAGTGGCCTGAGAGAGCAGAAGGGAGGGCAGGGGCGCTTTTACTTGTGGGCAGCAGGGAAACTGGGCCCCTGTTGTGCATGGGCCTGGGACAGCTGCCCCTTTTGCCCACAGGTAAAAGCGGCCCTGATTAGCATGGGATTTTTACTACATTGGCCGCTAGCATGCAGTAGCAGTTACCGCAGTCCCATGCTGTTTAGTATGCACTTTAACACATGGTAAACAGCTCACTGTAGTAAACATTCCCAATGACCACCATACACTGTGCTTAAAGAGTGTCATGTGGGGCAGCCAGGGTCATGCTACTTCAAAGAAGTAGACCGAGGAGTATCATCAGAAAATATTTCTTCACTGAAAGGGAGATAGATGCATGGAATCATCCCGCAGTGAAGAAAACAAGAATGAAATTCACAAAAGCATGTGGTAAGCATAGAGAATCCTTAGTTGCACAGAACACTTAAGTCATAGATCAACCATGGTCTGTTGCAAGTCACGAGGAATGCTATTGGGAAGCCTAGATGAGCATCACAATCCTTCTTTTCCTTTGTATTCTTGGTTTTTATGTTTTAGCATGCTGGGAGAGAGACTTCACTCCAGGCAAGGCCTATTCAGAAGCAAGGCTGAGAGAGAGAGTGTTCCCTGGCAGTAAGGCTAACTACGCCTCTACATGCTGAGTGTCTGTAGAAGGCACTGTATGTACCAGAGTACAGCTGAGAAGGATCCCCCCAGCTGACTGTTGCACCAAATCACTACTACACCTAAGGGCACCTGAATGGCAGCAAGCAAAAGTGCAGACAACTGTAATACATGGCCAAGAGCACCCGCAGATATCCTTACGAAGATGTTGGAGCTTGCAGAATCAATCCCACATGTGCAGATTGTCAGCTGGTCACAATCTGGTCCTCCTTACGGGCCAGGTGCTGGCCAGGCCGTCATGTCCCCCTCCTGTGCCTCCATCACACCACATACATACACACAACACATCTCCCGCTCAACAATGCCATGCACCTGTACAGCACAGCTGATACAACACCACGGCATGGCGTCCCAGGATCCCATATCGTCTCTGCGCTCAGCACCCAATCCAGCTTCCTCCCAAACTGCGGGCACACCGGCTACAAACATACTTCCTACAGCCATGCTTCCTTATGGGATGCCGTATAATGCTGAGTGAAAAGTTTCTAAGTCCTACCTGTATTCCTCATTTCTGCAGGTATGAGATGTTCGTCTGTGGGGATCTCCGGGAACGTACACATGTCGTTCCTGAATTCAGGTTGAACATGGCAGCAGCTGGCCACTGCCCTGTCCGCCCCCTCCCGCCCACGTACTGAGATCCCTGCACAAGTGCCATGTGGTAATCAAGTGCTTTTTATTTCTTCATCATTATATAGTTGTCTTATATGCAATCAAACTACCAAAATGACTGTTATTCTTTGTAGTATCATGAGGAGGGTCTAGCGAAACTTGAAGAATGGTTGAGAATTTGGCAGCTAAGATTTAACCCTGAAAAATGCATGGTCATGCATTTGGGCTGCAAAAATCCAAGGGAGCAGTACATTTTAGGGGGTGAAATGCTTCTGTCCATGACAGAAGAGCAAGTCCTAGGGGTGATTGCTTCTGCTGATTTTAAGGTGACCAAACAGAGGGAACACAAGTGAAAAGATAAGTGTTTGTTTCAAAATTTTCTTAATATTGCTTTAGGGGAGGTTTTTTAGAACCTACTGTATGATGGTATTGAATTGGGCATGAGCAATCAGGCATGATAATACAAGGCCAGCCTTATAAAGCCCTTCATATGTACTGAGGTCTTTTTCCTCCTATCTTTTATATAGTATTAAGGTTTTGAGGACATGTGCATTTAACAGCAGTTTAGTAGTATTTTTTATGGAACTTATAGCCATTTATTTTTGGTGTCCTCTAGAAAATGAATTAGTGAAAAGTGCATCAAGTAGACCAAGTATGTGCAACTTTGGTTTTTGAGGATTGTAAACCCATTCTGATTTTTAGGGTAAGCCAAAAATGCAAATTATTCCATTGCTAGAATGATTATGTTGCTGGTCAAACACAAAGCATTCTTCCTCTTTCAGAGGAAGGAGGTAACACTGTTATTGCTGCAAAAGTATTGAGTCAAGGGGTGTGAAGACTTACGTAATCAAGAGATTTTGGTTTCTTATTCATGCTTTTATCATATTTCTGTAAATGCTCTTTTTGTTTTCTTGAATTGTGCCTTGACTACTTTATTATTTCAGCAAACCTAGGCATTGGAATGCCAATGTTAGCCAGCAACTTCATCAAGCCAAATATCACAGTTCACCTACAAAGTGAAAATGGAGTCCTGGGACTGGTAAGACTGAGCACGTATTCCTTCTGTTGAAGATGCAGCGCCATTTAAATCTTTCATGTCACATGGAGACAACTTTCAAGATAACATAGGTGATGGCAAAGTCTGTGGTGCTTTTACCTGCAGCCTTTGCACTAATTTTCAAAGTGGAAGTAGAGAGCATGTTTACTAAAGCACATCAGCTGCTACGCAGCGATAACGCGGGCTAATCGCGGCACAGTAGCAGCTAACGCAGGCAAAATGCAGACATTGCAGCGATTTTCTGTGATGTCTGCATTTTGAGTGGTTGCTGCAGGCTTGCGTGAGAAATGGGTGGGATTAGGGCAGACAGTAGGCATTCCTGCAATGTACAATTACTGTAGATGTAAACATCACGTGGTAATTGCCAAAGATGCAGACACCACAGGGCTTTTGCAGCTAACACTGGATTTTTGCAACTAACGCCTGGCATTAGCTGAAAAAGCCATTTGCGCCTTAGTAGACAGACCCCTCTATTGCCCCTTTGAGAATTTCTAGGGAAAGAGTGCTTGCAGAGATAGGTACCTGCCTTTCTGCTACTTTTTCCCTTTCCCATCAGCATATATACTTTTTCTCCAGGAACAAGCAGGACGTCAGTCCTCACATATGGGTGATGTTGGTGCCAACAAAGCCCTCATGAAAGCATCTCCCCAGCTTTCAAAGAAAGCCTTTGGGAGATGCCACCATGCATGCGTGGTCCCCTTCTTGCCCAAGGGTACCATCTTACTCAGTCTCCTTTTTTCCGTGGAGCCCAACAGACCTCTGTCTTTTTTCCCTGGAAAAAGTTGCTTAAATTGTGTGAAAAAACCTCTTTATCTGGTTGCAACTGGTCCCTTTCTCACCTCCAAGCATGCTTGCCCTGGCATCGCATCCTGGAACCATACTAGATATTTTTCCCTGGTGCAATTTGCAACTTTTTCCTTCTGCTGGCCACTCCTAGGGTCTTTGACCTTGCCGGGGTACTTTTCCCCCAATGGCCAGCGGATTCAAAAAGTGTGATCGGTGCACTAAAAACATGTCTCTTATCAATGCGCATGATTGCTGCCTCCAGTGTCTAGGGGCCGACCACGACCTGGAGGTCTACTCCCTCTGTAAAAAGATGTCCATGAAGGCCATCCAGTGTCATCAGCAGAAGTAGGACAATATCTTCCACAGGTCAGACTCTACCCTAGTATCCCTGGTAGCCTCACAGTCCAAGGCCCTGCATGGGTCCTCAGAGTCACATAATGTCCCCGTGGTGCCCGATTGGGACCGCGGACACTCTGACAAGGGTTCCCCAGAACGGGAACACAAAAAGAAGAAGAAATCCTCGAGGACCTTGTCCCTGGACTCATACACACCGGGCAAGTCCCGTGCCAGGTCCTGCAGCCCGCAGAGGAAACTCGAGGAGTCGGAGCGGGAACGGCCAGCCAAAGTTCTCCGAACGGACACGGAGGTTTCCGGCGACAGGTCCCAGACCCCCAAAGCCTGTCTCATCAAGGACTCTCTCTCCTCATTGACTCCGGACCCGATGACCCCAGTGTCTGCGTCAAAGGCTGCACTTCCTTAGTAGGAAAACAAGGATGGTGGCACTGGAGTGTAGTCCCACTGCCTTCCTCACCACACAGACGGTGCCGATGTCCAGCACAGCTGGTGTGTCCACTGAGACCTCAGGGACCTCATCACTGAGGACTCCCCCAATCGCTGAATTGATTCTCGTAAGCCCAAAGCCTTGAGTCAATCCTTGGCGAGAGTCTCAATCTCACTCCCGAGGAGCGGGAGTGAGATCCTCCCCGGCGAGTGCTTATGGCTCCACCACGTAGCTGCTGCGGGACTACACCAGAATGAATGATAGTGCCTTCTCTTTCCAGCACAATCCACAGCGCTTCTTCTTTTTCCCCACGTCCCCTGCAATGCAGCAGCTATAATATTGCTTTTGACATATAGGGCTAATCCTCCTTTTCTGCCTTCTCTATCTCTCCTAAATAAATTATAGCCAAGTATGGCTATATCCCGTTCATGTGACTTGTTAAACCATATTTCTGTAATGGCCACAATGTCAAAGTCTATTTTCACTATTAGGGCTTCCAGATCAGGAACTTTGTTGGTTAGGCTTCGAGCATTTGTGCTCATTGCTTTCCAGCATTTGTTGACTGACTTGCCTATATTTTGCATGGATTTTATTCTACATGCCTCTTCCCAATTGCCAGTGATGTGTGGTTTAAAAGTGTGGCTGTTTCCAATGTTATTATGTTTTTGCTGGGAGTGACATCCTGAACTTATCCTTCTCCATCCATCACCCCCTTTCCGTAGTTTATGTCCACATACTGCCTGAATTTGTCATGTAGGATCTGTTTCCCTGCGAGAGAGAGAGATGTGGGTGTAACACCTAATTAAAGGACAGATGTCAATGTATGTGATGACTATATAGGCAATGCAACCCTAGGGCAGGTAGGGTGGGTAAGAAGTTAAGTTTCTCTGGGAACAAGCAGGAAGTCAGTCCTCACATATGGGTGGCGTTGGCGCCGACGGGGCCCTTGCGGAAGCATCCCCCCAGGTTTCAAAGAAAGCCTTTGTGAGATGCCACCATGCATGCGTGGTGCCCTTCCCTCCCAAGGGTGCCATCTTGCTCAGAGCCCTTCAGCTGTCTGTCTGGTCTTTCCCTGGAAAAAATTGATATTTCTCAACTGAGTTTCATATTCTCTCCAGTAGTGCCCGGTACTCTTCCCACCACGCAAACTTGCTGCCCCAGCATCAAGTCTCGGGTTCTTATCTTTTTTCTCCTTTTGGCACCTTTGCCATTTTTCCAACTGACAGCACCTTGGGTCTTTGACCTCGCTGGGGTACTTTTTTTCCCCCATAGCTATCGGTGGATTTAAAAAGTGTGATTGGTGTGCCAAAATAATGTCCCTTACCGACACAAATGACTGCTGCCTTCACTGCCTGGGACCAGACCATGACCCCACGGCATGCAGCCTCTGTAAAAAGATGTCCACCAAGGCCCGCAAGAGCTGCCAGCAGCAACACAATAAGCTTTTCTCCTAGTCCCTGGTACCTCCAAAGGCCAAGGCCTCCTCTGAAGCCACGGAATCTTGGGGTAATCTTACAGATCCTGATCGACGCTGTGGCTCTTCATAAAAGGGGGTTCTCCCTTGAGGGAACTCAAGAAGAAGAAGAAGACCTCAAAGGTGATGGCTCTGGATGGCTCCGACAGGCCAGGTAAGCCCCGAGCCAGGTCCTGCAGTTCTCGAAGCTCATCCAAGGGATCAGAGAGGGAGCGGCCAGCGAAGGTCCCCCGGAAGGGTTCGGCCTCGATCACCAGACACTATCCTCGTTAAGGACTCCCCCTCGGGGGAACCAGCATTGTGTCCAATTCCCTCGGTGCCCTTGCCAGTGGCTGCAGAGAATGACAGCCCTGGAGCACAGCATGTTTTCCTTCATGGACTAGCAGTGGGTGCTGTTGTCCAGTACCACCGGTTCCTCCGCCCAGACCACTGGGCCATCAATGTCGAAGATGTCCCCGGAGGCCAAGCAGATCCTTAAGACCTTTCAACCTCGAGTCAATCCTCGGCCGAGGTCTCGATCTGGTTCCCACTTCACAGGGCTGAGATCTTTCCTGACTAGTGCTCTTGGCGCCAGCTGCAGGGTCTCTGAGGGCCGTGGGCAGGGATCAGGCCCCGAGTCCATGTGCCATCCTTCCCTCGAGTTCTCGACAGACTATTCTGAGTAGGAGACAGAGGACGAGGAGTTGCCAGATACCTGTCGCCACTGCAGTGTCCCTTCGGACTCCTTTCCTTTGGAGCCATGGTGTCGGTCCTCGCCAAAAGACATGGTGTTCCTCGACTTTGTCAGGGACATGTCCATGGCCCTAGCATTCCCAATGAAATTGGAGGAGGACCCTCGGATGGAGGAGCTAGAAATCCTGCAATATGATGCCCCTCTGAGGGAATCGCTTACGGTGCCCGTCCCACACATCCTGGAATGACTAATGCTCCATATGTGGGAGACACCGGCATTAGTATCTGTTGTGAGCAAGTGGCTCAACTCGATGTCCTGAGTCCGCCAGAGTCCGGGCTTCCAGAAGTCACAGCTGCCACACAACTCCATGGTGGTGGAGTCGGCCATGTATTGGCTGAAGAGTCAGAAGACGCACTCCTTGTTGCCCCCCGGTAGGAAGGCACGCATCTTGGATGCCCTCGGCAAAAAGTGCTACCACGGCTCGATGCTCATTGGCCGGATCCAGGCCTATCAGCTGTACATGGGCCTCTACCTGAGAGACCTGGTGAAGGAACTCACCAGGTTCTCAGCTGGTCTTTCTGAGGAACCCCTGCAGTGGTTCAAGAACCTGCCCAAGGCCGTCCATGAGTGCTCCACATTTATGTCTCGGGCAACCTATGATGACTTCGAGTAGTGGCGGCGAGCATCGGTGCCCAATGCCAGGTTTGGCTACAGTCATCCAACCTCGAGCAATGGGTTCAGGACAAATTGGTCGACGTCCCATATCAAGGAGAGAACCTCTTTGGGAAGTCCATGACCAACAAGGCCGCCGAGCTAGAGATCGAGTTCATGATGAGGACCAGGCTCTCTAAAAAGACTGTTGCCCTTCCCCGACGGAAGGGCTTGGGTAAAAAGCCCTTCTATCCAAGGAAAGAGGCTGCTTATAGAAACAGAAACTACTCACATTTTCAGGCCTCCCCACTCCCCAACAGGATCAGCAGGCCAAGGGACATGGGTAAGACCTTCGTAAACAGAAGGCTCCCAAGCCCCAGGCATCGGCCCCGGCCCAGCCATGGGGGAGGTTTTGACTCCTTGAGCATAGCCTCTCCACCCCAAAAAGGTCAGCAGCCCAAAGGGATACATCTCATTCACTGTGCCCAAAGGTGGCCAGACATATACCGCTTTGACCCGGTGAAAAGCGGTATATAAATACAGCTAAATAAATAACTAAATCACCACCGATTCTTGGGTAATCCAGGTGGTCAAGGAGGGCTACCTCCTCCATCTGGCCCACACATCCTCCTTTCTTCCTGGGAGAGCCCCCCAGGTCTCTCCTTCATTGGGACCTTCTGAATGAACTCACAAGTCTTCTTGAGGACAGAGCACTAAAACCAGTTCCCCATCCTCTCAGGAGCAAGGGGTTCTATTCCAGATACTTCCTCATACCAAAAAGAATAGGGGGCTTGCAGGCCCATCCTGGACCTGCACAACCTGAACAAATTCCTGGTGAGGGAGAAGTTGAAGATGCTCTCCCTTGGAACATTGCTGCCTTACCTCCATCAGGGAGAGTGGCTATGCTCCTTGGATTTGAAGGATGCTTATACCCACATCCTCATTCACCTCAACCACAGGCAGTACCTGCGGTTCATGGTGGGGGACTGCCACTACCAGTACAGAGTGCTATCCTTCGACTTGGCTTCCACCCCAAGGGTCTTCACCAAGTGCCTGGCAGTCGTGATCGCCTTCCTCTGCCTCCAAGGGGTCTTTGTCTTCCCCTACTTGGATGATTGGCTCATAAAAGGAAGCACGGCTACAGAAGTGCAGCAGGCAACTGCATGCACCATCCAGGTCCTGCAGCATCTGGGGTTTGTAATAAACTATCCCAAGTCCTTCCTCCTCCTGACACAGTGTCTAGAATTCATAGGATCAAGACTAGACACCCTCCAGGCAAAGGCCTTCCTCCCCGAAGACCAGGAGGTGGTGCTACCCACCTTCTTCCCAAGGTCTCATGCCAGCAGGGCAGAGACTATCCTCTACACTTTGGACTGTAAGAGGGCCCTGTCATTCTATATTCAGCGTACCCAGGGCCACCGTAAAGCTTCTAGCTTTTCATTTCCTATGACACCAGTCGGCTGGGGGAGGCGGTGACCAAACGTACATTGTCTACCTGGGTGGTGGACTGTATCACCCTCGCCTGTGACCAGGCGGGGTTCCCGCTGGATGGCTGGGTCACAGCGCACTGTGTCAGGGCCATGGCGGCCTCTGTGGCAAATCTGTGCTCTATCCCACTGCTGGACATCTGCTGGATTGCCACCTTGTCTTCAGTCCATACCTTCGCAGCTCATTACTGCCTGGAAAGGGAGTTCCAACAGCACCTTTGGCTAGGCCATGCTCCAGAATCTTTCCGGAGTCTAGGCAACTCCTACCCTCCGAATGTTCTGTGTTCAGGCTACTGGGGTTCTGGTTCCCATCAGACAAACGGGTCCTACTTCAGTCTGCACCTTCAGACTCAATTGCTGCTGCTCATGGCTTCCCCTGAGGGTAAACCATGTTTTTTCTCTCTGGGTTTTCGGTAGCCTGTAGCTAGGGAGTCCCATATATGAGGACTGACTTCCTGCTTGTTCCCAGAGAAAGCATGGTTACTCACCTGTAACAGGTTTTCTCCGGGGACAGCAGGAATCAGTCCTCACAACTCTCCTTCCTCACTTTGGAGTTGCTTCTTTATCATCTTTTATTTATTGCCGTCTTTTAGCTATGTCATCTGACTGAACAAGATGGCACCCTTGGACAGCAAGGGCACTGCGCATGCATAGTGGCATCTCCCAAAGACTTTCTTTGAAAGCTGGGGTGATGCTTCTGCGAGGGTTCTGTCGGCGCCAATGTCACCCATATGTGAGGACTGATTCCTGCTGTCCCCTTAAAACACCTGTTACAGGTGAGTAACTATGCTGTCCCTGGCCAAAAGACCTTATATGAACTGAGGGCTCACTCAGATATCTGATTTAAGGGCTATGCAAGGAGTGTAGGCAATCTAAATATTCCTAAACTTATAGCCAAAAGTTAAAATTTATATTAAAAAAAAGGCAATTGTAAAGTCTGAAAGCTTAGCTTTGTGTAGAGTCTTGGAGCTGGATCAGGTAATCTGCTCGGGCTGCAGAGCTGATTGAATTAACCCTACCCTGTGAAGCAGGCTTATAACAGAACAATGGAAAATGAAAACTTCTGTGTCAGCCCATTATGCAAAAGATCCTTTGCTGCAAAATTAAGTGGGAGACTTAAGTAGACCAGGTCTCTGCAAATCTAAAAGCTAATGTGTCCTTCAATTCCTAGTAGCTATATATCAAAAGTGTCCCTGGCCAGTAGACCTTATATGAACTTGAGGGCACACTCAGATATCTGATTTAAAGGCTATGCAAGGAGTATAGGCAATCTAAATATTCCTAAACTTATGGCAAAAAGTTAAAATTTATATTTAAAAAAAACAGGCAATTGTGAAGTGTGAAAGCTTAGCTTTGTGTAGAGTCTCTTGGAGCTGTGATGGCCAGAACTGGTTCAGGTTACTTGTTCAGATTGCAGAGCTGATTCAATATAGCCTGGTTCTTTATAAAGAAGCACATTCCGCAGCTCAGCGCTGTATAATCTCTCCATCTAGCAGTCACAAAGGAGTATCTCCTCTCCTAGAGAATACTTTTATACAGATAAAACAGCATATTTTATAGTGGAAGGCCAGAGATGCCAGGTTTTATGGTTATCAATAATAAAATTCTGAAATAACACGTAGCAGTGATGAATATGACCAACAATTTCTGTATGTAAAGATTTAGAATGCTTATTAATGGATAAATCATTTCACAAAGCAAATTGTGTGCAGTTAATTAAAGATAAATCTGGTAGCTGTGGTCTGTACTTTTTAAAGAGAAGTGATGTCACAAGGAAGTCATGCAAAGTGAACAAAATTGAGGCTTTTAGTTACTCAGACTGTTTTATAAATCTAGATTGCTTCTCTGTATGTGCTGGTTTTGTCTCATGCTGTTGGGTTTCGTTGTCAGGGTCCCTATCCACGAAAAGATGAAGTAGACCCAGACTTGATTAATGCAGGTAAAATAAAGAGTTTCTCTTCTTTCTTTTCTTAGCTGCTTAATAATAGAGATTAAAGATTTCTTTTACTAATACATAGTTTGAGCTATCTGCCACACAACCCATAGGGGTAAAATTGGTCATGCAGCAGAAAGCTTGAGCTCAGTGTTAGTAAAAGGGTCTCTAAATGCTACCTTTGAAGAATTAACCTATCACACGCATAAGTTATTTGTGCCTAAAGTAAAATGCATGATGAAATGCAAGGTCCTTGATATTTTTGAGTTTTGTGGCATTTGCTTAAGGCTTCTCAGACAATGCTATGGCTATTGACATTTGAATTCACCTTGTAAACCTATAAACAATCAAAATTAGCATTTGTGGGATATGCCTTATGTGGTGGACCATTTGAAGGTAATTTCGAGTCATTTCTGCATCTAAAGGCCTGTTATAAAATACCAAGATGAATACTTTGGCACCATAGTAACATAGTAAATGACGGCAGATAAAGACCAGTATGGTCCATCTAGTCTGCCCAGTAAGATGGCAAGAGTAGGTACACCTGCTGCTCTGTGCAGGTCACCCTCCCCATGCCTTTGTTTAGGGGTGAACCCACCGCTCTGTGTAGTACACCCTTTTGGTTGAGAGATTAGATAGTTAAATTTATTTTGATTTTATCCTGTTGCTGTAAAGGGATCCACTGTGTCTGTCCCATGCCATTTTGAATTCTGTCACTGTATTTGCTCCCAACACTTCCATCGGGAGGGCATTCCAAGCATCTACCACCCTTTCAGTGAAAAAATATTTCCTGACATTGTCTTTCAATTTACCCCCTTGCAGCTTCATGTTATGCCCTCTAGTTTTACAGCTTTCCCGTCTTTGGAAGAGGTTTGTTTGTTCATTAATTCTCTTTAAGTATTTAAAGGTCTGAATCATATCTCCCCTATCCCTCCTCTCCTCCAGAGTGTACGTATTTAGGTCTTCAAGTCTCTTCTCATAAGGCTTCTGACACATGCTCCAAATCATTTTGGTCACCTTCCTCTGAACATTTTCCAGTCTTTTTACATCCTTTGTGAGATATGGTCTCAAAAACTGAACACAAACCACACTTTATTATTGATTTTGATTGATGTGCCACACCGCCTTGATTTAACGATAAGGCGGTATACTAAATCCTTCTAAATAAATAAATAACACAGTATTTCAAGTGAGGCCTCACCAGTGACTTATACAGTGGCATTAGTCACTGGTGAGGTCGTGTGCTTCCCTGAACATGGCTTCAGGGAAGCACAAGGCGTGGATACCATCCTCACAACCCTTTTCAACAACCTAATCACAGGAATTGACAATATCAACCACGGATTCATCCTTATCTTCTTAGACATAGCAGCCGCCTTCGATTCAGTGAATCACGAAACACTTCTATTTCGCCTCAAAGATAAAGGTCTACAAGGCTCAGCACTAGCCTGGTGTGAATCCTATTTGTGTAACAGATGGCAACAAGTCAAAGCAGGTTCCAAGACCTCTGAACCATTCTCACTGAAGCAAGGTGTACCTCAGGGATCTTACCTCTCTGCATTAATGTTTAACATCTACATGCAGCCCATTTGCACTTTAATCCGTTCCTTCAATGTCCAATGCCTTGCTTATGCAGATGACATCCTCATGTACACACAGTTTAAAGTCGATCAACTGGACTTTTCTCCAATTACAAGATGTTTTCAAGCGGTAGCAGACTGGCTCCTCTCTCAAAATCTACGTATTAATCACAGCAAAACAGATGTACTATTCATTTCGCGAAACCAGAAATTCACGCCACCTTCCTCAGTCAATAACATTGAACTAAAGTCCAAATCTACCATTCGCTACTTGGGCATCACCCTCGACCAGCGTCTTGACATGTCATCACATGTCATGAATACAACTAAAGCAATATATCACAAGATCCGTTCACTACGCCATCTCCGCCCACTTCTTAACTTCCCTGACTACCATTCAGTTTTCCAAGCCTTAGTCATCCCACACCTTGACTTTGCTAACATTATCTTACTCGGACTTCCACAGTCGACTCTTAACCCGCTACGACTTGCCATGAACTCAGCTGCAAGAGTACTGGCAGGGCTCTCAAGATCAGACAACATAACGCCAGTTCTAAAGAACCTACACTGGCTTCCGCTGCGGGCCAGAATCCATTTCAAGGCTTTTATGTATTTATTTATTTAACAGTTCCTTAGCGTCCCTCTAGTCCAGTCCCGGAACCATAGAGTTGTGAACCTCCACCAGCAGCTTTGGAGACTGAACATCTTCATCTCTTTGATCATCCAGCTATATGCAGCCCCAAGGACCGCCCACACATCAGTATCTCAGTCTCCAAGCAGCTTGGAAGTCAGAGCCCAGAACTGGGCTCCTTAGGAACAAATAAGCAGAGCTTTAGTGTTTTATTATTTTCTAGATTTCGGTGCTGGGCTGCTGCTGTGGAGGAAATCTTTGACTGTGTCCCTTCTGTCTTTCTCTAATCTGTTTTTTTCTCTCTGTCTCTCTCTGTCAGTCTCCCCATAGGTCAAACAAGCAGGGGAGCTGCACAGGACACAGGTCTCCTTTCTACCGAACCCCCTTGGTGGGTGAGGAGAAGGTTGAAGACAATTACAGGCAGCAATTAAATACAGCAGTAGGCTCTGAGGGTCCCCTGACTGATTTAGGGGTTCCCCGAGCTGCCCTGAGCGGTTATTACTCTGTTATTGACTCTGATAACTGCTACTCAGAGCTTGTGGCAGGCACGCTGGACAGCACTCTCAGTGTTTTGACCCCCCCTCCACTCCTGTGTGTGGGTGAGTAGAGTTTGAAGCTTTTTCTTTCTAAAGGCAGTGGTGGAGGCCTTGGGGTGGCCTGGAATCAGCTCTGGGGAGTGTTTTAGACCTTTTGGGTACTTTTTCTGGTCCTTTTTTTGGCGGGATCGGGTACGGCGGCCATTTTGGATTTTTTTTCAAAGTTGTTTTTCTTCGTGTTTTTTTTAGGGATAGGAGCTTCGTTTTTGCATTTCCTGGTCAGATATCAGCTAACTGACTCCAGCTCTATCTAATCCTGCAATTTGGAGCATTTTTGAGCACTTTTAAAATCACAATTTTTTTTCTGCTCTGTTTGCTTCAGCAAGGTGTTCCTGCTTTGCTGGCAAAAGGCTGTGTGCATAGCCATGCCTCCTAGTCCTCGGTGTCTGGTCTGTGGCATTTGTAGAAGTAGTAATTTGGAAGCCCGAGTCTGTGCCACTTGTTCTGCTGTGGGTGCTGTCATGGAGGATCCTCTGGAGGGCTCCAGTGCAGATCTCCCACCTGTATCTACAGAAGGGACATCAGAGCAGGCAGAGACGGTCCTTGGTCCGGGGATTTCTGTGGTGCCGGAGCGCCTGTTGGCAGGGGGCGTCCAGGAGGGATCCCTGGGAGTTCCACCCGCCTTTTTCTCTATCATGCAGGATGCTCTGGCTCTCTTGCAGCCGGCGGGGGGAGGCTCGGTCCTGCCCCGCCGTGGGCTAAAGCGTCCACTTTCAGTAGAGGGAGACACTGGTCTACAAAAGAAGAGCCGGCCCCCGAGTGTGGCGGATTCTGCGCCTCCTGGGGATGAGTTCCACGAAGGGCTGGGGGAGGCTCTCGAGCTGGAGTCTGTGGAGGATTTAGAAGACGGCGAGTTGTTGGACGACGAGCAGAGTAGTAGAATAGTGCGTGTATTTCGTAAAGAGGAACTTCCGGCACTGATTGCCGAAACCCTCAAGGTATTGAACATACCCGTGGAAGATGCCACTGCGGAGGACAAGTTGGAGGATCCCCTGATGCAGGCGGTGCGCACTTCCCACAGAGTCTTTCCGCTCCATAGGGTTTTTAAAGCTATAATCCAGGAGGAGTGGAACAGTCCAGAGTCCGCTTTGTGCGGGGCTAGACTGTTGCCTAAGTTGTATCCTCTGTCGGAGGCTGATAGAGAGCTCTTTCGTTCGCCGAAGGTGGACGCGGCAGTTTCCGCGGTTACTAAACGGACTACTATCCTGGTGGAAGGTGCTGCGGCGTTGAAGGACCCGCAGGATCGGAAAGTTGATAGCTTGTTGAGAGAGGCGTTTGATGTTGCTGCCCTGTCAATGCAGGCGGCGGTGGCCGGGGCCTGGGTGGCGCGCGGCTGCCTCCGCTGGTCTCAACAGTTCCAGGGGCCCCAGTCGGCGGAACAAGAGGCCGCGGCATCCATATTGGAGTCGGGTACTGCTTATTTGGCGGATATCCACTATGACCTCATTAGGGGGTTAGCTAACGGCATGGCGTCGGTGGTAGCGGCGCGTCGTTCTCTTTGGTTACGCAATTGGGCGGCTGATGGCTCTTCTAAAGCTCGCCTTAGTAAGCTGCCGTTTAAGGGCAGGCAGTTATTTGGGGAGGACTTGAATAGGTTGGTAAAAGATCTCGGGGATTCTAAGGGGGGGGTCGGCTTCCGGAGGATAAGCCCAAGCAGGGTAAGCCGACCTTCACCTTCCGGGGGTCTCAGCAGTCCTTTCGGAGGTTTTGTGCCTCCCGCTTTGGTCAGTCCCAGCGTTCCAGATATCTGGGGCGCGGGCAGAGTTTCCGCGGATTTCGGGGGGCAGGTAGAGGTTTTGGCTCCTTCCAGGCGCAGGTCCCCAAAAAGTCACAATGAAGCGAGGCCGGCTCAGGTGGCGGTGATTCCCGTAGGGGGCAGACTGCGGGATTTCTACCCTGCCTGGGCCGCTATCACATCCGATCGGTGGGTGTTAGAAGTGATACGAGAGGGATATGCGCTCGAGCTACATCGACCTGTGCTCGATTCCTTCGTTATGTCCCCGTGCAGCGCTCCCTGGAAACGACGAGTCGTATCCGATACACTTTCCCGGCTGCTTCGGCTCCGGGCGGACGCCCCCGTGCCGGAGGGGCAGTTAGGGTCCGGTCGATACTCCATCTACTTCGTAGTGCCGAAAAAGGAGGGCACCTTTCGACCAATCCTGGATTTAAAGAGAGTGAATCGGTGCCTCCGGGTGTCACATTTTCGCATGGAAACGCTGCGCTCGGTCATAGCGGCGGTCCGCGAGGGGGAATTCCTAACGTCCCTAGACCTTACGGAGGCCTATTTGCACATTCCCATTCGTCGGGAACATCAAAGATTTCTGCGGTTTGCGCTGCCGATGGGCCATTTTCAGTTTCAAGCCATGCCCTTCGGCCTAGCGACGGCGCCACGGGTCTTCACGAAGATCATGGTGGTGGTAGCGGCGTTCCTGCGGAAGGAGGGTGTCCTCGTGCATCCCTATCTCGACGACTGGTTGATCCGGGCGAAGTCGAGGGAGGAGAGTCTCCGGACGACGGCGCGGGTCGTACAGTCTTTGCAGTCGTTAGGCTGGGTGGTCAATCGGGCGAAGAGCAGCCTTCTTCCCTCGCAGACCTTGGAGTATTTGGGGGCGCGTTTCGAGACCGGCAACGGGAAGGTTTTTCTCCCAGTGCACAGAGCGCGGGCCCTGAGGCGGCTGGTGGAGCAGTTTCTAGCGAGACGGGCGTCCTCGGCTTGGCAATACCTTCAGCTTCTCGGCACGATGGCGTCGACCATCGAGGTAGTTCCGTGGGCAAGGGCGCACATGCGGCCTCTGCAGCAAGCGCTGCTGCGTCGATGGTGTCATCAGTCCGACTCGCTAACTTGTCAGTTAGTTTGCCCCTTGGAGGTTCGGCGCAGCCTTCGCTGGTGGTTGCGTCGGCGCTCTCTGGCGAACGGTATGCCCTTGGAGTCTCCCGTCTGGCGTCTGCTGATGACGGATGCCAGTTTGAGCGGCTGGGGGGCTCATTGCGAGGGCCAGATTGCTCAGGGCCAGTGGTCCTCGCGGGAGAGCCGGTGGTCCATCAACCGACTGGAAATGAGAGCCATGTGGTTGGCTCTGACAGCATTTCAGCCTTGGCTGCAGGGAGCGGCGGTCAGGGTGCTATCCAACAATGCCTCCACGGTAGCCTACATAAATCGCCAGGGAGGCACAGGCAGCGCGGCGTTGAAAGCGGAAGCGGATCTGCTTCTGGATTGGGCAGAGCGGCATCTTCAGTGTCTGTCGGCCCAGCATATCGCGGGGGTTCACAATGTGGAGGCGGACTTTCTGAGTCGTCGCAGGGTAGACCCCGGAGAGTGGTCTCTACATCCCGAGGTATTTGCGTTGCTGGTCCGTCGTTGGGGTCTGCCGATAATGGACCTCATGGCGACCTTCGAGTCCGCGCAGGTCGAAAGGTTCTTCAGCAGGCGTCGGGAACGCATGTCGGAAGGCCTCGATGCATTGGCACAAAGGTGGCCAAGGTACGGGCTGCTCTATGTCTTTCCTCCGTGGGCTCTGGTGGGTCGCCTGGTACAGCGGATCGAGCGGCATCCAGGTCCCGTGGTTCTGATTGCCCCGGACTGGCCTCGTCGGCCTTGGTATGCGGATCTGGTGAGGTTGAGTGTGGCCGATCCATGGCTCCTTCCTCCTCGGCCGGATCTCCTTTGGCAGGGGCCGCTGCAGATGCCTCAGGTGGCTCGATTCTCGCTTACGGCATGGCTATTGAGAGGGCGCGAATGAGAGCCAAAGGTTATTCTCCGGAGGTCATTGCTACCTTGTTGCGGGTGCGGCGTCGGTCTACGTCGCTAGCGTATGTCCAGGTCTGGCGTATTTTTGAGAGCTGGTGTGCGGCTCGCGAATTGCGGCCTTTGCGGACCTCCGTTCCTCAGATCCTCTCCTTCTTGCAAGCAGGGGTGGACAAGGGCCTGGCAGCCAGTTCGTTGAGGGTACAACTTGCAGCTCTTGCGTGTTTGAGGCAAGGTTCAGGGCCAGTTATTGGGGTCCCATGCGGACGTGAAGCGCTTCTTGCGAGCGGTGTTGCTTATGCATCCTCCGTGCAGGGCTTTAGTGCCCTCGTGGGACTTGAATTTGGTGTTGAGGTCTCTGGTGGCTTCGCCGTTTGAACCCTTGGCGCAAGCTTCGTTGAAGGACTTGACGTTGAAAACGGTGTTTTTGGTAGCGATCTCGTCAGCTCGCAGGATCTCGGAGTTGCAGGCTCTTTCGTGTAGGGAACCCTATCTGTCTTTCTCTGCCGACAAGGTGGTCTTGCGACCGGTTCCCGCGTTTTTGCCTAAGGTAGTTTCGGCGTTTCACATGAATCAGGTGGTGTCTCTCCCGGTGTTTGCCAAGGAACGGGGCAAGCACGCGGATAACTCCTTGCACGCGTTGGATGTCCGTCGAGCTCTTCATCGGTATTTGAGGGAAACGGCGGCCTTCCGTAAGTCCGATCGCCTATTTGTCGCATTTGGCGGTCCGCGCAAGGGGGAAGAGGCGTCTAAGTCTTCCATTTCCCGCTGGTTGAAAGAGGCGATTTCGTCAGCATACCTTTTACACGGCAGGATGGTTCCTGCCGGGCTTCGGGCTCACTCGACTAGGGCGCAGGCGGCCTCTTGGGCAGAAGTTAGCTTGGTACCGGCGGTGGATATTTGTCGGGCGGCGACATGGTCGTCCTTGCACACCTTTGCTAAGCACTATCGTCTGGATGTGCAGGCGGTGTCGGATGCGCGGTTTGGGTCTCGGGTGCTTCAGGCTGGACTAGCGAGGCCCTCCCGTTGAGATTTACTGGTCTGTTACATCCTCTATGGTTCCGGGACTGGACTAGAGGGACGCTAAGGAAGAGTAAATTAGACTTACCTGCTAATTGTTGTTCCTTGCGGAACTCTAGTCCAGTCCTGGATCCCTCCCTGTCTATCTGTTCTCGCTGCCAGCCAAGAAGGTACATTCATTATAGGAGTCTGCCAGGGTTTTTGTTCTCTATGCTTTCGGTCAGAGCTCCTCTGCTTGCAGCACGCCTTAGTTTCCTTTCGGGGTCAATTCTTGGGGGTGAGCGGTGGCGTTTTGCACAAGGGTCGCCACGGCCGTTCTGGTCCGCCTTCCCGTAGGCGGGAGGTTGTTTATACGCAATTGGAAAAAAAAATAGTTTTTGCTAGTAGTGGGAACTTTAGGGTCAGGATCCTTTTTTCCACTGTGTTGTTATATCTACTTATTTGTTGCTCTGCTTAGTATGCTTTGTCAATAGGTACTGATGTGTGGGCGGTCCTTGGGTCTGCATATAGCTGGATGATCAAAGAGATGAAGATGTTCAGTCTCCAAAGCTGCTGGTGGAGGTTCACAACTCTATGGTTCCGGGACTGGACTAGAGTTCCGCAAGGAACAACAATTAGCAGGTAAGTCTAATTTACTCTTTCTTCTATACCGCCCCTTCCAGAGATCAGGGGCAGTTTACATTAAACAGTAAACAGAACATTTGTATACTTCTGTATACATTTATAAGGAATGTTATGTTTTAACTATGTACAAGTGTAATTACAGGGAACATATTTTTGAACGTTAACTAGAACAGTACTTATTAAAACTATGTACAGGTTATATAACATGGAGCACAACATAGTTAATTACCAGTGGTTATTTACAATAGTGATATAGCCGAAAGTTTGAGTGGATCTTTTGCATGTTGTGTGATATATGTAAAGTGGATGTGTTTCTGTGATTGTTTTGGAGAGGTTTTTTGTTGATAGGGGATCTCAAAGTGTTTTGTAAAGAGGTAGGTTTTTGGTTCCTTTTTGAATTGGTGAAGGTCTTTTATCATGCGGAGGGTTAATGGTATTTCATTCCAGAGGGTGGGGGCAGCAAAGGAGAAGGCTCTATCACTTGTTGTCGCTTTAGTTTTTCTGAAATTTGTTTTTATGTTGAGGGAATGGGTTGCATTCTGTCTGCGCGTTCTAGTTTCTGATGGGGGGTGTATTAGAGTAGATAGTTGTGAGGGAGAGATGTTATTAATGATTTTGAAAGTAGTTAGGAGGATTTTATATTTTATTCGGTTGTTTATAGGGAGCCAGTGTAGGTCTAATAGAATTGGGGTCACATGGTCTGTTAGTTTAGCTTTTGTGATCATCTTGGCGCATATGTTTTGGGCTCTTTGGAGAAGGTATATGCTCTTTAATGGTAGTCCGTTTAGGAGACTATTACAATAGTCGAAATGGGGGGTGATGAGGGTATTGACTACTGATCTAAAGTCATCTGTGTTAAGTAGGGGTCTCAGATGTTGTATTGTCTTGAGTTTATGAAATATGGTTTTTACTGTATGTTTTATGTGTGGGATCATGGTGAGTGAGTGGTCTATAATTATTCCAAGGTATTTTACCTCCTTTTTAACAGGTATAGGTGTATGACTTATTGTGATTGTAGTAGGGTAGTTGTAGTCAGTGTCTGATTTCCTCGTTATGAACATTGCTTCTGTTTTGAGGTTAATGCTTAGGTGGTTGTCTTCAAGCCATGTGGTAGTCTCGTTCATGCATTGGAGTAGGCTATCATATTTGGGGTTGTTGGGGTTTATGGGGATGGCAAGCATGATATCATCCGCGTATATGAAATGGTTGATTTTATGCTTCTTGAATATGTTTGTAATGGGCTGGAGGTACAAATTGAAGAGGAGGGCGGAGAGAGCTGATCCTTGGGGGATACCCTTACCTTGAGGGAAGGTTTCTGATGTTTGGTCATGACATTCAAGGCCCTTAAGAACCATCCCCCCACGCCTATCAGTGACCTTCTCAACAGCACACCAGACAACAGAACCAGGAGATCCACATCGATGAATACACTTGAAGTCCCGAAATTATTGATAAAATGCAGGAAGTCAACAGCGAGTAGAGCTTTCTTCCTTTTTGCACCTATGGCATGGAATGCCCTCCCTGCGGAGATCCGGGCCATCTCATACCTGACGCTATTCCGAAAAGCCCTCAAACACCACCTATTCGTACAACATTACCCTGACACCAATCCCGATATTCATACTGCCATCACCTTACTTCCCTACCTAGCTCGTCCCTTAGATCATCCTCATGTAGATAATGGTTAACCAACTTTTTTCCCCTATCTGCTTCTCTGACCCATGAACCCAGACCTCTAGGTAAAGTTTTCTTGATTGTCGCTGTAAGAGTATCTATAATTTGTATATAATCTGTACATAGTTGCCCCCGGTTCTTTCTCCATGTTACTTTCCCTGTTCATTGTAAAAACTCGATGTAACTTGTTACATTCTTGTATGTTCTGTTCAAATGTAAACCGCACTGATTATAATAGCGCGGTATATAAGAAATAAAAAATAAATAAAATAAAATTAGTACCTCTTCCTTTCTGCTGGTAATTCCTCTTTGTATGCAACCCAACATCCTCCTGGCTTTTGTCGCACTGGTTTGCCACCTTGAGATCCTCAGAAATAATCACAACAAGGTCCATCTCCTGGTCCGTGCATACCAACCTCTCGCCCCCTATCGCGTACATTTCCCTTGGATTTCTGCTTCCCAAGTGCATGACACTGCACATCTTCACATTAAATCTTAACTGCCAAGCATTAGACCATTCTTCCAGCTTTTGTAAATCTTTCCTCATGTTATCCACTCCCTCATGGGAGTCCACTCTGTTGCAAATTTTCGTGTCATCTGCAAAAAGATAGACTTTTCCATTCAGTCCTTCAGCAATAACACTCACAAATACATTGAACAGTTCTGGGCCCAGGACCGAACCCTGCAGCACCCTGCTAATCACCCTCCTTTCATCCGAGTGAGCTCCATTTACTATCACCTTCTGTCGTCTGTCAGTCAACCAATTTCTGATCCAGTTCATCACCTTGCGACCCATCCCTAAACTACCGAGTTTATTGATAAGGAACAGTATCAAAGGCTTTGCTGAAATCCAGGTAGATGAGATCCATCAGATGCCCCTGATCTAATTCTCTGGTCACCCAGTCAAAGAACTCAATCAGATTTGTCTGGCAAGATCGTCCTTTGTAAAACCATGTTGTCTCAGATCATGCAACCTGTTGGTTTTGAGAAAGTCCACTATTTGCTCTTTCAGGAGCTCCTTGATTACTTTTCCCGCCACCGAGATAAGACTTACCGGCCTGTAGTTTGTCACTTCTTCCCTATCACCACTTTTGTGAAGAGGAACCACATCAGCCCTTCTCCAGTCCTGAGGAACTTCTCCTGTTTCCAAGGATCTGTTGAAAACATCCTTTAATGGCCCTGCAAGAACCTCTCTGAGCTCTTTCAGTATCCTGGGATGTATCTTATCCGGTCCCATGGCCTTGTCCACTTTCAGTTTTGCAAGTTGTTCTAACACATCATCTTCTGTGAAATGGCGTGGTATCTACTTTATTCCCATTTTTATATTTGGGAGTCACAGCTGGTCCTTCTCCAGGATTTTCTTTAGTAAAAAGAGAGCAGAAGTATTTGTTTAGCAATTTTGCTTTTTCAATGTCACTTTCCATGAGTCCGTTCCCAGCACTTCTGAGTCCTGCAATTCCACCTCTGATTTTCCTCCTCTCCTGAATATACCTGAAGAACGTTTTGTCGCCACACTTCACATCTTTAGCCATCTTTTCCTCGGCCTTTGATTTTGCTTTTCTTATTTCTCTTTTTACCTCTTTGAGTTTGATCCTGTATTCCTTTCTCTGTTCCTCTGTTTGCAAGCTTTTGAATTATGTGAAAGCTGTGTTTTTTGCCTTTATTTGAGCAGCCACTTCTTTGGAGAAACAAATAGGTTTCCTTCTCCTCTTGTTTTTATTTACCTTCTTTACATATTTATCTGTTGCCCCTTTTATTGCCACCTTTAGTTTAGCACATTGCATACTGTGCCAGTGGGGTGTGCACATGGGTGAAATTTGGATGGAGTGCACATATACGCATGTAGGTTATAAAATACTATATCTACATGCTTAATTGAAAAATATAGGCGCAGATATTTACACCAGCTCTAGGGGAGTTGTAAGTGTCCACACCTGCAGTGTGGATGTGTGTTATGCCACTTACACTAGTATTTTATAAATGCAAGTAGGTATCTCTTTGTCTTTATAATATAGCACCTACCTAGTTGCCTTTCCATGGTGCAGTGTAGGGGGCCTAACGGGCCACAGGGGCCACTATCTCACCCTACATGGAGGAAGTACACAGAGACCAATTCCTCAGCAATACTCACAAAGTCTTTATTATACAGGATCCTTTACTCAGCATAAATTCTTCATACACAAATTCTACTTACAGGTACAAGGTAGCTACTGTTTAGGGATAGACAGAAGAGAAAATTGAATGGGGCAGTTCAGCACTCTGTCACCTCCGTGGCAGGGCTCAATAAACTCCCCACTTTCTCCTTTGTCCAATTCTGTTTTTTATACAGTTTATCTGAAAGGTTGGCAGAATAACAATGATTAGTTCTTTCTTTGCAGTTGAGGTTCTAAAGATACTTTTCTGCATAGGACTGGCATAATTTCACTTCCCCAAGGTTCAAGTTAACATAAAGACATTATGTCCCCTTCTCAAGGCCAGTGTCTAGCTACATCTTACTCCCTGGTTCCTCCTCATGTCTCTTTATTGTTTCATTTTGTGTTATCTGGTTTCCTTAGCAAAGCACACAGGATTAGTAACATTTCATTTCACACTCAGGATTTTCTCATGCTGTCAGCAGTTCATCCTTCTCCTGATTCTTCTGTTGACCTAACCGTGGTCAAAGGTCCAGACAAGCCTGTGGCCTGTATCTAGGCCTGCCTCACAGGCCTAGCTACAGAAGCACTGTGCCGGCTCGGGTCCAATTCCCAACAACTCCTCCCCCTTCAGAGTTGAGTAGCGGAGCAGACTCAACACTGACCACCTACTTCCGGCCAGGGTGGGGCTCTAGGGGAACGACATGTGCAGAGTGAATGATCGGATGCATCTCCTTGTACTCTGAGGTGACCAAACATGGTGGATTACTATTGACAACCAAAATGCGAGTAACTGATTTTTTGCAGAGACATAGAACAGGAACACAGGAAATAAAACAGAGTGACAAGTACAAATAGCAGATTTTTTACCCTGAACTAAGGCCTGTGAACCATGAGAAAAGATTAGTATTCTTTCTGCCCTCTGAAAAGAAAGAGAGGCTCAGTGCCCCCTATATAGCACTTCTCACCCTCTGAAAAATAAGAGGGACTTTGTGACCAATACACCTCCCATTCCAACATAAACACCAAGAAGGCCTTGGCAACCCCAACATAACTCCTGTTGTCTATGAGTGTCCTTGCAATGTGGTAGATAGAGACGTCATCCTGGGTGCTGCCCGACGAAACTTGGAAGAGGGCAAAAGAGATGGTTCTACCAGTCAGAAGCTGATGAGGAGTCAGACAGAATTTCTTCAAAGGACAGTTTCTCAGAGAAAAAAGAGCCAGAGGAAGGGCTTTGAGCCAGGTCAACCTGGAGTCATTGCAGATCTTACATACAGTTGTTTTCAAGAGTTTATTAACTCTTTCCATTAGTCCGGTTACCTGTTGGCAGTGAACACACACTCAAAATGTAAAAAAAAAAGAATTAGTAACATTCAGACTGTGCTTCAACTGCAACCACTTTTTTTCCTTCAGTAAACTTCTCCAACAAAACTTGCATTCAAGGTCTGTTCGCCAGATAAATGACAATACCTCTTGTTACAAAGTTGCTGCAAATACATACCAAACCCCGCCAAGCTTGTTATCTGTACTGTCTGTTCCTTAAGGTTCTTTCTTCAGTGTACAATACATTCAACTCATACAGATAGGAAAAAACCACTAGCTGTCCAAATGCATTAACACTGAAAAATCCATCATAGAATCTCATCTCCCTTTCCATATTCATTAAACCAACATATCACATCACATTAATCCATTTACTATCAAAAAACTTTCTTCTATCACTATTATATCTCACTTCACACAGTGGAGGAGGAAGTGGAGGAGCAGCCTAATGGTTAGAACACTGACTAGGGAACCCAGAGATCAGGGTTCAATTTCCACCAGCACACCCCATGGCCTTGGGCAAATCACCCAACCCTCTATTGCCTCAGAAAAATCCAAGTTATCAATATCCCCATTTAATGTACATTACCAAGTTTAAGTTACAATATAAACCACTTTGATTGAAATGATATACATATCATGGGTGCATATGGAAAAGAATGGCTAGCAGAAAAAAGGAGGTGATAGTGCCTCTGTATAAGTCTTTGGTGCCACCTCATTTGGAGTATTATATGTAATTCTGCAGACCACACATTTTATATATGTATAAAACCTGTTAAAAATACCTTTACTTGCTCATAACTACATCTTCATATCGGCAAACATACATGCATAAACCATCATAACATATAATTCTTATAGACTAAGGCTTAAAACTTACTGCACAGAAATCATTCATACTATCCTTCTCGCCTTTACTAACGCACTGCATGTAGCTCATGACCGTGGTGATATTTCGGTGGCGGTTGCACTTGATCTTTCCGCCGCTTTTGACTTAGTTGATCACTCCCTTCTTCTTCTTCGTCTCCGGGAAGCGGGTCTTTGCAGTACTGTTCATCGTTGGTTTCACTCCTTTCTCCTTCCCTCTTTCCTGTGGGGTTCCTCAGGGTTCTGTGTTGGCTCCCCTCCTCTTCAATCTTTTCTTAGCCCCCTTAGCCCTCTTAATCCAACAGTCTGGTATATCTGCTTTTCTTTACGCTGACGACATTCTATTACTTCACCACACCTCTCCATCCTGTCCCGATCTCTCTCCGCTTAATTCGTGTCTTTCCACTGTGGCTGATTGGTTGACTCGTAATTGCCTTCACCTTAATCTCACCAAGACTGTTGCTATCTGGTTCTCTCACAACAACCCACCCCCCACATTGGCCCCCTCTTTCTCTGGTTCCTTGGTTCCCCTGGTTTCTTCCTTTCGTTATCTAGGGGTTCACTTCGAGTCTGATCTTTCCTTTCATGCTCATGTTTCTCATGTCACCAAGTTGTCCTTCTTCTTTCTCCGACAAATCCGTGCAGTTCGTCCTTTTCTATCCCCTTCTGCTCTTACTACTCTGTTACTTTCCCTGGTCATGTCTCGGGTGGATTTTGCAAATTCACTTTTTGTCGGCCTTTCCAAGAAACAACAGTCCCGGTTACAACGTATTCAGAATACTGCCGCTCGTTTGGTCACCCATTCCTCCCCCCGTGATCACATCACACCCTTACTGTTCCGTCTTCACTGGTTGCCCTTCCCCCACCGCGTTCACTTCAAGTTGCTCATTTTGGTTCATAAAGCTCTCCACACAGGTACCCCCCAATATCTAACGGACCTCCTTTCCTTCCACTCCCCTAGGTACACCCCTCGCTCCTTTCACCTTAACCGTCTCACTCTTCCCTCCCCTTCCCGTGCCCATTTACAGTCTACCCGTTCCTCTGCCTTCTTTTTTGCTGGCCCCGCCCTTTGGAACTCCCTCCCCTCCTCACTCCGACTGGACCCTCACCACCCCACATTTAAACAAAACCTCAAAACCCACCTTTTTTCCCTTGCGTTTGATATCCCCTCTCCTTTTGTGTGATTCCCATTTGTATTATCCTCTGCTCTCCTTGTGACTTGTCTTTGTTATGGTTTAGCTTTGTTTCTTCTGCTTCTATTGCTTTTCTGTCCATAAAGTGTATTTCTTTTCCTTTTCACTGGCCTCGGCCTTTTTAAAAACAAAGTTTTTATTGGTTTTATTGTACACCGCTTTGCTTGCCCATGAAAGGCGGTTTTTATCAAGTGAAATAAAACATAAACATAAACATACTGAGACATGACTCAAAACAGAAAAAAAACAATGGAAATTATTTTATCTAAGACCCCAAAGTGAAACAAAACAAGAAAAATCTGTTTTTACATATTACTGACTAATAAAGATAAGAACACGGACATTTCAAGTATCAACTTACAAGTCTGACAAAATACAGCTCTGACTTACTAAGAAAGAAAATCAGCATATGAGGACACAACAATTTATTACCAAGTTTCAGCCAGGCTTTTTAATGATAACATGACAATTATTAAATGACTATAGCTTTTCCTCTCTCTGCCTGTTCAATGTTAAGGGGTAATCTGTGGATGGAGGTTTAAGAAAAAATAAGAAGAAACATCCTCATATCTTTCTGGGAACTCAGTTCAGTCTTTCTGTTAAATGTAGTCTTTAGGCTTGAATAATATAATTTAGCACATTTAATTTTTACTTGTTCTGGGATTTCCCTCGTTGGTATAGAAAAATGGCCTCATTGGCAGTGAGTCAAGAAGAAAAGTTTTTAAACCTAGCTTTGGACTGCAGTCAGAGCACACAGCACTTGGAAGGGCTCAAATCCCAGCTCTTTGGTGAAGATAGAGTTAAGAAGATTCTGACAATCCTGCGTTACCAGAGTCAGTGAAAATATTTATAACTCTCTACTTCAGAATTTTCAGGAGAGACAAAGACGGGAATGGCTTGTCCTCAGAGTCAGCCTGCTTCCTCACAGGGATAAGACAGTTTTAAACAGTTTAAGTATTTCTGCCTAGATTTTGTCTCGTTTGCACAGCTGCTAAAGTAGCAGGGGAATAAGTTCCTTCTTTGGGCCATGGGGTAGTCAAATATTGGGTAACTGTATCATAGTAACATAGTATATGACGGCAGATAAAGACTAGTATGGTCCATCTAGTCTGCCCAGCAAGGTGGCAAGAGTAGGTGCACCTGTTGCTCAATACAGGTCACCCCTCCCCATGCCTTTGTTTAGGGGTGTACCCACCACTCCGTGTAGGGCACCCCTATTTGTTGAGATATAAGAGAAGTTAAGTTTATTTTGATTTTATCCTGTTGCTATAAAGGGATCCACTGTGTCTGTCCCATGTCATTTTGAATTCTGTCACTGTATTTGCCTCCACCACTTCCATTGGGAGGGCGTTCCAAGCATCCACCACCCTTTCAGTGAAAAAGTATTTCCTGACATTGCCTTTCAATTTAACCCCTTGCAGCTTCATGTTATGCCCTCTAGGTTTTACAGCTTCTCCGTCTTTGTAAGAGGTTTGCTTGCTCATTAATACTCTAAGTATTTAAAGGTCTGAATCATATCTCCCCTGTCCTGCCTCTCCTGCAGAGTATCATATTTGTCACTAAATTCTTTAAGAAGCTTCCCTGCCTGCAGGAATGTCAACCATAAATTCTAAGGGTCCTGTAAGATTCAGGGCTTGCAACGTTTTTCCTAGCGCAAGAAATTAAAGATAATAGGAGAAAACAAACTAAAACCTACCTTGTCCGAAGTCTTCTGGTCCTGAGGTTCCAAGTCCGAGTGATGTGTCAGTGCCTGGCCGTCCGACCATGCACTGAGGGGCAGCAGGGGTGCTGCAATCACTCCTGGCTGGGGCTCGCCAAATGTAGACAAGGGTAATTAGGGGCACTGCTCTTGGTCATACACAACCTTTATAGTCATTGTCCACTGCTATGGAGCTGCCACCAGATAGAGCTGTGTGGGACCAATTGCTGATAGTACAGGAAGGGCGTCTGAGATGACTTAAAGGTCCTTAAGTCCAATAAGAGCTGGTCTAAAACTGTAGCCCTCAGGTTTTGAGGCATACACTTCCTACATGGTCTCTAGGAAATATAGTTCCAGTGCAGCTTGATTTAAAGGGGATATTGGACAAGTTACTGGTGGAAATGTCCTTAATCCATTATTAAAATGGACTGGGAGGGGGGAGCACTGCTTATACCACAGATAAATGGCATGGAATTGGTCTACCTTTTAGGATCCTGCCAGGTAGCCAGGTACTTGTGGCCTGGATTGGTTGCTGTTGGAACAGTGGAATGTGTTGGGCTTCCCTTCCCTTTGTTCTGACCCAATCTTTGCTGTGACTCAAATGTCCACCATCAACCTCGGGCTTTGTGATGCAGCACTGGAAGAACCAGCATTGCACAGCACGTCAGAGGGATAGCCCTTCTTTGCCAACTGCTGGGTTGTTGACAGTAAAGGTGGCATGGCCAAGCTAGGGATGGGCTTCTTTTTTTTTTTAAACTAATGCGCAATAGCATACCCTAACAATGCACAATAGGGTGCATTATTGAAAAAAAATGATATGAAGACAAAAGGGAAACCCCCAAAAAAACAAAATGAATTTTTTTGGGCTGCACATCCCTATAGGGTGCAGGCATCAAGCTGAGATTAAGGCTGTGCTGATCACCGGTGCACGATGAGCACTATGACCATACACATCACTGGTACGATTAGAGCTGCCGTGATCACTGGTGCATTATGTGATAGAGGTGCAACAGGAAGTACTGGATGCATAACACAATGGCACAGGTGCAAGGGCCTCAGTGCTAGGACGATGGGGTCAGGAGTGGTCTCTGCTGTAAGCCATAGAAAATCAGCTCTCTGCACCATGTAGGTTTAGGATGAGTGTTGTGAGTTCCCAAAAGCGTTGCCACTGTCATTCTGGTATCCTCAGAGCCACTGTACCAACTAGATAGTGTTGGAATCCTCATGGAGCAGTTAGGCGATGGGGTCTAGTATCGGTAGTGCTGCACAACTCCCTCACACCTCCATGGTGGTAGAGTCAGCCTTACATCGACAGAAAAGCCTGAAGATGCACTCATCGGTCCCTGTGGACAGGGAGTCCCGCGACCTCGACGCCCTCAAGCGGAAATGTTATCAGGGCTCGATGCTGGCATGCTGCATACAGACTTACCAGCTGTACATCGGCATATTCCTCCAAGACCTCACTAAGGAGCTCGGGGGCTTCACAACTGGCCTCAATGGAGACCACCTCCAATGCTTCCAGACCCTCATGAAGTCCCTTGGGGAGTGCTCTAAATACTTATCTCGAGCCGGCTATGACGGCTTCGAGTCCGGTGTGAGGGTAGCCACAGCCGGCATTGGCACTCGATGCCTGGCTTCAAACCTCGGACCTCGAGCAATGGGTCCAAGAGAAACTCCTGGATGTCTCTTGCCTCAGGGAGCAACTCTTCAGCAAGCCGATGGAGGACAAGGCAGCCGAGATCAAGACAGAGTATGTCACCAGGACTCAGCTCTCGAGGAATATCTCCACTTTTCTCCAGAAGAAACCAACTGGGAAAAAGCCTCCCTTTCACAGAAAGGGCCAACCCTATCGAGACTATCCTCCATACCTGGCCACCCAGATCCCTCTGCAGGGTCACCAAGGCAAGGGGATGGATCAGGGCCTGTGTAAACCCAAGGGCTCCAAGCCCCAGACACCAGCCCCAGCCCAGCCTGGGTCGGGGTTTTGACTCTTACAGCATAACCTCTCTTCCACTGGAGGATCAGCTACTCATAGGGGGGCCTCCATCACCACTGACTCATGGGCACTTCAGGACATCAGGAAAGGTTACCTTCTTCACCTGGACCAGCCATCTCCACCCTTCTTTCCCGGGGAGCCCCCTCAGACTCCCATGTACCAGGTCCTGCTACTGCAGAAACTTACAGGCCTTCTCAAGGACAGGATGATGGAACCCCTACCACATCACCTGAAAGGAAAGGGGTTATACTCTAGGTACTTTCTGGTCCCAAAAAGAACAGGAGGACTAAGGCCCATCCTGGACCTGAGAAACCTGAACAAATTCCTGGTGCAGGAGAAGTTGGAGATGTTCTAGCAGCTCCACTGACTGACCTTTTCAATGCCTCATTGGAGTCGGGAGTGGTGCCAAAGGACTGGAGAGAGGCTCATGTTGTGCCTTTACACAAAAGTGGAAGTAAGGATGTGGTTGAAAGCTACAAGCCGGTTAGTTTAACTTCGGTGGTGAGTAAATTATTGGAAACACTGCTGAAAGAGAAAATAGTGAGGTTCCTGGAGTCCAGCGGATTACCGGATCCGAGGCAGCATGGATTCACCAGAGTCGGGTCTTGTCAGACAAATCTGATTGATTTCTTTGACTGGGTGACCAGAGAGTTGGACCGAGGGAGAGCCGTAGATGTGGTGTATTTAGATTTCAGTAAAGCCTTTGACACTGTTTCTCACAGGTGACTTATAAACAAACTGAGCACCCTAGGGATGGACCCAAAAGTTACTGCTTGGGTTAGAAATTGGTTGAGTGGAGGTGACAAAGAGAACAAGTAAATGGAGCTCACTCTGAGGAGAAGGAAGTTACCAGTGGTGTGCCCCAGGGATCTGTCCTTGGTCCAATTCTTCTTAACGTCTTTGTTAGTAATATAGCGAAAGGGCTGTTGGGTAAGGTTTGCCTCTTTGTGGATGATACCAAAATCTGCAATAGAGTAGACACCCAGGAAGGTGTAGATAAGATGAGGAGGGATCTAGCTAAGCTTGAAGAATGGTCTAGAATTTGGCAGCTGGGATTTAATGATAAAAAATGCATTTGGGCTGCAGCAATCCAAGGGAGCAATATAGTATAGGGGGTGAAGTACTTTTGTCCACTAAAGAAGAGTGGGACCTAGGCGTGGTTGTGTCTGATGATCTTAAGTAACTAAACAGGTAGAAAAGACGATAGCAAAAGCTAGAGAGATGCTTGGGTGCATATGGAGAGGAATGGCTAGCAGAAAAAAGGAGGTGATAGTGCCTCTGTATAAGTCTTTGGTGCCACCTCATTTGGAGTACAGTATTGTATGCAATTCTGGAGACCGCACCTTCAAAAGAATATAAACAGGATGGAGTCAGTACAGAGGGTGGCTACTAAAATGGTTAGTGCTCTTCATTATAAAGCATATGAGGACAGAATTAAGGATCTCAATACTGTATGTACAATTTAGAGGAAAGGCGGGATAGAGGTGATATGATTGAGACGTTTAAATACCTCCATGGCATAAATGCACAGGTGGAGAGTCTCTTTCGATTAAAAGCAAGTTCTGCTATGAGGGGACATGGGATGAGGGTGAAAGGAGATAGATTCAGGAATGATATACGGAAATATTTCTTTACGGAAAGAGTGGTGGATCCATGGAATAGTCTCCCAGTGGAGGTGGTAGAGATGAGGACAGTATCTGAATTCAAAAAAGTATGGGACAAACACAGAGGATCTCTAAAGGAAAAAAGGGGACTGTTGTAGTTGTTGATAGGGAAGGACAGACTAGATAGGCCATGTGGTCTTTTTCTGTCATCATTTTTCTATGTTTCTAAGTTCAAGATGCTCTCTCTTGGAATATTACTGCCCTACCTCCAGCAGTACATCCTTATTCATCCCAGTCACAGGCAGTACCTAAGGTTCATGGTTGGGAGCGACCACTACCAGTACAGGGTACTACCCTTCGGCCTAGCCTCCGCACCAAGAGCCTTCACCAAATGCCTGGCAGTGGTGGACGCCTACCTCTGTCTTCAAGGGGCCTTTGCCTTTCCATACCTGGACGACTGGCTGGTAAAGGGAGGCATGGCCTCAGAGGTGCAACAGGCCATGGCCCGCACCATCAGTATCCTATAACTTCTGGGATTCATAATAAACCACCCGAAATCCCATCTCACCCCATCTCAAGAGCTGGCGTTCATAGGAGCTCACCTGGACAGCTTCCAGGCCAGAGCCTTCCTTCCCGTGGACAGGGCGGATCACCTCAGGACCCTGGCGGCCGAGGTGCAGAGCTGCCACACCATGTCGGCATGGTCATTGCTTTGTCTTCTCGGTCACATGGCCTCCATTGTCCATGTAGTCCTCAGTGCCTGCCTCCATATGCAGGCAGCTTAGTGGTGTCTCCGCTCACATTAGACCCAGGCCACGGGCAGGATCCGGGACAGAGTCTCGGTGTCCCATCAGCTTGCGGAGTCACTCAGTTGGTGGCAGCATACATAGCACATGCAGAAGGGCATGTCCTTCCAACACCCAAGTTCCAAGAGGGTCCTCACAACAGATTTTTCTCTGCTGGGCTGGGGTGTCCATTGCGAGGAACTCCGCACCCAGGGCGTCTGGTCCCTTGAGGAGAGCCAGTAGTAGATCAACCTGCTGGAACTCAGGGCCGTCTTCCTAGATGGGATCACCCTGGAGAGCAGCAAGCCCAAGGTTTTCCAACACCACCTGCAGCATCAGTCAATGCTCATCCAGACAGACAACCAGGTCACGATGTTCTACCTGAACAAGCAGGGAGGCACAGACTTTTACCGCCTATGCCAGGAGGCAGTAACCCTCTGCTTGTACGTGACCAGTCAAAGAATGCTTCTCAGGGCGGTCTACCTTCTGGGCCAGGACAATGCCCTAGTGGACAGGCTGAGCAGGGTTCTCCAACCACACGAGTGGCACCAGAACCCCAGGGTGGCGCAGAGGCTATTCTGATTATGGGGCACTCCAGATCTGGACCCCATTTCTGCTGTCTCCAACCGTATCCACCCTGGTAGCAGGGGATGCCTTCGTCATCTAATGGACAGTGTGCCTGTGGTATGCCATCCCTTCAACATCACTGATCATGAGGACCCTCTTCAAGGTCTAGCAAGATAAGGCTTCCTTGATCCTAGTAGCCCCCCGGTGGCACAGGCAGCCTTGGTTTCCTCTGCTGCTCCGCCTCTCGCCGGAGTCTCTGGTCCCTCTTGGGGGCTCCCCAGAACTATTGACCCAGGAGGAGGGCTCGATTCTCCACCCCAACCTGGGATCCCTGTCTCTCACAGCATGGCTGCTGAACGGGTCACTTTAGCACCCCTCAACCTCCCCAGGGAGGTGAAGGAAATCCTCCTGGCCTCTTCACGAGATGGGCCTATGCCTTCAAGTGGCACATCTTCTCAGTATGGTGCTTAGAGCGACGGGTAAATCCGTTCTCCTGCCCAGTACATTCAGTGTCACAATACTTGCTCCACCTCTTGCAGTCCAGACTTAAGTCCATCAGGGTACACCTGAGCACGCGTTCTGCGAACCTTCACTCTATAGAGGGCAATCCTCTCCGTGCAGCCCCTCATTACCCGATTCATACGGGTCTTGCTGCTCTCCATGCCTTCCACCCGACTGCCTTCGTGGAATGGGATCAGTGTGGTCCTGGCGCAGCTCACCAAGCTGCCCTTCGAACCTTTGGCTACATGCCATTTGTGTTACCTGTCCTGGATGGTGACCTTCCTGGTGGCACTCAGCTCTGCTCACAGAGTTAGTGAGCTTCAGGCCTTGGTGGCCGAGCCACCCTACACCAGGTTCTACAAGAACAGGGTTATGCTCTGCACTTACCTGAAATTCCTTCCAAAAGTGGTCTCTGATTTCCACCTCAACCAGGGTAGAAGGTTTAAGTCAAAATAGAATAAACTGCATTCCAGACTGAATGTTATGTTTCTTGCATTTAAAATTGCTCTCCTGTGATATGGGAAATGTGTTGCTTATCATGCATGTATTTTAAAATGTATTCACAAACTACTGCTGTATATAGCAATTGCATTATTAAGCTGCAACAAAACTTTGTTTGAAACATTTCACATCCAAAAAGACAGACAATTGTCCACAGACCCTAACATAAATTATGACTTGCTGCTATTATTTATTTATTTATTTATTTATTTCAATTTTTTATATACCGCGCTATTTACAATCAGCGCGGTTTACAGAGAACCAAAGACCAGAACAACAGGCTGCTCGGTATTACATAAAACAGGAAAATAAATTTGGATAAAATAAACATGGATAATATGGGGGTAAAACTATATACATTGAACTATATACATAGAATATTAATCTGCTAATCCGCTAATCCTGATCTTTCTCCTTCCCTCCCTCCCTCCCACCCACTCTCTCTCTGACTTTCCAATCTGCGGCTTCTCATGGCGTACAGTGTTATGTTTGCTATACAAAAGTATGTGAACTCCGCAAATTATATCAATAAAATTTATGGAAGGGTAAAAAAAATGACCACAAACTAAAAATAGAAATACAGAGAAAAAAATTAAACTGAACCCCCCCACCTCAAAAAAGCCAGACTCTGCATGCAGTTCAACACCAGAGAAATACAAAGAGATGTACTGCAGATGCCCAGTACTGTGCAAAATATTAAGACAGAACTTGTAGTGGCCAATTTGCAAAATGCCTAATATTCAGCATGCTGGTGCTATCTGGATATTCAGTGGCAGTATTCAAATAGTGACTGCTGCTGAATATCCGGACTGAGTGCTGCTATCCGGATAAGTGCTGAGTTTATAGTTTATTAAAAACTTGATATACCACCTTTTCAAACATCAAAGCAGTTCACAATCAGTTAAAATCTTAAAATTTGAAAAGAAACAGGAATTCTGTTGAACGGATTGGAAAGTCAGAGAGAGAGTGGGTGGGAGGGAGGGAGGGAAGGAGAAAGATCAGGATTAGCGGAAGAGAAAGAGGAGGGGGGACGCAATTGGGAACAGTCAGACTAAAACTAACAGGACAATGGAAATGCCAGCTTAAAAAGGTGCGCCCTTAAAGCTATTTTAAACCAAGGGTAAGAGGATTCAAGCCTGATATCAAGAAGAAGGGAATTCCATAAACGGGGACCTAGGAAATAAAAAGTTGCGTGCCTGGTGCTTTCATAGCGAGCTTGTGATGGAGAAGGCAGGTGGAGGTGAAGGCCATGAATACATTGAAGAAGCAGTGGGGGTGCATGCAGAATGAGAGAGGAACAGAGATAATCCGGAATTCCGGAGGGGAGGGCACTATGGATGAGAGCAAGAATCTTAAACTGGATGCGGTAAACAGGTAACCAATGCAATTTGATGAATGGGGGGAGACACGGTCGAACGTAGAGGCATGATGAAAAAGACGGACTGCTGCATTCCGAATAGACTGTAAACGCAGTTATACGGATAAGTGGCCATTTTCAGTCAGCACTTATCCGATAGCAATTAGGCCTGTTTTGCACTCTTCTTTACCTTCCATTTCTCAGTTTCCCTTTTTTTTTTACTGCATCTAGCTACCACTTTATAACCCTTAAGAGAGCCCTTCCATTTGGAGACTCATTCCCAATAGATGAAATATTTCCCACTTAAACTCATGTATACTCATATTCATTAATTCACAACTTACTTTTTCCTTTTTCTTACTCTATCTTACAATACCCAATTCTCCACATTATCACATTTACTCTTTACACTAATAATTCTAATGAACTACAATACATTTTTCCTTGCTCAGATAAGATTTTTGAAATTTGTAAATATTTAAATCTGTATATATGTTTAAACTATCTATATACCTAATCAGCATTTACTCAGCATTGTAACCCTGAAATTACCATTTTTATTATATACAATTTAATGTTCACTGTAATTTCAATTGTTTGAATAAGTTTCAATGTAATGTTCAAGTTTTGTTCTATGTAAACCGCTTTGATTTTTCTGAAAGGCGGTATATAAAACCGTTCAATAAATAAATAAATAAATTTGCCAACTCTCTCTCCTTTCCCAGTATCTTATTTCACAGTCCTTAACTATCTCCTTTCTCTCTACCCCATTCCCCATGCCCAGCATCTCTCCCCTTCTCTCCTCCCCTATCCAGGGTGATCCCATCTAGTATCTGCAGTCTCTTTCTCCCCTTGCCCAGTGCCGCCCCACATTTTCTCACCCCATCCCCCCCATCTAGCATTCTCCTTCTCTTTTCCTATCCCGCAAACTCATGTCAGCATCTTCCTTTTCTTTTCCCTATCCTCCTCTCCTGTCCCGCATCTCACATCTTTTTCTCCCTATCCCTCCATATCCAGCATCTCCTCTCCCTCTCTATCTCTTTCTCTCTCTCTCTCTCCATATCCCCCGTGTCCAGCAACTCCCTTAGCTCTCTCTCCCTATACCATATCATCTTCCCCTCTCTTTCTCTCCATATCTCCCTAAGTTCAGCATCACCCCTCCCTCCCCATCTCCATCGTTTCCCCTCTCTCTAATGTCCAGTTTCTTCCTTCTTTCCCTTTCTCTATCCCTCTGTGCCCAGCATCCCCCCTCCCTCTCTCTCTCTCTACCCCCCTGTGTCTAGTAGCTCCTCTCCCAATCCTCAGTGTCCAGCATCACCCCCTCTCCCCCTGTTTCCAGCATCTTCCCTTCCCTAACCCCTTGCATCCAGCATCTCCTCTCCATTTCCAGGATCTCCCCTCCATTTCCCTTTATTTGTCTCACCCTCTGTCTCACTGTCCTCCACCCCCCCCCCCCACATCAAACATCTCTTGTCTTCTTCCCTCCCCACGGCACTCAGCCTTTATTATCTCCCCCAAGCCCAGTATCTGTTATCTTTTCCCCCCTGCCCCCAGCATATAGAATCTCTTGTATCCCCCCTGCCAGTGCTCTGCATCTTTTATCTCCCCACATCGTGCTATCATCTCTGCTGCTACCGCTTCTCCCAAACTCGGGGGCAGCGACAATAGAATCTACACTAAATGCAGGGCCTCTGAGATGTCCTCTCACTTTTAAGGCCCTGCTGTTTCACCTTCTTTGACAAAAAAAATGTGTGTCGGTTGGGGTGGAATCAGCAAGGCCTTTGAAACACACCGATGTCTGTGTTTACTTCAGATTTGATTTCCTCTGCTGCCCCTGACCTCTGGAAGATGTAACAGCAACGGCAGTGGCTGCAGTCAAGGGAAGGAAGCAGGCTGGGCGGCATTATATATATACAAGAAAAGTTTAGGCAGGACTGAGGTGGCCATTGCTGAGGTGTTTTAGGGGCTTTTCTTGCCACCCCAATAATTTGCCACCTGCGTCAGCCACTTCACTTTGCCTAATGATAGAGCTGCCCCTGCCCTGAATATCCTTACAGACCACCTTAGCACTATCTGGATAGTGCTGGGCTATCTTTGGGTGGAAAAGGGGATGGAGTTCACATCCAGTTTGTGGCAAGATTCAGCTTGCTAGATGGATAACCATCCGCATAAAGTTAGGACCTGGAAAGTGGGTTGCTAATCATTGCTGTTTAAATAGCGGTGCCGGTCACCACTAAATCTGGACAGCCAGCGCCAGTTACTATCCTGACACCAACGCTGAATATCCAGATTTTTTATAACCATGGCAACCAGCATTTAAAGAAGACACCAACTGTCAAGGTTGAATATTGGCTCTATTGATGTTGTCTACCTCAGTTTGCTACATATAAATAAAAAATCTAATGGTTTGAATTGGCTATAGTGGCAAAGTTGTAGTAGCCAGTTGGATTAAGGATCTGGTATGTAATGACGCCTGTAATTAGAGCTTCTGATTTCAGGTTTTAACTGACAGACACTGATAAAATGGAATTAAAATAGGTATTTATAAGATAAACACTTAAAACACCACTTCCCCCAATAGTCTTTCACCCTCCCTGGCTTGACTTGTGCCTTTTCTACACTGACTCCTCCTAAGTGACACAAACTTACATATTAGATTCCCCCAGAAAAGGTACCCACCAATAGTACTTGTGCTGCAAAAATACTGATAAACACAATTTTTTTTGTACCATCAAAGAGCCTCTAATCAATTGGAAAAACCTAAATTTATAATTCATGCATACCTATGAAGATAACCTCTACCTATAATTTAATTGTTCACTCCCATGAACTACTTATTAATCTGTGTAAAGATGTGCTGCCTGGTTTAAAGGGTTTATTCCTTATCGCTTCTCCGGGCCAGTCCAGGGATCGTTAGGGTTGTCAATCCCCTTTAGCAGTTGAGGACTGAAGACTTCAAGTTTTCTTGAGAGCTGAAGCCACTCCCCCTGAGGTCCACAAGCCAGTCTTTCAGTCCTCAGCAGCTGAAGAGGATCGATTCTGCCTATCTCCCTCATAGGAACTTTAGTTCTTATTTTGATTTTGTTGTTAGTGTCTTACAAGTTGGCTCTAGCAGGGCTGATGTTATTCTATATTCCCGGGAACTCTTTTTAGTCCAGAGTTCAGAACGGGACGCCAGAGACATCGAGTATTTGAGGCTAAATTGCGGGGTGAGGTAGAGCCTACCTTCGGGTCCGCCTCCGTCTCTGTGAAAGCAGATTGAACCTGGGAGCCCCAGTTTTTCCTCTGCCTATCTCAAAGCCGCACTGGTGCATGTCCCGCTAGCAGCGTCTCGGCACTGCCGCGTTACTCTCCTCGTCCAGGTGAGCCAGTTCGGGGGAGCGGTTATTGCTGTGCGGTTTCGCTTTTAACATCGGGGTGCGAAAGGGCGGCTGTCTGTTTTCAGTGCCCGGTAGCGCGGGTTACGGCAGGCCTTGCCCCGAGAGGTCTGAAGCAGTGCGCTCAGGTTCGATGGAGGAAACGATTCCGTCAGAGTCGGAGAGGGCTTCTTTACCCGCTGAAAAGGCGGGAAAGGCGGCCATTTTGTGTGCGCCGGCCAGTTCGCCCGCGGAACATCACCGGCCAGGGAAAAGAAAGTCTAAGTCCAGTAAGGATGTTTCTGAGCGCGTGAAGCCTCTGCAGACCCTGACTGAAGCTCAGGAAGGGGTTTCTGCATTTTTTTCCCCGGAATTCATTTTAGCGCTGCACAAAGCTTTTCTGATGAAATCCTCTCAGACTTCTGCTACGGTGCCGCTTCCTGCCTCATTAACAGTACCGGTGGTCTCTCCAGTGGCAGAGGACCCTGGTGAGGGTCCTTCTCGGCGGGCAGGGGCGGTACAGGCCCCGTTGGACCCCTTTGGGGCTCTGGGGTCAGAACCCCTGGGTCAGGAGGAGGGTGAACTTATTTCAAATGAATGTATTTCAAATGCTGGCTTGGACCTAGGTCCAGAGGAGCTGGAAGAGGGTGAAATTGCACCCGGCGAGGACCCAAATATTTTTCGGGTCTTTCGCAAGAAAGAGTTGGGTGCCCTCATCTCCCAGTCCTTAACAGCATTACACCTCCTTCTTCCCTCTGTATCTCAGGAACCTTTAGAGGATCCATTGTTACAGGGGTTTAAGGCAGAGCAGCGCTGTTTTCCGATGCACCGTGTTATCAAACAGATGATTGAGTATGAGTGGGAGTGTCCGGAAGCTACGCTCCGGGGGAGTCGCGCGTTGGCTCGCCTTTACCCAGTGCCGCAGGAGGAGAAGGACTTATTGTGCATGCCTAAGGTGGATGCGATAGTGTCGGCGGTGACCAAAAAGACTACCATTTCTGTGGAAGGAGCAGCGGCGCTTAAGGACCTCCAAGATCGAAAGTTGGAAATTCTGCTCAAACAGCATTTGATTCTAGCGCTTTGGCGCTACAGGCTGCCGTTTGTGGAGCGTATATCTCTAGGGCGTCCATTCGGTAGCTGCAAGGAGACGCTTCTGTGGATTCCGCTTCTGCTGCTGCGGCGGAGGGGGCGAAGTTAGAGTCGGCAGCGGCTTATATGGCGGACGCCTTCTATGATTTACTACAGATTGCCGCGAAGACCATGGCTTCGCTGGTCGCTGCCAGGCATTTTCTGTGGTTGCGTAACTGGTCAGCGGATGTTTCCTCCAAGTTACGTCTTAGTAAATTACCATATAAGGGGAAATTACTTTTTGGAGAAGCATTGGAGAAGATTGTTAAGGATCTCGGAGACTCCAAGGGCGGTCGCTTGCCGGAGGATAAGCCCAGACTGGTTAGAGGGTCTGGGGCTCTAAGGGGCTTAGGTCGGGACACCCGCAGATTCCGGGGAGCATGCTTTGCTCCCTATTCCAGGGGCCGTTCAGGTTTTCGCGGGCAGTCCTTTCGGGGGGCCAGGGGTTACGGCAGGTCCTACTTCAATGCTCCTCAGCCCTCTGCTAAGAAACAGCAATGAAGGTTTGCTGGTCCAGGCGTTGGTTCCTGTGGGAGGACGGCTACAGGAATTTCTTCCAGCCTGGACCGCAATAACCGCAGACAGATGGGTGTTAGAGGTTGTTCAGAAGGGGCATGCGCTGGACTTCGCTTGCCCTTTGACAGCCGCTTTTGTGATGTCTCCCTGTGCTCCTGGGCCGAAGTCACAGGCAATCTCCGACACGCTTTCCCGCCTCTTGCGGCTCCGAGCGATAGTTCCAGTACCTCGAGACCAATACGGCTGCGGTCGATACTCGATTTATTTCGTAGTTCCCAAAAAGGAAGGTTCTTTTCGACCGGTACTGGATCTCAAGAACGTCAATCGGGCCTTGCGGGTGCCTCATTTTCGCATGGAGACGTTACGTACCGTAATTCGCGCGGTTCGGCCGGGAGAGTTTCTCTCATCCATAGATCTCACGGAAGCATATCTGCACATTCCCATCAGGCCGTCTCATCAGCAGTTTTTGCAGTTTGCCCTGCCTATGGGGCATTTCCAGTTTTGAGCGTTGCCGTTCGGTCTAGCCACGGCTCCGTGGACGTTCACGAAACTGATGGTGGTAGTGGCAGCGGCGCTGCGGAAAGAAGGCATCCGGGTTCATCCATATCTCGACGATTGGCTGATCAGGGCCGATTCTTAGTTGGCCTCAGTGGCAGCGACGGCTCCAGTGGTTCAGCTTCTGGAGCAACTCGGTTGGGTCATCAATCAGACCAAAAGTCACTTACAACCGGGTGACACAACTGACTTATCTCGGGGCCTACTTCGGCACGGCTCGAGGGGCAGTCTTTTTGCCCGAGGTCAGAGTGATCAAGATTTTGCAGCAGGTGCGAGCGTTTGTGCAGGTGTCGGCTCCGTCGGCATGGACGTATTTGCAGCTCTTGGGATCCATGGCAGCGGCTTTGGATCTGGTGCCGTGGGCCAGAGCTCACATGCGGCCCTTACAGCAAGCGTTGCTTTCCCGATGGTCTCCGCAGCTTCACCCTCTGTCGCAGAGACTTATTTGTCCGGAACTGGTTCGGCAAAATCTGGAGTGGTGGTTAGACCCCACGCATCTGAGAGCAGGGATTCCATTGCGGGAACCGTCATGGGTGTTAGTGACCACGGATGCCAGTCTCGCTGGCTGGGGAGCTCATTGTCAGTCACATGTAACTCAGGGGTGTTGGAGCACGGAAGAGAGCTCGTGGTCGATCAACAGGCTGGAGCTTCGCGCAGCTCGACTCGCCCTTCAGAGTTTCGAAAGCTTCCTCAGGGGAACGGCTGTACGGATTTTTTCCGACAATGCGGTCACAGTTGCCTAAATCAATCGGCAGGGCGGGACCAAGAGTCTACCTCTGCTACTCGAATGCCAGGAGTTGATGACGTGGGCGGAGAGCCGTCTCCTAGCCTTATCGGCGGCGCACGTGGCAGGCAAAGACAACGTGCAGGCCGATTATCTCAGTCGCAATGTGCTCGATCCCGGAGAGTGGGAACTGAACGTAGCGGTTTTTCACGAGCTGACGTTACGTTGGGGGCAACCAGTTATGGATCTCATGGCTACTTTCAGCAATGCAAAAGCGAACCGGTTTTTAGTACTTGTGCTGCAAAAATACTGATAAACACAATTTTTTTTGTACCATCAGAGAGCCTCTAATCAATTGGAAAAACCTAAATTTATAATTCATGCATACCTATGAAGATAACCTCTACCTATAATTTAATTGTTCACTCCCATGAACTACTTATTAATCTGTGTAAAGATGTGCTGCCTGGTTTAAAGGGTTTATTAAATTGCATGTTTATAGGTTTTTCCTAATTTCAGTAATACTGGACGTGGTATTCCAAGGCATTTACATGGTTTGTAGACTTGTGAACAGTGTAAATGCTGCTAGAGGGATATCCATGGGATATCTTTGGGTTCCGCTGCTACATGCCCTGATGCTGACCACGTAGCATTGGAGTGTGTCATGGGCATTCTGGGGTAGACCAGAGGTGGCACCCATCGTTAACCGGACAGTGGCAGTATTGAACCACTGCCCGGTTAGCGATCCACAGGTAAAGATAGATGAGGGAAAAGCTGGCCTATCTTTACCCGTGGGAGTTAACAGGGCAGCAGCTCAATATCACCGCTGCCCATTTAGTTTCCACACCGTGCAGCAGACCTGGATATTCAATGCCCGTGGCTGGATATGGCCCCAGCATTTATTATCCAGGATTAAGGTTCAGCGTTGAATGCTATGAGCTTTAGAATCGCTAGCCACTGCTGCTTAATATCGGGCCCACTGTTTTTATGATTTTACTTATCAACTATAAAATCTCCAAAGAACTATGTTTCTCCAGGAACAAGTAGGAAGTCAGTCCTCACATATGGGTGACGGAGCATGCCCGGAGCATTTCCCCACCTTTCAAAGAAAGCCTTTGGGACATGCTACCATGCATGTATGGTCCCTTTCCCACCCAAGGGTACCATTGCTCAGTCTCCTTTATTCCACAGTGCCCAACGGACATCTGCCCTGTTTTCCCAGAAAAATTCTTGCTAATTATCCTTAAAATAGTTAGTTTCCTGTTTGAATACCGGCTCCTCTTCCTGCCTCGAGCCGGCGCCATCACTGGCGCTGTTCTCGGCTCCTTTTGTCTTTTTTGATCGAGGCTCATTTCGACTAGCATTCACACCCTTTTTCGCCAGGGGCTCATCAACCCCGTCTAGGTGTCCCCCACCATGTCCCCTGGTGGGTTCAAAAAATGTGACCGCTGCAGTCAAACCATGTCAGTCACCAACACCCATGACTGCTGTCTGCGCTGCCTGGGCCCGGACCATGACAGCACCTCCTGTGACCTGTGCCAGGCCATGACACCTAAAACCAATAAAAAGAGGTTGGAGTTTCAGGAAAAACTGTTACCCAGGTCTGACTCGGCACCAGCCTCCCCGACGCCGAGCTGCAAGCCCAGCACTTCCCTTGAGGCTTGAGCATCCTCGGAGTTCTGCGGTGGTGGCGGCTCTTCTGAGATCTTGGACCCTGAGAGAAAGAAGAAAAAAATCCTCGAAGTCTGCTGCACTGGAGAAACCTGGTAAAAACACCTGGAGGGACTCAGACGGCTTCGAGAAGCGCCTTACCAAGGTCCTCAAGAAGGATTCCTCGGCCATCGGAGACCGTGCGAGGTTCCTCGAGACTATAGTCCTTGTCAAGGATGCACATGCGAGAGTGCCGGCACTGGGCCCGAGGTCGTCGGTGCCTGCGCCGAAAGCTGTGGAGCCTTCTGACTTGGAAACCAAAATGGCTTCTTAGAGCAGGACATCACTGCTATCCCGGCCCTGCAGCAGGCAGTGATGGCTGGTTCATTAGCATCATCTGCCCCAATGACCAGGACCCCGACTGGGGGGGAGTCCTTGATTGTCGAGCCAAGCTCCAAGTGCCATTGGCCTTGGGTAAGCCATTGGCACCGTTCGAGGTCTCGGTCCCGTTCCTTGGGCATCCGATCCTCCCCGACCAGTTTCCACACCTCAGATCTCAAGTCCTCCAGAGTGGGAAACTGATGACAAGGGATCCCTGGAAACCAAATGCCACTGAGATATTCCCTTGGACCCGTCACCCCCGGCGCCATTCTCCTCCGGAAGATGTGGCCTTCATGACTTTGTCAAGGATATGGCCAGAGCCCTCTGGGTACAAACTGAGGTGGAGGAAGATCCGTGTACCGAGGAACTGGAGATTCTCCGATATGAGTCTCTACCCAAGGAGACTCTTACAGTGCCCGTGCAGCTGATCCTCGAGTGGCTGCTACTTAGAATGTAGGAGATGCCAGCCTCGATGCCAGTGGTGAGCTGGTGCCTGACACCATGTACCACGTCCGGAAGGGCCCCGGGTTCCACAAGCCCCAGCTCCCACATAACTCCATGGTCATCGAATCAACCATGCAGAAACTGAAGAGCCAGAAGACCCATTCCTCAGTCCCTCCTGGAAGGGACGCTAGAGCCCACATGCCCTTCGGTACAAGTGTTACTAGGGCTCCATGCTGGGTTGCCAAATTCAAGCCTATGAACTGTACATAGGGATGTACCTGAAGGCGCTAACCCAGGAGTTGTCCGGGTTTTCAGCGGGGCTTATTAGGGAACCCCTCCAATGGTTCCAGTCCCTGATATCCGGGATCAAGGACTGCTCTAAGTTCTTTTCCCAGGCGGCCTATGACGGTTTTGAGTCAGAAGCTCGAGTAGCAGATACTGGCATCGGCGCCCGATGCCAAGCCTGGCTGAAGTCTTCAGACCTTGAGGAATGGGTCCAAGACAAGCTGCTTGACATCCCCTGCACTGGGGAGACCCTGTTCAGTAAACCTATGGCCAACAAGGCGGCCGAGATCGAGGCTAACGTGGTGACTCGACAGAGGCTGTCCAAAAAGACCTCATTCTTTCCCCGTAAGAAACCATCGGGGAAAAGATCCCTGTTCCCGAGGAAAAAGGGGCCATTTCATCAGAGTCACCACTACCAGCCCTTCCCGGGCCAGCAACAGAGTTCTCAACCTAAAAGTCAAACTATGGAGCTCAGAAGCCAAAGGCACAGAAGCCCCAGGCCCCAGCTCCTGCCCAGCCTGCAGGTGGACCAGTGTCACCTTGGACCAGTGGGTACTGCAAGTGGTAAGGGAGAGATACCACCTCCACCTACAACAGGTACCACCCAGGTTCTTTCCAGGAGAGCCAGTGCGACCTCTCCTTCACCAGACACTTCTGCTGTCAGAGCTTGCAGGTCTGCTCAGGGACAACGCAGAGGAGCCGGTACATCTATGGGGAAAAGGCTTCTACTCCAGATACTTCCTTGCGCCAAAGAGAACTGGGGGCCTCAGGCCCCTTCTAGACCTGAGAAACTTAAACAAGTTTCTGGTGAGGGCAAATTTCAAGATGCTCTCCCTTGGAACACTGCTGCCTTACCTCCACCAGGGAGATTGGCTGTGCTCCTTGGACCTAAAGGATGCATACACTCTGACAGGAGTACCTACGGTTCGTGATGGGAGGAGGGCACAACCAGTACAGCCTGGCCTCCTCACCAAGGGTCTTTACCAAATGCCTGGTGGTGGTAGCCGCCTATCTGCGCCTACAAGGGGCTTTCGTCTTTCCTTACCTGGACAACTGGCTCATCAGAGGCGGTATGGCCTCAGAGGTCAGTCAGGCAGCAGAGCGTGCAGCCCTCCTTCTGCAGCACCTGGGGTTTGTCATCAACTACCCCAAATCCCATCCCTCTCCAGCCCAAAGCCTGGAGTTTATAGGTGCTTAGTTGGACATGTTACAGGTCAAGGCCGTCCTCCTAAGCAAAAGAGCAGAATGTCTCAGGCAACTGGCAGGAGAGGTACAACGCTGCTGGTCAGTGCCGGCTCATCTCCTCCTCTGCCTACTGGGCCATATGGCCTCGAGGGTCCACGTCATGCCCTCAGCCCGCTTACACATGTGGACAGCCCAGTGGTGCTTGCAGTAGACTCAGGCTTGGAACACTTCTGCCTTACCTCCACCAGGAAGATTGGCTGTGCTCCTTGGACAGGGTCAGGGTTACCCGCCAACTGGCGGAGTCCCTCAACTGGTGGAAAAACTTGTGCCACCTCCAGGCACCTGTGTTGCAGAGGACCCTGACCACAGATGCCTCTCTCCTGGGTTGGGGGGCACATTGCGGAGACCACTGCACACACAGCAGCTGGACTCAGGAGGAGTCACTCCTACAGATCAACCTCTTGGAGCCAGGGCAATCTTCTTGGCCCTATGAGCGTTGCCCCACCATTTGCGACCCAACCTGTGCTGATCCAGATGGACAATGAGGTCATCATGTTATATATCAATAAGCAGGGGGTCACGGATTCATACTGCCTCTGCCAGGAGGTGGTGGCCCTCCTCTCCTTCGCAGCACGCAGCAGCATGCTTCTGTGAGTGGTGTACCTCCTGGGACAGGACAACTGCCTAGCAGAGAGGCTGAGCAGAATCTTCGCCCATATGATTGGCATGTAACCCCCAAAGTAATAAAGCAGCTCTTCCACCTCTGGGGCAGGCCTGTGATGGACCTATTCGCCTCTCTGGACAACACGCAGCTACCCCACTTCTGCTCCCATCAGCCGCACCCAGAGAGAGTGACAGCAGATGCCTTCCTGGGCCAAGCCTCAGACTTCCTGTCCCAGGAGGAGGACTCTGTCCTCTACCCCAATCTGGGGTCACTAACGCTGCTGAAGGGGCGTGGTTGCTGAAAGGGCCCCTTTCAACTTCCAGGAGGTGTCAAGGCGATTTTACTGGCCTCCCAAAAACCCTCCACCAGATGGGTTTATGCCTTTAAGTGGAGAAGGTTCTCCACCTGGTGTGCGGAAAGGGAGGAGAACCCCTTCTCCTGCCATGTGCAACTAGTACTTCAGTGCCTACTGAATCTGTCACACACTGGGCTGAAATCTAACTCGGTGAGAGTTCATCTGAGTGCCATAGCCGCTCACAACCACCCTATCGAAGGAAAACCCCTCTCAAGCCAGCTCCTGGTCTCCAGGTTCCTCTGTGGCCTCCTGTTATCCAAACTCTCTCTCCGCCCTTCAGTAGCAGAGTTGGACTTCAACATGGTGCTCTCCCTGCTCACCAAATCGCTGTTTGAGCCCTGGCTACTTACCACCTGTGGTACCTGTCTTGGAAAGTGGCCTTTCTGGTGGCCCTCACATCCACTTGAAGAGTGAGCGAACTCCAGGCTCTGGTGGCAAATCCACCATATACAAGGTTCTATAGGAACAGGGTAGTGCTCCGCACACACCCCAGATTCCTCCCGAAGGTGGTGTCTCCTTTCCACCTCAACCAAGATATGGTCTCCCAACCTTCTTCCCGGGTCCTCACACCAGCAAGGAGGAACTAGTACTTCATACACTAGATTGCAAATGGGCCCTGTCCCTCTACTTACAGCAGATTCAGGCCCATCGAAAATCTCCTCAGCTTTTCGTGTCTTATGACCCCTGCAGTCTGGGGCTCCCCGTGACTAAGCAAATTCTGTCCACTTGGGTGGTGGACTGTATTGCCCTCACTTATAAGTGAGCTGGCCTCTCCCTCAATCACCAGATCACACGCATCATGTGAGGGGGATGGCTGCGATGGTGGCCAACCTCTGCTCAGTGCTGGTGATGGAAATCTGCAAGGCCGTCACATGGTCTTCAATTCATATATTGGCAGCTCACAACTGCCTGGAGAGTGAGTCCTGCAGGGCAGTGCCTTTGGCCAGGGATTACTCCGTAATATTCTCAGGGTGTAGGCAACACCTGCCCTCTGACTCTTCTGTGTTCAGGCTACCAGAGTGATAGGTTCTTGTAGAGTTTCTCAGTGGGAACTCACATTCTGCAACTCACAGCTACCCGATTGGTCGCCATTGGTGCTGTTGTGGTTTGGTTCTCGGTAGCCTGGAACTAGGAAGTCCCATATGTGAGGACTGACTTCCTGCTTGTTCCTGGAGAAAGTGTGGTTTCTCACCTGTAACAGGTGCTCTCCAGGGATAGCAGGAATCAGTCCTCACAACCCTCCCTCCTCCCCTGGGAGTTGCCTTCCTATCTTGTTTTAGTTTTTACTGCCATCCTAGCTATGTCATCTGATTGAGCAAGGTGTCACCCTTGGATGGGAAAGGGACCACGCATGCATTGTAGCATGTTCCAAAGGCTATCTTTGAAAGTTGGAAAATGCTCCACGCAGGTTCCATCGGCGCCGACATCACCCATATGGGAGGACTGATTCCTGCTGTCCCTGGATTACACCTGCTGCAGCCGAGTAACTACACTTCATCTGATAAGCCTGAAAGAATGATGGATGCTGTAATAATATGCTGCACATGTCAAGATTCATTTGAGATTCAGCAATCTTCTTTAAGACACTACTACAGTTTATCATTTGTACAGCTCTACAAAGCATACACAGTGCCGTATATTGCAAGACAGAAATAGTTTTAACACACATGGGTGTGTGATGGGGCATGTAGAATGTTACCCATCTCTTTCCAAAGGGATTATCAACAGTCCCCTTTAAGAGAGTCTGCAGTCCAGAGTTCAGTGCTGGGAGGACGTGGCTCACAGGAAGAGGTTAAGAACCCAGAAGGCTGCAGGAGGGAGATAGGCCTATGGAGCCAGAGGTCCTTCCAAGAAAAGCCGTGCAGAGGAGTTTTGAGGAAGGAAATTTAACTGGGGCTGGAGGAAGGGCCGGGAGAACCAGCTTTGTAGGGGTTTAACAAGCTGAGACATAATAATTCTGATTTTGTTTTCCCTGAATTGCTGCCTGGGCTCTTTTTTAAAGAAAACCCCTTCCCACTGCATTCCACACTAGCACATGACTGAGGGCAAATCCACGCCCCTCCAGGGATAGGCCTCTACATCAGGTCAGGATTTCTTTTGTTTGTTTGTGTTGGCCTCACAGTGGGGAGCATGAAGAAGGTTTAGTCAGTGCCGGACAGGCAGGCTTTGTTTTTTCCACTAGAGGCCATTAAAAGTTTGTTGAAGCTGGAATAGTGCAGGATTAACTCAGCTGTAGAAGAAGAAGCTGAAGTGGTGTTGCAAGAGAAGAACCTCTAAAATGCTTGTATGCAAATACTAGAAGTCTAAAAAATAAGATGGGAGAGTTAGAATATATAGCACTAAATGAAAGGTTAGATATCATTGGTAACCCAGAGGCCTGGTGGAACGAGGACTACCAGTGATACTGTGATACCCGAGTACAAATTATATTGCAATGATAGAGTAGATAAAATTGGTAGAAGAGTTGTACTTTGTTAGAGAGGACATTGAGTCACACAGGCGGAACTGGTGGATATTCAGCAACACTAACAGTGTTAATGCCGCTGAATATCCCTCTGTAGCAGCATTTACACGGTTTATAGATTTTTAAACTATGTAAATGCTTTTGAATATTGGACCCAATAATAATAATCACTTGGTAGATAGACCAGGAAGAATAGTAGAGGAGAGAGGAAAAAGATAGGGGTCTGAGCAGTTCCTCAGTTTCATAGTTTGTAATTTGTTTGGGACAGCTTCTGTGTAAAGGTATGATTTTAAGATTTTTTTTAAAAACTAGCATGGTTTAAGTTTAAGGGTAGCTTTTAAGTCTGGGGGTAGTGTGTTCCGTAAGTATGGACTGTAGTATGAGAAAGCAGATTGATTTATTATTACAAGACTTATTTTGGATTACAAGACTTATTTTGGATGGGGGGAATAGCGAAAGGTGATTAATATATTGATGGTGGCCACCTCTGGGTGAGCACTGTGGAATTAACAAATCAGAGGTAAGATGGTGTTCCAATAAGCAGTATTTTATTTATTAATCAAAATATTTTATAATGGATCCTAAAAGTAATTGGTAACCAGTGAAAAGATTTTAGAATTGGTGTGATGTACTTTTCACTCATTCCTGTGATAAGTCTTATGTAAGTGTTTTTAAGGAGTTGGAGTTGATGTATCAATGATTGGTTTATACTCTGATAAAGGGAATTACAGTAGTCTAATGTACTCAAAATCATAGCATACCTGAGAGTCTTTAAGTGCTGTTTCTCAAGCAATGGTTTAATTATTTATATTTGTCTGAAGACAAAATACAAGGATTTGATAACATGTTATTTGGGATTTGGAGGATAGTTGAGAGTTTATTTTCCAACCTAAAATTATGAGGCAATCACAGAGAGGAATGGGAGAAGTGTTATTGAATGGTGAGGTTGTAGGGGCAGGGAGCTGGTAAGGAATCCACATTCCCCTGTATTTAGTGAGGTAAGTTTCATATCATTTTGGGCTAGCCAGTCTATTATTCATAGAAGTCCAGAATATAAGTGAGAGAGGTTTGATCAGCTACTGTCAAATATACGTGTTATTTTTCATTGAAATTTTACCTGTAGAAAAAGTGAGTGCAAGAGTCCATGAGTACCTTGTGCATATGAAAGTTTCCAAAGAGAAAATGTGCCTATACTTTCCCTTTGAAAATAAGTTGCAAGGTTTATACCCAGGGACTTTACATGTAAGTAGACTGTTTTAAAACTGAACTCTGAATTCATAGAAGAAAACCTTTAATATTATGAGCAGACTACAGTTTATTGAATACGCAGGCTGTCGGAGCCCTGGCCGGCTGAAACCAAAGTGTGTTAGAATTCCGATATGGCAAGGAAAGCCATGCTTGCTCTATAATTTACAATGAACAACCTTCAGAAAAGCAAAAGCAACCACAAGCGTTAGGGCCTTCTCCTTCGCTGCCCCCACTCTCTGGAATGAACTCCCACTAACTCTTCGCTTGATAAAAGACCTTCACCAATTCAAAAAAGAATTCAAAACCTTCCTCTTCATTAACCACTTTGAAATCCCCCACCAACAGAGTACCTCCCCCCAACAATCACAGAAACACATCCACAGCACTCAAGACAGGACAAATGACTAACACAAGAAAAACCTTACATTACCTACAGTACTTATCCTTCGCGGAAAGTCATACCTAAACTGTTGTTACTTCTCCTGTAAATAGTTACTTGTAATTAGTTCTGTTATGTTATGTTCCTTGTAATATTACCTGTATGTAGTGTGACACCCCTCCCTCGTCTACCCCAGTATGGTGGCAGTAAAGAGAGGGGGCACAGCATAAGTTACTCTGTTATCGCTGTTACCTGGATGTGCTTGTGTAGTTGTAGCCCAGTGATCACAGCCAAAGTAGGTTAAGGGTAAACAATAGGTTTATTGTTCGCACCAGGTTTTCTTCCCCCCAAAACAGAGGTCAAAGGATATCAAAACATAACAGATAAAGTCCGGTATAACAGCCTTCCTGATACTTCTCAGGGTATAATAGGTAAATCAAAGGTTAGCTTCTCTTAGTGCATTCCACTTTCCAAAACATCTATATTCTTCTTAACGGCGATACTTTTTCTCATATAAGACATTCAAATAAAGAACTTCCAAAGTTGTGGTTTTTCCTCTGGTCCACATCTACATAAGAACTTCTCTTCTAGCCTCCAAGTAAAACTGAAGCTTCTTCCATGAGCTTAATCCTTTCTTCTGTATAAAACTTCTCCCAGAAGAAATCCAGGTTTCCTGAAGCTATCTCTTGGAATTAGGCAATTAAATAGGATTGGCAGTGAGACAAGCTTCCTGTCTGCAATTAAACTCCAATCTCTAAAACACTTTTATAACAGCCTTAAAATATTGCATATGTTTAAGCTGTACATTAAAAGTCTCTTTGGCAGATACCACATTCCATTTCAGAGCCACTACTATAAGATAATGGGATATCAGTTTGCATCGGTTCCTCTTCACTAACTGGAGCTTCTTGAATATAAGATTTACTTGAATCTAGTGCTCTTAGGTGTTTGAGGAGACTTTGTAACTGCTTCTCTCCCTTCTCTCTAACTGTCCTGCGCTCTTGCAGGGATATCTGTTTATTAACCTTCTTAAAGAGCTGAGCATAAGGATTTCTTTCTTCCTTGACTTGCCCGGGTCTTATTCTCTGGTGAGGAGGTACGTATCTCTTCTGACTAGGCTTTACAGGCACTCTTAATATCTCCTGTTCATCAGAATCTGTATCTAGGCTTGTGTCACGCTGCTGCCAATTAAGAGCATGCTGAGGTGCACCTGTGCTAGCCTCTAGCTTGCAGGTTCTGACACGTTCTCTGCTGTGAGGCAACGTTTGTCTTTCATACACTGGGATTTCCCTTCCACCCAGTTTCTCTCTTGTCTGTCTATTCCCAGGGAAACTATCAGCAGAAATGCTCCTGTCCCCTTCAGACAAAGACTCTATACTTTGTTTAAAAGACTTATAGGATTTTCTGACCTGCTTTGGCTTTGCTTGAGGGCTATTCCTTCCTGGGAGGACTTTCAGCTGTTTTCCCTGAGACGTGGTTTCCTCTGTGCAAGGTGGCTGGCAACCGTCCAAGTAATTGGTTCCCACCTGGTCCCTCTTGCTACGAGCTCTGCCTCTTTGGGAAATCACGGCTCTCTCTGTCTCTCTGAGAAGAATGCCTGACTCCAAGGCTGTATCTGCTCCTTTGGAGTCCCTTTCTCCTGGCTGTGCCAAAGGTGAGTGTCTGCTTTGCTTTCTCCGTTCCTGCAGCTTCTGTTGCCTGTGTAGCTCCTCGTTCTCCTCCTCACTTTCCTTTTGTTCCCCCTGTTCCTCCTTCTGTTCTCCTCTTGAAACTACCACTTCCTGGTTATGAGGACTGGTTTGTCCAATCAGGCAAGAGTCCACCCCTTTCCCTGATAGGCTAGCTCTCCCTGTCAGCCTAGAGCTAGGGTGTGGCTCCCTTTCACGTCTCTCCTGCCCTGCAAGTCTGTGTGCTGAGGTTTTAACCCTTTCCTGCCCTGCATGTCTGTCAGCTTCAGAGGAAAAAGTGTGTTTAAAACCCTTTTTCTTGTGCTCTGACAGCTCTGCCTTGTCACAGTAGTTAAAAACTCTGTTCCATGTAAAGTATACTGATGTATACAAAATTTTTGTTTCTGTTCCATGTAAACCGCCCTTGATCTCTGGAAGGGGCGGTATAGAAGAAATTGTTAAATAAATAAATAAATAAATAATTTACAGTTATGGGAGCTTCCTGAAGTATTGCTTAGAAGAACAATTCCCCCATTTAATATAATTATTTTCCATGAATTATAAGATACATAAAATGTGGTGGAGATAAGAATGGAATTCAGAGAGGACATTTTATGATGAGAAAGTCAACCTGTAAGCTCTGGAACTGGGTTGAAAATGTCATAAGTTGTCCTTTCCCGTTTGTGACAGTGTTTCATATGTCTCTATAAATATAACTCATTACATTATTTCTTTACAGGCAAAGAAACTGTCACAGTCCTTCCGGGGGCTTCCTTTTTCTCCAGCGACGAATCATTTGCAATGATTAGAGGGTAAGTGAAACCTAAAATCTCATTAGAAATTTTTATCACTAAATTTTAGCAGTGCAGTGCTCTGAGACATTTTAGTCAGGAATTTCAAGAATTTATGGTTTACGTGGCAATTAAAATATTAATTCATCTATTCCTGGAAAGTTTCAGCAGTGCCTCTATTTAACAAATAGGAATTTATTTTCAAGTCATACTCCCTACACACGGACTGAAAGGCAAAAAATTCTCTTGTGCCCCTAGGGCCATGTTTACTAAATGTTAGTGCATGCTATCTGCAACCATGCCATAGGAACATGACTCTTAGGGGGTCTTTTACTAAAGTGCGGTAGGGCTTTGCACCTACTGTGGGTTTATTGCTTGAAAAACCACACAGTTGGAGCAAACCCTGTGTGGTAAATGCAGGGAGTGTGCCTTGCATTTAGCACACAGGGCTGCCAAATACCACAGGGACTCACGAAACCTGCCCTACCAGGGAGCGCAGGAGTGCTGTATTCCCTGTCATGGAGCGTGGGAGCACTCACATTCCCTGTCAAGGCAGGGACTACAGACCCAGGGCCAAGCTGGCACCCTCTCACAGCTGACCACAGTCACCCCTCTGTTGTGATCCCACCTCCTAGGAAACTTTCCAATCTCTGATATCCTCCCCCCCGCCATCAGTACACCTTTTCAGGACCACCATGGCTGGAATGCTTTCTGGCCATGGAAGCCCTGCCAAGGGGCCCAGCAGTGCCAGAATATACAAACCCCATCTACAACACACTTGTACCCTCCCCCCCTCCCAAGAACTTACCTAGTGTCCAACCAGGTCATCTCTGGTGATCTAGGAGTGATTGGGGCAGGAGCAGCCCTCTCCACGTCTGCCCAGGCTTTGGTAGTCTTCAGAATGATGCCAGGATCACCTCATGCTAATCTCGTCACCTCTAGTGGTGGTGCCATGAGACTAGCACCGGTGCCATTTTGAAGACTGTTGGATCTGGTGCAGGTGCAGAGGGTGATCATCCCTGTCCCAGTCACACTAGACCACTAGAGATGACGCGGTTGGATGTTGGATAAGCTCTAGAGGCATGCGGGTGTGTTGTCTGGGGGTTTGTAGACCCTGCCATTTGTGGGCTTCTTTCCAGCCATGGTGGTCCTGAAAAGGGGTACCGATTGAGGGGGAAATATTGAGTGGTGGAAGATTACCCGTGGGGAATGTATTGTGAGTAGATGATCGCGGGGGCTGCGATCATCTGGAGGGGCCCTTTTGACAGTGGGCCATCAGCTGTGGCCATGCTACTGCTGGTGGCATGGCTGCTCCTACCGCCACCTCTTTGGGTGCCAGTGATGGCAACCGTGCTAGCCGATGGCATTGTGGAGTGCACTACCTGTCACTGGCTGATACCCCCCCCCCTCCCTTTGTGTTCTGATCCTGCTCCCATTTTGTCCACTTTGGCAAGCACAGACAGCGATTACGACAGGATTTCGCGCGTGTTAAACCCATGGTAATAGCTTACCGCAGCTTAGTAAAAGACCCCCTTATTGCCTCAGAAGAATACAAGTTATCAGTGTCCCTGTTTAATGTATATTGCCAAGTTTAAGTTACAATGTAAAATGATAAAGCGGCATAAAAAAACTATTAAAAAATAAATAATAACATTTTAAAATATATGAAGTGCAGAATTTATTTTCATATATTGCAACCTATCAAAATATGATGAGGTCATTTCAAAATAGTAACTGCATGTGTGAGGAATGCAAAAAAGAATTTTGGTTATCTTTGGGACAGGGACAATACATGGAGGAATAAAAACTATAAAGAAAAGATTGGTTGCTTGTAGCACAGTGCATAATCAAGAAATAAATGGGAGTATTTTGGAAGCTCTGTTAGTGATTTGGATGTCTGAAAACAGTCATTCATAGGTGCAAACCTCAGAGACGTCCCCGGACCCACTTTAAAAACTGGGTGTATAGAAGCCCCCAGCACGAGAACATTTATGTAGCACAGGGGCAGGGAAGAGGCATGGCCTGGGAGGAACAAGGGAGATGCAGATTGCAGTAGAATTTCAAAAATATAAAGCACCTTTGGTTGTGGTGGTTGAGGTTTTGATGCCTATACCTGCTCCTGTCATGAATAAGATGCTAAAAAATGTTCATTTCATTGCTGTAATGCTTCCAGGGGGGGAAGCATAAACACTTACATCATCACGGTTAATATTTCTTGGCCGAAGTAGCCTGAATATAGGTACAAACTCTGAACATATTACAGCACGCCGCCACGTGTCAGAGTATCTGAAATGGCCGGCCAGAATATGCAAGTCTCATAACATAGTCACCTTCCTTCTGAAATTCCCTTGCTGGTAAGTCAATGTACCCGGTTCTAAGTCTATGCAATCCGAGGACGTCCATATCTGTGAAATATCCTATGCCCATGCATGTACTCTGCCTTGCAGTCTGCACGGGGCCCATCTGCATAACCAATTACTGAACATAAGAACATAAGAAATGCTATACTGGGTCAGACCAAGATCCATCAAGCCCAATGTCCTGTTTCCAACAATGGCCAATCCAGGTCGTAAGTACCTGTCAGGTTCCCAAATCGGTACACAAATTCCACAATGCTTATCCCGGGGTAAAAAGTGGATTTCCCTGGTCCTCCTTAATAATGGTTTATGGACTTTTCCTCCTGGAGCTTGTCCAAACCTTTTTTAAACCCAGCTACACCGGGCAACCTTTACTACCAGTAACGAATTCCAGAGTTTGATTACATGTTGAGTGAAAAAATATTTCTCTTCTTAGTCCTAAATGGGCTACATTGTAGCTTCATTCAGTGTCCCTAGTCTTTCTATTTTTTCAAGGAATAAACAACTGATCTACAGTATGTTTACCTGTTCCACTCCATTCATTAATTTATAGACCTCTATCATATCTTCTCTCAGCCACCTCTTTTCCAAATTGAAGAGCCCCAACTTTTTAAGCCTCTCCTCATAGGAGTATCCTTCCATCCCCTTTACCATTTTGGTGGCTATTCTCTTTACCTTTTCTAATTCTGCTATATCCTTTTTAAGATATGGCAACCAGAATTGCACACAATATTCAAGATGCGGTTGAACCATGGAACGATACAGAGGCATTATAATATCCTTGGTCTTGTTCTCCATTCCTTTCCATATGATTCCTAGCATTCTACTTGCTTTCTTGGCTACCACGGAACACTGGACAGAAGGTTTCAACGTATATGCCTGGAACAAACTCCCTGAATCTAAGCGATAGGCTTCATATCTACCCCTCTTCAAATCTTTGCTAAAGGCTCACCTCTTTGAGGCTGCCTTTGGATCCTGATCCCTTCTTCCTTATGTCTCCTTACTCTTCTCTATTCTATCCACTTTCTAACTTTGTCATGTTTGTCTTCATTAGATTGTAAGCTCTAACGAGTAGAGACTGTCTTTATCTATCTTTGTACACTGCTGCGTATGCTTAGTAGCACGTAATAAATGTTTAATAACAATAATAATTATTATCTACGATGACTCGTAAATCCTTTTTCTTTCTGGTTGGTGGTTCCTAATTTGAAATTGTGCATTGTATAGCCATAATTTGGGTTGTTCTTCCCTAAGTGTATAACTTTGCACTTATCCGAATTAAATTTCATCCACCATTTGGACGCCCCATCTTCCAGTTTTTCACAGTCTTCTTGCAATTGTTCACAATCCTCTTGTGTTTTAATAACTTTGAATAATTTTGTGTCATTTGCAGATTTTATCACCTCACTTCTTGTTCTCATTTCCAGGTGTTTATGAAGATGTTAAAAAGCAAAGGGCCCAGAACAGATCCCTGTGCTACTTCATTATTCACCTTTCTCCATTGAGAAAATTGGCCATTTAGCCCTACCCTCTGCTTTCTATCTTTTAACCAGTTCCTGATCTACAATAGTACACTGCCTCCTATCCCATGACTTTTTAATTTTGTTAAGAGTCTCTCATGAGGGACCTTGTCAAAGGCTTTCTGAAAATTCAGATACACTATATCGGCGGGCTTACCTTCGTCAATTTATTTATTCACACCTTCAAAAAAATGTAACAGATTAGTAAGACAAGACTTACCTTGGCAGAATACATTTTTGCTTTCTCCCATTATACCATGACTATATGTTCAGTAATTTTATTCTTTGTAATGGTTTCTACCATTTTGCCTGGTATTGATATCAGGTTCACCGGTCTGTAGTTTCCTGGATCACCCCTGGAACCCTTTTTAAAAATTGTCGTTACAATGGCCATTCTCCAGTTTTCAGGTACTACAGATGATTTTAATGATAGTGTAACCAGAGTGTTATTTGAAATAAATAAAAAAATAAATAAGTACCTTTTGGCACCCCAGGAAGGTGGACAGATTTGGCGAGACATTCCGGGGCTGTCTTGAGCAGCCAAGTAATTTGGTTTTCTATTTTGCAGCTGCGGGAAAAGCCGGCAGCAGCCACGAGGATTTAAAGCAAAAAGAAAATAAATGAAAAGAAGAATACCTGAAGATTGGAGGATCGCCAGTGTAACGCCAATTTTTAAAAAGGGTTCCAGGGGTGATCCGGGAAACTACAGACCGGTGAGCCTGACATCAGTACCGGGAAAAATGGTAGAAACCATCATAAAGAATAAAATTACTCAGCATGTAGATAGTCATGGCCTAATGGGAGACAGCCAATATGGCTTTAGACAAGGAAGATCTTGTCTTACTAATCTGTTATGTTTTTTTGAAAGTGTGAATAAACAGGTGGACAAAGGTGAGTTGGTTGATATAGTGTATCTGGACTTTCAGAAAGCCTTTGACAAGGTCCCTCATCAGAGACTTTTGGCAAAACTAAAGAGTCATGGGATAGGAGGCAGTGTACTATTGTGGATCAGGAACTGGTTAAAAGATAGAAAGCAGAGGGTAGGGCTAAATGGCCAATTTTCCCAATGGAGAAAGGTGAATAGTGGTGTACCCCAGGGATCTGTGCTGGGTCCGCTGCTTTTTGACATATTCATAAACTACCTGGAAAGTGGAATAACGAGTGACGTTATCAAATTTGCAGATGACACAAAACTATTTAAAGTTGTTAAAACCCAAGAGGATTGTGGAAAATTGCAAGAGGATCTTGATAAATTGGAAGACTGGGCATCAAAATGGCAGATGAAATTTAATGTGGACAAGTGCAAAGTTATGCACCTAGGGAAGAACAACCCAAACTATGGTTACACGATGCAAGGTTCCACATTAGGAGCCACCATCCAGGAAAAAGATTTAGGCGTCATTGTGGATAACATGTTAAAACCCTCGGCCCAGTGTGTAGCGGCGGCCAAGAGAGCAAATAGAATGCTAGGTATCGTAAGGAAAGGAATGGAAAATAAAACAAAAGATATTATAATTCCTCTATATCGTTCCATGGTGAGACTGCACCTTGAATATTGTGTGCAATTTTGGTCGCCGTATCTTAAAAAGGATATAGCGTTATTAGAAAAGGTTCAGAGAAGAGCCACCAAAATGATAAAGGGGATGGAAGGATACTCCTATGAAGAAAGGCTAAAAAGGTTAGGGCTCTTTAAGCTGGAAAAGAGATGGCTGAGGGGAGATATGATAGAAGTCTATAAATTAATGAACGGAGTGGAACGGGTAAACGTAGATCGATTGTTTACGTTATCAGAATATGGAAAGACTAGGGGACATGCAATGAAGCTACAGAGTAAACTATTTAAGACTAATAAAATAAAATATTTTTTCACTCAACTTGTAATCAAACTCTGGAATTTGTTAACGGAGGATGTAGTAAAGGCTGTTAGTGTAGCTGGGTTTAAAAAAGGTTTGGACAAGTTCCTCAAGGAAAGTTCCATAAACCATTATTAAGAAGGGACCCAGGATATCAATGCTTGACCCAGTGCAAGCATTGTGGAACCTGTGTCTTTTGGGGAAACTGCTAAGTACGTATGACCTAGATTGGCCACTGTTGGAAACAGGATACTGGGCTTGATGGACCTTGGTCTGACCCAGTATGGCATATCTTATGTTCTTATCTTATGTTCTTATGTTCACCTGTGCTCCCAGACACTCGCCAGCTGGAGTGCTTGTGTAGGGGAAGGCAGGCAAAGGAGCAGTGCAGAGAGAGTGGAGCAAGCATCAAGGAGCATTTCTTTTTCTGCCTGAAGAGCTGAAGATTTCCAGAAAAGGAGTATGGTGACATGCTGAGAACTGCTTTGAGATACCCTTCAGCAAGTACTTCGTGAGAGAGGAAGAACTCCAGGATTGGGCCCCAACGAGACCCTGTCGAGATTGATAAGTACTATAAATTTGGTGCACCAACAGACATATTTGAGCTCGAATATTCTGAAAGACTGAGTTACACACTTCTCATACTTACACAGAAAATTTAAATTTATAAGGAAAAGTCAGAAATTTGACACATTGTTTGGGAACATTGGACCCGGTATTGGAGACGCTAAGCAGCAGATAGGCAGGCAAAAAGAGCAGATAACTATGTAAGGTTCCCTCTACGTGGACAAAGCCAATTCTGAGTGCTGTGTGCATGCCTAAATATCCCCGCTACGAGTGGGAACACAACCGCATAAATGCGAGGGCATAACGGGGCTGGGGCTTGGCCACGAGAAACCCGCAGAACACCAATATTCAAAAATGAAACATGGGTACATAAGGGGGCCCAAACCACGTATTGCTATTCCAGGGTTATGCACAGTTACGAATTTGAGCAAAATCCACGAATATTCATCTTGGATATTTGGGCAAACAAAAATGACACCAGAAACTGGACAAACGGTGAGCGACCAGGGCAGGGGGATGTGGTGGCAACCCTTGCAGCACCTGAGGTGGAGATGCCATAGACAGGCATGTTGCCATTGATGACAACAGCTGGCACCAGCATAGGCAGGGCAGCAATGCTACCGGACACCCTGGGTGTACCAACCAAGGGTCAACTATCTGTAGCTGATGGCAGAGGAGGTGTTCCAGCACTACTGCCTTGATGCTGCCACTATCACGAATTTCTGTGCCATGCTGAGATGTGACCTGGAGCCCTCAATAGTGTGAGCCTGTGCCATGCCTGTGGCCCTCAAGGTAACCATAGTTCTTGCCTTCTACGCAACTGGAAGCTTCCAGCATGTTGTGGGAGCCACCTGAGGTATCACACAGTCAGTCAGCAACATCACATTGCATATCAGCGGTGACCACAGCCCTGCTCTGGCAGCTCCATGAGTATGTGTCCTTCCCTGCCATGCCATAGTCCAGACAAGAGCCCATGCAGGCTTTCCATGGAATTGTATCCTTCCCATCGGTGCTAGGTGTGATTGACTGCACCCATGTCACACTGAGGCCACCCCACCCCAGACCTCTGTGCATGATTCCTGGGGTCCTGCCATAATGCCTACATCCTCATGCAGTCCGCTCTGGGCCAGGCATTTGCCACCGGCTACCTCGGTGACGCCTGGCTATTAAGTGAGTGGAGCTGAACATGACCACTGTCTTCATGCCTGTATGAAGGGGTGGCCTCAGTGTGACATGGGTGCAGTCAATCACACTTAGCACTGATGGGAAGGACACAATCCCATGGAAAACCTGCATGGTCTCCTGTCTGGGGGTATGGGGATGGGGGCAGTCCATGTAAGCCGAGCACAGCTGGGGAGATGATGAATGGCCAGACCGGGCAGCTGTCAGGGGGGTTGAGAGATATGCATGGGAGAGGGATGGCCTGTAGGTGGGGGGCAGCAGCACATGTCAATGGTAGGATGTGACTGGTGACAGGGTGGCAAGCATATGGTGGTGGATGTCACTGTGGACAGATAAGAAGCACCAGACAGCTCCACCAGAGTGCTAGCTGGCAGGCAGGATGTCACACATGTAGCCCGTGTAAATGTGTTCAACTGATGGCTTCTGCACAAACTTCAAACCCTAACAGTGGCCCCACATGTATGTCCCATAAGTGATAGGGGCTACCCATTGAGGATCTGGCTCATGACACCAGTGCACAATGTGCAGACCACCCTGGAGGAAAGCTATAAGTGTGCGCTGGCACGCACAATGTCAGTGGTGGAGAGGGCATTTGGCTTCCTCAAGAGCAGGTTCAGCCTTGACAAGAGTGGGGGAGAGCTGCTCTACAACCCAGAACAAGTCTGCCGCATTGTCACAGCATGTTGTATCCTGCACAATATCACCACACAGCAGGGGTTGCAGTTGCCAGAGGAGATGGTGCCTGATGATGTGGAGCCAGATGGCGAGGGCCTAGAGGATGGGACCACAGAGCCAGGCATCAGGTCACAGCTGCAGTGCTAGCTGCAAGAGACAGACCCAACCAGGAAAACGTCTAGTATGAGTAAAGCCATTTATTCACAGAACATGCAGTACAGATAGCCAACACCTTCACTGATGTGCCCGCATCTCAGCCTGTCCCTCCTCTGGTGACCTCCCAGCCCTCCTTGCAACATGGGCATTACACTGCATAGGTGTTGCCCCTGAGGCATTGCTTGCTGCTTCTTCCCCCTCCCCGAACTGTGATGCGTCCCCAGGCATTGGCCTGTGGAACCTGCATGTCATACTGTCCCTCCCCGGGGAGTCAGCTGTCTCCGGTGTCTGCCATGCTGCAGCAAGATCACATACTGAGCACGAGAAGGAAGACATGTAGGCAGCTGTCTCCATGGCCAGGTGGCACATGGCCACCTGGTGCCTCTCCTGCTGCTCTGCCCAGTTGCGCATAACCTGTGTGCAGTCGCAGAGGTCCTTGCACACCCCCTCGAGGGCTGTCAGGATGCACTTAGTCAAACTTACCATCTCTGTCGCCTCCTCCAACATCTGACGTTCAGCAGCATCAGAACTGGTGTCAGAATTGTGTCTGGGATAGGGAAGTCCAGCTCTGGCATATCCTGGGGACGGTTCCATGCCCATTGGTTTCGTGCCCTCGTCTGGGCAGAGGCCGCATCATGCTGTGGACTGGCCTGTGCTGCAGTTGTGGCGTCCTCGATGCCCTGTTTTGGGACTGCTAGGCACTGCTACGTGGACACCAGAGGGACTGGCAGCCTCCTCATTGGGTCTGGTTTGGGGTCCATCTGTGATCGAGCCAAAAAGCAGAGGGTCAGGGTAGGGTGGCAAAATTGTATTCTTAAAAAATTGTATTCTTAAAAAATTCATTGTATTGTACGATACATGATGATTCTGTAAAGAAAACCGCAGCTGATCGTAGGAAGCAGCGGTATATAAGTGTTTGCTAAATAAATAAATAAATAAATTGCTAAATAAGGGTGGGCAGGTGCCCAGCAACAGAGGTGGGGGACAGGAGGACCACACATATGCATGGAGGTGGGGGGTCCTGCTCATGGAGTGCACCAATGGGAGCATGGCTCTGGTGGCGCCGCCATTGGGGCACAGGTTTTTCTATATTTGCCCGTGTTTATGATATTTTACGCAGATATAGGGGGCGATATTCAATCCTGTCAATGTTTTCCAGCCTGACCATCTATTGTGCGAGTACATGGTTTTGGCGTATTTTGCAGCCTGCGCAGGTAGCCTCCATGCGCAGTTAGGCCGTTGTGCTCGAATATGCCATCCATCTGCTGTGTGCATACACGGGCTTTGGTAATGCTAACCGCGCAACCCCTGGGACTGATATTCATCAGTTGCCTGCGTGTTGTCCGCCTTACTCACGATTCGACTCTTTCTGTGTGCGTATATTTTCCTGTGCCTATTGTGACCTTCGCCAATTAACTGAATATCGGGCCATTGTTTTATTTGTTCACATTCTATCCATTCATTAAACATGGTAATCTTTTTGGCCATACAGAATTGATGTCAGAAAGCTTTTATGTTTATTCCAATTTACCAACAATACTTCCTGGTAATCTGGGTTTCTCTATACCATCAGGAACTCTCTTGAGCATTTAACCTTTAGTTTTTATTTATTCTCTTGACTGGTGAGTGTTTCAGTCAAAACTTTAGGAGTATGATTACTAAATAGCGCTAAGGGCACAAAGGTGCCATTAGCAGGCGTTATCAGCACCAGCTAGCGGATAACACAGGCTTAAGGGCTGGTAGTCTGCAAATAGGCATTACTACTACTACTACTACTGAGCATTTATATAGCGCTACAAGTCGTACGCAGCGCTGCATAGACAAGTAAGAGACAGTCCCTGCTCATCAGAGCTTACAATCTAGTCAAGACAAACACAGAAGGTGTAGGCAGGGATAAAGTAAGGGATGGAGAAGGGGTGTTAACTGGGTGCGTGTGGGTGGATATAGTATGTGTTCCTTTAAAAGCAGGTGCTATTAACAGGTGTTAGAGGCACAGCCCCCAGGAACCTTAACGGCAGCTCAAAGCTGGCATTAAGGGCTCATTTTGGAGGGAAAGAGCTATTCTCAGTCATTCAACATCACACAAGGAGCCAATTTTCATGTTAGCAGTGTGCAGCGATTATACTGGAGCCCTGAAATAAGTGATAATAGTGGTCAATTGACAGTTACAGCATGGTACCCTTTCAATAAAGGGCACTATGTTGTTGGTGGCAAAGATGGTGCTACCGTGTAGCGCTATATAGCTTATTATTTTTATTATCCGTAGTAGTAGTAGTAGTAGTAGAATTTGCTACTGGAGGATGTAGTAAAAGCTGTTAGTGTAGCCGGGTTTAAAAAACGTTTGGACAAGTTCCTGGAGGAAAGGTCCATAAACCATTATTAAAGTGCTTGAAATGCTTGATTTTTTTGGTACCATTAAAGAAGTATATCAACCCTACACTCATGTAAATTGCAATAACTTCCTTGCACAAGTTGCCTGCTCTGGATGTACAGAACCAACATTAAAATTGGCACTGTACGTCCAGGGCCAGCAATCGCCCACCGCCCGCTCAGACTCTGCCCCTGAGCCACCCCTTCCCCGCTCCCATCTAACTTCCCCGCACAACCGGCAGTGAGGTTAGACACGACAGGGGAAGGCACAAATAGCTATTTGTAGCACAGAATAACCCCCCAGGTGTATAGCATCATGCAAGTGGCGTTTTTCCACCAGACAGTATGGGGTCTATTCCGTCATGCCTCCTTTCTGTCCCTGATGAAAGCCTCCCCTTATGAACAAGAAGTTTGTACAGGGAGGCTTAGATGGTGGGGGGGAGGGGGGGCGGGGGGGGGAAGGGGCAGGGTGAGGGCAGGCAGTGGGCGGTCCGTGGCCTCGGATGTACAGAGCCAATTCTGAGATCGGTCTTGTACGTCCAGGGCCGGCAAACTGGACAGGGGACTTATTCCTCCTCAGAGGAAGGAGTGGCCTAGTGGTTGGGCAAGTTACTTCGGGCCAGAGGGCCAGGGATTTGAATCCTGCTAGAAGACAGCAACCGTGGGCTGGATGGGCTGGGGTTTCTAGTCCCACAGGTGCTCCTTGTGGCCTTGGGCAAGCCACTTAACCCTCCATTGCTTCAGGTACAAAAACAAACATAGATTGTGAGCCCTTCAGGGACAAGGGAAAAAATATATACAGTACCTGAAGGTACACCACTAAGACTGGTAGAAAAGCAGTATACAAGCCTAAGTTAAATAAATAAGTCCCCTTGGACATTAGGGGGCAGCAGAAGTGGGGCAAGGGGGTACAGGGGGTTCCCTACAGCCTGACCCCAGCAATGGGAGGCCAGATCGTGGGTCGAACTGCAGGGAAAGGAACAAGTGGCCCCACCACTTCCATCAGGAGGGCATTCCAAGCATCCACCACCCTTTCAGTGAAAAAGTATTTCCTGATGTTGCCTTTCAGTTTACCCCCTTGCAGCTTCATGTTATGCCCTCTAGTTTTATAGCTTCCCCGTCTTTGGAAGAGATTTGCTTGTTCATTAATACTCTTTAAATATTTAAAGTTCTGAATTATATCTCCCCTGTCCCTCCTCTCCTCCAGAATGTACATAGTTAGGTCTTCAAGTCTCTTTTCCTAGTCTTCTGACGTAGGCTCCAAATCATTTTGGTCGCCTTCCTCTGAACCGTTTCCAGTCTTTTTATATCCTTTGCGAGATATAGTCTCCAAAACTGAACACAATATTCCATGTGAGGCCTCACCAGCAGCTTGTATAATGGCATTAGTACCTCTTCCTTTCTGCTGGTAATTCCTCTCTGCATGCAACCCAGCATCCTTCTGACTTTTGCCACCGCCTTGTCACACTGTTTCGCCACCTTGAAATCCTCAGAAACAATCACTCCGAGGTTCTTCTTCTGGTCCATGACACCATCCTCTCGTCCACTATCGCATACAATTCCCTTGGATTTCTGCTTCCCAAGTAGTTTTATGCATATGTGTCAGTTAGGAAGATTGTATGGGGATTAGAATAGTTGAGACAACTGTGAAACCTAAATTGATGGTATTAGACATTCCCTGTGGCCCAGCACCTATATTTCACACATACCACAAATGAAGCTAGCTGCATTTGTGAGGTCACATTGGGGCAGCAAGGCCATACAGCACTCTTATCTACTTTCCGTCCATCCTTTGGCCCAACCATCTCCATATATCCATCATGTTCAGTGAAATATTCTCCTGCCAATTGTTACACCCTAGCTTACGTGGTGGCATTTCACTCTTTGGGGTGTATCACTCCCATCTCACTTGCAGCTGATGTGCAGGTCACCACTGCCACCCAGGCATTTTCTATGCCTACATCGTGGCCACCTATGCCACCCATGGATATCACTGTGGATTACATGTGCAGCCCTCACTGCTACAGTCCAACTGCCTTCCACATTTTCCTCCCACTCATTGTCTCACATGTGAGGGACATATGGATGTAACATATTCATCAGCTATTACCTTTGCTCCCATCCAGCTGCACAAATGTCATTTGCAGAAGTCTCCCTTATCCCATGTTATGGCAGCTGGCCTTAGCGGGCATTAATGTGCACACTGGGTGCTCTTAATACTCAATATCCTCTTAATGCCCACTAACCAGTCGCTAGCACCCTTAACGCCAGAATGCCTACTCCCTGCCCCATCCTTTCATGCATGTTGGGACCCTTAACGATGCCATTTACCACTCGTAAATGCCGCGCCCTTAGCACCATTTAGTAATCTTGCCCCTTAGTGCTATTGTACCCCCCACCACAACCAAAGTGGGTTGGATGGTAATACCACCAACCCGACTACTTTGAGTAACCCCTATATAGGGGAAAGCCAATACTCTCTTACCCCGGGTGCGGTTGGGGGGTGTTTACAATAATTCACAGAAAACTAATAGTAGGTCTGCAGTCTCATATTTCAGTTCTTTCAATAGCCTCAGATGTATACCATCCCGTCCATGTGATTTGCTCTTCAGTTTATCAAATAGTTGTAATACATCTTCCCGGTTTATTGATATTTCTTTCAATGTTTCCAATATATCACCTTTAAATACCATTTCAAGCATGGGTAACTTCCCTACATCTTCTTCAGTAAAGATCAAAGCAAAGAAGTCATTCATTCTCTCCACTAAGCCCATTTTACCCCTTTATCATCTGATGGCCCAACTGATTCTCTCATAGTTTTTTTTTCTACAAATGTACTTGAAAAGTTTTTATTATGCATTTTTGCTTCTCTCTTTGCCTGCCTTATCAATACCTTACATCTAACTTGCCAGTGCTTATGTTGTTTCCTGTTTTCGTCATTTAGCTCCTTCTTCCATTTTCTGAAAGATGCTTTTTTGGCTGTAACAGCCTCTCTGACCTCACCTTTAAACCATGCTGGCCGTATTTTGACATGCCTTCTACTTTTCTTAAAGCATGGAATACATCTGTTCTGGGTTTCCAAGATAGTATTTTTAAACAACACACATGCTTGATGTAAATCTTTAACCTCTGCAGCTGCTTCTTTTAGTTTTTTCTTAACCATTTTTCTCATTTTATCATAGTCTCCCTTTTGAAAGTTAAAAGGTAGTACTGTGGATTTCCTTGCAATCCTCCCTCTATTTTATTAAATCAAATGCGATCATGCTATGATCACTATTGCCAAGTGGCGCTAACACCCTTGCACAAGATCCAGTGTTCCAATAAGGACTAGGTCCAAAATAGCTTACCCTCTTGTCTGTTCATGAACCAGCTGCTCCAAGAAGCAGTCATTTATTTCATCTAGAAACTTTATCTCCCTAGCATATCCTGCTATTACATTGACCCAGTCGATACCAGGACAATTGAAATCACCCATTATTATTGTTTTGTAACTTTGTTAGCTTCCCTGATTTCTTTTAGCATTTCATCATCCATCTGTTCATTCTGGCCAGGTGATTGCCATCTCTTTCCCCTTTTTACATGAAATTTCTATCTGTAGAGATTCTGTAAAACTTTAATTCTGTGTGACTCACTGCCCTCTCTAACATAGAGTACAGCCTCTCCACCAGTTTGATCTACCCTATCATTGCGATATAGTTTGTACCCAGGTATCACAGTATCTCCAGGAACAAGCAGGAATGTAGTCTTCACATATGGGTATCGTCGGTACCGATGGAGCCTGCGTGGGAACGCTCCCCAGCGTCCAATAGGAAAGCTTTTGGAAGCATCACTCAGCGCCTGCGTGCTGCCTTCCCTCCTTTCCCAACTGTCCCTCTCCAGTTCTTCGTTTTCCACGGAGCCGACAGGTCGCACATCCTGACACCGCAGAAAAAAATCCCTTCTATTCTTCTTTTATGTGGTCATGTCTGCCTTCCCTCGACGCTACACTGGTAACGCTGGTTCTTCATCTTTCTTTTCTTTAAAAAAAAAAAAAAAAAAACCTTTTTTCTGGAGTCTTTCCAGTAATATTCTCTCAGGTGCCACGAGCCATTTTGGGCACTAGGCCCAACTTTTCCTTCAGAATGGAAAAACCCGCTTCGGGTTTTAAAAAGTGTTCTAAGTGTGGCGGTACCATCTCCGTCACCGACGCCCATGAGTGGTGCTTCAAATATTTACGTCCTGACCACACTATTTCAGAGTGTGTTGCCTATGGGATGATGTTGAAAAGGGGCCGGCAGAACCAAGCTGCTAAGCTTAGCACCCTTTTTCCCTCCGATGCAGCCTCCGAGGCATCAACGTCGTCCAGGGCTTCGTCTTCCTCCCATGGATCTCAGGTAACTAAACATAAATCTAGCCGGTCCTCAAAGGGTAGATCTCCTTCTGGACAGCGAGATGCCTCTGGCGTTGCCCTTGAGGGACTTTCACCGGCAAAATTGCCCCGGCTAGAGGCTTCGGCTTCCAAAGCACTAACGGGGCTCCAGGATGTTCTCGAGACTTCAACCTCGACAGAACTACTGGTGCCATGCTCTCGGATACCGGCTGCTTCTTCCGGTACTGATACCCAAGCATCGGCAGTGTCGAAAGACCAGAGATTCTTGGCTATTCAACGCAGTCTGGCGGCTCTTCTCACAGCCTCGATGCCCTTGAAACTGCTTTAGACAATTCATCCGGTGCCGGCACAGACTGCATCGACATCGGCAGGTATTCTACCGGGACCGAGTCATGCGTATCCATCTGGTATCGACAGGTCGGCACCGGACCACTCCGATGCTGACTTCAATCAGTACCGGTACCATGCCTTGCACGATCACCCGGATCGGAGATACTTCGAATCTTCGAAAGAGTCTGAAGACTCTGAAAGCTCTACCGATACCAGAGTACTTCTTCCTGAGGATTCTTCTTCTCCTCAGCGTAGGATGTCTCCACCAGAGGATATGTCCTTTTTTATATGAGATGTGACTCAAGGTCTTTCCATCACAGTGGCTCCTGAAAAAGAGCCTAGGGCAAAGGAATTGGAAATCCTGCAATACCCTAAAGCTCCCAAGGAGGCAGCTACCTTACCTATTCATGAGATCTTGCATGATCTCATGTTAAGGATGTGGGAAACACCTCTAACCACATCTCCTCACTCTCGAAGACTCAACACCATGTATCGAGTTCCTCCTTGTCCTGGGTTTCAGAAGACTCAATTACTACACCATTCCAAGGTGGTGGAATCAGCTATGAGAAGGATAAAGAGTGCAAAAAGGCATGCATCTAATCCTCCAGGATGTGAGTGTAGGACTCTTGACGCCTTTGGACGTCGAACCTTCCAGGCTTCCATGCTTTCTGCTAGGATCAGTTCCTATATCTTATATATGGGAATGTTCCTTAAGGAGGTGGCAGGAGATTTAGAACTTATGAGCCCTCTCCTTCCTGATGATAAGAGCAAGATTATCTTGCCCTTGAGAAACATTCTCAGGATGTTTCCAAGTTTGTGAATCGTGCAGCTTTTGACTGCTTTGAGTGCATAAGCAGAACCTCTGCTATTGCCATAGGTGCATGTAGGATTGCCTGGCTCCAGGCATCTGACTTGGAGATTTGGGTACAGGATAAACTAGGGAATATTCCTTGCACAGGAGAGAATCTCTTTGGAAAGAATTGGCAGTAAAAAGCTAATGAGATAGATGCTGACAATATCACTTTGGATAGATTGTCTAAACCTACAGCTGATCCTGCAAGGAAAAAATCCTCTAAGAAACCATTCTTCAGTAAGAAGAAGCAGTTTTATCCCTCCTATACCCAATAGGGGCATCGTTTAGGTCAGTCTGCCCAAAAGGGACAGCAGCAACAACCTAGACAAAGAAAGACAAAAGCAACTAAGCCTCAACCGGCTCAGCAGACTCAGCCTCCACAGGGGCTTTGACTTCTATCTAGGGAACTTTGCCCTCCTGGCCCTGAATGGCCCAGAACCCTCCACCATACCAGGAAGGTTATGTCATTTTGCTCCCAGATGGGGTCAGATAACAGCAGAAAATTGGACTCTATCTATTGTAAGAGAGGGGTACAAGCTCCATTTCCTCAGCATGCCCCCTCCTACAGTGGTAAGACAGTTCAATTCTCAGACCTCTCCCAACGACCAGTTAGGTCAAGAAGTCACTGTGTTTCTTGCCCAAGGGGCAATAGAAGATGTACCCATTCCCAACGGGGTACAGGGTTTTACGCCCCCTATTTCCTTATTCCAAAGAAAACAGGAGGACACAGACCCATTTTAGACCTCATAGAATTAAACAAATTCCTGTTCAAAGAGAAGTTCAAAATGATTTCTCTAGGAGCTCTGCTGCCATACCTCCAGAGTCAAAATTGGCTTTGTTCTCTAGATCTCAAGGATGCGTACACTCATGCTCTCATCCATCCAACTCATTGAAAGTTCCTTCGCTTTCTGTTTCAAGGGAAGCACTACCAATACAGGGTTCTTCCTTTTGACCTGGCCTCTGCACCAAGGGTGTTCACAAAATGCATGGCTGTGGTGGCAGCATTTCTCCGCACCTTAGGAATATTCGTCTTCCCTTACTTAGACGACTGGCTCATTCGAGCCCCTTCAGAGGCAGAGGCCAGGGTTGCTCTCTCGCGCACACTGCGCATCCTTCAGTATTTGGGACTTGTCATTAACTTCCCAAAATCCAACCTTGCTCCCACTCAGTCCCACTCAGCTCTGCTGGATACCAGACAGAGAAGGGCCTACCTTCCACCGCCCCTCTGCCTTTTGCATTGTGCAGTTAGCTTACCAAACAGTGCTAAAACCTCACCTCACTGCTCGGGAAATGTTACAGTTGCTAAGCCACATGGCATCCACCGTGCATGTGGTTCCTTATGCTCGCCTCCATATGAGGGCAGCCCAGTGGACTTTATCCACTCAGTGGACTCAGGTGTCAGGTTGCCTGTCAGACAAAATAGCAAACTCAAATCACCTTATTTTGTCCCTCCAATGGTGGCAGTCACCCCAAAACCTTTTGGTGGAGTCTCCTTTTCAGCAACCCCCACCCCAAGCCACTCTAACAACAGATGCCTCACAGGTGGGTTGGGGAGCCCACCTGCAAGGCCTCTCTACCCAGGGTACCTGGACTCCACAGGAGGCCTATCTACACATCAATCTCCTGGAACTCAGAGCAATCTTCCTTGCTCTTTGAGTATTCCACACCCAGCTCAGCTACAAGACAGTCCTAGTTCAAACGGACAATCAAGTAGCTATGTTCTGTGTGAACAAGCAGGGCGGAACAGGCTCTCTGTCGCTATGCAATGAAGCTTTGCGACTATGGGCCCTCCCCAGAGAGCATCAGATTCATCTCCTTGCGGTGTATCTTCCAGGCATTCAAAACTCTTGGGCAGACAGACTCCATCGAGTTCTGCTTCCACAAGAATGGTCTCTCCATGCAGACCAAGTGGCCAAAATTTTTCAAATTTGGGGAACCCCGGACATAGACCTCTTTGCAAGTCCGCTGAATGCCAAACTTCCCCGGTTCTGTTCCAGAATTCCGGCTCAGGGTTGTCAGGCCAGGGATGCTTTCCTCCTCCATTGGGGTCAGGACTTCCTGTATGCCTTTCCACCCATTCCCCTAATTCCCAAAACCCTGTTCAAGCTTCAGAGAGACAGAGGTCATATGATTCTCATAGCTCCACATTGGCCACGGCAAATGTGGTACCCTCTGCTCCTACATCTCTCTCAAGCTCCGCCTCTGGCGTTAGGATCTGCTCCAAATCTCCTTTCTCAGGAGGACGGGATGCTGTGGCATCCCAATCCCCAGTCTCTGCATCTCAGGGCCTGGTTGCTGAAAGGCTAGAACTTCACGGTCTTAACCTTTCTCAGCAGGTAAAGGATATCCTTTATGCTTCCATGGAGGCTTCCACAAGATGCTCTTATGCATTTAAGTCTAAAAGGTTTACCATATGGTGCTCGCAGAAGGGTCTTAACCCTCTTGCGATACCTCTGGAATCATTACTAGAGTATCTCCTTCATTTATCTAATGCGGGGCTTAAGACCAATTCAGTGAGAGTTCATTTGAGTGCTATTGCAGCTTGTTTCAAGCCTCTAAATGGACAACCTATTTCCTCTCGTCCTCTCATAGCGAGATTTATGAGAGGCCTTCTTTTAACTAAGCCTCCCATTAAGCCACCATCGGTGACATGGGACTTAAATCTGGTTCTTGGGCAGCTCATGAAGTCGCCTTTTGAACCATTAGCTACTACCTCTTTGAAATTCCTTTCCTGGAAGGTCATCTTATTGCAATCACATCAGCACGTCGCATCAGTGAATTGCAAGCATTGGTGGCTGATCCTCCTTATGCAAGGTTCCATCATGATAAGGTAGTCCTTAGGACTCATCCACACTTTATGCCAAAGGTGGTGTCACCTTTTCTTTTAAACCAAGCGGTTTATCTTACTGTATTCTTCCCAAGGCCTCATGCCTCAAATGCAGAAAGGAATCTTCATACTTTGGACTGTAAAAGGGCTTTGACCTTTTACTTGCAAAGGACACAGCAACATAGAAAGTCCTCTCAACTCTTTGTTGCTTTTGATCCTAGTCATTTGGGACTTCCAGTCTCCAAAAGGACACTGTCCAGCTGGATTGCACAGTGTATTTCTTTTGCCTGTGAGAGTAAGAACCTTCCTCTTGAAGGCCATGTCACAGCTCACAATGTCAGAGCCATGGCAGCCTCTATGGCTCATCTTCACTCTGTGTCTATCGACGACATCTGTCGAGCAGCTACTTGGGCTTCGGTTCATACCTTCACAACCCATTACTGCTTAGACAAGGACTCCCGCCGGGATGCCTTGTTTGGTCAGGCTGTTCTTCAGCACCTGTTCCATACTTAATCAACTCCTACCCACCATCCCTGGTAGGATGCCAGAGATCCATGGGGGGACGTGGAGCCCTTTAACAAGGGCACACAACTTTTGGAGCCTTCTCCCTGGCATCTGCAGCTAGGGAGTCCCCATATGTGAAGACTACATTCCTGCTTGTTCCTAGAGATAGCATAGTTACTCACCTGTAACAGGTGATCTCTGGGAACAGCAGGAATTTAGTCTTCGCAACCCGCCCACCTCCCCTAGGAGTTGTATCTCTCTATCTCTCTTTCTCTCTTTCCCTCTCTCTTTTGTCTCAGCTTGAAACTCAACTGGAGAGGGACAGTTGGGAAAGGCGGGAAGGCAGCACGCAGGCGTTGTGGGATGCTCCCAAAAGCTTTCCTATTGGACGCTGGGGAGCGTTCCCGCGCAGGTTCCGTCGGTACCAACGATACCCATATGTGAAGACTAAATTCCTGCTGTTCCCGGAGATCACCTGTTACAGGTGAGTAACTATGCTATCCCGTTGGTTGTCCTCCTTCCACCAGGTCTCTGAGATGCAAATTATATCTAACCTCTCATTTAGTGCAATATATTCTAACTCTCCCATCTTATTTTTTGGGCTTCTAACATTTGCATACAGGCATTTTAAAAGTTGTATTTTATTCTCTTCAGTCTGGGGCCCGATTTTCATTTAGGCAGGCTATGCACTGTCATAGTGCATAACCTGCCCGCCGATCCTCCTTAACCCGTATTTTCACTCCAGCGCCTCAAAGATAGGCAAGGAAAACCTTGCCTATCTATAAGGCGCCGAGGGCTAGCCAGGTAGCATTGAAAATTGCTGCTACCTGCTTAGCCCTTTCCTCTGCCCTCGCTGCACCCCGGAACACCCCCAACAAGCCCCGATGCTAACCGCATAGCATCGATCTGCGTAAGGGACAAACCAGGGAATTTTCAAAGGCACTACCCATGTAGGTGCCTTTGAAAATTCCCTGTTAAGGCATCTACACAGGTAACTAGGGCAGTTATCCGTGTAAATGCCTTCAAAAATCGGATACCTGATTATCAGTTGATAGGAGTAATTTGGAATCTTTCAGCTCTGTCTGTTCTGTACTTGAGGGCATCTGGGTTACTTTTATCTTTATTGGTACCTCTTTATTGGGATGCCCTATCTTCCCTCTTTTACTAGTATCCTTCAAGGATATATCCTTTCGAACCATGTGTTCTTGGATGACTGTTGGCTTTCCTGTATTACAGTTGTAGTCAACATTATTGGTACCCTTGCATTTTAGGTATGTTGTATACAATAGCTTGAGAAATAATTAGAAATATTCCAGCTGTATGTTTTCATAATATTTTAATAGTATGTTCGAAGGTATACAACAAAAAAAGATGTCTGTGCAGCGCAGATGTAGTAATTTCTGAAAAAAAAAAAAAAGACCTGGACAGTATTGACGACACCCTTCACTAATATTTGTTTGCACAACCCTCAGAAGTGATGGCAGCCTCCAAATGTTTGTTGTAGTCATCTATAAGTGTCATACATCTGTCTGCTGGAAGTTTTTCCCAACTCTTCAATTGCTGTTTGCTTCAGCTTATGAACGTTTTCAGAATTCCTTTTATCAGTGGCAGATTTCAGCTCTTTCAAAAGGTTCTTGATTGGATTAAGATCAGGACTCATTGCTGACCAATTTAAAACAGTCAATTTGTTCCTTTTTAACTGTTCTTTTGTTATTTTCGATGTATGTGTTGGGTCATTGTCCTGCTGGATTACCCATGACCTTGGACCCATATGTAGCTTTCTGACACCATGTAGCACATTTTGCTCAAAAATACTTTGGTAGTTCTCTGTCTTCATGATTCCTTTAATATGTTCCAGGCCTCCAGTTCCTGAGGCAGCAAAACAACCCCACAACATTATAGAACCTCTACCATATTTAACTGTAGGAAGGGTATTTTTTTCCTTATAAGCTTCATTTCTTCACCTGCATTCCAAAGAGCTCAAGTTTGGTATCATCTATCCACAGAACATTTTCCCAGAAGGATTGTCGTTTCTCAAGGTGTGTTTGAGCAAAATGCAGGTGTGCCTTTTTATGTCTGTCTATGAAGAAGATGTAGGGAAGTTACCCATGCCTGAAATGGTATTTAAAGGTGATATATTGGAAACATTGAAAGAAATATCAATAAACCGGGAAGATGTATTACAACTATTTGATAAACTGAAGAGCAAATCACATGGACGGGATGGTATACATCTGAGGCTATTGAAAGAACTGAAATATGAGACTGCAGACCTACCATTAGTTTTCTGTGAATTATTGTAAACACCGCCCAACCCCACCCGGGGTAAGAGAGTCCTCTTTGCCTTCGCCCATGAAGTCCTTCTTTGTTTTGTGTGCGGCATATGGTGCGGGTTGAAAACACTACTCCAGATTGCTCCAGGTCAGCCTTAAACTCCTTGGATGGTGTATATAGTATTTTTCCAACAGTTCACACTAACCTTCGAAGACTTCTTGGATTAATTTTTCTCTTCCCACCACATCCTGAGAGGTTTTTGACAGTTCCATGAGCAGAAAACCTTCTAATAACATTGCGAACTGTAGACACAGGAATCCCAAGGTCTTTGGAGATGGCCTTGTATCCCTTTGAAGTTTAATGTTTGGTGATAATGGCTTTTCTGATGATCTCAGTTAGCTCTCTTGTCTTCACCATTGTGAAAATAGAACAGGGAGTGAATGTAAATAGTTCTTAAAGCTCCATGTAAAAGGTTCTTATACGTTCTATGTAATTTGAATAAGTACTCATTCTAATTGTACTTTTCATACCATTGTTCTCTGTAAACTGTGCTTGATCCTTGGGAAAGCGCGGTATACAAATAAATAAATAAAATAAATAAATGTAGCCATTTTGAACATTAGAGCCATCATTCATTGGCTGATTCAAGTCATGTGAGTAATGACAGTTGATCAAGCTACATCTAATATTATTTATTTATTGCAGTAATATTTAGCAATATTACTGCAATTGTAATGTGGTTCTGTTCAAACGGATTTGAATTGTTTATAAGGATAACAATAATTGTGTCCTGGCAATGTCCCGGTTTTTATTCTATTTCCTAGTTTCCTTTTTTAATTGGTCTTATTTGATTTGATTCTTCTATGTGTCAAGTATGTGTGCATATATAGTCCAAAGCCATTTCACTGGCCACTTTTGTTTAGGGAATATTGGACATTAAGGGGTTAAACTGCAAGGGTGCCGATAATGTTGACCACAACTGTATCTAGTTTAAAAACTGCTCTATCTCATTTTTGATGCTTAATGTCAGCAGCCCAGTTCCATCCTAGTTGCGGTTGAGCCTATATCTTTTCAGAAAAAACCCTCCGTTCCCCAGGATGTTGCCCAGTTCCTGACAAATCCAAAACCCCCTTCCTTGCACCATCCTCTCATCCACACATTGAGACTCCAGAGCTCTGCTTGTCTTTTGGGTCCTGCATGTGGAACGGGAAGCATTTTAGATAATGCTACCCTGGAAGTTCTAGATTTCAACTTCCTACCTAAAAGCCTAAATTTGTCCTCCAGAACCTCCCTCCCACAATTTCCTCTGTCATTGGTGCCAACATGTACGAAGACAGCAGACTCCTCCCCAGCACTATTTAAAACCTTGTCTAGGTAACGCATGAGATCTGCAACCTTCTCACCAGGCAGGCATGTTACCAGGCAATCCTCACATCCTCCAGCCAACCAGTTATCTACAAACCTAATGATTGCATCACCATCTATAACAACCATCCTAACCCTTGCCTCATGGGCGCATGTCCTTGGAGAAGCCTCCTTGGTGCGAGAGGGTTTTACATCACCTGGAGGACAGGTCCTAGCTACAGGATTACTTCCTGCCACACCAAGGTGATGCTCTCTTTTCACATGACCTCTCTCCTCCATAGCAACAGAGAGGCTGCCAGACTAGAGATGGGACTTCAGTATTATGTCCCTGTAGGTCTCATCTATATACGTTTCTATCTTCCTTAGCTCCTCCAAGTCTGCTACTCTAGCCTCCAGAAATTAAACTCGATCTCCAGGAACAAGCAGGAATGAGTCTTCACATATGGGTACGTCGGTACCAACGGAGCCTGCGCGGGAACGCTCCCCAGCGTCCAATCAGAAAGCTTTTGGGAGCATCCCACAGCGCCTGTGTGCTGTCTTCCCGCCTTTCCAACTGTCTCTCCTCAGTTTTCGTTTTTCTGCGGAGCCGGCAGGACGTACTCCTGTCACCGCAGAAAATTTCTTTTTTAATTCTTTAATTCTTTGGTTTCTTGTGGTCGCGGCTGCTTTTCCCACCTCCACCGGTACTGCCGGTGGGTTTTTTCTTTTCTTTTTCTTAAACTCAGGGAGTTTTTCCCTCAGTTTCTGTCTTAAATTTTTGGGCCTGTAAGGCCTCTCCATCATGGAGCCTTCTTCTCCTAAGAAGTGCCTTAACTGTGGAAATACAGTTTTCTTTTTAGACTCCAATAACTGGTGTCTAACCTGTTTGGGTCCTGATCCTTTCCCTCTGGAGCCATTAGGCTACAATTTTATGAGAAGACATTTTCCATTTCGAGTTTCCCTCGATACCGAGTGCCCTTCCAGTGTCAGGGCACCGACCATTTCTTCTCTACAGGATCAGGTAACCCACAAACAGTCTGTTAAGACTAGCCAATCCTTCAGTGGTAGGTCTCATGCCAAGCATGATGACGGCTCTGGCCTTGCCCTCAAGACCCTATTGGCTTCAAAACCCCGGCGGGAGTCTTCGGTCTCCAAAGCATTTCAGGGGTTTCAGGTTGTTCCTGGGGCTCACCCCCCACAGGACATACCTGAGCCATGCTCGGTGGTGGCATCCGCGTCGAGCGGTACCGATACCCCGGCATCGGCATCGGCATCGGCACCGGTGTTGAGTAATCCACTCTTCACCAGGGATCGTCATCTGGCGTCCTCGGTACCTTCGGGACCGATCGCTATGTCCCAGATTGACTTTCCCGTATCTGAGCCATGCTCGGTGGTGGCATACGCTTCGAGCGGTACCGATACCCCGGCATCGGCACCGGTGTTGAGTAATCCACTCTTCGCCAGGCATCGTCATCTGGCGTCCTCGGTACCTTCGGGACCGATCGATACGTCCCAGATTGCCTTTCCAGTATCGACAGCATCGCCGATACCACCACCGATGTCGGTACCCTCTAGACATGCATCGATAGACTCGCTCCCTTCGATGCCAAGTCTGGAATCGATATCTAGTCTAGAAGACTGGGTACTGACGCGTCTCGGAACCGACCCTTATCGATTCCGGATATGCAGTACCGAGGATGTTCACCAAGGGGTTCTGGTTGCCTCGGTACCGCTTGAACAGCCTCCGATGACTGCTTTGATGGCGTTATCGCCTCCGATTCCGGCACAGCTACCGGTGTCGGTATCGATGTCGGTTCCTGCAGTTACATCGGGACCAGCCACTTCCATGCTTTTTTCTCCATCGCTCCTTTCTATGCCTAGTTTGGAGTCGATACCTGGCATGGACGATGCAGTACTGACTGTCTCAAATCGTGACTGCCAGTACCAGTATCCATCTAGTGGGGCTCTTTTTCCGCACCAGACCAGTACATCCTCTGGTGCCCAGGCTGCTGCTTCAACTTTAGCCTATCCAGGGATGGTTCCCATTGGAGATCCTTCTTTTCAGAAATTTCTCCTTGACATGGCAACATTCCTTGCTATTCCTATCCCTGGCTATGATCCTACTCGAGGCTCTCCTGCAGAAAAGGAAAATATAATGCTTCCTTTACATCATTCTTTGCAGGATCTTCTTCTGAGAATATGGGAAACACCTTTAAGGGTTTCCTCACCTTCTACAGCAACTGATGTTCTGTATCAGGTGCCCCCCTCTCCAGGGTTTCGAAAGACTCAACTTCCCCATCATTCCATTGTAGTGAAATCAACAATGAGGAAGGTGAAAAGCAAGAAAAAGCATTCTTCTTATCCGCCAGGTCGTGCATCTAGAGCACTTGATGCTTTTGGACGTCAAACCTTCCAAACATCTATGCTGGCAACGAGGATTATCTCTTATATTTTCTATATGAGTCTATCTCTCCAGGAGGTCACAAAGAAATTATCTCTTTTGACTCCTTTTCTATCAGAGCCCAAGGCTGCAGACTATTCCTTACGTCTTAGTCATAGCCAGAATCTCTCTTGGTTTCTTTCTCGTGCTTCTCTAGACTCTTTTGAGTCTGTTAGCAGAACCTCTGCTATAGCCATAGGAGCACGACGTAGGGCCTGGCTCCAGGCTTCAGACTTGAGCAGATGGGCACAACACACACTGGGTAATTCTCCTTGTACTGGGGAAAATCTCTTCAATCGGGAGGCTTTACGTCAGGTTGCTCATTGCTCCACTGACTTCCCTGGTTCTGGGAACCATCCTAAGCCGCCTTCTTCCCCAGGAGGTAGGAAATGTCCTTCCAAACCTTCTTTCCCTAAGAAAAGAAGGTTTCACTCTTCTCCTGCCCATCATCCAGATGTACCCAAGCAGGGGACACCTCGTCCTGGTCTGAAGAATCCAAACTCTGGCCAGACTGAGCAAACCCAGCAACCATAGATTCCTGAAGGTTGCAACCTACAGTTAACTTCTTCTTAGCAGAGGTTTGTTCACTGTTTTTTCTTTAAAGCTCTACACATGGTTTCCTTTCTTCAGAACATCTTTTTCCTCCTAAATATGCTGAGCTGTCAGGATATTCATGTCTATGGATTACAGATTTCTCCTCTTCTTCCTACCAAGAAGAGAAGTTAGCAACTATCCCATGATAGTTTTCTGTCCCAACATGAACAGTTTTTTCCTTCAGCAGACTTACCATATGGTAAGTCACCCTTCAGCTCCTGTTTCTCTACCCTCTCATCCAGGGTTTCCCCTGAATGAGTGGTACCATACTGCAGAGCTTCTCTAGCCTCTCATTTTAGTGTAGAGTTTTTTCCTTGAATAAATTCCCTTCTTTTCTCCAGACAGTTCATCAGACAGGGACAGGAATTTTTCCTCTCCCTTTGTCTGTTCTCTCTGTTTTACACAGGAAGATTTTCTCTGCTGTCTCTTTCAGCTGCTGCCCATGCAGGAGTTCCAGTGATTGCTTTTCCACAAGTTTCCAGTCTGTCTTCCACTACTTTCTGTCTAGCCTTAGTAGTGATTCCAGGATAGTGCTTCATCTATCCTAGATAATCCTAATCACTTCCGGCTTCTCACATTATCTTCTTGTCTTGCCATCTCCAATTTCTTGGATTTGGCAGCACAGCTGACCTACAGTCAGTTTTATCTCCTAATTCTCCTGCATAATGCTCTCTGCAACCTTCAGAGAAGCTTTCTACTATGGGCCCTTGCTAGAGAGCATAGGATTTTGTCTCTGATGCTTTCTATATGGTGGAAAAGGCTTATCAGTCATTTTCCATGACTGTGAGGGTTCTCCACACCCTGTTGTCTCCTGTTATAATACAGGATATAAGCCTTTTCTGCGTGAATGTCCAAAGAGTTTTCCAATCCTGCAGGAATATACTCTTTTTTTCCTTACAGCTTGTCCTCATGGTATCCTACTCCTTTATGGACAGCACATATTCTACTAGTAACGCATGATACCCCTGTGTCCCTCCAGTGGGTCATCCTGGTATCTCCTCCTATGCGTTTTCTGTCCATTTACCAGGTCAGAGTTCTATAAAACTCAGGACTTGCTGTTTACAGACTGATCTTATCCTCTGTTTTTTCACGCAACCATCCTGGTTATTTCACTGGATAGCATTCCTGCACCTTCTTAGCCCGAAGGAATAGATTCTCTATATACCTTCTTGTTATTAGATGAATCTTTCTCCTTCACATCCCTCATGTGAATGTTCTTATGGGGCTTAGTTGCAGACATGTATCTTCAGACATACATATTCATGTATGTATATATCTCTATATATATTCTATAGATACATATGTCTGTAAGCTGTGCGTGTATAGGTTATGTCCTTATATATATATCCCTATATATATGTCTATCTGTCCAGATGCTTCTTATAAGTAGATATGTATTTACATACTATCTCCCTAACTGTCTATGCTATAAAGGTTTTTACCTTCTCAGAGGTTCCAGACAGTAGGCTTGCATATGTTCATACTGTCCCTCAGTATGTTGGGGGTGTTATGCTCACAACCACTACTGTGGTTCTGACAGCTTCCACTTTACTCTAGGTCTCGCTATCCCTGAAGCATCATACTTCAATATCTTTCCTATCTCTCACCAGCTAGGAAAGACAGTGTAGGTCTTCAGTAGTTCTGAGGTTCAGCCCTTCACACATCTGTCCTCCTTGGGAATATGGGCTTTTTTCCATACCACTTCTTCCCTCCAGGACTGGGCTAGTTGTTCCAATCGGTCAGTCTTCCTCTTTTACTCCTAAATGTTAATGACTCTGTAGCTAAAAGAGTTTCAGCTTTTTCCCATAAAGCTTTCCACTGAAGACCTGCGGTTCTTTTACTACCCCAGTTGACAATTGGGTCATCTGCCAAGTCCAGATTTGGACCTTCACCTTCACTGCCGTGAGGTCACCTTGAGAATTCCTCTACTGAATCTCCAGTAGACTCCATCAAGCTCTCTACTTCCTGCAATCCAGTAGGTAAGATCCATATTGTGATTGCTCTTCAATATTTCTACTAGTAATTATCATATATACCAAGGACTCCTCTCTTGTAGTCCTTAGGTTAGCTGTTTTTCCTACAGCTCCTCTCTTTTCAACTCCTACCCACCATCCCTCATGGGATGCCAGTGTTCCATGTGTGGGAAGTGCAGTCCTGTTCTACGGACATGCATTTTATGGGATCTCCCCCTGGCATCTATAGCTAGGGAGTCCCCATATGTGAAGACTCATTCCTGCTTGTTCCTGGAGATAGCACAGTTACTTACCTGTAACAGGTGATCTCTGGGAACAGCAGGAATAAGTCTTCACAACCCACCCACCTCCCCTAGGAGTTGTATCTCTGTATCTATCTTCCTTTCCTCTTTCTCTCTCTCTTTGTCTCAGCTATGAAACTCAACTGAGGAGAGACAGTTGGAAAGGCGGGAAGACAGCACGCAGGCGCTGTGGGATGCTCCCAAAAGCTTTCTGATTGGACGCTGGGGAGCGTTCCCGCGCAGGCTCCGTCGGTACCGACGTACCCATATGTGAAGACTTATTCCTGCTGTTCCCAGAGATCACCTGTTACAGGTAAGTAACTGTGCTTTCCCTGAGAGCAAAGAGTTCCTTGCATCTAGTGCACACATAGGACCCCTCTCCAATTGGGAGAAAATCGTATATGTGACAAGATTATGCATAGGGTGGGTGCCCTGTGTGACTTTAAAAAAATACTGAACTTTAAAATAGACAGAGATGTTATCAGTTTAAACCCAACGAGTTCCCTTTAACTCCTGAGTCTGAGAAATTACCAGTAGTTAAATATTTACAATTGCAGAATCCTTCCCGGCAAAAGCAGCTTTTCTCAGTAATCCTGCAGACTGGGATGTTCATTTTTTGGGGTTGAAACAGAGTGATTTCAGAAGGCATTTATACGTGCCTCCCTTTACTGCTGCCACTTCCCTGGATTTTTGGATGTCTGCTCTGGACATCCCAGATTCTTCCTGGATGCCCTTCTAAAATCCTTTTTCATGTGAACAGTTCATAATGTGCTGTGCTATGTTATTTAAGTTACTTTTTCCTGGAACATTTTTTAAAGGAAGATTGCTTTACTGCTGTTCTAGGCCTCATAACTATGACTCCAACTCCTAAGATGTTGGGAGAACTGAATAACTGCTATATTTGCACTCTGCAGCCAGTATTCCTTTTCTAGCATAAATCAGAAAAGCAGTAATTATTACTCAGTTACAAGAATATCTTTGGCAATATGACATTATAAATGCTATGCAGTCAGGTTATAGAAGTTGCCATAGCACAGAAACAATCTTAATGTCAATGGTTTCAGAACTAAATAAAATTGTAGATAAGGGTGAAGAAGCTTTGCTGATGCAGTTGGATCTCTCTTCACCTTTTTGTATTATGGATCATGATTTATCAGTGATTAAACTTAATAGTATAAGTATATCTCCAGGAACAAGCAGGAATGTAGTCTTCACATGTGGGTATCATCGGTACCGACGGAGCCTGCGCGGGAACGCTCCCCAGCGTCCAATTAGAAAGCTTTTGGGAGCATCCCACAGCGCCTGCATGCTGCCTTCCCGCCTTTACCAACTGCCTCTCTCCAGTTCTTCGTTTTCCGCAGAGCCAGCAGGTCGTTGTTCCTGTCACTGCAGAAATTTTCCTTTTTGTCCTTCTTTTTTGTGGTCGCGTCTGCATTCCTCGACGCTTTACCGGTACTGCCGGTTCTTCTTTCTTTCTTTCTTTTTAAAAAAAAAAATATATATATAGTTAGTACTTTTTTCCAATTTTTTCCAGGTGCATGCGCCATTTTGGGCCTTAGGCCCAAAATTTCCTCCACTATGGAAAAACCCGCTTCGGGTTTCAAGAAGTGCACCAAGTATGGCGGTACCATCTCCGTCACCGACACCCATGAGTGGTGTCTTAAATGTTTAGGTCCTGACCACTCCATCATGGAATGTATGGCCTGTGCCATGATGTCCAAGAGGGGTCGACAGAACCGAGCTGCTAAGTTCAGTACCCTGTTTCCCACCGATGCAGCCTCGGTGGCATCGACGTCTTCCAGGGCTTCGTCTTCCCCCCGTGGATCTCAGGTAACTAAACATAAGTCTGGCTGGTCCTCAAAGGGTAGATCTCCTTCCAAGCATCGAGATGCATCTGGCGTTGCCCTTGAGGATTCTGCACCGGCAAAATTGCCCCGGCGGGAGGCTTCGGCTTCCAAAGCATTATCGGGGCTCCAGGACGTTCTTGAGGCCTCAACCTCGGCAGAACTACTGGTGCCATGCTCTGGGGTACCGGCTGTTTTCTCCGGTATCGACATCCAGGCATCGGCAGCGTCGATAGACCAGAGGTTCCTGGCTATTGAACGCAGTCTGGCGGCTCTCCTTGCAGCATCGACACCCTCGGAACCACGTCAGACAGTTCAGCAGGTACTGGCACCGACTCCAGCACCGGTATTGGTACCGGTACTGACAGCATCGACATCGGTGTCCGCATTGCCGGCACCCAGTCATCCTATGCCTTCCGGTACCGATACACCAGTACCGATTCCCCCCGGTACCGACTTCAGTCGGTACGGGTATCGGGCTCTACAAGAGCATCCAGACAGAAGGTACTTTGAGTCCTCAGAGGAATCTGAGGATTCTGACAGTTCTGTCGGTACCGGAATACTTATCCCAGAGGAGCCTTCCTCCTCTAAATGCAGGATGTCTCCTCCGGAGGATATCTCTTTTCAGGACTTCATCAGGGAGGTGGCTCGAGGTCTGTCCAATCTCCAGGAACATGCAGGAATGAGTCTTCACATATGGGTACGTTGGTACCGACGGAGTCTGCGCGGGAACGCTTCCCAGCGTCCAATCAGAAAGCCTTTGGAAGCATCCCAACACACCTGTGTGCTGCCTTCCCAACTGTCTCTCCTCAGTTTTCGTTTTTCCACGGAGCCGGCAGGACGTCCTCCTGCCACCGCAGAAAATTCTTCTTTTATTTTTTAGTTTTCTTGTGGTCGCGACTGCCTTCCCCGATGCCACCGGTACCGCCGGTGTTTCTTTTTCTTTTCTTGTAAAATTTTTCCTTTTTAAGGAATATTTTTCCTCCTCAGTGTCTCACGGTTTCTCAGGCCTGTTAGGCCTCTCCTTTTTCCTTCATGGAACCGCCAGCCACTATCCCCAAGAAATGTACAAACTGTGGCGGTACAAACTTATTTTTAGACACTCACAATTGGTGTCTAACCTGCTTGGGTCCTGACCATTTTTCTCCGGAGCCCTCTGGTAATAGTAATCTCTACCCTGAGGGCTTCCTTGCCCTCACACCCCCCGCCTATTCTCTCCCCCTCCAGTTGCTTCCCCTCCCCCTATCTCCCAACTATCCCACACCTGGTCTTCCTTCTCTCTGACCACCACCGGTGAGCTTCACCACCTCATCTTTTCATCTAACAAAACCTTCTGTTCCCTCAACCCCATCCCCTCCTCTTGGTTGCTTATCCCCTCCTTGTCCCTCCTCCCCTATCTTCAAACCATGCTGAACTCTAGTCTTTCCACAGGAACCTTTCCCTCTTCCTGGAAACACGCCCTGATCAGTCCGATTCTTAAGAAACCTTCTCTTGACCCCCTGGACCCCAACAACTATCGCCCAGTCTCCAACCTTCTGTTCCTCTCCACATTCCTTGAAAAAATCGTCTTTGCCCAACTATCTCACCACCTGGACTCTACCAATCTCCTTCACCCCCGTCAGTCCGGCTTCCGCACTGGGCACAGTGTTGAAACTATTCTTCTCGCCTTCACTAACTCAATGCACGTAGCTCACGACCCTGGTGATATTTCGGTGGCAGTAGCCCTCGATCTTTCTGCTGCATTTGACCTGGTTGATCACTCCCTTCTCCTTTCCCGACTATGTGAAGCTGGTCTCTGCAGCACTGTCTATCTGTGGTTCCACTCCTTCCTTTCTTCCCGATCCAGCGCTGTTCTGTCATCCTCCCCATCCGTCTCCCCCTCTGACTCCTTTCCCCTATCCTGTGGGGTTCCCCAAGGTTCTGTCCTGGCCCCTTTGCTTTTCAATCTCTTCTTAACCCCTCTCACACTGCTAATACAACAATTCGGGATTTCGGCTTTCTACTATGCAGACGACATTCTTCTTCTTTATCACACCTCCCCTGTATGCCCCGACCTTGCCCCGCTCAACTCCTGTCTCGCTGCTGTCTCCAACTGGATGACCCAAAACTGCCTACACCTCAACCTATCGAAAACTACTGCTATCTGGTTTCCTCATGGTCACCAATCCCTGTCCCTGGCCCCTTCTTTCCCTGGTACACCCATCTCTCTGGTTCCCACCCTTCGGTATCTCGGGGTGCTCTTTGACTCTGATCTTTCCTTTTCTGCCCATGTCTCCCATGTCTCCAAGACCTCCTTCTTTTACCTCCGTCAAATTCGCGCAATTCGCCCCTTCCTCTCTCCCTCCGCTCTTGTCACCCTGCTGCTATCTCTTGCCATCTCCCGTGTTGACTTCTCCAACTCTATTCTCTCCAGCATTTCCAAACTACAGCTGACACGACTGCAAAGAATCCAGAACACCGCTGCCCGACTTGTGTCCCACTCCTCCCCTAGAGATCACGTCACTCCCCTCCTGCTTCGTCTTCACTGGCTTCCCATATCCTTTCGTATCCAGTTTAAACTTCTCACACTTGTTCATAAGGCGCTTCATACCACTACCCCGCAATATCTGGCTGACCTAATCCACTTTCATACCCCCAGGCACACCCCTCGATCCTTCCATCTTAACCACCTCGCACTACCCCCCCCCCCCCTTCACAGGCTCACCTTCACTCCACCCGTTCCTCAGCATTTTTTTTCATAGGTCCCGCTCTCTGGAATTCCCTTCCCTCTGCCCTCCGTCTTGAACCACATCACCCAACCTTCAAACATGCCCTGAAGACCCACCTATTTTCCCTTGCTTTCGACCTTCCCTCCTCCCAGCCTTAGCCTCTTCCCTTATGTCTGCTGCTCTCTACCCGCTCTCTCCTCTCTATCCTATATTGAATTGTAACTTCCTTTTCATCCTCTGGCCTTGTGCCCTACTGTACTGAAGATTTTTATTGTAAACCGCTCTGTTTACCACTGAAGGGCGGTCAGGCAAATGAATAAACATAAACATATTGTGGGAAGAAGTTTTCAACATCGAGTTCCCCTCGAGACACGGTCCCCATCCAACTTCAGGGCACCGACCATATCTTCTTCTACACAGGATCAGGTAACCCAAAAACAGTCTGTTAAGACTAGCCAGTCCTCGAGCGGCAGTTCTCATGCACAGCATAGAGATGCCTATGGCCTTGCCCTCGAGAAACAACTGGCTTCAAAACCCTGGTGGGAGTCTTCGGCCTCCAAAGTCTGTGTGGGGTTTCAGGTTGTTCCTGAGGTTCACCCCTCACAGAACATACCTGAGCCATGCCCGGTGGTGGCATCCGCTTTGAGCGGTACCGATACCCCGGCATCGGCAATGGTGTTGGATGAAATATTCCTCACCAAGGATCGTCGTCTGGCGTCCTCGGTACCTACGGGGCTGTTGGATATGCTCCAGACCGACCTTCCAGTATCGGTACCGGTACCGATACTAGTACCGACGTCGGTACCCTCCAGACGTGCATCGATAGACTCGCTTCCTTCGATGCCGAGTCTGGAATCGATCTCTAGTCTGGAGGACTGGGTACCGACTCACCTTGGTACCAACACCAGATGGTACCGAAGGCTCGGTTCTGATAATTCGGATCCGCAACTCTCGGTTTCTTCGATACCATTAGAGTTGCCACCGGCTGGCCTTCATCCACCGGTATCGGATACGGTACCAAAGTCGGTACCGTTATCCACATTACCATTGCTGCCGGTGCCTTCCATGCTTCTCTCGTCAGGCTCGCTTCCCTCGATACCGAGTTTGGAATCGATCCCTAGTATGGACGATGTGCGACCGACTGGCGCTGGTCCCGACCTCCCGCAGTACCAGCGACCATCCTATAAGGATTCCATACTGCACCATCCAGGATCTTCTATTCCTATAAGCTTGGATAGATCCCTCGGTGCCAACGCTAGTTCTTCATCAGATCTAGCCTATCCAAAGGAAGTTCCCTCTGGGGATCCTTCTTTTCAGGTTTTCCTCCTAGATATGGCAAAATCCCTTGCCATTTCTATTCCTGGACAAGGTCCTACACAAGGCAATACAGGATCCCTCTATATTCCTGAGAGAGCAAAGGAAAACATCATGCTACCTTTGCATCATTCCTTGCAGGATCTCCTCCTACGAATGTGGGACGCTCCTTTAAAGGTACCCCCACTTTCCAGAGCAACTGATCTTCTATATCAGGTGCCCCCTTCTCCAGGATTTCAAAAGACTCAACTTCCTCATCATTCCATTGTTGTAGAATCAGCAATGAGGCGGGTGAAGAGTACTAAAAAGCACTCTTCTTATCCGCCAGGTCGTGAGTCTAAGACTTTAGATGCCTTTGGACTCCAGACTTTCCAGGCATCCATGCTTTCTCTTGAGGAGGTCACAAAGAAATTACATCTTTTGACTCCTTTTCTTCAAGAGCCCAAGAGTGCAGACTATTCCTCACTGGTTAGTCATGCTCAAAATATCTCTAGATTTCTTACTCGTGCTTCCCTAGACTCTTTTGAGTCTGTTAGCAGGACTTCTGCTATAGCTATAGGAGCACGACGTAAAGCCTGGCTCCAAGCTTCAGACTTGGACAAATGGGCACAAGTTAGACTGGGAAATACTCCTTGCACTGGAGAAAATCTCTTTAACAAGGAGTCTTTACTCCAGGTTGCTCAGTTAACAACTGACTGTCCTGTTTCCAGAGGCTGTTCTACGCCTTCTTCTTTCCCAGTTGGTAGGAAATGTCCTGCCAAGATTTCTTCCCCTAGGGGAAGAAGATTTTATCCATCTTCTGCCCATCATACAGATGTTCCCAAACAGGGAAACATCACCCTGGTCTGAAGAATCCACAACCTCAGCAGGGTCAACAAACCCAGCAGTCGCAGGGTTTCAAATAGATCATCATTGCCACTCTTGGTTGCTGGTTAGAGTAGCAGTCTGCTTCTTTTCATTTGCAGTATCTGCACTAAATTTACTCTAACCTTCCTAGATATCTCTTCATGAGACATCTTTTCTTTAACTTTAAGAGTCTTTATGATGATCATGTCCATAATTAACAGGGTTTTCCTCTTCCTCTTGGAGGAAAGAGAACTAGCAACTATTAATAGACAGTTGTTTTCCCTGTACTGGCATGTATCATCTCACCTGTCAGAGACTTCCTCCATAGTCAGTCTCTTTTAACTCTGTCTTACCTCCCTCTTACTATAACATTTGGTTTGTAAGAGGGACCCTTTTGCACTGGTAAGCCCCTATGGTCCTCTACCTGTTCTACCGGGGGATTCTCCCTTCTGGAGTTGTCTCCCCCCTTGTTACCTTAGGGCAGCCCATCAGACAATAGGAAATCCTACCAGGTCTGTTGTTTCTTTTTCCCAATCTAAAAGAGGGAGAGGGAAAAGAAATTTTCTCCGCTGCCCTGGTACGTTGCTGCAGATACAGCAATTCCTAGTGGTTAAGCCACTGGTTCTGTCCACCACACAACCAGGGATTCTCCTCCACTAGCAATCCTTCTAGCCTCAGTGCTAAGTCCCAAACAGGTTATCAACCTCGTTTGGGAAACCCTCTTATCACAGCCTGGTTGGTTAACTTCTATTCTTCGCTCCCTTGTCCTTGGCAGAATACTTGGTTACCTGCTGGCTTTCCACAGCCAGTTTTTCTTCTAACCAACCTTCAGCATGCTCTCTGCAACTCTACAGAGTAGCTTTGCACTATGGGCCCTTGCTAGAGAGCATTAGTATCTTGCCTAGCAGATAACCCCAGATGGTTAAAAGGGGTTCCCCCAGTCATGTTTCCATGATGGTAGGTATTTCCTACCCTTACCATCTCATCTTAAATCTCTTTTGAGACATTAGTCTCAGGCCTTTCATTACGTGAAAACCTAAAGAAAGGCCAATTCCCTGGCTTGGCCCATATCTCCTTTGGTCTTCTCGTCAGAGATAATTTTCTTCAATGGCAGCTAGAGGACACCCAATACCCCTCTTGCCCTCATAGGCAAGTCACTAGGGTATCTTCCTCCAGTGGCGTCCTCTATCCATTCTCCATATGGCAATTCTGGAGAAATCTGGACTTCCTGCCTACAGTCTGAAGTTATCCTCTGCCTTTTTCACGCAGGCCATCCTGGTTATGCAAGAGCTCAAATTCTGAAAAGAATCCAGACTTCTTCTTGTCAGGGAGACCTCTCCTCTGACTCTGCCAATCATAACCAGGAAAAGAGATTTCTCTGTATATCTATTCAAGCAGGTATTAACCTTCTTGCTCTTAGATGAATCTTCCTCTCTCCCTATATCCCTAGGGGGGATCAGCTTCTATAGACCTCTCTCCTTCCACATACCGGGAGATATGTGTCTATATGGCTACATATTCATATATATATATATATATATACACATATATATATATGTATATATATATTCATCTATATCTATCTGTGTGTCTTCTGCCCCTACATATCTCCTATAGATATATGCATGTATACCCTATATGTGTATATATTCAATATATATATGTATATATATATATATATATATTTATAGATCTACTGAGATATATTTTTAGATAGATATGTATCCATATACTCATCTATCTGTTCTGTTAGGTTCAGATATCCTTATATTCCTATATGATCCTGACGGATGGGCACTACCCCTATCATTGCTATGCCAGCATACTTAGGGGGCGACACTTATAACCACTTCCTGTGGTAATTAACAACATTTTCCTTACCATATAGGTTGGGTACTCCTGAAGCTCTCCATGTACCTTTCTTCTTTCCTAATTGACCTCATTTAGGAAAGACATTGCGGAGCTTCAGTTAACCTAACGCTTAGCGCTCCTGAGTCTGTCCTTACTTTCTTATCAGATACAAGGGTCTCCATACCCTTTCTCCCCTACATGGACTGATTACCATCCCCAGTCCAGTTAGGTCAGACTCATTTTTTCTTTGTGTCCTAAATTTATACCGTTTTTGGACCAAAACAACTTAAGCTTTCTTTAATAGTACCTTCTGCGTCTCTGCTGAAGCTCTACCTCTTATACTACCCCAGTCTTTCCCCCTGGGGCCATTTCTCACCCTGAAGGGTTCTGACCTCCACTTGTTTTTCTCTACTTTTTTTTTTTTTTCTGCAATTTATTTTTATTAAGATTATACAGAATGTCATACATAAACAAGATAATTATCACAAGAATAATAAGAAAACAAACAGTCCACATCACGGGGAGTATCAGGGAGCATCCAGCTGACAACCTAAATTGAAAAAACTCTAATTATTACATACAATGCTAAAGGAGAAAAAAAGAAAGGAAAAGAAAAATATATCATTACATACCTATGTATCCGCTATAACCTAAGGAACTAGCCCTTTTAGAAATATTTCTAAAGATCCAACATCCATGAAAACATATTTAGTACCCCCAGAGGTGACCAGGCATTTACAAGGAAATTTTAAGAAAAAAGTTGCGCCAGCAGCAAGAACCCGTGGCTTAAGAGCCAAAAAGGCTCTGCGTCTAGCTTGAGTTTGCCTGGACACATCTGGGAACATATTAACTTTCCCACCACAGAAATCAACGTTCTTATTACGGAAATAAAGTCACATAACAGCATTTTTATCAATCTCTGAGGAAAAGGACACCAGAAGCGTAGATCTAGTCTCAATTAAATCACGTGAAGACTCTATAAAATTAGTAACATCCAAAGAATCTAAAGCTTCAGCCAAAGCTAAAGGTTGCCGCCCGCCAGAAGCTAAAGGTACAGTCCGGGGTAGGTAATATATTTTCGTAATTATGGGCATAGTATCTAACTGATACCCCAATATTTCTGTTAAATATTTTTCAAATAGAATTTTTGGTGACAATAATCTAGTACAAGGAAAATTCAAACAACGAATATTTACCGCCCGCAAACTATTCTCAAGTAACTCCTGTTGAGTGTGCAACGTTAAACTATCCTTCATAAAGGACAAATTAGAAGACTGTAACAAAGAATATTGTACATCAAGTTTCTGGCATTTATTATCCAAGGCAGTAATCTGCAAATCATGTTGAGCCATCTTAGCTACAGAGTCCTGTGAGAAACCATTAATCTGAGTAGTAACAGAAGATAAAGAACGTTCAATCCGGGATAGAACACACCAAATGTCAGATAAAGACACAGTCTGAGCAACCTCAGGAGGGGCGGATACACCTTCACATTGAACGCCCCCAGGAACCACAGGGAGCTGAAGGACTTGAGGCAGAGAAACCGCCGCAATGTCTAACAGACAGCTAGATGAAACTGCTGATGGTACAGGTTCCAAACCCGGGAGGGACACTCCCTCGACGGGTGAAGACGTCAATAGATGAGGATTCAGTAGATTAGCATGTGGGGCAGAGTTAAAACCCCCAGAAGAACCAATGGAGCTATCAAATGAGACCGAAGACTTGGGAACAGCAACAGGTACTTTTCTCTACTTTTATTACCTCTACTTCTCAGTGAGGTACCCCTTGAGCACATTCACTGGCTCTTCTAATAGAGTAGAGGAGTGGCCTAGTGGTGGAGTGGAGGAGTGGCCTAGTGGTTGGGGCAAGGTACTTCAGGCCAGAAGGTCAGGGGTTCAAATCCTACTAGAGGACAGCAACCTTGGGCCGGAAGGACTGGGGTTTCTAGTCCCACAGGTGCTCCTTGTGGTCTTGGGCAAGCCACTTAACCCTCCATAGCCCATGTTCTCTGTGTGCTGTGCTTTCCTGTCTAATCAATGTGTTTATACCTCAAAAATTTCCTGTCATGATTTGACAATTTCCAATTTGTAATCAAAACCGCTGCTGATCGCTGGAAGTAGCGGCATACAAATGTATATAAAATAAATAATAGATCCATATGTACCTCAGTGGAATTGTGCAAGGTCTACAAGGGAGGCCCAGATTACAATATTTTACTACAAAATATCCTCTATACAGGGTATTCCCCTAGAAACCCTGTTCTAGCCAGCTGTTCCACAGCTCCTCTTCTGTATTCAACTCCTACCCTCCATCCCCAGGATGCCTGAGGTTCTAAGCAATAGCATGGCTCGTTCTAGACTTGCAAGATGCTAGGACTCCCTCTGGGCATCTGAGCTTGGGAGTCCCCATATGTGAAGACTCATTCCTGCTTGTTCCTGGAGATAGCACAGTTACTTACCTGTAACAGGTGATCTCTGGGAACAGCAGGAATAAGTCTTCACAACCCACCCACCTCCCCTAGGAGTTGCTTTTTCTCTATCTCTATCTTTCCCTTCCTTGCTCTCTCCCTCTCTTTGTCTCAGCTTTCAAACTTAACTGAGGAGAGCCAGTTGGGAAGGCGGGAAGGTAGCACGCAGGCGTGTTGGGATGCTTCCAAAGGCTTTCTGATTGGACGCTGGGAAGCGTTCCCGCTCAGACTCCGTCGGTACCGACGTACCCATATGTGAAGACTTATTCCTGCTGTTCCTAGAGATCACCTGTTACAGGTAAGTAACTGTGCTTTACTGTGGCTCCTGAAACAGAGCCCAGAGCAAAGGAGTTGGAAATTTTACAATATCCCAAAGCTCCTAAGGAGGCAGCTACTTTGCCTATCCATGAGATCTTACATGATCTCATGTTGAGAATGTGGGAGACACCTGTTACCACCTCTCCTCACTCCCGTAGACTGGATACCATGTACCAAGTGCCTCCGTGTCCTGGTTTCCAGAAAATTCAGCTTCCCCAGCACTCTATCGTAGTGGAATCAGCTATGAGAAGGATCAGAAGTGCAAATAGGCATGCCTCTAATCTTCCAGGATGTGAGTGTCGAACCTTGGATGCCTTTGGACGTCGTACCTTCCAGGCTTCCATGCTTTCTGCTAGGATCATTTCCTATATTTTATATATGGGAATGTTCCTTAAGGAAGTCACAGGTAATTTAGAGGTTCTGAGCCCTCTTCTTCCTGAAGATAAGAGGCAAGACTTTCTCACACTGTTTAAACATGCCCAGGATGTTTCTAAGTTTGTCAACCGTGCAGCTTTTGACTGTTTTGAGTGCATAAGCAGAACCTCTGCCATTGCCATAGGTGCACGTAGAATTGCCTGGCTCCAGGCATCTGATTTGGAGCTCTGTGTACAGGACAAACTGGGCAATATTCCTTGTACAGGTGAGAATCTGTTTGGCAAAGATTGGCAAGAGAAAGCCAATGAGTTGGATGCTGACAACTCCACCTTGGATAGATTGTCCAAGGCCACAGCTGATTCTGCAAGAAAGAAATCTTTCAAGAAACCATTCTTCTCCAAGAAGAGGTTTTATCCCTCTTATTCCCAGCAGGGACGGTCTGCAGGTCAATCTGCCCGAAAGAGTCAGCAACCACTTAAACAAAGGAAAGCAAAGACTGCTAAGCCTCAACCGTCTCAGCAGTCTCAGCCTCCACAAGGCCTTTGACTTTCATCTAGAGAACTTAGCCTTCCTGGCTCTCAATGGACCAGAGCCTTCCACCATTCCAGGAAGGTTGTGTCACTTTGCCCCCAGATGGGGGCAAATAACAGCAGAACATTGGACACTCTCCATTATAAAAGAGGGATAGAAGCTTCACTTTCTGTGCATGCCCCCTCCCACAATGGTAAAACAGTTCAATTCTCAGACCTCTCTCATCAACCTGTTAGATCAAGAGGTCGCTATGTTTCTTGCCCAAGGGGCAATAGAAGAAGTACCCATTCATCAACAGGGTACAGGGTTTTACTCCCCCTATTTCCTTATCCCAAAGAAAAAAGGGGGACACAGACCTATTTTAGACCTTAGAGAATTGAACAAATTCCTGTTCAAGGAGAAATTCAAGATGATTTCTCTGGGAACTCTGCTGCCATACCTTCAGAGTCAGGATTGGCTTTGTTCTCTAGATCTCAAGGATGCGAACACTCATGTTCTCATCCATCCAACTCACAGAAAGTTCCTTCGGTTCCTTTTTCAAGGAAAGCACTACCAGTACAGGGTGCTTCCTTTTGGCCTGGCCTCAGCACCAAGGATGTTTACGAAATGCATGGCTGTGGTAGCTGCATTTCTTCGCACTCTAGGAATATTCGTCTTCCCCTACGTAGACAACTGGCTCATTCGAGCCCCATCAGAGTCAGAGGCCAGGACTGCTCTATCTTGCACAATGCGTATCCTTCAGTATTTGGGTTTGGTCATAAACATCCCAAAATCCAGTCTAACTCCCACTCAGTCTCTAGAGTTCATAGGAGCTTTGCTGGACACCAGAAAAGCAAGGGCCTATCTTCCTCAGACCCGTTGCCTTCGCATGGTGCAATTAGCTTCTCAAGCAGTGCTAAAGCCTCATCTCACTGCTCGAGAAATGTTACAACTACTAGGCCACATGGCATCTACCGTGCATGTGGTTCCTTATGCTCGCCTCCATATGAGAGCAGCCCAGTGGACTTTATCCACTCAATGGACCCAGGCATCAGGGTGCCTGTCAGACATAATAGCAAACACAAATCGCCTTATTTTGTCCCTCCAATGGTGGCAGTCCACTCAAAACCTGTTGCTGGGGTCCCCTTTTCAACAACCTTTACCCCAGGCAACTCTCACAACAGATGCTTCTCCAATGGGTTGGGGAGCTCATCTGCAGGACTTCTCCACCCAAGGCACTTGGACTCCACAGGAGACTCATCTACATATCAATCTCTTAGAGCTCAGAGCAATCTTCCTTGCTCTTCGAGTGTTCCACACCCTACTCAGCTACAAGACAGCCCTCATTCATACGGACAATCAAGTAGCCATGTTCTACGTGAACAAGCAGGGGGGAACAGGCTCTCTGTCGCTTTGCAACGAAGCTTTGCGACTATGGGCCCTCGCCAGAGAGCATCAGATTCATCTCCTGGCAGTGTATCTTCCAGGCATACAAAACTCTTGGGCAGACAGTCTCAGTCGAGTTCTGCTTCCACACGAATGGTTTCTACATGCAGAACAGGTGGCCAAGATTTTTCAAAATTGGGGAACCCCGGACATAGACCTCTTTGCAAGACCGTTGAATGCCAAACTTCCCTGGTTCTGTTCCAGAATTCCAGCTCAGGGCTTTCAGGCCAGGGATGCTTTCCTCCTTCACTGGGGTCAAGACTTCCTTTATGCCTTTCCACCCATTCCCCTAATTCCCAAAACCCTGTTCAAGCTTCAGAGAGACAGAGGCCCATGATTCTCATAGCTCCACATTGGCCACAGCAAGTGTGTTACCCTCTGCTTCTACATCTCTCTCAAGCTCCCTCCCTGGAGTTAGGGTCTGCTCCAGATCTCCTATCTCAGGAGGACGGAATGTTATGGCATCCCAATCCCCAGTCTCTGCGTCTCAGGGCTTGGTTGCTGAAGGCCTAGATCTCCATGATCTTAATCTCCCTCAGCAAGTAAAAGATATTCTTTTTGCTTCCAGGAAACCTTCCACAAGACACTCTTGTGCTTTCAAGTGGAAAAGGTTTACCATATGGTGTTCGCAGAAGGGTCTTAACCCCCTTGCGATACCTCTGGAATCATTGCTGGAGTATCTCCTTCATTTATCCAATGCAGGACTTAAAACTAACTCAGTAAGAGTCCATTTGAGTGCTATTGCAGCTTCTTTCAAGCCTCTAAAAGGACAACCTATTTCCTCTCATCCTCTTATAGCAAGATTTATGAGAGGCCTTCTTCTAACTAAGCCTCCCATTAGGCCACCACCGGTGGCATGGGACTTAAGCCTGGTTCTTGGTCAGCTCATGAAGCCACTCTTCGAACCCTTAGCTACTACCTCCTTGAAATTCCTTTCCTGGAAGGTTATCTTTCTCATTGCAATCACATCAGCACGTCGCATCAGTGAGTTGCAGGCACTAGTGGCTGATCCACCTTTTACAAGGTTCCATCATGACAAGGTAGTCCTTAGGACTCATCCACACTTTATGCCAAAGGTGGTCTCGCCTTTTCATCTAAACCAAGTGGTCTACCTGCCTGTGTTTTTTCCAAGGCCTCATGCATCAAATGCAGAAAGGAATCTTCATACTTTGGACTGTAAAAGAGCTTTAGACTTTTACTTACAAAGAACACAGCAACATAGAAAGTCCTCTCAACTCTTTGTTGCTTTTGATCCTTCTCATTTGGCACTTCCAGTCTCCAAGAGAACACTGTCTTACTGGATTGCTCAGTGTATTTCCTTTGCCTATCAGAGTAAGAATCTTCCTCTGGAGGGCCATGTCACAGCTCACAATGTGAGAGCCATGGCAGCTTCAATGGCTCATCTGCACTCTATGTCTATCAACGACATCTGTCGAGCAGCCACTTGGGCTTCGGTTCATACCTTCACAGCCCATTACTGCTTGGACAAGGACTCCCGCCGGGATGCCTTGTTTGGTCAGGCTGTTCTACAACACCTATTCCATACCTAATCAACTCCTACCCACCATCCCTGGTTGGATGCCAGAGATCCATGGGGGGAAGTGGAGCCCTTTCACAGGGACACACAACTTCTGGGGTCTCTCCCTGGCATCTAAAGTTAGGGAGTCCCCATATGTGAAGACTACATTCCTGCTTGTTCCTGGAGATAGCATAGTTACTCACCTGTAACAGGTGATCTCCGGGAACAGCAGGAATTTAGTCTTCACAACCCACCCACCTCCCCTAGGAGTTGTATCTCTCTATCTATCTCTTTCTCTTTCCCTCTCTCTCTCTTTGTCTCAGCTTTAAACTCAACTGGAGAGAGGCAGTTCGGAAAGGCAGGAAGGCAGCACACAGGCGCTGTGGGATGCTCCCAAAAGCTTTCTACTTGGACGCTGGGGAGCATTCCCATGCAGGCTCCGTCGGTACCGACGATACCCATATGTGAAAACTAAATTCCTGCTGTTCCCGGAGATCACCTGTTACAGGTGAGTAACTATGCTTTATTGTCTGGTACTGAATTGGTTTCTTTCTTTTTAAAATTTCAAAGTGATAAGATTAGGATGAATGGCGAAATCTAAGCTGTATGGTCATTTGAAGGGGGGGGGGTCCCTCAGGGATCCCTGCTTTCTCCCATTTTGTTCAACATTCATTTGAGCTCTATAGGATCAATAGTGAAGAAACTAGGATTATTGTATTTTATCTGTGCAGGTGATATACAAATTATAATATCATTTTTATTTCATTGGAAGACACCTACAAGTTAGTTTCTAATTGCTTCGATAAAATTGCAGATTGGAAGCAAGCTCATCTGCTGAAATTAAATGTTGGGTTTGGGTGAGAAACAAAGCAGTGCTCATAATTAATCTGGAATTAGGAGGAGTTCAGATATCATTGAAATCTTCTCTTCATAGTTTAGGTTTGTGATTGATTCTCAACTTGAACTGGATCAACAAGTGAACAAAGTGATGAAGAACACTTTTAGTTATTTATGGATGATTAAAGATAAGAGATTTTTTTTCTCTCTTGTCGAGGTCTGTTTACAGAGGTGGAATTATCATTAAACAGACTATACCTTTTTTTGGAGCACAATAGATTCTGAGAAGGTGAATTTAATAGAGCAGCACACTCAACTAGGAATGAGACATGCAAAGTATCAAACTGAAATGATGAAATTTAATGTGGATAAGTGCAAAGTTATGCACTTAGGGAAGAACAACCCAAACTATAGTTACATGATGCAAGGTTCCACATTAGAAACCACTACCCAGGAAAAGGATTTAGCTCTCATCGTGGATAATACATTGAAACTCTCTGCTCAGTGTATAGCAGCATTCATGAAAGCAAATGGAATGCTAGGAATCATAAGGAACTCAGCCCCACACTCGCAAGAATCACTCAATCTACCCTCCAACAAGATCAAATGCCTGACTGCCTAAAACTCTCCTCTATAAGTCCCATGCTCAAGCAGCCTGACCTCAACCCCTCAGATCCAGCCTGCTAAGACTATTTTCCAGTCTTCCCTCCATAGCCAAAATCATAGAGCAAGCCGTCCAACAACAACTCCAAAACCACATCGACAGAAACTCCCTCCTCGACCCACAGCAACATGGATTCTGACCCCTCCAAAGAATAGAAATGCTGATGGTCTCCCTGATGAATATTTTAATAAAAGGAATCCAAAACACGAAACAAGGATACATTCTGCTGTTCCTAGATATCTCCGCAGCATTTGATATAGTCAAACACAGCATCCTCCTTCAATGACTACAGTCGATTGGTATTCAAAACACTGTATGACAATGGCTCCAATCCTACCTGACCGACAGAAGACAACAGATAAAACTAGAAACTAACACATCCATCCCCTACTGCCAAACTCAAGGCGTGCCTCAAGGATCCACCCTCTCCTCTCTCCTCTTCAGCATATACCTCCAGCCTCTCTGCACCATCATCAAATCTCAAAACATCACTTCCACATCTTCACCGATGACATCATGCTCTATGGACTATTCAACACAAAGCAACCTACATACACAAACCTCCTACAATATTTTACCGAAGTTTCCCAGTAGCTAACAAATAACCTGGCAATCTGCTACAGGAAGACAGAAGCTCTATTCATCACAAAAGATGACAACTTCACACCCCCACCATTCATCACCTTAAATGACACCCAAATAAAAATACAATCCAAAGTGAAATATCTCAGCATCACCCTGGACCTACAACTCTCCTTCAAAACACAAGTAAGCAAAAGTGCCACAGCAATCTACCAGAAGGCCAGAACATTTCAATGTCTCCACCCTCTCCTCGAACCTCTGGACTTTCGCTCTGCACTACAGGCCATAATTCTCTCACACCTTGACTACTGCAACTCCGTCAACCAAGGTTTCCCACAGTCCACCCTTCTTCCCCTACGCACAGCTTTACATACAACTGCATGCATTCTACAAGGAGCAGCAAAACATGACTACATCATGCCCATCCTTAAGCAGCTTCACTGCTACTCCTAAACAGCTCACCCCACATCACACGTACACACCTTAATCCAAACTTTCCTACCCAACAGAGCCAGAAGACTGTCCACAAAGAATGCACTTTTAATCCCTCCCACAAAAACTAAAAGCAAATAACAAACATGTGCATGCTCCCTCGAGCTATATGTACCTTCTGTCTGGAACACACTCCCAGACACAATCTGATTTACTACAGACCTCCACATCTTCCGCAGACACCTAAAAACCTACCTATTCACAGAACACTTTGTCACTTCCACCTATTTATTTATTTATTGTTTATAAATGGAAACAGGAAATTGGGCTTGTATGACCTTTGGCATATCTTATGTGTTAGTTTAATAATTATTTAATAATTATGAAGGAAGAGATTGTGAATGTAAATATCCTTTTGCAGGTATTTTGAAATTCTCCGGGAACAAGCAGGAAGTCAGTCCTCACATATGGGTGAAGTTGGCACCGATGGAGCTCTCACAGAAGCATCCCCCCAGCTTTCAAAGAACACCTTTGTGAGATGCCACCACGCATGCGTGGTTCCCTTCCTGCCCAAGGGTGCCATCTTGCTCAGTCTCCTTTTTTCCGCAGAGCCCTTCTGATGTTCGGCTGGCTTGTCCCCGGAAAAATTTGATTTTTCTCTCCGAGTTTCAAACTCACCTCTGGTATTGCACCGGTACTCTTCTCACCTACGACCTCGTTGCCTCGGCATCGAGTTTGGTCTCCTTTTGTAGTTTTTCATTCTTTTCTTTTCCTGGCGTCTTCACGCCTTTTTTCTCCTACTGGCAGTCCAAGAGTCTTTGACCTCATAGGGGTACTTTTTTCCCCCCATGGCTACCAGTGGCTTTAAGAAGTGTGACTAGTGCTCTAAAATTATCTCTTGAATGTCACACACAACTGCTGTCTCTGCTGCCTTGGGCCAGATTACGAGGATGCAAGAGGATGTCCTGTAAGGCCCTTAAGAGCCGCCAGCAGCAATATGATAAGTTCTTCCCAGAGTCACTGGTGCTTCTGAAGGCCAGGCACTCCTGTGAGCCCAAGCCTTGTTGTGTGTCCTTAGAAAGGGAGTCTCCCCCGAGGGAACCCAGGAAGAAGAAGAAACCCTCGAAGGCAGCATCCTTGGATGTTTCTGACCAGTCGGGTGCTCCCCGGGCCCGGTACTGCAGTCCGAGACTTTCATCCAAGCCATCGGAGAAGGAGCGGCCTGCGAAGGTCCCCTGGAAGGATAAGATCGTGGACTGTTCCCGATCCCCAAACACTATCCTCATCGAGGATTCCCCTTTGGGGGAGCTGGTGTCAGGCCCGAGTCCCTCAGTGCCCGCGCTGAAGGCTGCAGAGATTTCTGGTCTGGAGTCCAGAATGGCGGCCCTGGTGCGCAGTTTGTCTGCCTTCATGTACCAGCAGCAGGTTCTGTTGTCTGACATGACCAGTTCATCTGCCCCGACTTCCAGCCCTCGATGTCGAAGATGTCCCCGGAGGCCGAGTCTATCCTCTGCCGAGGTTGCGATCTGAGTCCCGCTCAACAGGACTGCGGACATCCCCAGCAAGTTTGTCGTGAACCGGCCACAAGGCTTTGGGGGCCCTGAGGCCCGCGGAGCAGCCCTCCTACTAGTGGGAGACAGAGGACGAGGAGTTCCCCGATACCCATTGCCACCGCGATGTTCCATCTGACTCTCCCGTCTTGGAGCCTTCACGGCGTTCTCTGCCTGAGGATATGGGCTTCCTTGATTTTGTCAAGGACATGTCTAAGGCCCTGACGTTCCTGACCAAGTCGGAGGAGGACCCTCGGGCAGATAAGTTGGAAATCCTCCAGTAAGAATCCTCCAGTAGGAATCGCTCACAGTGCCCATCCCTCTGATACTCCGAATGTGGGAGACACAGGCTTTGGTGCCGGTGGTGATCAAACATCTCGACTCGATGTATCGAGTCAGATAAGTTGGAAATCCTCCAGTAAGAATCCTCCAGTAGGAATCGCTCACGGTGCCCATCCCTCTGATACTCCGAATGTGGGAGACACAGGCTTTGGTGCCGGTGGTGATCAAACATCTCGACTCGATGTATCGAGTCCGCCGGAATCCGGGTTTCCAAATGTCACAGCTGCCGCATAACTCCATGGTGGTGGAGCTGGCCATGGGTCGGCCGAAGAGTCAGAAGATGCACTCCTCAGTGCCTCCCCAGCAGAGAGGCCTGCACCCTGGAAGCCCTCGGCAGAAAGTACTACCAGGGCTCAATGCTCATCGGCCGCATACAGGACTACCAATTGTACATGGGCATGTATCTGAGAGACCTGGCGAAGGAACTCATCAGGTTCTCAGCTGGTCTCTCCGAGGAACCCTTGCAGCGGTTCAAGAACCTGGCCAAAGCTGTCCGTGAATGCTCAAAATTCATGTCTTGGGCGGCCTATGATGGGTTCAAGTCGGCAGCTTGAGTAGCAGCGGCTGGCATCGGTGCCTGCCCCAAGCTTGGCTACAGTCATCTGACCTCGAGCAGTGGGTTCAGGACAAATTGGTTGATGTTCCCTGCCAGGGAGAGAACCTCTTTGGCAAACTCATGACCAACAAGGCTGCCGAGCTGGAGACCGAGTTCATGACGAGGACCAGACTCTCCAAAAAGACAGATGCCCCTCCCCAATGGAATGGCTTGGGTAAAATGTTCTTTTACCTGAGTAAGGGAGCTGCTTACACAAACTATCCCCCTTATCAGGCCTCCCCAGCTCCCTAACAGGGTCAGCAGGTCAAGGGACATCGGCATGGCGCAATTAAGCAGAAGGTTCCAAACCTCCAGGCACCAGCTCTGGCCCAACCAGGGGGGAGTTTTTCCCACCTTCAGCATAGCCTATCTACCCCAAGGAGATCAACAGCCCACAGGGGGATGTCTGGCCCTCTGTGACCAGAGGTGGGTGACCATCACCACTGATTCCTGGGCACTTCGGGTATTCAGGGAGGTTTACCTCTTCCACATGACTCAGACACCTCCCCCTTATTTCCCAGGAGAGCCCTCAGGTCTCTCCTCCACTGGGACCTTCTTCTGAAGGAGTTGGCAGGTCTTCTCGTGGACAAGGCGGTGGAACCAATGCCCCACCACCTCAAGGACAAGTGGTTCTACTCCAGCTACTTCCTTGTGCCAAAAAGGATGGGGGGCCTCAGGCCCATACTCGACCTGCGCAACCTCAACAAATTCCTGGTGAGGGAGAAGTTCAAGATGCTCTCCCTTGCAACATTGCTGCCCTACCTCCAGCAGGGAGACTGGCTATGCTCCTTAGACCTCAAGGATGCTTATACCCACATCCTCATCCACCCCAACCACAGGCAGTACCTGCAGTTCATAGTGGGGGCAGGCATTTTCCGTACAGGGTGCTCCCCTTCAGCCTAGCCTCTGCCCCAAGAGTTTTCACAAAATGCCTGGCAGTCATGGCCGCCTTCCTTCGGCTCCATAAGAACATAAGATATGCCATACTGGGTCAGACCAAGGTCCATCAAGCCCAGTATCCTGTTTCCAACAGTGGCCAATCTAGGTCATACGTAGCTAGCAGTTTCCCCAAAAGACACAGGTTCCACAATGCTTGTACTGGGTCAAGCATTGATATCCTGGGTCCCTTCTTAATAATGGTTTATGGACCTTTCCTCCAGGAACCTGTCCAAACCTTTTTTAAACCCAGCTACACTAACAGCCTTTACTACATCCTCCGGTAACAAATTCCAGAGTTTGATTACACGTTGAGTGAAAAAATATTTTCTTTTATTAGTCTTAAATAGTTTACTCTGTAGCTTCATTGCATGTCCCCTAGTCTTTCTATATTCTGATAACGTAAACAATCAATCTACGTTTACCCGTTCCACTCTGTTCATTAATTTATAGACTTCTATCATATCTCCCTTCAGCCGTCTCTTTTCAAGGTTAAAGAGCCCTAACCTTTTTAGCCTTTCTTCATAGGAGTATCCTTCCATCCCCTTTACCATTTTGGTGGCTCTTCTCTGAACCTTTTCTAGTATCGCTATATCCTTTTTAAGATACGGCGACCAAAATTGCACACAATATTCAAGGTGCGGTCTCACCATGGAACGATATAGAGGCATTATAATACCTTTTGTTTTATTTTCCATTCCTTTCATTATGATACCTAGCATTCTCTTTGTACTCCTGGCCGCCGCTGCACACTGGGCCGAGGGTTTTAACATGTTATCCACAATGACGCCTAAATCTTTTTCCTGGGTGGTGGTTCCTAATATGAAACCTTGCATCTTGTAACCATAGTTTCGGTTGTTCTTCCCTAGGTGCATAACTTTGCACTTGTCCACATTAAATTTCATCTGCCATTCTGATGCCCAGTCTTCCAATTTATCAAGATCCTCTTGCAATTTTCCACAATCCTCATGGGTTTTAGCAACTTTAAATAGTTTTGTGTCATCTGCAAATTTGATAACCTCACTCGTTATTCCACTTTCCAGGTCGTTTATGAATTTGTCAAAAAGCAGCGGATCCAGCACAGATCCCTGGGGTACACCACTATTCACCTTTCTCTATTGGGAAAATTGGCCATTTAGCCCTACCCTCTGCTTTCTATCTTTTAACCAGTTCCTGATCCACAATAGTACACTGCCTCCTATCCCATGACTCTTTAGTTTTGCCAAATGTCTCTGATGAGGGACCTTGACAAAGGCTTTCTGAAAGTCCAGATACACTATATCAACCGACTCACCTTTGTCCACCTGTTTATTCACACCTTCAAAAAAACATAACAGATTAGTAAGACAAGATCTTCCTTGTCTAAAGCCATGTTGGCTTTCTCCCATTAGGCCATGACTATCTACATGCTGAGTAATTTTATTCTTTATGATGGTTTCTACCATTTTTCCCGGTACTGACGTCAGGCTCACCGGTCTGTAGTTTCCCGGATCACCCCTGGAACCCTTTTTAAAATTTGGTATTATATTGGCGATCCTCCAATCTTCAGGTATTAGAGATTGTTTTAATGATAGTTCACAGATTACTAATAGCAGGTCTGCAATCTCATATTTCAGTTCCTTTAACACCCTTGGATGTATACCATCCGGCCCATGTGATTTTCTACTCTTCAGTTTATCTAATAGTTGTAATACATCTTCCCGATGCATCGCTATTTCCTTCAATTCTTCTGCACCTTCAAATACCACTTCAGTCATGGGTAACATCCCTACATCTTCCTCATTAAAGACCGAAGCAAAGAATTCATTCAGTCTCTCTGCTATCGCCTTGTTGCCTCTTAGTGCCCCTTTAACCCCTCTATCATCTAATGGACCAACTGACTCTCTCACAGTTTTTTTTGCTACGAATGTACTTGAAAAAGTCTTTATTTCGCGTTTTTGCTTCCGCAGCAAGCTTCTTCTCAAATTCTCCCTTTGCCTGCCTTATCAATTCCATGCATTTGACTTGCCAGTGCTTGTGCTGTTTCCAGGTTTTGTCGTTTGGCTCTTTTTTCCATTTCCTGAAAGATGCTTTTTTGGCAACAACAGCCTCTCTGACCTCACCTTTAAACCATGCTGGCAGTTTTTTGGACTTCCTTCCACTTTTCTTAAAGCGTGGAATAAAGCTGGCTTGTGCTTCCAAGATAGTATTTTTCAACAATACCCAAGCTTGATGTAAGTCTTTAACCTTTGCAACTGCTCCTTTTAGCTTTTTCTTAACTATTTTCCTCATTTTATCATAGTCTACCTTTCGAAAGGTAGTACTGAGGATTTCCTTACTATCCCTCCTCCATTAATTAAATCAAAGGCGATCATGCTACGATCACTATTGCCAAGTGGCCCCAACACCCTTATCTCTTGCACTAGATCTGGTGTTCCACTAAGGACTAGGTCTAATATGGCTTCCCCTCTGGTCAGTTCATGAACAAGCTGCTCCAAGAAGCAGTCATTTATTTAATCTAGGAACTTAATCTCCCTAGCATGTCCTGACGTGACACTGACCCAGTCGATACCGGCGTAATTGAAATCACCCATTATTATTACTGCACTGTAACTTTTGTTAGCTTCCTTGATTTCTTTGAGCATTTCATCAGCTATTTGTTCATTCTGGCCAGGCGGTCGATAGTACACCCCCACTGCCATCGCCTTCCCCTTTTTACATGGAATTTCAGTCCATAGAGATTCTACAGCAAATTTTGTTTTCTGCAAAACTTTAATCCTTTCTGACTCAATGCCCTCTCTAACATAGTGAAGGATACTCTGCGCCCCCCTCACCAGCAACACTGCAGGGCTCTTGGAGTAATGGAAAACCACAATCAAAGCAATGAGAAGGAAATCTAAGAGACCGCAATAAAATACCACACACTTCTATATATATATAGATACACCAAAGCTTTGTGGAGAGAAACAAATAGAAACAAGTTCTCTTTGTTTACTCTAACTATTAGCTATGGTTTACTTTATTTATAAGGCTCTTTTGGATGGTACAGCATAATTTCACTTTATTGTTCTACGTCAGGTATTACGTATTCATAACATCATAGGTCAATTTCTAATCAACATAGGTCAGTATGAGGAGACATACATGTATTCCAAGACATAACTATAGATATTAAGTTTAAGAACATAAGAACATAAGATATGCCATACTGGGTCAGACCAAGGTCCATCAAGCCCAGTATTCTGTTTCCAACAGTGGCCAATCTAGGTCATACGTTACGTACCTAGCAGTTTCCCCAAGGGACACAGGTTCCACAATGCTTGTATCGGTTCAAGCATTGATATCCTGGGTCCCTTCTTAATAATGGTTTATGGACCTTTCCTCCAGGAACTTGTCCAAACCTTTTTTAAACCCAGCTACACTAACAGCCTTTACTACATCCTCCGGTAACAAATTCCAGAGTTTGATTACACGTTGAGTGAAAAAATATTTTCTTTTATTAGTCTTAAATAGTTTACCCTGTAGCTTCATTGCATGTCCCCTAGTCTTTCTATATTCTGATAAGGTAAACAATCGATCTACGTTTACCCGTTCCACTCCGTTCATTAATTTATAGACTTCTATCATATCTCCCCTCAGCCGACTCTTTTCCAGGTTAAAGAGCCCCAACCTTTTTAGCCTTTCTTCATAGGAGTAGCCTTCCATCCCCTTTACCATTTTGGTGGCTCTTCTCTGAACCTTTTCTAAAATTGCTATATCCTTTTTAAGATACGGCGACCAGAATTGCACACAATATTCAAGGTGCGGTCTCACCATGGAACGATATAGAGGCATTATAATATCTTTTGTTTTATTTTCCATTCCTTTCCTTATCATACCTAGCATTCTATTTGCTCTCTTGGCCGCCGCTGCACACTGGGCCGAGGGTTTTAACATGGTATCCACAAGGACGCCTAAATCTTTTTCTTGGGTGGTGGTTCCTAATGTGGAACCTTGCATCGTGTAACCATAGTTTGGGTTGTTCTTCCCTAGGTGCATAACCTTGCACTTCTCCACATTAAATTTCATCTGCCATTTTGATGCCCAGTCTTCCAATATATCAAGATCCTCTTGCAATTTTCCACAATCCTCCTGGGTTTTAACAACTTTAAATAGTTTTGTGTCATCAGCAAATTTGATAACCTCACTCGTTATTCTACTTTCCAGGTCATTTATGAATATGTCAAAAAGCAGCGGACCCAGCACAGATCCCTGGGGTACACCACTATTCACCTTTCTCCATTGGGAAAATTGGCCATTTAGCCCTACCCTCTGCTTTCTATCTTTTAACCAGTTCCTGATCCACAGTAGTACACTGCCTCCTATCCCATGACTCTTTAGTTTTGCCAAAAGTCTCTCATGAGGGACCTTGTCAAAGGCTTTCTGAAAGTCCAGATACACAATATCAACCGACTCACCTTTGTCCACCTGTTTATTCACTCCTTCAAAAAAACATAACAGATTAGTAAGACAAGATCTTCCTTGTCTAAAGCCATGTTGGCTGTCTCCCATTAGGTCATGACTATCTATATGCTGAGTAATTTTATTCTTTATGATGGTTTCTACCATTTTTCCCGGTACTGCTGACTGCTTGATATCTGGTAACCCTGAGACTGAAAGGCTGGAGGACAAGCTGCCCTTTTTCTTATTTCACATAGCTTACAGGACTTGTACCTCTTCACCTACTTAGTAAGCAAATATATGAAGTTTATTTCTAAGCAAAGTTCTGAACAATTGTAACTCTTTCTCAGGTTTTATTAGACAGTCTGGTTGTGTACAACGCACTGTACAGACAAGCTTACTTTCACATAGAGCGCAACCCCTCCACCAATTTGATCAGCTCTATCATTATGCTATAGTTTGTACCCAGGTATCACAGTGTCCCACTGGTTGTCCTCCTTCCACCATGTCTCTGATATTCCAATCATATCTAACCTCTCATTTAGTGCTATATATTCTAACTCTCCCATCTTATTTTTTAGACTTCCAGCATTTGCATACAAGCATTTTTGAGACTTTATTTTATTCATATTAATTTGGCTATTGGTAGACATGGGTAATTTGGGATCTTTAAGCTCTGTCTGATCCATACTCAAAGGCATTTGGGCTACTTTACTCTTTTTTGGAACCTTTCTGCTTTTGGTAGTATCCTTCAAGGATACATTCTTCTGAACCATCCGCTCTTGGGCGACTGTCGGATTTCCCCTATTGTCTAGTTTAAAAGCTGCTCTATCTCCTTTTTAAAGGTTAATGCCAGCAGCCTGGTTCCATCCCGGTTAAGGTGAAGCCCATCCCTTCGGAAGAGCCCCTCCTTTCCCCAGAATGTTCCCCAGTTCCTAACAAATCCAAAACCCTCATCTCTGCACCATTGTCTCATCCACGCATTGAGACTCCGGAGCTCTGCCTGCCTTTTGGGTCCTGCACATGGAACGGGAAGCATTTCAGAGAACGCTACCCTGGAAGTTCTGGATTTCAACTTCCTACCTAAAAGCCTAAATTTAGCCTCCAGAACCTCCCTACCATATTTTCCTATGTCATTGGTACCAACATGTACCAAGACAGCAGACTCCTCCCCAGCACTATCTAAGACCTTATCTAGGTGGCGCGTGAGGTCTGCTACCTTCGCACCAGGCAGGCATGTTACCAGGCGATCCGCACGTCCACCAGCCACCCAGCTATCTACATGCCTAATGATCGAATCACCAACTATAACAGCTGCCCTAACCCTTCCCTCATGGGCACATGGTCCTGGAGAAACTTCCTCTGTTCAAGAGGGTTTTACATCACCTGGAGGACAGGTCCTAGTTACAGGATCACTTCCTGCCACACCAGGTTGATGCTCTCCTGTCACGTGACCTCTCTCCTCCATGGCAAGAAGGATGCTGCCAGACTGGAGGTGGGACTTCAGGACTATATTCCTGTAGGTCTCGTCTATGTACCTCTCTGTCTTTCTTATGTTTTCCAAGTCTGCCACTCTAGCCTCTAGAGAATGGACTCGTTCCCTGAGAGCAAAGAGCTCCTTGCACCTAGTGCACACGTAAGACCTCTCACCAGCTGGGAGAAAATCATACATGTGACACTCAAGACCCTCCAGTGGCTCTTCGTCTTTCCCTACCTTGACGACTGGCTCATAAAGGGAGGCAGGGCCTCAGAGGTGCAGCTGGCCACCACACGCACCTCCACGGTCCATGTCACTCCCAATGCTCACCTCCACATGAGGATGGCGCAGTAGTGTCTCCAGGACCAGTGGTCTCAGCCATGGGCCGCCTTCGAGATGGAGTTTCTGTGACCCACCAACTGGCGGATTCTCTGATCTTGTGACAGTCTTCCCAGCATCTCGAGGCAGACATGCCTTTTCAGGCCCAAAGCCCCTCAAGAGTTCTCATTATGGATGCCTCCCTGCTTGTCTGGGGAGCCCATTGCGGAGCTCTCTGCACTCAGGGCGACCAGCAGACTACCTCCTGGAGTTCCAAGCCATACACCTAGCCCCCAGGGTTTTCTGTCACCACCTGCATCAGCAACCGGTTCTGGCCCAGACAGACAACCAGGTGGTGATGTTCTCCGTGAACAAACAGGGGTCACAGGGTCTCGTGCTCTTTCTCAGGAGGCACTGGTTCTCTGCTCGTACGCAATCCAACAGGGTATACTCCTACAGGCAGTGTACCTGCCGGGCCAGGACACCTGCTGGCCGACAGGCTCAGTAGGGTTCTCCAGTCACACCAGTGGCAGCTGGTCCCCAGGTTAGCCTGTTGGCTTTTCCAGCTCTGGGAGGAACCCATGATGGACCTGTTCACCAGCCCGGACAACTTTCAATTTCCCTGCTTGTGCTCCCTGAAGACCCACCCCTCCAGGATGGGAGCGGACGCGTTCCTGGTCTCCTGGATGGAAGGCCTCATGAATGCCTTCCCTCCTACGCTGCTGATCACCAAGACCTTGTTCAGGACCCTCCACGACAAGGCCCCACTCATCCTGATAGCTCCTCGGTGGCCCAGGCAACCGTGGTTCCCACTGCTTCTACAGTTGATGGTGGAGACCCCATCCCTTTGGGGACCACCCTGGGACTCCTATCTCAGGAGGGCGGCTCTCTCCTGCACCCTAACCTGGGGTCTCTATCACTAACAGCGTGGCTGCTGAGAGGGTGACTATGGCCCTTTCAACCTTCCGGTTGAGGTGGAAGACATTCTGCTGGCCTTTCGCAAGGCCTCTACTAGGAAGGCTTATGCCCTCAAATGGTGCAGGTTCTCTGTTTGGTGCGCCGAACATGGGGCTTACCCTTTTTCCTGCCCAGTGTCTCTGGTGTTACAGTACCTTCTCCACCTCTCTCAGGCCGGGCTCAAGTCTAACTCCACTCGAGTGCACCTTAGTGCCTTAGTGCGCACTACCATCCGGTGGATGGCAATCCCCTCTTGGCCCATCTGTTGGTGACCTGTTTCCTTCGAGGCCTGCTCTTATTGAAGCCCCCAGTTTGCCCTCCAGCAACCGAATGGGACCTTAATGTGGTGTTTGGGCAGCTCACTTGCCCGCTTTCTGGCTACCTGCCACCTTCGCTACCTCTCTTGAAAGATGGCTTTCCTGGTCACGCTTACCTCCTTCAAAGTTAGAGAGCTTCAGGTCTTTGTGGTGGAGGCACCCTATACCAGGTTCTACAAGAACAGAGTGGTGCTTCACACGCACCCCAAATTCCTGCTGAAGGTAGTGTCACCCTTCCACCTCAACCAGGAAGTGGTGCTCCCTACCTTCTTTCCAAGAACTAGTCCAGTCAGGCAGAGACGGTCCTTCAAACCTTGGACTGTAAGAGGGCTTTGTCTTCTATATCCAATGCACTCAGAGCCACCGCAAAGCTTCTCAGCTTTTTATCTCCTACGACCCCAGTAGGCTGGGGGAGGCGATGATCTAGCGTACACTGTCCACATGGATGGCGGACTGTTTCACCTTCGCTTATGAGCAGGTGGGGCTCCCACTGGAAGGCCACGTCACGGTGCACAGTGTCAGGGCCATAGCGGCCTCGGTGGCAAACTTGCGCTCTGTCCCGATGATGGACATCTGCTGGGCCGCCACTTGGTCTTCAGTCCATACCTTCGCAGCCCATTACTGCCTGGAAAGGGAGTACCAATGGGACAGTGCCTTCGGCCAGGCTGTGCTCCATAAGCTTTATGGGGTTTAGGCAACTCTTACATTCCGACCCGTCTGTGTTCAGGCTATCGGAATGCTGGTTTCATCGGAAACAGGGGTCTTACTGTGGTCTGTGGGCACAGAATTGCTGCTGCTTGCAGCTCCCCAAGGGAGCCCTCTTTTTGCTATGGGCTTCGGTAGCCTGTAGCTGGGGTGTCCCATATGTGAGGACTGACTTCCTACTTGCTCCCGGAAAAAGCATAGTTGCTCACCTGTAACAGATGTTCTCCGGGAACAGCAGGAATCAGTCCTCACAACCCTCCCTCTTCCCCTTGGAGTTGCTCCTTTGCCATCTTTTATTTTTGCCGTTTTTTAGCTATGTCATCTGACTGAGCAAGATGGCACCCTTAGGCGGGAAGGGGACCATGCATGCTTGGTGGCATCTCCCAAAGGCTTTCTTTGAAAGCTGGGAGGATGCTTCTGTGAGGGTTCCTTCAGTGCCAGTGTCACCCATATCTGAGGACTGATTCCTGCTATCCCCGGAGAACACCTGTTACAGGTGAGTAACTACGTTTTTAGGGGCCCTTTTACTAAAGGACCTTATAGTGTTGCTCCTAAAGCACCTATAGCTCTCAAATCCATAGCGTGTTAGGTGCAATGCCACATGTTAACTGTTAGGAGTATAGAAAACATGTTACCAGCAGTTAAGATACTTCACCCTGCCCTAGCAGTGGCCAAAATTAATACAGGTGCACTAACACACCTATGGAGGTGGTGTTAAGTGCACCTGCACAAATTGCTCACCTTATAATTGGCGCAGGATGCACTGACTGCATGGCACTCACTCCGCCTACTCTCTACTAAAGCATCCACTTGCAGCTTCAAAGCACATTGACAGCGCAGAAATCAGACTATGCTGTTTTGACCCTGCACTAATAGTTAGCGTGGATCACAGTGCAGAGTTAGGAAATGCTATAACCTGAGCTAACTGCTTACTATCCTTTATTAAAAAGGCCTTTATTAGTGATAATGGGGCCTTTTCGGTGAAGGGAGAAGCAGTTGTTAAAATGATAACTTTAGGGAGTCTTTTTACTAAAGAACGTTAGAGATATGCATTGCCAGCTAGTGCAGGGCCATGACTGTGCGGGATGATTCCCGTGCTGTCTAATTTTAGGGTAGTAAGTAGGAGGGGTAAGGTCTGAGAGTGGGTGTGGTGTGCTCTGTGCATTTAGTGTGGGGTTCTCACCGCATGCTAACTGCATTAGCATGAGACCACCTCAGTAAGTGGCTTAAAGTGCACCCGTGCTAATGTGCCGTGCGCTAAGGGACAGGGCTCCATGTTAACTGCTGGGGGAATGGTTTCCATGCCTCCAACAGTTAATGCAGTGCTGTTGCACCAAATGTGCCATAGTTTCAGCGCTGTTGGCACATTTAGTGTAATACCCTAGTGCCTTTTAATAAAAGAGCCCCTTAAAACTATAAAAGTCAACAAGCAAGAAGTAGAATTTTTAAAAGGCTTTGGCTTTCTTCTACAACAGCAGACTTATGAGCAGTTTTCTGATCTTGTCACTAGATCTTCGGGTTTACATTTTGGTTCTCTCCCCTCTATATGGGAGTATAGCAAACAACTTTTCTAGAAAAAGTATAAGAAATAATGCTTAGTAAATATAGAAGAGAAATCGTGTTTTAATGGCAGTGGAGGAATAAATAAATAAAGCCAAGAAACATTTAGTTTGATATTCTGAGCTGAACAGTAGTGATGTTGTTGATTCTTCTCATCATCTACCACCCCCTTTCTCCTTCCTATCCTATTCTGAAAGAAACAATAATATAATTTAAGGGGCAAATGAAACATGCTAAATAATCCAGTATTACTTATGCACCAGTGCCACAGACTGCCGTAAGATTAGTTTAACAGATGCATTCATGGATCTGTGGGTTTTAATGTTAGTAATGTCCTTTATCCTTTGGCAGGGGTCATGTCAACCTAACGATGCTTGGTGCAATGCAGGTGTCAAAATATGGTGATCTCGCCAACTGGATGATTCCTGTAAGTAGAGTAGTTTAAACTTTAGTAAATGCCACTAAGAATAAAGAGAAATGTTATCAGCACCAGTGTTTAAATGGGTACTAAAAAATATCTCCCACTAAGAATATACAATTTTTCCATGAAAGAGTATACCCTTTCATAGTATTACATTAGATGAATAATACCTTACAATATATTTCCTAAATGAGTTAAAATTGCATTGCATACTGTTTATATTATTTATCATTATTCTGGCATTCTAATGCTTGGGAAGGTAGAGGAGATATGCCCATAAAAACATAATGACCACCTGAATATTGCATATGTTATGATTATTTTTGACCCAGTAGTTCTCTTCTGCTCCTTTTCTCACCAGTCCATTTAGGTCCAGGTGCTAGGATCCTTTAGTCATACTACCAGTGGACGTTTTCCCCAGTTTTGTTATTCCCACTCCCCAAATATATGCAGTTGGGTCACTGTAGTGACCGTCCTGGGCCAGGGCTATATAACCTGGCTCCCCTTGGAACCTTACAAACATGGGCCTTGATTCTTAACCATGCAGTAAAAATGACAAAGGTTGGTGACACCTTATAGACTTAAATGTTATCTTCAGGAACAAGCAGGAATGAGTCTTCACATATGGGTACGTCGGTACCGACGGAGTCTGCGCGGGAACGCTTTCCAGCATCCAATCTAAGAGCTTTTGGAAGCATCCCACCACGCCTGCGTGCTGCCTTCCCGCCTTTCCCAACTGCCTCTCCTCAGTTTTCGTTTTTCCGCGGAGTCGGCAGGACGTCCTCCTGTCACCGCAGAAAATTCTTGTTTTAGTTCTTTAGTTTTCTTGTGGTCGCGGCTGTCTTCCCGACGCCACCGGTACCGCCGGTGTTTTCTTTTCTTTTTCTGTAAAAATTTCCTTTTCCACGGGATATTTTTTCTTCATAGTGTCCCACGGGTTCTTAGGCCTTAAAGGCCTCTTCTTTTTCCTTCATGGAACCGACGGCCATTTTCTCTAAGAAATGTTCAGACTGTGGCGGTACAACTTTAATTTTAGACCCTCGAAGTTGGTGTCTAACCTGCTTGAGTCCTGACAACAGTTTGGTGAGAAGAGGTCTTCAACATCGAGGTTCCCTCGATACACGGTTGCCCTCCAACTTCGGGGCACCGTCCCCTTCTTCTTCTTCACAGGATCAGGTAACCCACAAACAGTCTGTCTGTTAAGACTAGCCAGCCCTCGAGTGGTAGGTCTCATGCACAGCATGTAGACGGCTACGGCCTTGCCCTCGAGGGACCACTGGCTTCAAAACCCCGGGGGGAGTCTTTGGTCTCCAAAGCATATAAGGGGTTTCAAGTTGTTCCTGGGGCTCACCCCTCACAGAACATACCTCAGCCGTGTCCGGTGGTGGCATTCGCTTCGAGCGGTACCGATACCCGGCATCGGCACTGGTGTTGGATGAAACACTCTTCACCAGGGATCGTCATCTGGCGTCCTCGGTACCTTCGGGACCGGTGGATACACTCCAGACTGACTTTCCATTATCGGTACCAGCACCGATACTACCACCGATGTCGGTACCCTCCAGACGTGCATCGATAGCCTCGCTTCCTTCGATGCCGAGTCTGGAATCGATCTCCAGTCTGGAGGACTGGGTACCAACTCGCCTTGGTACCGGCTCTCGGCGGTACCAAAGGCTCGGTTCCGATGATTCGGATCCGCAACTCTCGGTTCCTCCGAGGCCGATTGAGTTGCCACTGGTTGACCCTCCTTCACCGGTATCAGACACGGTACCGAGATCGGTACCAATGCCCTCATTACCTTTACGGTCGGTGCCTTCCAGACTTCGCTTATCCGGCTCTCTGCCCTCGATGCCGAGTTTGGAATCGATCTCTAGTCTGGAAGACTGGGTACCAATACGCTTTGGTACCGACACCGATCGATACCGGTGGCTTGGTACCGAAGTTAGCAGCCGGAGTTTTTTCAGTTACCTCGGTACCGATTGAACTGTCTCCGACATTGGTACTGGTATTGCCATCGGTACCGGTATCCACAGTAGCATCGTGGCCAACTCCTGCCATGCTTTTTTCAACAGGATCGCTCCCTTCTATACCAAGCTTGGAGTCGATACCTGGCATGGACAATGTGGTAATGAAGGTCACTGCTCCTGACAACCAGTACCGGCGACCATCCCTTCCACACTACACTGTGCAGGATCTTCTATTCCTATATATTTGGATGCCTCTGTCAGTGCTCAGGCTAGTTCTTCAGATCTAACCTGTCCAAGGAAGATTCCTGTTGGGGATCCCTCTTTTCAGAGTTTCCTCCTGGATATAGCAAGATCTCTTGCCATTCCCATCCCAGGACATGATCCGGCACAAGGCTCTCTTTCTACCATAGCAAAGGAGAACATAATGCTTCCTTTGCATCATTCCTTGCAGGATCTCCTTCTAGGAATGTGGGAAACACCTTTAAGGGTACCCCCACCTCCCAGGGCAAATGATCTCTTATATCAAGTGCCCCCCTCTTCAGGGTTTCAAAAGACTCAACTTCCTCATCATTCCATAGTAGTGGAATCAGCAATGAGGCGGGTAAAGAGTAAGAAAAAGCACTCTTCTTATCCGCCAGGTCGTGAGTCTTAGACACTAGATGCCTTTGGACGTCAAACCTTCCAGACATCTATGCTTTCTGCAAGAATTCTCTCATAGATTTTTTATATGAGTCTATCTCTTGAGGAGGTCTCAAAGCAATTACATCTTTTGACTCCTTTCCTTCCAGATTCCAAGAGTGCAAACTATTCCTCACTGCTTAAGCATATCCAGAATATCTCTTGGTTTCTTTCTCGTGCTTCCCTAGACTCTTTTGAGTCTGTTAGCAGAACTTCTGCTATAGCTATAGGGGCACGACGTAGAGCCTGGCTCCAAGCTTCAGACTTATTTATTTTTATTTATTTATTTATTTAACTGTATTTATATCCCGCTTTTCACCGGGTCAACGCGGTGTAACACATAACAGGTGGGAATCAATGGTTGTAGGGAGGGGCCAGCACCAGAGGACAACATTGATGATTTGGGATAGACATAGACATGATTTGGGATAGACATAGACATGTTCATTCCTGCAGTCTCCAGTTAAGAGTTCTTGAAGAGGGGGGCAGGGTTTCTGTTCAGAGATGTTCACGGAATAGGACTGTCTTCAGCTGTTTTTTGAATGATGTGAGGTCAGCGTTGTTCCTGATGTGGTTCGGCAGAGAGTTCCAGAGGGCTGGAGCATAAAGTTCGAATGCTCTGTTGCAGGTCCGTTGTGTGGACTTGGTTCTTTTGTGGGGGACGGTGATGGAGTTGTTGGAGGCTTGTCTGGTTGTTCTGATGTGGGTCGGGCGGTGCAGTAGGGTGTGGAGCGGGGTGTTCTGAGTTTGGTGAATGGTTTTGTGTGTGAGTAGGATAGCTTTATACTTGATTCTTGCTTCGATGGGAAGAATGTGTAGGTCCCTTAGTATTGGGGTGATGTGGTCCCGTTTTTTTCGCATTGCGGGTAATTCTTGCCGTAGTGTTTAAGGCAGTTCGGAGGGGGTTGGTGTGTGTGGCGGGTAGTCCATGATAGATTATGTTGCAGAAGTCCAGATGAGGGAGTGTCACAGCCTGCATTACTGTCCTGAAGTCCTGAGGCTCGAGAAGGGGTCGGAGACGTTGTATAGTTTTAGCTTTGTGGAATATAGTTCCTGCGGTCTTGTTGATTTGATGTTTAAGGGTTAGAGCTTGGTCAATGATAATGCCAAGATATCTTATTTGAGGTTGTATTTGAATTTGCGTGGCTCCCATGGTGAGGTAGGTAGGCGGTTTGAAGTCTGGGTCTTTTGTCACTATAAGAGCTTCGGTTTTCTTTATGTTGATGGATAGGTTGTTCTCTTGAAGCCAGTTAGATACGTCAGTGAAGCAGGCTGATAGCTGGGCATTTGCTGGGTTTGTGGTTGTAATTGGCGCATAGAGCATTATGTCATCAGCATATATGTGGAAGTTGATGTTGTGGGTGCGTATGATTGAACAGAGCGGACGGAGGAAGATATTGAAGAGCATGGCTGACAGTGTGGATCCTTGAGGTACTCCTTGATGTTGCTGGTAGGGGGGCGAGGTTGAGGAGTTGGTGCGGATCAATTGGCGTCGGTTGGTTAGGTAGGACCTGAACCATTGGAGTACAGTATCTTTGATTCCAATTGTTTGGAGACTGTGTATGAGGATGTCGTGGGAGATGGTGTCAAAGGCCGCTGATATATCTAGGAAGATCAGGATGTACCCGGAGTGTCTCTCTTGAGTTCCTATGATGAGAGTGTTCATCAGTGTGGTCATGAGGGTCTCGACTCCATGTAGTGGTCAGAACCCGTGTTGCTGCGCGTCTAGTATGTTGTTGATGTCCAGGTGTTCTTGAAGCTGACGTTGGACTATCTTCTCTAATATCTTTGCGGTGATGGGGAGGCTTGCTACTGGTCTGTAGGATGTGGGGTCTAGGGGGTCTAGGTTTTGCTTTTTCAGGGTTGGTCGAATGATTGGACTTGGACAAATGGGCACAACAAAGACTGGGACATACTCCTTGCACTGGAGAAAATCTTTTCAACAAGGAGTCTTTACGTCAGGTTACTCAGTTGTCCACTGATTTACCTGTTCCTAAGGGTTGTTCTACAACTTCTTCTGTCCCAGTAGGTAGGAAATGTCCTACCAAACTTTCTTCCCACAGGAGAAGAAGGTTTTATTCATCACTTGCCCATCATACCGATGTTCCCAAACAGGGGAAGCATCGTCCTGGTCTGAAGAATCCAACCTCTCACCAGGCTCAGCAAACCCAGCAACCGCAGGGTTTCTGATCAATCATCATCAGATGCTTGTAACTCTTTGGGTTAGAATCTACAGTTACTTCTTCTCAATGGAAGCAATCCACTGCTGTCATTCTAAATCCTAAACATGGATCTCTTCCCAAAGACATCCATTCTTCCTGTGTTCTATGAGCTGTCAGGATGTTCATGCTTCTACATCACAGGGTTCTCCTCTTCTTCCTGCTAGGGAAAGAGGTCTAACCACTATCAAACGATAGTTTCCTGTGCCAGCATGTCTTTTTCCTTTCTATAGACTTACTATTTTGTAAGTCTTCTTCAGCTCCATTCTTTTTACCCTCTTACCAGGTTTTTCCTCTGTAAGAGCAGTATTCCTTCACTGGAGGGCTTTTCTTCAGCCTCTCTAGTTTTGCTGCTTTTCCAGTGCGGAGTTCTCTTCTCTGAGTTGACTCCTCTTCTTCACTCTTGCCTTGCAGCAGTTCTTCAGACATGGCCAGAGTTTCTACTCTTGTTCTGTCTGTTCTTCTGTTTTTGTACAGTACCATTCTTCTGCTGTCTGGCAAGCAGCTGCCAATGCAGGAGCCTTTATGTTTGGACCACTGGTTCTTGTCCTTCAGCAACCAGATCTGTCCTCCACTAACATTCTGTCTAGTCTTAGTAGTGGCTCCAAGTCAGTGCTGTCATCTGTCTTGGAATTATTTTCACTACAACCTTGTTGGATTGTCTTCTCTTTCTGCCATCTCCATTTCCTAGGGTTTGGCAGCATAGTTGACATAGGTCCTGGCTCTCCTGCAGTCAATTCTATCTCCTCTTTCTCCTGCATCATGCTCTCTACAATTCTACAAAGAAGCTCTCCACTCTGGGCCCTTGCTAGAGAGCATGGGGGGCTTTTTCTCTAACAGCTATACTAGATGGTTGAAAAAGACTTTTTCAGTCATGTCTCCCATGACTAGAAAAGTTCTCCTTTTAATATAAAGGACATAGGCCTCCTCTTACGTGAAAACTTAAGGAGTTGCTAATTCCCTGCTTGGTCCATAGTATTTCCAATTGGGAATATGTTTTCTCCTTCCAGCTCGTCCTCATGGTAAGAACGCATGATACCTTTTTGCCCTTAAGCAGGTCAGCATGGTATCTCCTTTTTTATGCATCTTCTATTCACTTACCATGCTAGAGTTCTAGAATACTCGGGACTTGCTGGCTGCAGACTGATATCATCCTCTGCTTTTCACGTAACCATCCTGGTTATTCCACCACCTAGCATCCCTGTAGCTCATAACCAGTGGAAATTGATTCTCTATATATCTTCTCAAGTAGGTTCCACCTTCTTGTTATTAGATGAATCTTTCCTTTCCATTTTTTCCTATATGAATACCATTTGTGTAGGCATATCTCTGTCTACTTCATTGCAGACTCCCATATAGAGGCCTATATATATATATTCATACCTATAGCATACATCTTACAGATGTCTATGCCTATCATTTCTGTGTATTTTATGCCCTTCATATCTCACTATAGATATATTCTCCTATATCTATATGATATATATATATTTCTATCTATATCTATATATATATATGTATCTCTCGAGATTTGTTACTATGGGTAGATATGTTTTTGTATTTATCTACCTGACTGTTCAGGCTCATATAGCTATATGATTCTGACAGATGGGCTTTACCCATTCTTATGCTATCCAGCATGTTTTTGGGGTTCCACAACCACTTCAGTGGTGGTTAACAACTCCACCATAACCTTACGGTTAGATACCTCTGAAGCTCTCCATGTCCACTATCTCTCCTAGCTGACTCCAGTTAGGAGAGACATTGCGGATCTTCAGCTAATCACAGGCTCTAACGCCTCCAGCGTTTGTCCTTTCTTTTGGGATACAAGGGGTTCCCATCCCCTTTCCCCCACAAGGACTGTGCCTGTTTTGTCCAAATCAGTTAGCCTTTCTCTTTTGTCTCTAAGAGTGAGCCACTCTGCTGCCAAAAGAGTTCGGTTTTTGTCATAAAGCCTTACGCTAAAGGCCCACCGTTTTTGTACTACCCCAGTTTTTCCTACTGGGGTTACCTGTTACCTTTCAGGATTCTGACCTCCATTTTTTTTCCTACAGGTTTATTACCTCCACTTACAGTGAGGTCCTCTTGAGGTTCCTCTACTGGGTTTCCCAGTAGATTCCATGAACCTCTATACTTCTGAAATCCTGTCAGGGGAGGTCCATATTGCAATATCATTCATGACAATTATCATCCACACAAGGACTCCTTGCCTGCAGTCCTATGCTGGGTTAGCTGTTCCACAGCATCTTCTTTCTTCAACTCCTACCCTCCATCCTCTGGATGCCTGGTGTTGTGGGGTATAGCATGTTCTAACCTATCACATGCTGGGACTCCAGGCATCTCAGCTTGGGAGTCCCCATATGTGAAGACTCATTCCTGCTTGTTCCTGGAGATAGCACAGTTACTTACCTGTAACAGGTGATCTCTGGGAACAGCAGGAATAAGTCTTCACAACCCACCCACCTCCCCAGGAGTTGTATCTCTATCTATCTTTCCTTTCCTCTCTCTCTCTCTTTGTCTCAGCTTTAAAACGTAACTGAGGAGAGGCATTTGGGAAAGGCGGGAAGGCAGCACGCAGGCGTGGTGGGATGCTTCCAAAAGCTCTTTGATTGGACGCTGGGAAGCGTTCCCGCACAGACTCCGTCGGTACCGACGTACCCATATGTGAAGACTTATTCCTGCTGTTCCCAGAGATCACCTGTTACAGGTAAGTAACTGTGCTTTACTGTAGGCAAGTTATAAATGCTGATAATAATCAGGGGCGGCCCAAGGGGGATGCGGGGCCATGTGCGGAGACTCGGTGCGGGCCTCATTTCCATAAGGGGCCTCATTTGCATAAATATTTGCATAATGTTACCGTACACTAACTTTTAGTAAACATGCCTCTTAATGATTGTATGGATAAAGAAAGACTAAAAGATTTCTACATTACTATAATCCAGTGCCAACCGCCAGGCACATTAGGAACTACTACAAACACTGCCCATTTAGAACCCATAGCAAACCTGCCGTATCATAACAGCACTTCCACGACTCACAAGCACCATACCCTACCTATCAAAGGGCAACACTGCAAATATTAAACCAATACATTTCAGAAAACAACAATACATGACCTACTGGGGAAAGAGAACAAGTGGCAATGTCAAATAGGAATTACATAAACAGAATACCTCAGCTCAGTTACAAATGCAGAACATAGACCATCAGCAAACAAGGAATCACAATTTAGAAACAAGAAGACAGTAATTAAACTGGGAACCCCAAAAGCAAAACTTGGAATGTATAACAACACTGTAGAAATAAAACTATAAATTAATTAACTCTTGTACTAAACAAAGCGCAGACGTTAATGATGCACATTTCCCACAGCTGACATATTCCAGTTAATAAATTCGAAATAAAGAGATATCTTTCTACCTTTTGTGCATTTTTTTCAGTTGCAATTGCTCCAGCCACTTTCTTCTTGTCTCTTCGTGTCTTCTGCTAACTCTCCATCGTCTGCTGTCCATTTGTCCTTTCTTCTCTCTTCTAGTTTTTTTTCCATTCTCTCTCTACATCTGCTTTGACATACTAATCTTTCTCCTTTTGCTCTTTCTTCATTCCTATTTCATCCACTCAAATTTTACCCCTCCATCCTCAATCCCCACTTACTCTCCCAATACCCGGCCAATTGTACATTTGTCTTCCCTCCCACACAAAATATTTTTTACCTCTCCATTTCACTCTTCCAGCTCCATCCCATTCTAATCCTCCCCCAACATCAGCTCCCTTCTAGTTCGAGCCCCACCCAGCATCCACTCCCTTCTAGTCCCCCCATCAGCCCATTTCCAGTCCTAGCCCCCCATCAGCCCATTTCCAATCCTATCCTCACCATCAGCCCATTTCCAGTCCTAGCTCCCCCATCCATTTCCAGTCCTATCCAAGTCCCTCCGTCAGCTCATTTCCAATCCCAGCCCCCCATCAGCCCATTTCTAGTCCTTTCCTAGCCCCACCATCAGCCCATGTCAAATCCTAGCTCCCCTTCACTCAGGCCATTTCCAATCCAAGCCCCCCATGAGCCTATATCCAGTTCTAGTCCCTCCATGAGTCCATTTCAATCCAAGCCCCCACCACAGCCCATTTCCAATCTTAGCACCCCCAACAGCCCATTTCCAGTCCTATCCTAGCCCCTCCATCAGCCCATTTCCTGTCCTAGCCCCCCCCACTCAGCCCATTTCCATTCCAAGCCCATCCCAATCAGCTATTTGCAGTTCAAGCCCCCCTTCCACATTTGCAGTCCTAGCAACTCCCCAAGCCCATTATGAGTCCTAGCCCCCCCCCCGCATAGCCCATTACTATCCTAAGCCCCCCATCACCCCATTTTCAGTCTTAGCCCCCCATAGCCCATTATCAGTCCTAACCCCCATCAGCCCACTTCCAGTCCTAACCCCCCCATCAGCCCATTTACAGTCTTAGCCCCCCATAGCCCATTACCAGTCCTAACCCCCCCATCAGCCCAGCTCCAGTCCTAACCCCCCCATCAGCCCATTTCCAGTCCTAGCCTCCCATAGCCCATTACTAGTCCTAACCCCCCATCAGCCCACTTCCTGTCTTAGCCCCCCATAGCCCAGTACCAGTCCTTACCCCCAAATAGCCCATTACCAGTCCTAACCCCCCTCCCCCATCAGCCCATGTAGATAAAAAACAAACAAACTGGCTGCTGCTGCCACTGTGGTAGATTAAAAAAAACAAAACAGCTGCTGCTGCCGCTGCCGCCGTGGCAGCGGCAGAATCAAGAGCCCTGGTGGGCCCCTCCTTGCCCTCAGAGTCCTCCCTGCAGCATCAGCTCCCAAAGCGCGGGCTTTTCAGAGCCGCAAAGGGAGAGTTTCACTTTCTCGCGGCTCTGTTAAGCCCGCCGGGGCTGATGGGAAACAGGAAGTCCCATCAGCCCCGGCAGGCTTAACAGAGTCGCGAGAAAGGGAAACTCTCCCTTCACGGCTCTGAAAGCCGCCTCTGATAGAGCTGATGCTGGGAGGGCTCTGCCAGGTAGGGGGGGGCCCACGGGACGCTTGATTCTGCCGCAGCGGCAGCAGCAGCTGGGTTTTTTTTTTTTAAATCTACCTGGGCTGATGCAGGAATGTTTTTTGTGTGGGGCCCCCTGAAACGCGGGGCCCTGTGCAAAAAACATTCTTGCTCAATGGATGGGCCGACCCTGATAATAATAATAACCAATGTATTGAGCCATAAGTCTTCGAGGACTTGAATGTACTTCATCCTAGACGAAGTGGACTCTCGTTCTTGAAAGTTTATGCCTCAATAAATTGATTTGTCTTTAAGGTGCCACCAGCCTCTGCCATTTTTGCTACTCCAGAATAACATAGCTATCCTTATGAAAATTGTAATCATCTAGGTATCATTCCCATATAATGATCACAACTCTACCCCTCAAGGAAGAGGTTCCCAACCTAGTCCTCGTGGCACACCTAGGTCAGTCGGGTTTTCAGTTTTCCCACAATATGCATGAGATATTGCATTCAATGAAGGCAGTACATGCAAATCTATCTCATGCATATTCATTGTGGGAATCCTGAAAACACGACTGGCCTAGGTATGCCCCAAGGACTGGGTTGGGAACCTCTGCCTCTTGGGGCTGTGAACACTGCTTTGACTGCATCCTCAACTCTGGACAACTCAAGGAAAGAAAGTCCCAACCCAGAAATTAAACTTAGGACTATCATGGTAGTGCGCAGAACTTGCCATTTGTAGTGGGATAGCACATTTTATGATTTTTAAGGATGGCTAATGTCTTGATTCTTGTTGTCATTGGGTCTTGATAGTTTGATTTTGGAATTGGGAGAAAAATGTATATTTTTCCTTTGCTGCTATTGTTCTATAAATATGGTAATACTGGTTTGTATTTGAAAATTATTAAACATATAGAGCCCAATTCTGGAAGGGGCATGTCCGGACCCATTTGGACGTGATTCTGAACCATGAAAGCAAAATGTTCCCACGACTGTCATATTCAGGCTCAAGGATGGCCCGGGGTGCCCCTTCTGCAGCTGCAGGGAGGTTCCCACTGCAGCTCCATCGGCCCACAGCCCCAATCCCCCGAGTCCCTGCCGCCTGACCGCAACCGGGGCTACTGGAGCCTGGATCAGGCAGTGGGGACACACCTTCCTTGTCCCGATGCTCCTGTGGGGGGGCTCCTGGGTTCTGGGGGTGGGGGAGGCTGCCAGCCATGTTTGGGGGGCACCCCACTCTTATTCCACCTCTGAGGTGGAATAAATAGTCTGTCCACCCCGTGACTCCTGGACGTACAGGGCCATGAGTGGCATCAGCCCTGTACATTCAGGAATCAGTCCCGCCCACGCCCATCCCACTCTCTGCCCCTGGCATGCCCCCGTCCCCCGCTGCACGCACAGCAGCTCTGTGTATGCAGTGGGGGATGGCGGTGGAATACCGGCAAGGCGGATAGCGGGGTAGCAGTCCCAGCGTGCTACCCCACTATCTGCCTTATGGAATCGGGGCCTAATTGGGATAGAGGACAGATTTTCTAATAGTCATATTGGTCTTGGAGAGAACTGGATTGTCACATAAGAAAGAGACCATATGTGGTTTTTGAAAACACATGTACTGCAACAGTTTTCTTCTGTTGTCATATCTGAACCAATAAAAAAAGAGTAGAACCTACAACAAATCCAGTTTTTTATAAACAAATGTTTTAGGCATTCTGTTATAATGAAATGATGCATATTGGCTTAATAATTTACACAAGGGCTGAATTTTTAGGTAGCAAATAATTCTTAGCTGATACTGACAGTAAAATCCATGCGTTTTCTCATGCTGTAGTCTTGTATTAATACTACTGTTTTATTATGTTATAGCAGTTTGATGTTTTGCAGTAGAGCAGCAGAATGCAGCATAATTTAACTAGCATAATAGCCAAACATCAGTAGAAATAAAAAATGAAACCATGAAAAGGAGAGATTGTCAGGTAGTGTCAATGCATTATATGGATAATAAGAGAAGACCTAAACAGTGTGGTGAAAGAATCATCCAAAAATGTAAATCAGTAAAAGCATAATACTTGAACAGAACGGATCAGTAGAGCCCTGAGAACAGATATCTGAGAGACTGCATTGTGCCCTAATTTGTTAGAGCTTCCATGGATGTTGTTGGCTGATACGGATAAGCTTGAGGGAAGAGCCAGCACTTTATCAGCTGTCAAAATGTCAGATCGCTGACAAATCTGGCCTTTCCTGAAAGAGCATTAGTCTAGAGATAAAAAAGAGAAAGTTCACTTTCTAGTCTGCCTAGAGTACTTAGCAGCAGAAACTCGCATCAAGACTTCATTTTTACATCTTAATATGTGAAATGTTTTGTTGTGAGATAGGTGGTCCATCAAATAGAGTGGACCTTGGTCACTTGGAGATTTAAAGGCAAGGCAGAGAATCTTAAATTAAGCCTGGAACGGCCTAATATGGTCACTATAGCCACATAGTGGCTGCTAACTGTAGACGTTTTCTTTGTTTTTGTGGGAGATCCACATACAGTGCATTGCAGTAATATAATCAAGATAAGACAAATGCATGTATCAAAGTGACCAGGTTGTCCTGCTTTGTGTATGGCTTTATTTGTTTCACTTTATTTGATGGAGTTGGAAAAGGTATTCCTGCAACTGAGGCAGTTTGAGGCTGCGTATTCAGTTTGGTGTCTAAGGGTTATGTTTACTAAACAGTGGTAACAGCCTCCATGCAATATCGGAGCCGCGGCACCATTGAATTCATAAGCGCCGTGGCTCCGATATCGCATGGAAGCCACTACCGCTGTTTAGTAAACATACCACTAAGAGTTCTCCCAAGCTTCAGATTTCCTAATTTATTGACAGAGACATAGCATGTTCAATATGAGCTTTGCTTCTTCACAGAACTCAGGGGACATACCACTGGTCAATATCTGTTTTGTTAAAGTTTCCAGATCTCTGCAAGACTGTTTCCTTTCTTGATATACTGCTTTTCATAAAAATGTCTGAGTAGTTTACAACTGATAAGTTAAAAGCCATCTGAAATGCTGTTCCTCTGGTAGATCTCAGTGACATGAAGACTTGAATATCATCAGTGTAGACCTGGGGTTCTCGAGCCAGTCATCAGGACACGCCCAGCCAGTCAGGTTTTCAGGAAAATGCATGAGAGAGATTTTCATACAATGGAGGCAGTGCATGTAAAACTATCTCATGCATATTCATCGTGGTTGTCCTGAAGACATGATTTGCTAGTTGTGTCCTGAGTGCTGGGTTGAGAACCATTGGTGTAGACAAAGCATTCAAATTATTGGTCTAAGATGCTGAACAGATTTGGTGAGAAGATTGAGCCCTGTGGACCAATGCTCAATAGAAGATTAACAGAAGAAGGGGGTCCCACACCATTACAGTACTTGCTATGCATTTCCATTTAAAAGGGACTGAGACCATTTTAGGACTGTGCCTTTGAAGCTAATGTCTGAGAGCCTACATACGAGGCTTGTACTAGAATGCGATGGTCCATGGTTTTGGAGGTGACTGAGAAATCAAGTAATATTAGGGCAGAATTCTTTCCTTCTTAAGGACCTCAGAAAATCTAGTATGGCAAGACAAACTGTCTCCATATTATAGCTCTTTCTGAAACCTGACTGGTATTTGATTGTTCACCACTTAGATCTTTGCTTTGGAATGCATAGATGGTCTTTAAGTGATATAAATAAATACAATTTGTCCAGAACATGCCCTTCCTCTAATAAAGTCTGCGGTTGATGTCAAGTTACCTTTTCAATAATTTTGTCCAGGAATAGCTGTTTGATGTATGCATACATTTGCCTAACACCCTAGATTGAGACCTTTTTCAAGTAAGTAAGCTAGAGGATGAGTTGGGAATGGTAAAGATCATAACGGTGTGGTCACTGGCGACTTCTTGAAAGTGGATGAGTGATATGAAGTAGTAGCAAGTTCTGTGGTTTTTTTGTTTGTATAGGTGTACGATCTATTAAGTCTATGCAAACCCTCAAGACTTTCTCGATGAGATGATGTAACGTTTTTGCACCCATTATTTGAACATAGCAGTCAGTCATGCTGAGCATCAGGTTAGGCAAGATCTTTGTGAATTTTAAGTATTTTTTGTGCTCTTCTAGGCATTAGCAAAGTGAGAAATAATTCTTCTTTACAAGAATCATGGATCTGTTGTAATGTGTTCTGTGTCAGTGACATTTTAGTCTGTCCTGTTCTGAGCAAGATTTAAGCCAGTTTTTTTCAAGTCATCTTTTTGCTTGTCTGACACCTGTACTTGTAGCTCACTAGTGAATCAGGGCAAAGACTTATTTTCTTTTGAAGGCAAGGGCTCTCTTTGAGGCTAACGTTTTCAGAACTCAAGATATTTCAGAGTTCCAGCACTCTAATATATTCTCCGCCATGCAGAGGTGATAACTGACAGACCAAGATATTCAGTTGACTGTGCTTAAATAGTGGAGGTGGCTGCAGGGCTGGCCAGAGCAGCAACTTCTGTGGGGCGGCAAAGAGGAGGGCACTCAAAGCTAAACAATAGATTTTGACAGCCAGGGGGTGTAAAGCTTAAGATTTGCCTAGGGTGCCAACCTTGAACCAACTGGCTGGCCCTGGGTGACTGGCAATTTTAATGGAAAGCTCATGGATAGAGTACCCAGGATAGTGGAGTGGTGTGTAAGTTGTCATCATTGTAATCAAAGGTGATTGAGAACACAAAGATGAGGTTGAGGCTGTGTCCTGCTTGATATATGGGCCCTCTGACACACTGAATAATGCTACGGGAAGTCACTTTTTCCATGGAATGTTTGATCAGTTCGCTGAAGGAATTTTCCATGTAAAAGTCGAAGTCTCCCAGAACAACTAGAGAGTTTGGGGGTCATTTTTTTTTAAAAGGATGCTTGTGTCAAAGTTGGGTAAGAGTGTCTGTTTTAAGACTTTTAATGGTCCACATTATAATTAGAATTATTATTATAATTATAATTTATCTGTTCTTATTTTATAAAGGCAATATACTGTAGGTGTCTATGTGCCTTTATAAAATAGGCACTGAGATCATGACCGGCCCGTCCATTGAGCAAGAATGTTGTTTACACAGGGCCCCGCATTTCAGGGGGCCCCGCGCAAACAACATTCTGCATTAAAAGACCATCGCCGCCGCCAAGGCAGCAGCAGAATCAAGTGGCCTGCGGCCACGGCCCCCCCCACCTGCCTAGCAGAGCCCTCTCTGAATCAGTTCCCTCAGCGCCAGCTTTTCAGAGCCGCGAAGGGAGAGTTTCTCTTTCTCGCGGCTCTGTTAAGCCCGCCGGTGCTGATGGGAAACAGGCATTTCCTATTTCCCATCAGCCCTGGCAGGCTTAACAGAGCCACGAGAAAGGGAGACTCTCCCTTTGCGGCTTTGAAAAGCCAGAGCTGAGGGAACTGATCCAGGGAGGGCTCTGCGGGGCAGGAAAGAGGGGGGGGGGTTGGCGCAGCCGCGGGACACTTGATTCTGCCACTGCCACGGCGACAGCAGCAGCAGCCAGGTTTTTTTTGTAAATATTTCCCTGGGCTGATGGGGGAGAGGGGGGTTAGGACTGGTAATGGGCTATGGGGGGGGGGGGCTAAGACTGAAAATGGGGTGATGGGGGGTTAGGACTGGAAGTGGACTGATGGGGGGGCTAAGACTGGAAATGGGCTGATGGGGGGCTAGGACTGGAAATGGGCTGGGAGGGTTGCTAGGACTGGAAATGGGCTGAGTGGAAGGGGGGCTTGAACTGCAAATAGCTGATGGGGAGGGGGGCTTGGAATGGAAATGGGCAGAATGGAAGGGGGGCTTGAACTGCAAATAGCTGATGGGGAGGGGGGCTTGGAATGGAAATGGGCTGTGAGGGGAGGGAACTAGGACTGGAAATGGGCCGAGTGGAGGGGCTAGGATAGGACTGGAAATGGGCTGTTGGGGGGTTGCTAAGATTGGAAATGGGCTGTAGTGGGGGCTTGGATTGAAATGGACTCATGGAGGGGCTAGAACTGGAATTAGGCTCAAGGGGGGCTTGGATTGGAAATGGGCTGAGTGGAGGGGAGCTAGGATTTGACATGGGCTGATGGTGGGGCTAGGAAAGGACTAGAAATTGGCTGATGGGGGGCTGGGATTGGAAATGAGCTGATGGAGGGACTCGGATAGGACTGGAAATGGATAGAGGAGCTAGGACTGGAAATGGGCTGATGGTGGGACTAGGATAGGATTGGAAATGGACTGATGGGGGGCTAGGACTGGAAATGGGCTGATGCGGGGACTAGAAGGGAGCGGATGCTGGGTGGTGCTGGAACTAGAAGGGAGCTGATGTTGGGGGAGCATTAGAATGGGATGGGGCTGGGAGAGTGAAATGGAGAGGGGAAAAATATTTTGTGTGGGAGGGAAGAAAAATCTACAATTGGCCGAGTATTGGGAGAGTAAGTGGGGATTGAGGATGGGGGGTAAAATTTGAGTGGATGAAAAAGGAATGAAGAAAGAGCAAAAGGAGAAAGATTGGTATGTTAAAGCAGATGTAGAGAGAGAATGGAAAAAAAACTAGAAGAGAGAAGAAAGGACAAATGGACAGAAGACGATGGCATCTATGGCAGACCTTGGCTTCCCTGGTTCTTAGCTAAGCTACACCTCCATTCCACACTAAAAATCAGTTTTGCACATTGTCACTGCACAGACCCCAAAATTCCTTTGAAAATTAAGTTCCTTAAAGTTAAGATTTGTGTGTTAAATATCATCTCAACATCAGTTCATTCTCCATGGTTTTTGAATTTTGGAGAAGGAATCTCAGACTTTTCTGGCTTGGTCAAATAGCAAATGGTGGTAAAATGGAAGATATTTGGAGTTTTCAAAATAGGCGTCTACTTGGACTTCCAACTTTGGTGACCTGTTATAAAAACCACTTTCATGCTATGAGCATGCAAACATAGTCCTGTATCCATATCCATCATTATGCTCACATACATCCTTACATATTGTATACTTCACAACTAATTTCTAAACCTTTTGTATACAGTATGAAATCTTATATTCACTGTAGCCATGTATCAGTTGTCCTTGCGTACTCAGGACACCATCAGAAGAATGCATACCACCAATTTATTTAATTCAATACACCCTAAAACATACTTCTACTTACAGACTGAAAAAATACCCAGACACCGTCTAGCATATATCACATTCTTTTTATTTCATTATTTTTTTAGTGCTTGATACCAAAATTGCACGCAGGTATAACAAGTTCCTGCTTAGAAGTCTAAGAGAGTATTTGAGACAAGAAGAGGTTAATGACTTATCTAAGGTCACATAAAATGTCAGAAGTAGGATGTGAATCCTGATCTCCTGGTTCTTAGTCAGTTAACTAATCACTACAGCATACAATAGTGCATACAAAAAAAGAGATCACTGTGTGTTTCCTTGTCCATCTTCTCCTTGAAGTGGACTATTATTGTGAACATTTATTTTCCTTTTTGGTTTGTGAGGCATTCACTTGGATTTCTTCTTTTGAATTCTGTTCTTTTGCCTGCCTTGCATTATAAATTTACTAATTGCAAATAGAAAAAAGAGATAGCATAATAAAATTATTTTCTAAAATTGAATGAGAAATGAAATTTCAAGTGAACATGAATTGAACAGCAATTTCTACCATGTTAACATGCATAGTTGGTAGAAGTGAGCAGCAGTGAAGAAATTTGACCGCTGCTGCTCGCTTTTCTTCCTCCTCATCATTAGTCTTCCAAGAAAAGCAGCAGTCTGACTTGAAGAAAAGCCAAATTGTATAAAGCTGTTAGTATTGCTTGCTGTTCAGTCAAAGAGCAAGTAATTTGTCTGCCACTGAGAGCTGTGCTCCCTGCAGTAAGGAGAGCTACCCTGAGAAGGAGAGGGTGGGGGGAATCTCAATTGGTTTGCTGCTTCAAGGAGATTCATAGGCAAAGCGTGAGCTAAAAAAAAAGAAAAAGAGAAGCAGAATGACCAGCCAAAGGGAAGAAAAAAAGTGGTGGCCAAAGTATATATGGATATCAGAAAAAACCCAGTGATAGATTCATGTGCAAAAAGCACATTTCTTCATATGCATGCTATTTTAGAGATTTGGATACACAGCTGGAGGATCATTTTTTTGAGTCACCTCCTTGTATAGTCATAAGCAACAGTTGTATTGCTAATTTAGGTGCAATAAGAGCGATACAGAAGTCAAATTCTGCAGTTATTAAAATACAGCATAAAGCTGACTTAGTAGTGTCTCTGTTCTCTCATTTGAACTGAAGAATTTATACAGAAAGAAGGGATTTACATTTAGTTCCAGCCTTTTTCAGAAGCAGCTCACGGCGAGTTAAAATTCAGGTACACTAGGTATATATAGAAGACTTCCAAAATCTAGAATCTTCACTTGAGTTGTAGCAATTGTCAGTACCCCAGGGGAACTCTATGCAACAAACTTAAATATGCATACAGTATTTTAAAAAATCTTCATACTTTTATTTCCAAAAAACACAATGGGGCCATTCTGAGCATCGAATATCCCCGCTATTCATGCCTTTTCCCGGGCCCCTGTACCTTCCCCGTGTGTTGTACGGGGAAGGTAGACGGGCTGGAAAGGGGTGGATCAGGGGTGGTGCCAGGGCAAAGCAGTGGGCATTCACCGGCCCTGGACGTACAGGGCCGATTCTAATGTCGATTCTGTACATCCGGGGCCAACGACTTGAACGGGAAAGTATAACTTCATCGATGTAGCAGGATCAGTAGGATTGGGGCTGGGAAGGGACGGCAGAGGGCATTCCCTGCAGCCTGACCCTGGCCCAGGGAGGCCAGAGTGGGGGTCGAGTTGCAAGGAAAGCAATTTGGAGGCCGGCAGCTGAGGATCGCGGCTTTTAAATGGAGCCGTAGTGCCATGGCAACCGGATGACATGGCGCTGCAGCTCCATTTAAAAGCCCTGACTGAGTTAGTCGGGCAAGGCCTATACGTTGTCGTCACCCCCTGCCTGGGCCAGAGGCTCACAGGCAAAGGGCTGCCATATTTGTCCTTAAATAAAGATTTGCAACCTTGTCTCCAGCAGGGAATCCTGGGGTTTGTTAAGGCAAAACAAGAAATTTATTTTGGGTTTCCTTCCGAGCATTAAATTCAAACGCAGGCAAAAAGGATCATTCTCCAAATGAAAAGCTTACAGGAAACAAAAGTACAACTGGAATTGCAGAACTGAAAACAGTTTTAAATACGGCAGCTGTTTTCAGCAAACATTTCAGCACATGTATTACAGCTTCTTTTCCATTCATTCAACACAGGTCAATTCTTGTCATTTATCAAAATGCTTCTTTACTTATCAAGCTCTGGTTTTAGCAAAGTTCTTTACCTTAATGGAAGCCCTTAGCATTCTCTTGGCTAGGTGAAAGATTGCTCTTAAAACTTCTTTTCACAGTCCTTTTCTAGCAACTTTCAAGCTTCCCTCTTGCATAAAGAACAATCCATTGGAGATTCATCACAAACAGAATCTGGTTCAAAAGAATCAATTTGCATGCCCTCCTGCCTTACAAATTGTTTGTCTCTTTCTGGGTTCTCAGTGATTTCTTCCAACTTACTATTTTGTAGAAACTTCAGGAGTTCTTTCCAGGGCTGCTCTCCCTGGTAAGAAAAGGTTGTATCTTGAGAGTGGGGCTTCTTAACCTGGAACAACTGCCTTAATGCTTCACCTGTGTTCAGCTCTGCTTCTCTGCCCTTGGCTGGGTTCTGGTCATCTCTGTTTGTAACTGCGTTCCCCCACCTTCTGGCAGCTTGGGTTCTCTGAACCGGCTCTTGAACACTCTGCACTGCACTTAGTTCCACCTCGTCAGCAACCTTCCCAGCTACCCATCTGCTGGTCTCTGGTTCAAGCGTACCTCTCACACAAGAACTGTTTCCTCTGTTGCTGGAACTATTCTCCCACGTGGAGTTAAGCTTCCCAAGTCTCCCTTCTCTCCTGTTCCTTCTTTCGTTCCTTCCTCCTTTCGCTCTCTCTTCTCTCTGCACTGAAGCAGGCTTAAAAAGCTGCTTCCTAGTTACCACACCCTTATCTCTGCACAGGTGGTTGTCATTAGAGTCTAAGCCTGCACCTACGTTAGGGCTTGGGCGTGGCTTAGCCTCAGCAAGTACGTGCTTCTTTTGTTTGGCTGTAGTTTTAGCCCTGTGGAAACCTTGCCTGTCTCTTGTCTTAAAAACATATTCACTGTTTTTCTCTGTTTCCATCGACTCAGCACAGCTCTCATTGTCACAACGTGCAGACCAGGATGAATCGTGGTCCTGGCGTGCACGTACAGGTCTGTTCGAGATTCTGATCCCGCAGTGCTAGACATGCCCCGTGGGATCAGAATCGCAACTCCCTCTATGAGTTCGGTTCCAGCCGGGCTCGCAGAGGGCTCTACGTCCGGGATGGAATCGAGCCTAATGTAATTACTGTCTGAGTAATTAACTCATTTCTATATTTCATTTTAAATTATTACTTTATTTTTTGTGCAGATTTCCCCCAGGAATACGTTGTTGTTGTTAAGTGCCGTCGAGTCGGTGTCAACTCATGTTGACTTTCTGGATAGTTGACCCAAACTGTGTTCGGTTTTCAGTCTGGCAGCTCGTTGTTAATAGAGTGGCATCGATAGCTGCTGCTGTTGTATCAATCCATTTCATTGCCAGCCTTCCTCTTTTATGTTGATCTTCTACCTTGCCAAGCATTATGTCTTTCTCCAGCAATCTCTCTCTTTGCATGAAGTGTCCAAAGTATGAAAGTTGAAGTCTTGTCGTCTGAGATTCTAAGGAAAGCTTAACTTTGATATCCTCTAGTACTGACTGGTTTGCTTTTTGGGCAGTCCATGATATACACAGTGTTTGTTGCCAGCACCATAAATCAAAGGCACTTTCTTCCTGTCTATCTTCTTCACTGTCCAACTTTCGCATCCATATGACGTTATTGAAAACACCACGACATGAACAGTTAGAGTCTTTGTATGGAGAGAGACATCTTTGCTCTTGAGAATCTTGTCTCGGGCCTTCATAGCCATTCTGCCAAGAGCAGTGCATCGTTGGATTTCTTGACTGTTTGTCCTTTCTTTATTGATTGTTAATTCAAGTAGGTTAAAGTTGTTAACTATATCAATTTCTTCTCCATCAGTGATGAACTTATTCATTTTGCCAGTTGTCAGGATCGTTGTCATCTTAACACTAAGGTGCAGGCCCTTTTTAAGGCTATGTTCTTTGATCTTGAGAAGCAACTATTTCAGATCATCTTCACTTTCAGCCAGTAATATGATATCATCAGCATAGCAAAGATTGTTGATGATTCTTCCACCAATCTTTACACCTCGGTTGCCTTTATATAGTCCTGCTTCTCTGATGATTTGTTTTGCAGATAAATTAAACAGATAGGGTGAAAGTATGCAGCCTTGTCATACACCTTTGCTGATTTTAAACCATTCTGTTTCTCCTTGTTCTGTTCAAACTGTTGCTTCTTGATCAGTGTAAAGGATGTGTAAGAGAACTATCAGGTATTCTGGTATACCCATGCTTCTTAATGTGGCCCAGAGTTTCTCATGGTTTACACAGTCAAAAGTCTTGCTGTAGTCAATAAAAAACATATGGATATTTTTTTGTTATTCTTTTGTCTCTTTAAGGATCCATCTCACATCAGCAATGATGTCTCTCATTCCTCATTCCTTTTCTGAACCCTGCTTGTACTTCAGGCAGTTCTCGTTCCAGGTATGGTTGTAATCTCTGCTGAATGATCTTGAGTAGAATCTTGCTGACATGTGAGATCAAATCGATTCTGTGATAATTTCCACATTCTCCAGGGGCAAGCAGGAAGTCAGTCCTCACTTACGGGTGACATCGGCACCAACGGAGCCCACGTGGAGCAATTCCCCAGCTTTCAAAGAAAGCCTTTGGGATTGCTGTCATGCATGCTTGGTCCTCTTCCCGCCCAAGGATGCCATCTTGCTCAGTCTCCCTTTTTCTGCGGAGCCCTTGGAATGCACGTCCTCGTCCCTCGGAAAAAGTATTTTTTTCTCTTCTGGCCCTTTGGCCTTTTTTCCGGTTGAACAGGTCCTCTCCCATCCTCCCCCATGCCCCTGCTTTGGCTGTGGGCCAGGAGATTCCTTTTTTGCTTTTTTCTTGCTTCGGGCCCTTTTCGCACCCTTTTTCTAACCACTGGCCTCGAGGGCATTCGACCTCGCAGGGGCATTTTGGCCCCCATGACCACCAGCTTCAAAAAATGTGATAGATGCTCCAAAAATATGTCACTCACAGACACCCACGACTGTTGCCTGCGGTGCCTGGGGGCTCACCGCAACACAGAGCGCTGCTCACTCTGTAAGAAAATGTCCGCTAAGGCCTTGCTAATCCGTAAGCAGAAGTCAGACAACATTTTCCGTAAGGCAGCCCCAGGGTCCACGGTGTCACCCCGCTCCACTGATCCACCACTTGTGGGGTCCACCGCAGTGGCTCCATGTCCAAGGCGTCACTCCGACCAGGGTTCGCCTGAGGTGGAACGGCGAAAGAAGAAGAAGCGTGAGCAGTCTCGCACTCGTTCCCTTAGCCCTCCCCTGCGTTCCCGAGAGTCGGAGAAGGAGCGGCCTCGAAAGGTACCTCGTACAGTTATGGAGGCCTCTGGCAATGGCGCCTGGTCTCCTGAGGGTCATCATGGTGAGGACCCCCTTTCCTCCTCCATGCCAGACCTGGTTACCCCCGGCGTTGGCATCACAGAGACCCATCCTGGGTGGGAGTCTCGTATGCTGGCACTAGAGCACAGCATTTCTGCCTTCCTAGCTGCCCAGTAGGCGCATTTGCCCAGCACGGCTTGCTCATGCCTTGAGACCGAGGGTCCCTTGACTGTGGCCCTGAAAATTGCCTTGGAAACCCCCAAGAGCCATGGGCCTCGTGAGGGTCCTCGACGCTGGTCTTGTTCGCCATCCCGTTCCTCGGGGGCAAGATCTTCCAGAGTCAGTGCCTCTGGCTCCAAGGGGGCCTCGGCCACCGGACATAGGGATCAACCCAACTCTCTCAGACCTCTCGGGCTGGGAATCAGACAAGGACATGTCCCCTGAAACCGCACCCATAGGGACTTTACTTCTGACCCGTCCTCACCCTCCTTGCAAAGGCGGTCGCCTCCCAAAGATATCTCCTTGGTATTTGTACAGGATATGGCTCAGGCCCTCAATCTGCCCGCACAGACTGAGAAAGAGCCAAGGGCAGAGGAACTTGACATTTGGCAATATGAGTCTCCCCCCAGGGAGTCTCTCATGGTCTCTGTGCCATCCGTCCTGACCCGGCTGCTCCTCCGTATGTGGGAAGCACCCACCTCAGTCCCAATTGACAGTAAAAGACTCAATGCCATGTAGAAAGTCCAGCACAGTCCTGGGTTTCAAAAGACCCATCTTTCCCATACCTCCATGGTAGTGGAATCCACGATGCAGAAACAGAAGAACCTGAAGTCACACTCTTTGGTCCCGCCTGGTAGAGAATCCCGTGGCTTTGATGCCCTTGGGCGCAAATTACCAGGGATCCATGCTGGCATGCCCCATCCAGGCATACCAACTATATATGGATATGTTCCTTCATGACCTCGTTAAAGAGCTCAGCAGTTTCTCCGCGGGCCTCGGAGATGAACACCTTCTCAGATTTCAGACACTCCTGAGATCGGTCGCGGACTGCTCGAAATACCTTTCCCGCGCTGCATATGACGAGTTTGAGTCTTCCGCCTGTGTGGCTGCGGCTGGCATCGGAACCTGGTGTCAAGCATGTCTCCAGTCCTCAGACCTGGAACAGTGGGTCCAGGAGAAACTCATGGATGTTCCCTGCCTCGGCAAACAACTGCTCGGCAAGCCCATGGAGGACAAGGCAGCTGAGATCGAGATGGAGTTCATGACCTGCACCTGTCTCTCTCGGAAAGCCTCTTCCCTTCCCTGGAAGAAACAGCACAGTAAGAAAACCTTCTTCCAGAGGAAGGGGCTCCCTTACCGGGAATACCCACCCTATCCACCTGCCCCTGCGCTGGCGCCCAGTGGCCAAGACAAAGGGGGAGCTCAGTGTCACCGGAAATCTAAGGAGCCCAAGACCCAACCACTGGCACCACTCCAGCCAGCCCCTGGGTTTTGACGCCAAATGCAAAGCCTTTCGCCTTCCGGCGGCACCCCCGCTGGTGGGAGGATGTCTGTCCCTTTTCGCTCCCGAGTGGGAGGCCATCACATCGGACACCTGGGTCCTCCAGGTAGTCCAGGACAGTTATCGTCTTCAGCTGGATAGACTCCCTCAACCCTTCTCCCCTGTGGAGCTTACTCAGCTTCCCTTGCACCAAACTTGCTTACAGCAAGAATTGAACAACCTCCTCGGTCAACAGATGGTCGAAAGGGTCCCGCCGCACCTTCGAAGTTGGGGCCTTTACTTCCATTACTTCCTCGTTCCAAAGAGGACGGGGGGTCTGTACCCAACCTTGATCTCAGGAACCTAAACAAATTTCTGGTGCAGGAGAAGCTAAGAATGCTGTGCTTATCCATTGCAATGGGAATGTCCCAGGTGATCATAACCTCTTCATTCTCTGTAATTCTCTTAGGGTCATGATCCCAGTGCTTTTAAGGCACAGTCATGATATAGTGTTTTACAGAGTTTACAGTGGATGAGGTGTACTACTTTGTTGTGGCTTTCCATATAGAACTTTTCCGCCATCAGAACTTAACAGCCACCTGTGAGGTGAGTCACTGTTTCCAGGTCTTTCTTACAGAATCAACATATGTCTGTTTTGCCAGTTTTTTCAATGCTCTCTGTAAACCATCTCATCTGTAATCCGCTGTCCTGGGCTGCAACTATCAATCTCTCATCCTTTGGTTTCAGTTCACCTCTCCTTAACCCTTCTTGTGTCTGTTCTTGATCGACAAAGGTTTTGTGGGGTAACACTTTGTGTTTCCCACTGTATTCGTGCATTTACCACTTCTTTTTCCTCATTTGCTGATCTTTGAAGAGTTTTAATTCTCTTGTTTTGCAAATTCCATTACTTCCTTCCCTGTGTATAGAAACATAGAAATATGATGGCAGAAAAAAAACACTTGGCCTATGTAGTTTGCCTTCCATATCAACTACAATAGTCTCCTATTTAACCTTTAGAGATCTGTGTTTGTCCCATGCTTTTTTGAATTCAGATATTGTCCTCGTGTCCACCACCTCCACAAAGAGACTATTCCACGCATCTACCACTCTTTCCGTAAAGAAATATTTCTGCATATTACTCCTGAGTCTTTCCCCTTTCACTCTCATCCTATGTCCCCACGTAGCAGAGATTGTCTTGAATTGAAAGAAACCCTCCTGTGCATTTATGTCATGGAGGTATTTAAATGTCTCTATCATATCGCCTCTGTCCCAACTTTCCTCTAAAGTATACATATTAAGATCTTTAAGTCTGTCCTCATATGCTTCATAACAAAGAACACTAACCATTTTAGTAGCCACCCTCTGTACCACTCCAACCTACTTATATCCTTTTGAAGGTGTGGTCTCCAGAATTGCACACAATACTCCAAATGAGTTTGCACCAGAGACTTATACAGAGGCATTATCACCTCCTTTTTTCTGCTGGCCATTCCTCTCCCTATATACCCAAGCATCCTCCTGGCTTTCATAGTCACCTTTTCTACCTGTTTAGCTACTTTTAAGATCGTCAGACACAATTATGCCTGTTCCTTCTTTTACCTCACCTCCTACACTGTACCACTCCTTTGGATTTTTGCAGCCCAAATGCATGACCTTGCATTTTTTAGCATTAAATTTCAGCTGCCAAATTCTAGATCATTCTTCAAGCTTAGCTAGATCCCTCCTCATATTGTCTACTCCTTCCTGGGTGTCTACTCTATTGCAAATTTTGGTATCATTCGCAAACAAGCAAACCTTAGCTGATAGACCTTCTGCAATATCACTAATAAAGATATTAAAAAGAATCAGACCAAGGACAGATCCCTGTGGCACATCACTGGTAACCACCTCCTTCTCTGAGTGAGCTCCATTTACCTGTACCCTTGTTGCCTCCCACTGAACCAATTTCTAACCCAATCAGTAACTTTAGAGTCCATCCCTAGGGTGCTCAGTTTGTTTATCACCCAAAGAAATCAGATTTGTCTGACAAGACCTGCCTCTGATGAATCCATGCTGCCTCGGATCCTGCAATTCAATAGACTCCAGAAACCTCACTATTCTCTCTTTTAGTAGCCTTTCCAATAATTTACTAACCACAGAGGTTAGACTAACCAGCCTTAGTTCTCAATGTCATCCTTACTTTCACTTTTGTGTAAAGGGACCACATGTGCCTTTCTCCAGTCCTCTGGCATCACTCCCAACTCCAAAGAGGTATGCTTGTGGAAAGGGCCGGCCCGTCCATTGAGCGAGAATGCTTTTTGCACAGGGCCCCGCGTTTGAGGGGGCCCCGCGCAAAGAACATTCTGCATTAAAAGTAAATTTATAAAAATTAAAAAAAAGCTGACTGCTGCCGCTGCAGCCGCCGCAGCAACAGCAGAATCGAGTGTCCCGCGGCCCCCCCGTGCCCGGCAGAGCCCTCCCTCCCTGCATCAGCCCCTCTCCGCATAGGCTTTCAGAGCGCGAAGGGAGAGTTTCCCTTTGACAGCTCTGTTAAGTGCAACGGGGCTGATTGAAAACAGAAAATGCCTGTTTCCCATCAGCGCCCGCGGGCTTAACAGCACCGCGAGGGAGAAACTCTCCCTTCGTGCTCTAAAAGCCAATGCGGAGAGGGGCTGATGCAGGGAGGGAGGGCTCTGCCAGGCACGGGGGGGGGGGGGGCCACGGGACACTCGATTCTGCTTTTGCTGCGGCGGCAGCAGCCAGCTTTTTTTTTACCCCCCTGGGCTGATGAGGGGGAGGGGAGTTAGGACTGGTAATGGGCTGTGGGCTGATGGGGGGTTAGGACTGGTAATGGGCTATTGGGGGCTAAGTCTGGAAATGGGGTGATGGGGGGGTTAGGACTTGAGGTGGGTTGATGGGGTTAGGACTGGTAATGGGCTGTGGGCTGATGGGGGAGTTAGGATTCATAATTGGCTATGGGGGGCTAAGTCTGGAAATGGGGTGATGGGGGGTTAGAACTGGTAAAGGACTATGGGGGAACTAAGACTGAAAATGGGGTGATGGGGGGTTAGAACTGGAAATGGGCTGATGGGGTTATGATTTGATGTGGGCTAATGGGGTAAGGACTGGTAATGGGCTATTGGGGGCTAAGTCTGGAAATGGGGTGATGGGGGGTTAGGACTGGTAATGGGATATGGGGGGGCTAGTACTGGAAATGGGCTGATGGGGGGTTAGGACTTGAGGTGGGTTGATGGGGTTAGGACTGGTAATGGGCTGTGGGCTGATGGGGTTAGGATTCATAATTGGCTATGGGGGGGCTAAGTATGGAAATGGGGTGATGGGGGGTTAGGACTGGTAATGGGCTATGGGGGAACTAAGACTGAAATGGGGTGATGGGGGTTAGGACTGGTAATGGGTTATGGGGGGCTAGGACTGGTAATGGGTTGGGGGTTGCTAGGACTGGAAATGGGCTGAGTGAAAGGGGAGGCTTGAACTGCAAATAGCTGATGGGGACGGGGGCTTGGAATGGAAATGGGCTGAGTGGAAGTAGGGGCTTGAACTGCAAATAGCTGATGGGGAGGGGGGATTGGAATGGAAATGGCTGAGTGGAAGGGGGCTTGAACTGCAAATAGCTGATGGGAAAGGGGCTTGGAATGGAAATGGGCTGTGAGGGGAGGGAGTTAGGACTGGAAATGAACTGAGTGGGGGGGAGAGCTAGGACAGGAAATGGGCTAATGGAGGGGCTAGAATAGGACTGGAAATGGGCTATTGGGGGAGCTAAGATTGGAAATGGGCTGTGGATGGGGGTTTGGATTGAAATGGACTCATGGAGGGGCTAGAACTGAAAGTAGGCTCATGGGGGCTTGGATTGGAAATAGGCTGAGTGGAGGGGAGCTAGGATTTGACATGGGCTGATGGTGGAGCAGACAGAGCTTAAAGATCCCAAATTACCCATATCTACCAATAGCCAAATTAATATGAATAAAATACAGTCTCTAAAATGCTTGTATGCAAATGCTAGAAGTCTCAAAAATAAGATGGGAGAGTTAGAATATATTGCACTAAATGAGAGATTAGATATGATTGGAATATCAGAGATATGGTAGAAGGAGGACAACCAGTGGGACACTGTGATACCTGGGTACAAACTATATCGTAATGATAGAGCTGATCAAATTGGTGGAGGGGTTGCGCTCTATGTTAGAGAAGGCATTGAGTCAGAAAGGGTTAAAGTTTTGCAGGAAACAAAATTTGCTGTAGAATCTCTATGGATTGAAATTCCATGTAAAAAGGGGAAGGCGATGGCAGTGGGGGTGTACTATCAACCGCCTGGCCAGAATGAACAAATGGATGATGAAATGCTCAAAGAAATCAAGGACACTAACAAAAGTTACAGCGCAGTAATAATAATGGGTGATTTCAGTTACCCCGGTATCGACTGGGTCAGTGTCACGAAGGACATGCTAGGGAGATAAAGTTCCTAGATGACATTGGAGCAGCTGGTTCATGAACCGACCAGAGGGGAAGCCATATTAGACCTAGTCCTTAGTGGAACACCAGATCTAGTGCAAGAGATAAGGGTGTTGGGGCCACTTGGCAATAGTGATCATAGCATGATCGCCTTTGATTTAATTAGTGGAGAAGGGATAATAAGGAAATCCACAGTACTACCTTTTAACTTTCGAAAGGGAGACCATGATAAAATGAGGAAAATAGTTAAGAAAAAACTAAAAGGAGCAGTTGCAAAGGTTAAAGACTTACATCAAGCTTGGGTGTTGTTGAAAAATACTATCTTGGAAGCCCAGACCAGCTGTATTCCACGCTTTAAGAAAAGTGGAAGGAAGTCCAAAAAACTGCCAGCATGGTTTAAAGGTGAGGTCAGAGAGGCAGTTGTTGCCAAAAAAACATCTTTCAGGAAATGGAAAAAAGAGCCAAATGACAAGACCTGGAAACAGCACAAGCACTGGCAAGTCAAATGCAAGGTATTGATAAAGCAGGCAAAGGGAGAATTTGAGAAGAAGCTTTCTGCGGAAGGAAAAACGCGAAATAAAGATTTTTTTCAAGTACATTTGTAGCAAAAAACCTGTGAGAGAGTCAGTTGGTCCATTAGATGATAGAGGAGTTAAAGGGGCACTAAGAGGCGACAAGGCGATAGCGGAGAGACTGAATGAATTCTTTGCTTCGGTCTTTACTGAGGAAGATATAGGGATGTTACCCATGACTGAAATGGTTTTAAAGGTGCGGAAGAATTGAAGGAAATATCGATACATCGGGAAGATGTATTACAACTATTAGATAAACTGAAGAGTAGCAAATCACCTGGGCCAGATGGTATACATCCAAGGGTGTTGAAAGAACTGAAATATGAGATTGCAGACCTGCTATTAGTAATCTGTGAACTATCATTAAAATCATCTCTAATACCTGAAGATTGGAGGATCACCAATGTAACACCAATTTTTAAAAAGGGTTCCAGGGGTGACACGGGAAACTACAGAGCCTCACATCAGTACCGGGAAAAATTGTAGAAACCATCATAAAGAAAAACATTACTCAGGATGTAGATAGTCATGTCCTAATGGGAGACAGCCAACATGGTTTTAGACAAGGAAGATCTTGTCTTACTAATCTGTTATGTTTTTTTGAAGGTGTGAATAAACAGGTGGACAAAGGTGAGTCGGTTGATATAGTGTATCTGGACTTTCAGAAAGCCTTTTACAAGGTCCCTCATCAGAGACCTTTGGCAAAACTAAAGAGTCATGGGATAGGAGTCAGTGTATTACTGTGGATCAAGAACTGGTTAAAAGATAGAAAGCAGAGGATTGGGCTAAATGGCCAATTTTCCCAATGGAGAAAGGTGAATAGTGGTGTACCCCAGGGATCTGTGCTGGGTCCGCTGCTTTTTGACATATTCATAAATGACCTGGAAAGTGTAATAACGAGTGAGGTTATCAAATTTGTAGATGACACAAAACTATTTAAAGTTGTTAAAACCCAAGAGGATTGTGGAAAATTGCAAGAGGATCTTGATAAATTGGGAGACTGTGCATCAAAATAGCAGATGAAATTTATTGTGGACAAGTGCAAAGTTATGCACCTAGGGAAGAACAACCCAAACTATGGTTACACAATGCAAGGTTCCACATTAGGAACCACCACCCAGGAAAAAGATTTAGGCGTCATTGTGAATAGCATGTTAAAACCCTCAGCCCAGTGTGCAGCAGCAGCCAAGAGAGCAAATAGAATGCTAGGTATCATAAGGAAAGGAATGGAAAATAAAACAAAAGATATTATAATGCCTCTATATCGTTCCATGGTGAGACCACACCTTGAATATTGTGTGCAATTCTGGTTGCCGTATCTTTAAAAGGATATAGCGTTATTAGAAAAGGTTCAGAGAAGAGCCACCAAAATGATAAAGGGGATGGAAGGATACTCCTATGAAGAAAGGCTAAAAAGGTTAGGGCTCTTTAACCTGGAAAAGAGACGGCTGAGGGGAGATATGATAGAAGTCTATAAGTTAATGAACGGAGTAGAACGGGTAAACGTAGATCGATTGTTTACGTTATCAGAATATAGAAAGACTAGGGGACATGCAATGAAGCTACAGGGTAAACTAAGACTAATAAAAGAAAATATTTCTTCACTTAACATGTAATCAAACTCTGGAATTTGTTACCGGAGGATGTAGTAAAGGCTGTTAGTGTAGCTGGGTTTAAAAAAGGTTTGGACAAGTTCTTGGAGGAAAGGTCCATAAACCATTATTAAGAAGGGACCCAGGCTATCAATGCTTGACCCAGTACAAGCATTGCGGAACCTGTGTCTTTTGGGGAAACTGCTATGTACGTATGACCTAGATTGGCCACTGTTGGAAACAGGATACTGGGCTTGATGGACCTTGGTCTGACCCAGTATGGGATATCATATGTTCTTATGAAAGGACTAGAAATGGGCTGATGGGGGGGCTGGGTTTGGAAATGAGCTGTTGGAGGGACTCGGATAGGACTGGTAATGAGCTATGGGGGAGCTAGGACTGGAAATGGGCTGATAGGGGGCTAGGACTGGAAATGGGCTGATGCGGGGACTACTGTAGAAGGGAGTGGATGCTGGGTGGGGCTGGAACTAGAAGGGAGCTGATGTTGGGGGAGGATAAGAATAGGATTGGGCTGGGAGAGTGAAATGGAGAGGGGGAAAATATTTTGTGTGGGAGGGAAGAAAAATCTACAATTGGCCAAGTATTGGGGAGAGTAAGTGGGGATTGAGGATGGAGGGGTAAAATTTGAGTGGATGAAATAGGAATGAGGAAAGAGCAAAAGAAGAAAGATTATTATGTTAAAGCAGATGTAGAGAGAGAATGGAAAAAAACTAGAAGAGAGAAGAAAGGACAAATGGACAGCAGACGATGGAGAGTTAGCAGAAGACACGAAGAAACCAGAAGAAAGTGGCTGGAGCAATTGCAACTGAAAAAAAAATGCACAAAAGGTAGAAAGATATTTCTTTATTTCGAATTTATTAACTGGAATATGTCAGCTCTGGGAAATTTGCATCATTAACTTCTGCGCTTTATTTAGTACAAGAGGAAATTAATTTATAGTTTTATTTCTACAGTGTTATTGTACATTCCAAGTTTGGCTTTTGGGGTTCCCAGTTTAATTATTGTCTTCCTGTTTCTAAATTGTGATTCCTTGTTTGGTGATGGTCTATGTTCTGCATGTGTAACTGAGCTGAGGTATTCTGTTTATGTAATTCCTATTTGACATTGCCACTTGTTCTCTTTCCCCAAGAGGTCATTTATTGTTATTCTCTGAAATGTATTGGTTTAATATTTGCAGTGTTGCCTTTTGATAGGTAGGGTCTGGTGCTTTGTGAGTCCTGGTAGTGCTGTTACAATACAGCGGGTTTGCTATGGGTTCTAAATGGGCAGTGTTTGTAATAGCTCCTAATGTGCCTGGCGGTTGGCACTGGATTATAGTAATGTAGAAATCTTTTAGTCTTTCTTTATCCATACACTCATTAAGAGGCATGTTTACTAAAAGTTAGCGTATGGTAAAATTATGCAAATATTTATGCAAATGAGGCCCCGCACCGAGTCTCCACACATGGCCCGCACCCCTCTTGGGCCACCCCTGCTTGTGGATTCTCACTTATTCTTTCTAGTTGTTGGAAGGCTTGTCCAAGTTTTACGATGAAGATAAATTCTAGACATTTACTTTCATATTTCAGCACCTTTTGCATATTTGGATCCGATGATGCTATTAGGTATGGATGCTTATGATAGTAGTTCTGTAGGTGTAATCAGTCCTTCAGCTCTAGGAATATACATTCTTGGCATTCACTGATTTTAGTAAATTGCTTCATGGGCATGGAGGAATTTTCTTGTTCGCAGATCCAGTTTTTCAAGATCTTTAAGAGACTAATCTACAATCCCAAAGCTGTATAACAGTACAGGAATTGCCAGCTGGTTGATGGCTTGTATCTTATTCCATGATGTTAAGATACTTTTCAATAATGATTTTAATCTTCTATTGTATTCTTTACTAATCTTTTTTCTCAGTAATTTCTGCTCAAATGTTGTTCCTTCTTGTACTCCAAGATATTTATATATGCCTTCCTGTTCAAGTTCCTTGATGTCACAGCCCTCAGCCAGGGAGATGTTTTCCATTTTACTCAATTTTCCTTTAAAAAAAAAAAGTTGCCTTAGCACATTTGTCTAGGCTAAAAGTCATCCTGATGTCGTCAGAAAAAACGTTTCACTACATGGAGTTGGTCTGCTAATTGTTGGTCACTGGAATTTCAAGTCGCCTACAAATAGTAAATGGAGTGTTACCTCTGGGTTGTTATCTTTTTTAGGATTCAGGTTAAATCCACATTCCAAAGAGTTGATGAGAGTACTCATTGGATTAAGCGCCATACAAAACAGAAGTGGCGACAGGGAATCTCCCTGAAATATTCCTCGCTGGATCTTGATTTTAGGGATGATGTACTGACCATCTTCATACTTCAAAAATAGGGTTGTTTCCACATTGTTATGATGAACTCTTAATGTAATCAAATCAAGATTTATTTTACACATCTAAAAGCAATGCATTATCCAAAAGCTTTCTTATAATCAATCCATGTTATACTGAGATTTCTGCTTTTCTTAGTACTGGCCATGATGGGCTTATTTAACATGTGGGAAGTTAGGTACTTGGGCATCACATTGGACAGAGCTCTGAATCTGAAATCTCATATTGCCAAAACCGCAAACAAGGCCTATCAACGTTTGAGGACCATACGCAAGATCAAGCCACTACTCCGTCAGGACCACTTCCGCACAGTGTGCCAAGCACTCATTAAACCTCTGCTTGATTACGGTAATTCTTTATATCAAGGCCTCCCCCAGCAAACCTTAGAACCACTCCAAATGTTGCAAAACACCATAGCACACATCATCACTGACACGCTGAGATCAGAATACATCACTCCTATCTTACAGCAACTACACTGGCTCCCAATGGTGGCCAGAGGAAAATTTAAAATAATCATGATCATTTTCAAAATCATCCACCATCTTTCAGCAGATGCTCTACAAGAAATCGTAACAAGAAACATCAGTGATAGACCAAGAAGGAATAACTATGACAACATGATCAGCACACCTTCAGGATATCACAAGACTAAGCAAAATACGTTAAGAAGAGCTCCATCATTAATGGCTTATACACTATGGAACTCCCTCCCAACGTACCTAAGGGAATTAGAGGACATCACAGACTTCCGCAAGGCTCTTAAAACCCTCCTCTTCACAGAAACCTACAAGCAGATAGACAACAATCCCCACCAGATACACAACAGCCCACACCCGAGCGGGATTGCAACATAAACTCCCCTGCAAAATCAATCTCCAGGAACAAGCAGGAATGTAGTCTTCACATATGGGTATCGTCGGTACCGACGGAGCCTGCGCGGGAACGCTCCCCAGCGTCCAATAGGAAAAATTTTGGGAGCATCCCACAGCGCCTGCCTGCTGCCTTCCCCCCTTTCCCAACTGTCCCTCTCCAGTTCTTCGTTTTCCGCGGAGCCAACAGGTCTCACATCCTGTCACCGCAGAAAATATTCCCTTTTATTCTTCTTTTTTGTGGTCGCATCTGCCTTCCCTCGATGCTACACCGGTACCGCCAGTTCTTCTTTCTTTTTTCTTAAAAAAAAAAAAAAAAAACTTTTCTTCTGGAGTCTTTTCCAGGTATTTTCTCCTCAGGTGCCACGCACCATTTTGGGCACTAGGCCCAACTTTTCCTTTATGTTTAACTTTGTTTATTCAAATTTTCTTTAGTATAACCACACCAAAAACAGGCCAAGGTTAAAAAAGAACAGTTACAATGCAGAACAATACAATATAAATATATTCAACAAACCAGAGTACAGAAGACATGCCAATGAGAGCATACAATGTATCGCATATGAGTTAACGGCACTAAGAAACAAGAAAGTATCCATATGGCAAAAACACACATTACACCAAAATAGAAGAAAGAAAGCTAACAAACTATCATATACGAAAACAAAGAAAGGAGAGAAAAGAAAAAAGAAAAAGCAGAATAAGCCAATGCAAAACAGTCCCCCCCCCCCCAGGAGACGGGCTCAGGGTGTACTCTTCTCCCGTGCCCAACCCCGTGCAGTACAAAATCCTACTAGCAATCAAAATGCTACCCCCCCTAAGTCATCCCCCCCACACTCACCCCCCTTCCCCCCTTAGCCTCCCACCCCCCTCCCACCTAGCCAACAAACTGCATCCCGTGTGTCCGTGAACAGGCCTAACCTAAAATAGAACTAGGAGCCTCAGAGCCCTCCCAGTATCCGGCTACAGGCCCCCCTGGGCAAAAACTGCAAGTGAGGTCCCCATCCCAGCAGAAATCGCTGCCACCTCCCCGGATGGCCACGAGCCCTTAACCGTTCCCACAACAGTACCGCATGCAAACGCCCCCTCCAGAGGCCATACGTGGGACCCTTAGCATCCACCCATCTATGCAATATAGTCATCCGAGCAGTCACCAACACCAAGCGCAACCACTGCAACACCACTGGTCCCACCACTTCTTCCCAAGACTCCTCCCACACATCCAACACCAAATTTACCGCTGTAAAAGTTAGGGGCTGCTGCACACAGCCCTCCAAATAAGCCACAACCTGACCCCAAAAAACCTGCACCCGTGTACAACCCCAAAACATATGACCCAACGTGGCTCGCTCGCCCCCACATCGGGGGCAACAGTGGGAACCCCGAATCCCGGCCTTCCATGCCCTAAGCGGGGCATAGTAGAGGCGGCGCATCAACCTATACTGCATGTCCCGGTGATTCACTGACACACTAAGCTTCGGAATAGTGGACAAACCCCGTAGCACCTTGTCCCTTGTCACCGCCACCCCCAAGTCTCTAGTCCAAACAGCTGCAAGCTCATCCAACGCAAGCGGCGGCACCAGTTCCCATAACATTTTGTGTAACCAAGCCACGCGCGTCCCCTGCTCCCCCCCCATTAAGGCCACTTCAACACCAGAGCATACATCCCCACGTAAAGCATCCAAAGGGATACTACGAATGTAGCTTCGAAGTTGCAGATAAAGGAAGACATCCTGGGCCCCTAGGGGGTATTGTTGACTTAACAGAGAGAAGGCCGCCATCGTACCATCCAGTGTTACCACCTGCTCCAGATTAACAATGCCCAGTTGCGTCCACCGCGCAAAAGAGCTACCCTCAAGGTCAGGCAAAAACTCACCATTACCCCGAATGGGGAGATAAGGAGAATGAGAAACTGAAAACCGATGACTGACACAAAAGTATTGCCATGCCCGCCGGACAGGGTCCAACAGAGTAACCCGGAGGTCCCGGCTCAGCCCCCGCACCACCCGCGCATGCATAAGATACCGTAAGTGAAGAGGCGCCACCGCTTCCCGTAACATCGCCAACGGTGTATAATCCCCGAAGTCCCACAGCCAATCCCGAACATGCCGTAGCAAGCACGCTATGTTATACTTTCGGATGTCCGGAAGACCCATGCCTCCAGAGGACCAGGGTTGCCATAACACCTCGAGCCGTACCCGGGGCCGATGTCCTTGCCAGAGAAGGCGATTAAGCAGTCTATCCAGCTTACGAAGATCTGAACGTTTAAGCAACAGCGGGAGTGTCTGCAACAAATACAAAATCTGAGGGAACACCGTCATCTTATAGAACGCAATACGGCCCCCTAAAGATAACGGTAAGTCCCGCCATTTATCGACTTTGAGCGTAATAGCTGTTAAAAGCTTAGAGACATTCAACTGATAAAGATCCCCAAACTCTGCCGGCAAATAGGTCCCCAAATATTTAAAATGCTCCGACGCCCACTTCAACGGGAAGTCGCCTTGCCAACCCCGCTGCACCCCGGGACCCAGTAACAACGCCTCAGACTTATCCAGATTCAATCGGAATCCAGAGGGGACCCCATAGTCCCGAATAAGGCGCAATAAGTGTGGCAACCTTCTTTGGGGATCGCTAAATGTACAAGCAAATTGTCAGAGAAGGCTGCAACGCGAAATTCCGTCTGCCCCACAGGGATACCCCTAAATTGAGAATGGGCCCGAATCTGGATTAATATAGGCTCCAACGTCAAGATGAACAAAAGCGGGGATAAAGGACATTCCTGACGGGTCCCTTTCTGAATACAAAACTCCGCGGACATATTGCCATTCACCATAATAGCCCCTTTCGAGTCTGCATACAGGAGTCGCACCACATCCACAAACAAACCCGTGAACCCCATGGCCCCCAAAACCTGATACATGAACCCCCAATTAACCCGGTCAAACGCTTTTTCAGCGTCAAAACTGATAAGCATTGATCCCAACTGAGCCTCCCGCCCAGCACAGACAGATATCAAAAGTCTTTGCAAACTGTAAGACGCATGCCGCCCGCGCACAAAACCCACCTGATCCCCATGAATCAAGGCCGGCAAAAAAACCGCCAACCTATCCGCCATAATCTTGGCCAGAATCTTAATATCGACATTGAGCAAAGAAATGGGTCGATAAGAGCCCGGGAGGAGCGGATCCTTCCCCGGCTTTGGCAGGATAGTCACCAAGGCTTTATTAGCTTCATAGGGAAAACCGCCCCATTGGACCAATTCTGCAAAGTACCCTGCCAAAGGGACCACAAGGATGTCCCGCAAAATCTTATAAAACTCACCCCGGTAACCGTCCATTCCCGGAGCTCGCCCATTCTTTAAATTCTTAATCCCCTCCTGCACCTCACGCAAGGATATCGGCTGATTCAAAACCTGTAACTGGTCCTCACTCAATTGCGGCAATGCACACCCTGCCATGAACTCCTTGCCCTCCAGCACCCTATCCCCATCTGAAGCGTAAAGCTGCCAAAAGTAATCCAAAAAAACCCGTTCAATCCCCTCTGCCTCCCTGCAAAGGGTCCCATCCGGCTGGCGAATCACCCCTATATGTCTCGACCCCCCCCCCCCCCGCCGGCCTCACTAGAGACGACAGCAACCTCCCCGCCCGATTCCCATGTTGGTACAATTTGTACCTATAATACAACAGGGACTTCTGAGCCCGTTGATGAAGGAGTGTCTCCAATTCCATCTGAACTTCCTGCAACCTGCGCTTATTCACTGCCGTCCGATGAGCAGCTACCTGCTGCCGTGCTTTACCCATTTCACGCTCCAAGTGAAGAATTTTCTGATTCCTGCGCTTGCACGTTAAACTATAATAACTAATAATCTCCCCCCCCCCCCCGGAGCACCGCCTTGCCCGCCTCCCAGAAAAGTATTGATGAGATCCCAGGTTGATCGTTAAAGGCCACGTAGTCTCCCCACTTATCCTTAAGGAATTGCTCAAACTGGACATCCCCGCTAAGCTCCAGCGGGTAACGCCAAATTTTACTCCTACCAGGATCCCGGTTACGTAGCACCAAAATGATCATTGCATGATCCGAGAGGATAGAAGGACCAACCTCCGCAGCCTCCACCAAGCTAAATAAGGAGTCCGAAATCAGGACATAATCAAGGCGTGACCAGGTCCCATGGGCCCGAGACATATGAGTATACTCACGGTCTCCAGGGTGTAGTACTCTCCAAATATCCAACAATTTATTCGCCTCAGCCAGCCCCAACAATCTTCTCGTACTCCTCCGATCACGCCCCTCGGTCCAGATCTGTCCAAGCTTTCATCCAGGACTGCATTAAAATCCCCTCCCAAAATTACCCGATAGCCAACAGTAGACGCCAACAGTCTAGTAAGAACCTGATAAAATCGAGCTTCATAAACATTAGGCGCATACACCGAACAAAGAGCAACTTTGATACCATCAAGCAACCCCCATGCCAAAACATAACGACCCTCCGAATCAATTTCCACTTTCTCCTCCACCCAACCCACATGCTGAGCGATTAAGATGGCCACCCCCCGCTTTTTCCCCAGGGCGGGAGCCCCATAAACTTTAACAATGCGGCCTTTACATAATTTAGCATGCTCAGCCGCAGATTGATGCGTTTCCTGTAGCATTATAATCCCAATCTGCTTACGTTTCAACTGTTGTAAGACTTTATATCTCTTTATCGGGGAGCCCAAGCCACATACGTTCCAAGAGGCTATCTTAGTACCAGTGCCCAATACACCACCCACAAAAGGATCTCCACGCAAGGCCATCCAGTACAGCATCTTGTAGAGAAACCCCCCCCCCCCCAGCCTAGGGTTCCCTCCAACACAAATTTGCCCCAGAATTCCATCACATACATACATCCACAGACACAAGCACACGCGCACCCCAATCCTAACAAATCCATAAAGCCAGTCCCCAACCCACCCCCTCCCAGATCCCCCCGCTGCCGACTCTGAACATCCCCCCCAGCCCTTACCCTCACCCCTTCCCCCCTCCCCCTCTGCTTCCCAACCAGCGACCTGGCACCCCAGGCTCCTCCACCACTTCCGAGTCATGTAGAGCCCCCCCTCCACACTATCCTGCAAAAACTGCTACAGGCCCCCCCATACTGCGAGAACCCCACCAAGCATAGTCCCACATAACTCAGCCCAGCTCTCCCCACCCCGTAATGATCAGCATCAAGGTCTACCCCTCCCAGCCATCGTCCCACAGAGAACCATGCCCAAATCTAGTCACAAATGACAAATAAAAGCAGTAGCTGAGTTAATAGGAAAGCACTCCCCCGCAGCAATTCCCACCACCCACCCTCCCCGTCCAGCTACCCCCCACCTCTGCATCAGACCACAAGCAGCCAATCCCAACAATATCCAGCAGGTATGAGCCTACCGTTGTTAAAACAGCAATACATTTGCAGAAAACAAAAAACTATGCAGTTCAATCAAGAACTTAACAGATGTACAGGCTAATCAAATGAGCCCTATGGGTGGTTGTGCAGATATAGGAATATACAGATAGACAATGAAATAAATGAATAATCGAATAGAGGGGAATATAGATAAGGGAGAAAGACCATCCCCCCACACATAATGCAATGGCACCCATTTACACAAGAAATAACCATGCTGAGGCCCCAATCAAACCAAGGGCCAGCAACACAGCACCCAAGAGACCCTCTCGTCCTCCCCAGGATCCCAGCAAGAGGCGACATTCACCAGGCCCAGATAAAAATTAATAGAACACACACTATAAGCATATAATAAATATATACAGCACGAACATTATCAAAACCAAGGGGAGCAGTAGGTAACTGCCATCCTGTCGGTCCAGGAGCTGCAGAAGTTTGCTCGGCACATTCCAAAAAACCAGAAAAGGCAAAGAGTCAGAGAGTGCAGGAGAACAAGGGAAACAAGGCTTTCCCACCAAATTGAGTGCTTCTCAATCACCCGCACTGGTTGCAATAGGCCAAAGCGTCCTCCGGCGTGGAAAACACACGACGTCCGCCTGCACAATCCACCTGAAGACATGCAGGGTAGGCCAAGGTGAGCGGATGCCCTTCTCTACCATCCGGCCAAAGACCTCCCTATAGGCCCGGCGATGCAGCGAAACTCCTGCAGAATAGTCCTGAAAAATCAGCACTGTACCGGCTCCATCCCCAGTGCATCGCAGTTGCCGCGCCGCCCGCAGAACTCCCTCCTTCTGGGCTTCGTTAAGAAAATGAGCAATGACCGCCCTGGGCCTATTGTCACCAGCTCGGAACTGGCCCAGCCGGTGCACTCTTTCAAGGACGATCGCACCAAGCCCCTCTGCCAACGGTAAGTTAGCAGGCAACCACTGCTCAAGGTACCGCCGAAGATCTTTGTCTTGCACAGATTCCGCAATACCAATAAACCTCAAATTATTGCGCCGGCTTCGGTTCTCGAGGTCCTCTAGCTTGTCTGCGTGCTTTAGCAAGGCCTCCTCCAATTTCTGGATCCGGGTCGCATCCTGCTCCCTCGTGTCCTCCAGAGTACTGATCCTGTGTTCCACCTGCTCCACCCGGCCATTAAAGTCGGTGACTGCCTGAGCCACCTGACTCATTTGCGTCGCCAGACCCTCCAGACGATCCTCAAGCGCAAGTACCACTGCTTTTGACACCTCCTCAACGAGCGTGCAGGAAGTAGTGGAGGTCTGGGCAGTCAAATCTCCGTCCGCCATTTTGGTTTCTCCCGCGCGGGGTTGCTCCCGCCGGGTAGCTTTCGTTGCCATGGGGCGCACACTAAAATTGAAGCGGTAGACGACACCCCGTCGAGAAGAGGCTGCCTTCCCCCGCTCCGGCAGTTCCAAAAATTATCAATTGAAAGGCTAAATGAAGAGGGGAGGGATAGTAGGCTCCGGAGCTAAGAAGGAAACGTCCCTCCTAGCCCACCATGCCACCAGAAGTCCCAACTTTTCCTTTAAAATGGAAAAACCCGTTTCGGGTTTTAAAAAGTGTTCCAAGTGTGGTGGTACCATCTCCGTCACCGACACCCATGAGTGGTGCCTCAAATGTTTAGGTTCTGACCACTCTATTTCGGAGTGTGTTGCCTGTGGGATGATGTCGAAGAGGGGCCGGCAAAACCGAGCTGCTAAACTTAGCACCCTTTTTCCCTCCGATGCAGTGTCTGTGGCATCAATGTCTTCCAGGGCTTCGTCTTCCTCCCATGGATCTCAGGTAACTAAACATAAATCTGGCCGGTCCTCAAAGGGTAGATCTCCTTCTAAGCATCGAGATGCCTCTGGCGTTGCCCTTGAGGGACTTGTACCAGCAAAATTGCCCCGGCGGGAGGCTTCGGCTTCCAAAGCACTAATGGGGCTCCAGGATGTTCTCGAGGCCTCAACCTCAGCAGAACTACTGGTGCCATGGTCTGGGGTACCGGCTGCTTCATCCGGTACCGATACCCAAGCATCGGCAGCATCGATAGACCAGAGATTCTTGGCTGTTGAACGCAGTCTGGCAGCTCTGCTCACGGCCTCGATGCCCCTGAAACCACTTCAGACAATTCAACCGGTACCGGCACCGACTCGCATACCGGTACTGACTGCATCGACATCGGCAGGTATTCTACCGGGACCGAGTCATGCTTATCCATCCAGTATTGACAAGTCGGTGCCAGACCCTTCTGATACCAACTTCGATTGGTACCGGTACCGTGCCTTGCACATTCACCCGGATCGGAGATACTTTGAATTCTCGGATGAGTCTGAAGACTCTGAAAGCTCTGCTGATACCAGAGTACTTCTTCCTGAGGATTCTTCTTCTCCTCAGCGTAGGATGTCTCCTCCAGAGGATATGTCCTTTCAGGATTTTATCTGAGATGTGGCTCGAGGTCTTTCCATCACAGTGGCTTCTGAAAAAAGAGCCTAGGGCAAAGGAATTGGAAATCCTGCAATATCCTAAAGCTCCCAAGGAGGCAACTACCTTACCTATTCATGAGATCTTGCATGACCTCATGTTAAGGATGTGGGAAACACCTCTAACCACTTCTCCTCATTCTCGAAGACTCGACACCATGTATCAAGTTCCTCCTTATCCTGGGTTTCAGAAGACTCAGCTAACACACCATTCCATAGTGGTGGAATCAGATATGAAAAGGATCAAGAGTGCAAAAAGACATGCATCTAATCCTCCAGGACGTGAGTGTAGGACTCTTGATATCTTTGGATGTCTAACCTTCCAGGCTTCCATGCTTTCTGCTAGGATCAGTTCCTATATATTATATATGGGAATGCTCCTTAAGGAGATCACAGGAGATTTAGAGCTTATGAGCCCTCTCCTTCCTGATGATAAGAGGCAGGATTATCTTGCTCTTGTCAAACATGCTCAGGATGTTTCCAAGTTTGTAGATCGTGCAGCCTTTCACTGCTTTGAGTGCATAAGCAGAACCTCTGCTATTGCCATAGGTACATGCAGGATTGCTTGGCTCCAGGCATCTTCTTTGGAACTTTGGGTACAGGATAAACTGGGGAATATTCCTTGCACAGGAGAGAATCTCTTTGGCAAGAATTGGCAGGAAAAAGCTAATGAGATAGATGCTGACAATATCACCTTGGATAGATTGTCTAAATCTACAGCTGATCCTGCAAGGAAAAAATCCTCTAAGAAACCCATGCTTCAGTAAGAAGAAGTTGTTTTACCCCTCCTATACCTAGCAGGGGCATCGTTTAGGTCAGTCTGCCCAAAAGGGACAGCAGCAACAACCTAGGCAAAGAAAAACAAAAGCTGCTAAGACTCAACTGGCTCAGCAGACTCAGCCTCCACAGGGGCTTTGACTCCTATCTAGAGAACTTTGCCTTCCTGGCCCTGAACGGCCCAGAGCTTTCCACCATTCCAGGAAGGTTATGTCATTTTGCCCCCAGATGGGGGCAGATAACAGCAGAAAATTGGACTCTGTCCATTGTAAGAGAGGGGTACAAGCTTCATTTCCTCAGCATGCCCCCTCCTACAATGGTAAGACAGTTCAATTTACAGACCTCTCAATGCCCAGTTAGGTCAAGAGGTCACTTTGCTTTTTGCCCAGGGGGCAATAGAAGAGGTACCCATTCTCCAACAGGATACAGGGTTCTACTCCCCCTATTTCCTTATTCCAAAGAAAACAGGGGGACACAGACCCATTTTGGACCTCATAGAATTAAACAAATTCCTGTTCAAAGAGAAGTTCAAAATGATTTCTCTAGGAGCTCTGCTGCCATACCTTCAGAGTCAGGATTGGCTTTGTTCTCTAGATCTCAAGGATGCGTACACTCATCCATGTTCTCATCCATGCAGCTCATCAAAAGTTCCTTTGCTTTCTATTTCAAGGGAAGCACTACCAATACAGAGTTCTTCCTTTTGGCCTGGCCTCGACACCAAAGGTGTTCACAAAATGCATGGCTGTGGTGGCAGCATTTCTTCGCACCCTGGGAATATTCGTCTTCCCTTACATAGACGACTGGCTCATTTGAGTCCCTTCAGACCCAGAGACCAGGATTTCTCTCTCTCTCACAATGCACATCCTTCAGTATTTGGGACTTGTCATTAACCTCCCAAAATCCAACCTTGCTCCCACTCAGTCTCTAGAGTTTATAGGAGCTCTGTTGGATACCATTCAGACAAGGCCCTGTCTTCCACAGCTCCGCTGCCTTCGCATTGTGCAGTTAACTTCCCAAGCAGTGCTAAAGCCTCACCTCACTGCTCGGGAAATGTTACAGTTGCTAGGCCACATGGCATCCACCGTGCATGTGGTTCCTTATGCTCGCCTCCATATGAGGGCAGCCCAGTGGACTTTATCCACTCAATGGACTCAGGCATCAGGTTGCCTGTCAGATAAAATAACAAACTCAGATCATCTTATTTTGTCCCTCCAATGGTGGCAGTCACCCCAAAACCTTTTGGTGGGGTCCCCTTTCCAACAACCCCCACCCCAAGCCACTCTGACAACAGATGCCTCACAGGTGGGTTGGGGAGCCCACCTGCAAGGCCTCTCTACCCAGGGTACTTGGACTACACAGGAAACCATCTACACATCCATCTCCTGGAACTCAGAGCAATCTTCCTTGCTCTTCGAGTATTCCACACCCAGCTCAGCTACAAGACAGTCCTAGCTCAAACCTACAATCAGGTAGCCATATTCTATGTGAACAAGCAGGGTGGAACAGGCTCTCTGTCGCTCTGCAATGAAGCTTTGCGACTATAGGCCTTCGCCAGAGAGCATCAGATTCATCTCCTTGCGGTGTATCTTCCAGGCATTCAAAACTCTTGGGCAGACAGACTCAGTCGAGTTCTGCTTCTACACGAATGGTCTCTCCATGCAGACCAAGTGGCCAAAATATTTCAAATTTGGGGAACCACTGACTTTGCAAGTCTGCTGAATGCCAAACTTCCCCGGTTCTGTTCCAGAATCCTGGCTCAGGGTTGTCAGGCCAGGGATGCTTTCCTCCTCCATTGGGGCCAGGACTTCCTGTATGCCTTTCCACCCATTCCCCTAATTCCCAAAAACCCTGTTCAAGCTTCAGAGAGACAGAGGTCATATGATTCTCATAGCTCCACATTGGCCATTGCAAATGTGGTACCCTCTGCTCCTACATCTCTCTCAAGCTCTGTCTCTGGAGTTAGAATCTGCTCCAGATCTCCTTTCTCAGGAGGACGGGATGCTGTGGCATCCCAAACCCCAGTCTCTCCATCTCTGGGCCTTGTTGCTGAAAACCTAGAACTTCATGGTCTTAACCTTTCTCAGCAGATAAGGGATATCCTTTATGCTTCCAGGAAGCCTTCCACAAGACGCTCTTATGCTTTCAAGTGGAAAAGGTTTACCATATGGTGCTCGCAGAAGGGTCTTGACCCTCTTGCGATACCTCTGGAATCATTATTGGAGTATCTCCTTCATTTGTCTAATACAGGGTTTAAGACCAATTCAGTGAGAGTTCATTTGAGTGCTATTGCAGCTTCTTTCAAGCCTCTTAATGGCCAACCTATTTCCTCTCACCCTCTCATAGTGAGATTTATGAGAGGCCTTCTTTTAACTAAGCCTCCCATTAAGCATCACCAGTGGCATGGGACATAAATCTGGTTCTTGGGCAGCTCATGAAGCCGCCTTTTGAACCATTAGCTACTAACTCTGAAATTCCTTTCCTAGAAGGTCATCTTTCTTTTTGCAACCGGAAGGTCGGGGGTTCAAATCCCACTAGAGGACAGCAACCTTGGGCCGGAAGGACTGGGGTTTCTAGTCCCACGGGTGTTCCTTGTGGTCTTGGGCAAGCCACTTAACCCTCCATAGCCCATGTTCCCTGTAAAATAGTTATCTCCAAGTTATAATGCCCTGTTCAATGTAATTTCAGTTTGTTCAATGTAAACCGCACTGATGCAGAATAGCGCGGTATATAAAAGAATTTAAATAAAATAAATAAATAAATAAATAAAAATCACATCAGCACATCGCATCAGTGAATTGCAAGCATTGGTTCCATCATGATACGGTAGTCCTTAGGACTCACCCACACTTTATGCCAAAGGTGGTATCACCTTTTCATTTAAACCAAGCGGTTTACCTTCCTGTATTTTTCCCAAGGCCTCACGCTTCTAATGCAGAAAGGAATCTTGATACTTTAGATTGTAAAAGGGCTTCGGCCTTTTACTTGCAAAGGACACAGCAACATAGAAAGTCCTCTCAGCTCTTTGTTGCTTTTGATCCTAGTCATTTGGGACTTCCAGTCTCCAAAAGAACACTGTCCAGCTGGATTGCACAGTGTATTTCTTTTGCCTATGAGAGTAAGAACCTTCCTCGTGAAGGCCATGTCACAGCTCACAATGTGAGAGCCATGGAAACCTCTATTGCTCATCTTCACTCTGTGTCTATCGACGACATCTGTCGAGCAGCTACTTGGGCCTCTGTTCATACCTTCACAGCCCATTACTGCTTAGGCAAGGACTCCTGCCAGGATGCCTGGTTTGGTCAGGCTGTTCTTCAACACCTGTTCCATACTTAATCAACTCCTTCCCACCATCCCCGGTAGGATGCCAGAGATCCATGGGGGGAAATGGAGCCCTTTCACAAGGGCACACAACCTCTGGGGTTTCTCCCTGGCATCTGCAGCTAGGGAGTCCCCATATGTGAAGACTCCATGCCTGCTTGTTCCTGGAGATAGCATAGTTACTCACCTATAACTGGTGATCTCCGGGAACAGCAAGAATTTAGTCTTCACAACCCACCCACCTCCCCTAGGAGTTCTATCTCTCTATCTCGCTCTTTCTCTCTTTCCCTCTCTCTTTGTTTCAGCTTTAAACTCAACTGGAGAGGGACAGTTGGGAAAGGTGGGAAGGCAGCACGCAGGCGCTGTGGGATGCTTCCAAAAGCTTTCCTATTGGACACTGGGGAGCGTTCCTGCTCAGGCTCCATCAGTACCGACGATACCCATATGTGAAGACTAAATTCCTGCTGTTCCCGGAGATCACCTGTTAAAGATGAGTAACTATGCTATATCTAACTAACCTAGCTAAACTCATGACACCATTATGATAAATGTAACCCTCAAATTGTGTTGTATTAATGTTGTTAAATACCCTCATGTTAAATGTCGTAAAGCACCCAAATGTTAAATGTAACCCAATTGTGATGTTATGTAACCACTTTGATTGTAGGATAAGGTGGTATACAAGTCTCTCTAAATAAATAAAATAAATAAATGTGGGGGAAGGAGAGGTCTGTAGAGGCTAAGTACAATGAGCAGACAGGTATTTGGGGAGGACACATGGTCTGGGCACCCTCCCAGCCAGCAGCTGTAGCACATGGGGTCCATAGTGTCCAGGGACCTACAGGGAACCCATGCACCCCAATGGGAAGAGCTTTAGGGAAACATTCTGTACACCACCCTGTATCCCTGCAAAGGATAGTATATCAAGAACTAATAAACTATAAACAAATATACTATACTTTGCCTTTGAAAACTGATGTAGCTTATGTGCATAACTGCCCTCCCCGTGAGCAGAGGTGTAGAAAGGACCACAAAAAAACAGAGCATAATCTTAATAACACGATTATGTTTATGTTTATGTTTATTGAGCTTGATAAAACCGCCTTTCAAGTGCAATCAAGGCGGTGTACAGTAAAAAGTCACATAAAAACCGGCCTAAGCTGGAGGATAAAATAGGAAATGTACAATAATAATAATTATATTAAAAAAAAAACCAAATTAAAACATCAAATATAAATTATAGATTATAAAAATTATGAAGGACAGAGAGAGAGGAAGGAAAGAAAGGGAAGATAACTAATACAGGACAGAACACGAGAAGAGGACTAAATCACATACAAAGGAGGACATCATACAAAAGGAGAGGGAACATCAAACGCTAGGGAGAACAGGTGAGTTTTCAGATTGTGCTTGAAGGTAGTGTGAAGTGGTTCAAGACGAAGGGAGGAAGGGAGGGAATTCCAGAGGGCGGGGCCAGCAAAATAGAAGGCAGAGAGACGAGTGAACTGTAAGTGAGCACGGGAGGGTGGAGGAAGAGAGAGACGATTAAGATGAAAGGAACGAGGGGTGTGCCTAGGAGAGTGGAAAGAAAGTAGATCAGCCAGATATGAAGGGATGCCAGTATAAAAGACCTTATGTAACAGAATCAACATCTTATATTGAGAACGAAAAGAAACAGGTAACCAGTGAAGATGAAAAAGTAGGGGGGTGACGTGATCGCGAGTGGTAGAAGAGGTGATAATGCGAGCAGCAGTGTTTTGTATCCTTTGGAGTCTGGCTATCTGATTTTTCGGGAGACCAAGAAATAAAGAATTAGAGAAATCGACCCGAGACATGACCAAAGATAGAACCAGTGTAGTTAGGGCAGAAGAGGAAAGAAAAGGGCGAACGGAACGGATCTGACGAAGGAGGAAAAAGGAGGTTTTGGCAATATGAGAGATATGGGTGCGGAAAGATAGGTCAGAATCAAAATGAACACCTAGATAACGAAACGTGGAGACCAGGGGAACCGGAGTGCCAGAGAAGGAGGGAGCCAGTGAAGGGGAGGGACCACCATAAGAAAACCAAATAGCAAGAGTCTTAGTCAGGTTCAGATGGAGACAGTTAAGAGTAAGCCAGTGAGCAACAGAAGAAAGACAAGAGTTCAGGGGAGAAAGATCGGGATAGGAAGAGGAAGTATGGTGAAGCAGGAGAATATCATCGGCATAGAAGAAAGCTGATATACCGGACTGCTGGATAAGAAGAGCAAGAGGGGCCAGAAAAAGGTTGAAAAGAAGAGGTGCAAGGACAGAACCCTGGGGGACCCCACAAGAGAGACGGTGTGAGTCAGAAGGAGGTATTGCTGATGAAGAAGAAAGAACTGCACAGGAGCGGGAAGAAAGGAAGGAGTGAAACCAGTGATGAACAGTGCTACAGAGACCAGCTTCCCGAAGACGGTGAAGAAGAAGGGAGTGGTCAACAAGATCGAACACAGATGAAAGATCCAGGGCAACCGCCACCGAAACATCACCACGATCATGTGCTACATGTAGTGCATTAGTGAAAGCTAGAAGAACGGTGTCGACGCTATGCCCGGGGCGGAAACCAGACTGACGGGGGTGAAGATAGTTAGTGGAATCAAGATGGTGAGAGAGCTGAGCGAAAACAAATTTTTCCAGAAGTTTGGACAAGAAAGGAAGATTAGACACCGGCCGATAATTAGAAGGAAGTGAGGGATCAGAAGAAGGATTCTTTAGGATAGGACGAACCAAAGCGTGCTTCCAGGGTTTAGGAAAGATTCCCGTGGCAAGACTAGAATTAAACATAGTGAGAATATAAGAGAAGCAGCCAAGAGAAGAAGTGAGAAGCCAAGATGAGGGAATAGGATCAAGCGAACAGAAAGTTTTCTTAGAGGAGGAAATGAGATGATGGAGTTCAGGTGCTGTAATGGGGGAGAAGGTAGCCCAGAAGTGAGAAAGTTGAGAAACTGGCGGGGGGGAAGGAAGGGGCGGAGAGGAAGTAATAGGGGCAGGACAAGAAGGTAGGGAATCCCGTAGGGAATTAACTTTAGAGATAAAGAAAGAGGCCAAACGGGAAGGGGAGGGATGGTATTGAACCGCAGGGGCCGAGGATGGGGCGCGTAAAGAGAGAAGGGATCGAAAGGTGGAGTACAAATGACGGGTCTGATTGGGAGCAAGAGAAATAGCAGTGGAAAAGTAATCACACTTTGCAGAGTGAAGCTGAGAGCGGTAATAGGAGTGATGAGACTTAAAGGTGGATAGATGAATAGGAGAAGGGTCCTTGCGCCATAGGCGTTCGGCCCTCCGGAGGTGAGTCCGAAGTAACCGTAAGCCATGGTGGTACCAGGGATGAGAGGGGTGATGACGGGGTGGCCGGGAGCGCAAGGGAGCGCAAGGGAGCAAGACGGTCAAGAGCGCTAGAGAGAGAAGAAAACCAGGTAGTAGCTTGGTAGGGTTTCCAGCAGTCTTGATTGTTAAGATGGGGAGAAGGAATTAAGTAGATATCATAAGGAGGGAGGAGTGCCCTAGTGGTTGGGGCAAGTTACCTCAGGCCAGAAGGTCGGGTTCAAATCCCACTAGAGGACAGCAACCTTGGGCCAGAAGGACTGGGGTTTCTAGTCCCACAGGTGTTCCTTGTGGTCTTCGGCAAGCCACTTAACCCTCCATTGCCCATGTTCCCTGTAAAATAGTTATCTCCAAGTTATAATGCCCTGTTCAATGTAATTTCAGTTTGTTCAATGTAAACCACCTTCATATCATGAAGGCAGTATACAAGAAATGTTAAATAAAGAGAGAAACTGGCCAAATGTATATGTTGGAAAAAATTGATCTTGCTTCAGAGGTACTGTTTTCCCTTAAAACATTTGACCCCAAGGCAAAACTAAGTTTTAAAGTCACATCTTGACATACTCAGGTGTCAAGGTAAAATTAAAATTTTTATGAACTGGTTCCTGTTCCCTGACCCAGAGAGGAGGCAATAGCTTTTGTTTAATTGCATAAACATAAATAAAGCTCTTAGTAGATGCTGGTGAAGAGCTGAGATTATCATGTGAATAAAATTAGTAAAAATCTCTCATGCAGTGTTACTCGTAGTGTTCTCTTTAAACATGCACCTCCTTTTTGGTGCTGGTGATCACCTCTATCTCCAGGAACAAGCAGGAATGAGTCTTCACATATGGTTACGTCGGTACCGACGGAGCCTGCGCGGGAACGCTCCCCAGCATCCAATCAGAAAGCTTTTGGGAGCATCCCACAGTGCCTGCGTGCTGCCTTCCCGCCTTTCCCAACTGTCTCTCCTCAGTTCTTCTTTTTCCGCGGAGCCAGGAGGTCGTGTTCCTGTCACCACAGAAGAATTTCCTTATTTTTTCTTTATTTCTTTTCTGTCGCGTCTGCCTTCTTCGACGCTGTACCGGTACCGCTGGTCTTTGTTCTTTTCTTCTTGTAAAACAAAACAAAACCTTTTTTCCATTCTTTTTCTTCAGGTGCACTTCAGTTTTGGGCCTTAGGCCCAAAACTTTTTTTCCTTAAATATGGAGAAGCCTGCCTCAGGTTTTAAAAAGTGCACAAAATATGGCGGTACTAGTTCCGTCATCGACACCCATGACTGGTGTCTAAAATGTTTAGGTCCTGACCATTCCATAACAGATTGTGTGTCCTGTTCCATGATGTCTAAAAGAGGTCGGCAGAACCGAGCTGCCAAGCTCAGTACCCTGTTTCCCTCTGATGCGGCTTCGTTGGCATCGACGTCTTCCAGGGCTTCTTCCTCACATGGATCTCAGGTAACTAAACATAAATCCAGCTGATCCTCGAAGGGTAGATCTCCTTCTAAGCATCGAGATGCCTCTGGCCTTGCCCTCGAGGATTCTGCACCTGCAAAATTACCCCGGCGGGAGGCTTCGGCCTCTAAAGCATCATCATTGGGGTTCCAGGATGATCTCGATGGCGTGGCCTCGACAGATCTCCTGGTGCCATGCTCTGGGGTACCGACTTCCAGGCATTGGTGGCGTTGATGGATCAGAGGATTCTGTCCATCGAACGCAGTCTGGCGGCTTTCCTTGTGGCATCGACGCCCGTGGTACCGCAACAGACTACTCCGCCGGTACCGGCTCTAGCATCGCCATCAGCACCGATCCCGGTACCGGTGGCATCGACATCGGCATCGGTGTCCGCTATGCCGGTACTCTGTCCTCTGAAGCCCTCCGATACCGATACCCCGGTACCGGTGATTCCCGATACCGATCCCGGTCGGTACGGGTATCGGGCTTTGCAAGAGCATCTGGACAGACGATACTTCGATTCCTCTGAGGATTCTGAAGAGTCGGTCGATGCAGTGATGCTTCTTCCACAGGAGGAGTCCTCTCCTAAACGAAGGATGTCTCCTCCAGAGGATTTGTCTTTTCAAGACTTTATCAGAGAGGTGGCTCGGGGTCTCTCTATTACAGTGGCACCTGAATCAGAGCCCAGAGCCAAGGAGTTAGATATTTTACAATATCCTAAAACTCCTAAAGAGGCAGCTACCTTACCTATTCATGAGATTCTGTATGATCTCATGTTGAGGATGTGGGAAGCACCTCTAACCACCTCTCCTCATTCTCGCAGGTTGGATACCATGTATCGTGTCCCTCCTTGTCCTGGTTTCCATAAAACTCAACTTCCTCACCACTCTATTGTGGTTGAGTCTGCAATGAGAAAGATTAGAAGTGCCAAAAGACATGCCTCTAATCCTCCAGGACGTGAATGTAGAACCCTGGATGCTTTTGGAAGAAGAGTCTTCCAAGCTTCCATGCTTGCTGCGAGAATTAATTCCTATAGTCTTTACATGGGAATGTTCTTCAAAGAAGTCACTGACCTTTAAGTCCTTTTATGTCTGAAGATAAAAGGCAAGAATTTCTCACTGGGCTCAAACATGCCCAGGATATCTCCAAAGTCTCCAACTGTGCAGATTTCGACTCCTTTGAATGCGTAAGCAGAGCCTCAGCTATTGCCATAGGTGCACTTAGGATTGCTTGGCTTCAAGCATCTGATTTGGAGATGTGGGTTCAAGATGAATTGGGAAATATCCCTTGTACAGGTGAGAACCTGTTTGGTAAGGATTGGCAAGCAAAAGCCAATCAGATGGATGCTGAAAATTCTGCTTTGGATAGACTATCCAAATCTACAGCTGCTCCTGCTAAGAAAAGGTTGTTCAAGAAAACACCTTTTTCTAAAAAGGGAAGATTCTATCCTGCTTATGGTCAGCGGGCATCTTCTGCAGCTCAGTTTCCTTCCAAATGTCAGCAATCCTCCAAACAGAGTAAAGCAAAGGCTGCGAGGCCTGCTCCAGCCCAGCAACCTCAGCCCCCTCAGGGCCTTTGACTTTCTGCTAGAGAACTTAGCCTTCCTGGCTCTAGAAGGACCAGAACCCTTCACCAATCCAGGAAGGTTATGTCATTTTGCTCCCAGGTGGGGGCAAATTACAGCAGAGCATTGGACACTCTCCATCATAAGAGAGGGGTACAAGCTTCATTTTTCAAGCTTGCCCCCTCTCACAAGAGTGCACCAGTTCAATTCTCCAACCTCCCTCCTCAGCCTGTTGGAGCAGGAGGTTGCCACTCTTCTTGCCCAGGGGGCCATAGAGGAAGTGCCTTTTCAACAACAGGGCACAGGGTTCTACTCCCCCTATTTTCTTATTCCAAAGAAAACAGGGGGCTTCAGACCCATCTTAGATCTCAGAGAGTTGAACAGTTTCCTAGTCAAAGAAAAATTCAAGATGGTTTCTCTAGGAACTCTGCTGCCATACCTTCAGAGTCAGGATTGGCTTTGTTCTCTAGATCTCAAGGATGCGTACACTCATGTTCTCATCCATCCATCTCACAGAAGGTTCCTTCGGTTCCTTTTTCAGGAAAAGCACTATCAATACAAAGTGCTCCCTTTTGGTCTGGCCTCTGCACCAAGGGTGTTCACGAAATGCATGGCAGTGGTTGCTGCTTTTCTGCGCACCCTGGGAATATTTGTCTTCCCTTACCTGGATGGCTGGCTCATTCGAGCTCCCACTCAATCAGAGGCCAAGACTTCTCTCACCTGCACAATGCGTATCCTTCAGTATTTAGGGCTGGTAATAAACATCCCAAAATCCAATTTAGTCCCTACTCAGTCCCTGGAGTTTATAGGGGCGTTGCTGGATACCACAAGGGCAAGGGCCTATCTCCCCCAGGCCCGTTGCCTTCGCTTGGTGCAGTTAGCTTCTCAAGCAGAGTTGAAACCCCTACTAACTGCTCGAGAGATGTTACAGTTACTAGGCCACATGGCATCCACCGTACATGTGGTACCATATGCTCGCCTTCACATGAGAGCAGCTCAGTGGACTTTATCCACCCAATGGACCCAGGCAGTAGGCTGCCTGTCAGACAAAATAGCAAACACATGTCGCCTCATTTTGTCCCTCCAGTGTGGAAGTCCCCTCAAAACTTGTTGCTGGGGTCCCCCTTTCAACAACCTCTACCCCAAGCAACTCTTACAACAGATGCTTCTCCAATGGGCTGGGGAGCTCATCTTCAGGACCTCTCCACTCAGGGCATCTGGTCCCCACAGGAGACTTGTCTACATATCAGTCTCTTGGAACTCAGAGCAATCTTCCTTGCTCTGCGAGTTTTCCACACCCTGCTCAGCCACAAGACAGTCCTTATCCACACGGACAATCAGGTAGCCATGTTCTATGTAAACAAGCAGGGAGGAACTGGCTCTCTGTCGCTTTGCAACGAAGCTCTGCGACTGTGGGCCTTCGCCAGAGAGCATCACATTCATCTTCTGGCAGTTTATCTTCCAGGTATTCAAAACTCTTGGGCGGACAGACTCAGTCGAGTTCTGTTTCCACACGAGTGGTACCTACATATGGACCAGGTATCCAAGATTTTTCAAATTTGGGAAACCCCGGACATAGACCTCTTTGCAAGTCCGTGGAATGCCAAACTTCCCCGGTTCTGTTCCAGAACTCCGGCTCAGGGGGCTCAGGCAAGGGATGCTTTCCTCCTTCACTGGGGTCAAGACTTCCTGTATGCCTTTCCACCCATTCCCCTAATTCCCAAAACCCTGTTCAAGCTTCAGAGAGACAGAGGCCACATGATTCTCATAGCTCCACATTGGCCAAGGCAAGTGTGCTACCCTCTGCTTCTACATCTCTCTCAAGCTCCCGCCCTAGAGTTAGGGTCTGCTCCAGACCTCCTCTCTCAAGAGGACGGAAGGTTATGGCATCCCAATCCCCAGTCTCTGCATCTCAGGGCTTGGTTGCTGAAGGCCTAGATCTCCAGGATCTTCATCTTTCTCAACAGGTGAAAGATGTTCTTTATGCTTCCAGAAAACTTTCCACTAGACGTTCGTACGCTTTCAAGTGGAGGAGGTTTACCATCTGGTGTTCTGAGATGGGTCTTAACCCCGGTGCCATACCTCTGGAATCGTTGCTGGAGTATCTCCTTCATCTGTCTAATGCAGGCCTTAAGACAAATTCAGTAAAAGAGTCCATTTAAGTGCTATTGCAGCTTCCCTTAGGCCTCTAAATGGACAACCTATTTCCTCTCATCTTCTTGTAGCAAGATTCATGAGAGGCCTCCTTTTAACAAAGCCTCCCATTAGACCACCCCCGGTGGCATGGGACTTAAATTTGGTTCTTGGTCAGCTTATGAAGCCGCCTTTCGAACCTTTAGCTACCACCTCCTTGAAATACCTTTCTTGGAAAGTTATCTTTCTCATTGCAATCACATCTGCACGCCGCATCAGTGAATTGCAAGCACTAGTAGCTAATCCACCTTATACAAGGTTCCATCATGACAAGGTGGTCCTTATGACTAATCCACACTTTATGCCTAAAGTGGTCTCGCCTTTTCACCTCAACCAGGAGGTCTACCTACCTGTCTTTTTTCCAGGACCTCATGCATCAAATGCAGAGAGGAATCTTCATACCCTGGACTGTAAAAGAGCTTTGGCCTTTTACTTACAAAGGACACAGCAACATAGAAAGTCTTCCCAACTCTTTGTTGCCTTTGATCCTTCTCATTTGGGACAACCAGTCTCCAAGAGAACACTTTCTAACTGGATTGCCCAGTGTATTTCTTTCGCTTATCAGAGCAAGAACCTTTCTCTGGAGGGCCATGGCACAGCTCACAATGTGAGAGCCATGGCAGCCTCAATGGCTCATCTGAACTCTGTATCTATCAATGACATCTGTCGAGCAGCCACTTGGGCCTCGGTTCATACCTTCACAGCCATTACTGCTTGGACAAGGACTCCCGCCGGGATGCCTTGTTTGGTCAGGCTGTTCTTAAACACCTGTTCCATACTTAATCAACTCCTACCCACCATCCCTCATGGGATGCCAGAGATCCAGGTGGGGAAGTGCAGCCCTGTTCCAGGGACAGACAACTTATGGGCTCTCTCCCTGGCATCTAAAGCTAGGGAGTCCCCATATGTGAAGACTCATTCCTGCTTGTTCCTGGAGATAGCACAGTTACTTACCTGTAACAGGTGATCTCTGGGAACAGCAGGAATAAGTCTTCACAACCCACCCACCTCCCCTAGGAGTTGTCTCTCTCTCTCTCTTTCCTTTCCCTCTCTCTCTCTCTCTTTGTCTCAGCTCTAAAACCTAACTGAGGAGAGACAGTTGGGAAAGGCGGGAAGGCAGCACGCAGGCGCTGTGGGATGCTCCCAAAAGCTTTCTGATTGGACGCTGGGGAGCGTTCCCGCGCAGGCTCCGTCGGTACCGACGTACCCATTTGTGAAGACTTATTCCTGCTGTTCCCAGAGATCACCTGTTACAGGTAAGTAACTGTGCTTTACTGCATCTTCAGACCTGCCTGGTAGAGTTTTTCTCCAGGACCAAGCAGGAAGTCAGTTCTCACATATGGGTGACATCGACGTCGATGGAGCCCCTGCGGAGCATTTCCCTAGCTTTCTATGAAAGCCTTTGTGAATACTGCACGCATGCACAGTCCCCTTCCCCCCTAAAGGTGCCATCTTGCTCAGTCTCTCTTTTTCCATGGAGCCCTTCGGACGTCTGTCCCAGTTCACCAGGAAAATAGTTTGATATTTTTCTTGCTATTCCTGTGATTTCATCGCAGCTTTTTGCCCGGTTCGACGCCGGTTCCCCTTCCTGCCGGGTTCGGTATACCGGTATCGAGCCCATTCTCATTTTTTTGGTTTTTGCCCTTCGTGGCTGGCATTCGCGCCCTTTTTTCTTTTTCCCTGGAAGGCCGGTCCTTTGACCTTGCGGGGGCTCTTTTTTCCCCGATGGCTTCCAGTGGTTTTAAAAAGTGTGATCGGTGCAAGAAACTAATGTCTCTCACCAACACACATGACTGCTGCCTTCGGTGCCTCAGTCCGGATCATGATCCTAAGATCTGTGGACCATGCGGCAAAATGTCCACTAAGGCACTGTGAAGTCGCCAACATCAAAAGGAAAGGCTTTTCTCTGATTCGGCCTCCGGCCGGGCCCGGACCTCGTCTGAGGCCTAGACGTCTCGGGAGTCTGACCCCGAGCATCGTCGGGGTTCCTTGGACAGGGGGTCCCCCGAGCGGGAGCGAAAGAGGAAGAAGCGGCTCGCGAGGGCGGCATCGGAGGAGGTCCCTGACTCCTCGAGGGCTAGGTCTCGGACCCCCGACCGCCGTCCCAGGCCCATGGAACAGGAGAAGCCGTCAAAAGTGCCTCGTGTGGAGCCGGAGTCTGCTGGACACGTAAGTCCTGTTGTCCTCGAGGACGCTCCTCCCAGTGAGCTGATGTCGGGCCCGGCGCCGCCGGGGCCCGAGTTGGTGGCTGCTGAGTCTCCTGAGCTGGGTCTCAGGCTGACAGCCTTGGAGTGCAGACTGTCTGCCTTCATGGATCAGCAGCGGGTGCTGATGGCCAGCCTTGCTGGCACATCTGCCCCAACCACCGGGACATCGATGTCGAAGTCGATCCCGGAGACCAAGTCGATACTCGAGACCATGAAGGCTCGAGGTCGTCCTCGGTCGCGGTCACCCTCGACCTCCCGGTTGGGACCGAGGGTGTCGGCGTCGGGGCGGGTGCTGCTGGACCCCGCGCGGTCGGAGCCCGACTCTTCTTCGGACGAGTCTGCCTGGGAGACGGAGGACGAGGAGTCCCCTGATACCTTCAAGACTCGGTGCGTCCCGTCGGACTCACCGCAGTCTGAGCCCCGGAGTAGATCCCCTCCTGAGGATACCCGGTTCTCGGAGTTCGTTCGGGATATGGCCACTGCTTTGGCGATCCCCGCGGACCCCGAGGAGGAGCCTCGAGCCGAAGAGCTCGAGGCCCTCCATTATGACTCTCCTCTGAAGGAGGCCTTTACTGTGCTGGTTCCTCCAATGTTGGAACAGCTCCTCTTCAGGATGTGGGAGGCACTGGCCTCGGCGCCAGTTCTGAGCAAGCGGGTCGATTCCATTTATCGACTCCGTAAGAGCCCTGGTTTTCAAAAGGTGCAGCTACCACACCATTCCATGGTGGTGGAATCGGCCATGCATCGTCTGAAAAGTCAGAAGATGCACTCCGCGGTGACCCCTGGCAGGGAGGCCCGGAACCTGGATGCGTTTGGTAGAAAGTGCTTCCAGGGCTCAATGCTTGCTTGCCGTGTCCAGTCTTACCAGCTGTACATGGGCATGTACTTGCGGGACCTGGCGAAGGAGCTTGCCGGGTTCTCTGCTGGTCTCTCCGGGGAACCTTTGCAGAGGTTCAAGTCCTTGTCCTCGGGGATTCGGGAATGCTCTAAGTTCATGTCCCGCGCAGCCTACGATGGCTTCGAGGCCTCGGCCCGTGTTGCAGCAGCCGGCATCGCGGCTCGATGCCAGGCATGGCTGCAGTCATCGGATCTCGAGCCATGGGTTCAAGACAAGTTGGTCGATGTCCCTTGCCGAGATGAGAACCTTTTTGGCAAGCCCATGGCCGAGAAGGCTGCACAGCTCGACACCGAGCACCTCACGAGGACAAGGCTGTCTAGAAAGACTTCTGCCCCTTCTCATAAGAAGAAGGGCTCGGGTAAGAAGTCCTTTTACCCGAGGAAGGTGACTGCCTACAAACAGTTCCCACCTTACCAGGCCTCCCCAGCTCCCCCACAGGGTCAGCAGGCCAAGGGGCAGGAACATGGGCCCCTTAGGCAGAAGGCTCCTGCTCCCACTCAGCAAGGTGGGGGGTTTTGACTCCCAAAGCATAGCCTCTCCGTCTCTGCTGTCCCATCCCTGCACAGGAGGTCGACTAGCCCTGTTTGCCCACAGGTGGCCACCCATTACAGGAGACAGTTGGGTCTTAAGCATAGTCCACAAGGGTTATATGCTTCATTTCCATCAGTTGCCTCCTCCTTATTTCCCAGGAGAGCCTCCAAGGCCTCCTCGTCATACAGACCTCCTCCTTCGAGAGCTTCAGGGTCTGTTGCGAGACAAGGCGGTGGAGCCTGTGCCTCCCCACCTCCAAGGTCACGGTTTCTTCTCCAGGTACTTCCTCGTACCAAAGAGAACCGGAGCCCTCAGGCCTATTCTCGACCTCAGAAATCTAAACAAGTACCTAGAGAAAGAAATGTTCAAGATGCTTACTCTTGGAACACTTCTGCCCTACCTCCAGCAGGGAGATTGGCTATGCTCTTTAGATCTAAAGGATGCGTACACTCACATCCTCATTCATGCAGACTACAGAAAGTACCTCAGGTTCATTGTCGGAGGAAACCATTATCAGTACAGGGTGCTGCCTTTCGGCCTCACCTCCGCCCCCAGGGTCTTTACCAAATGCCTGGCGGTGGTGGCGGCCTACCTGAGAAATCAGGGTATCTTTGTCGTCCCCTATCTGGATGACTGGCTCATCAGGGGTCAGACATGCCAGGAGGCCAGGCAAGCCACCCTCCGAACTATTTCTCTTCTTCAGCACCTGGGTTTTGTCATAAACTTCGCAAAGTCCACTTTGCTCCACTCCCAGAACTTGGAGTTCATAGGGGCAAGGCTGGACTCTCTGCAGGCAAAGGCTTTCTTGCCAGAAGACAGAGCTCAAAGACTGATAGACTTGGCAAACCAGTTTCTCCAAAGGCCACTGGTTTCCGCCAGACTCTGGCTGCGGTTTCTGGGCCACATGTCTTTGACAGTGCATGTGACTCCCAATGCCTGACTCCATATGAGGCCTGCACAGTGGTGCCTCAGGACTCAGTGGTCACAGTCCACAGGATGCATCAGAGACAGAGTAAGGGTGTCCAGACCATTCCTGAACTCCCTACGCTGGTGGCTGCACCCCCCCCCCCAATCTTCTGCAAGGGGTGCCTTTTCAAATTCCTAGGTTCACAGTGGTGTTGACCACAGATGCCTCTCTGCAGGGCTGGGGAGCACATTGTCTGGGCAAGTGCACCCAGGGCCTCTGGTCTCCCTGGGAGGCCACGCAACAGATCAACCTACTGGAACTCCAGGCTATTCGCTTAGCCCTCAAGACTTTCTCTCAAAGCCTGGCTCACCAGTCTGTCTTAGTACAAATGGACAACCAAGTAGCCATGTTTTATGTGAACAAGCAGGGCGGCACTGGGTCCAGGCTCCTTTGTCAGGAGGCACAAGACCTTTGCTTGTTTGCGCTCAAGCACAGCATGTTTCTCAAAGCTGTTTATCTCCCTGGCCAGGAGAACTGCCTGGCAGACAGGTTGAGCAGAGTTCTGCAGCCCCACGAATGGCAACTCCACCCATTAGAGGTTCAGAAGATTTTCCTGAAATGGGGACTTCCATCCATAGATCTCTTTGCCAGTCCCCTGAACAAGCAGCTGCCCAGGTTCTGCTCCAGGCACCCGCATCCCCTGAGGAGGGCAGCGGATGCTTTTCTGATTTCCTGGTCTCAGGGCCTCCTATTTGCGTTTCCTCCCATGCCTCTGGTGGCCCGAACCCTGTTCAAGGTTCTAAAGGACAAGGCCTCGGTACTCCTAGTAGCTCCCAGGTTGCCGAGGCAGCCTTGGTTTCCACTTCTGCTTCAACTGGCAGTGGACCCCCCACTGCCTCTGGGGTTGCAGCCCGACCTTCTCTCTCAGGATCAAGGTTCCCTTCTGCACCCCAATCTCAAATCTCTCAATTTGATGGCCTGGAGGCTGCAAGGGTAGTTTTGGCTCCCTGGGGCCTACCTCCAGAAGTTGAAGAGGTCGACCTGGCCTCTAGGAAGCAGTCCACTAGAAAAACCTATGCCCTGAAATGGAAAAGATTTTCTGTGTGGTGTCAGTTACGTACAGAAGATCCTTTCTCCTGTGCTGTACCAGTAATGCTTCAGTACCTGCTGCACTTGTCCAATCAGGGCCTTAAGTCCAATTCTGTTCGGGTCCACCTCTCAGCTCTGGCAGCTCACCACTCTCTGGTGGAAGGACACTCTCTGTCGGTTCACCCCTTGGTGTCCCGGTTCATCAGGGGTTTGCTCTTGCTCAAGCCTCCTGTCCGTCCTCCAGCCCCTGAGTGGGAGTTGAATGTGGTCTTGCAACAACTGACTCACCCTCATTTTGAGCCGATGGCTACTTGTCCTCTCCACTTCCTTTCCTGGAAGACACTCTTCCTGGTAGCCTTAACCTTGGCCAGATGAGTGAGTGAGCTTCAGGCCCTGGTCTGTGACAGGCCTTACACCAGATTCTATAGGAACAGGGTAGTCCTTAGGACTCATCCAAAGTTCCTCCCGAAAGTTGTCTCCTCTTTCCACCTCAACCAGGAGGTGGTTCTTCCAACATTCTTCCCTAAGCCTCCTGCAAGCCAGGCTGAAGCGGTCCTGCATACCCTGGACTGTAGGAGGGCCTTATCCTTCTACCTTGACCGTATGCAGGGGCATAGAAGGGCTACTCAGCTCTTCATATCTTTTGACCCTAATAATTTGGGGTTAGCTGTGTCCAAGCGTACCTTGTCCATATGGGTGGCTGACTGTATCACCCGGGCTTAAAAGGCGGCTGACCTTCCCTTGCAGGGTCGGGTCACGGCCCACCGTGTACGGGCTATGGCTGCCTCAGTAGCTCATCTTCGCTCGGTACCGTTGGCAGACATCTGCAGGGCTGCAACTTGGTCCTCAAGCCAGACTTTTGCGGCCCATTACTGCCTGGAGAGGGAGTCCCGTAGGGACAGTGCTTTTGGCCAGGCAGTACTCTGGAATCTCTTTGAGGTTTAGGCAACTCCTGCCCTCCAGCCCTCCGTTGGGCTACCGGTGGAGGTTCTTTCAGTGCAAAGCCTTCTTTGATGCTGGGACTAGAGGGAGTTCTCTTGTTCAGCCTGGGTTCCTGGTAGCCCAGAGCTAGGGAGTCACCCATATGTGAGGACTGACTTCCTGCTTGGTCCTGGAGAAAGAGTAGTCACCTGTAACTGGTGTTCTCCAGGAGCAGCAGGAATCAGTCCTCACAACCCTCCCTCCTCCCCTGGGAGTTGCAGTTGTATATAGTTCATTTTTACATTTTTTTGTGTGCTGTTTTTTAGCTGTGTCATTTGACTGAGCAAGATGGCACCTTTAGGCGGAAAGGGGACCGCGCATGCGTGCAGTATTCCCAAAGGCTTTCATAGAAAGCTGAGGAAATGCTCCGCAGGGGCTCCATCGACGTCGATGTCACCCATATGTGAGGACTGATTCCTGCTGCTCCTGGAGAACACCAGTTACAGGTGAGTAACTACTCTTACCTGTCAGCCCACTTTATTAGTCTTTTGAAGCAAAAACCCATAAGGATCTGAAAGTCTGAGTTTCAGCAGTTAAACAAGTATGCAACATTAGTATCTATCTTCCATAGAAATGTATTTTACAGCAGCAAAGAGAATGCTTAAAATCCAACAACGTTTGTCCATTCCAACAACTTTTGTTCTCTAAAGCCATGGGGGAAGAAAAATACTTTAAAAGAAAGCTTACTTGGGAGAACATAGTAAGCCTTATGTTCCTTGCTATTATTTGTAACTAATATATATTTACAGATTTTATATAAGAAATTGTCAGGAAGGATTTTAAAATTCACTTGTACTGTAATTTTTTCATTTATTTGAATCATTTCTTATCTCTGGTGCATATCCCATTTGGTAGTTGGATTATTTCCATCATTAACTTCAGTGATTGTGAACATGTAATCTTTCATGGTCTGAATATGTACTCTGGTAGACTTTGTTCATGCATTGATGAACAAGATTAATAGGATACGCTGTGCCTGACTTATAACAGTTATATTTCAAGCCTATGGTGAAAATGTTTATTCAGATCCTTAAGACATTCATATCCAGAATTTTGCATATAATACTTCTATTCTCTTTTTTAAAGGACATATTTATGGGGTAATTGTAGAAGTTCTGTTTATGATTTGGACGTCTGGAAATGGGCATTCAGATCTGCAAATCAAATTCTTTCCCAGACCCATTTTAGAAAGCTGGGTATATAGACATCCCCAATAACTACAAAAACCCAATATAGTGAATGAAGAATATCAACAAACAAGATTCACCATAAAAAACCCCGTCCCACAAAACAGATTGAGGAAGCAAAACTGCCTTTGAAAGTTTCTTTAAGGGAGGTTCCTTTTAAACTTAAAATGGATGAAATAGATCGGCAGATTAAAAGCTTTTTTGATTATTTGAAGTCATTAAAGAAGAAGAAATTTCTTCGTGATAAAAACGATTATGACTCTGGTAAGGTATATTATTGGATGTATGAGAAAGATGAGTCCAATCAAAAGAAGGTCACGTTTGATGTTTCCTCTGATGATACCGATGATAGTGGGACAACTACTGTGAACCATCATCCATCTGGTTCTACTAGGAGCCGACAGGTTTTTCGGTCCAGCCGTGGCTGTCGGGCTTGCGGCCCCTATCAGGACGACGATTGGGAACCACCGAATACGAGACAATGGGCCAGGCAAAACCTTCCATAGTTGTTAATTTAACTGGAAGAGATTTACCTTTGTTTCAAGAACAAACGTTAAATTATGGGTTGTCATTCATACCTACTACACGTTATGACCCTTTTTGTATGAGAGTGGCTCTTTTCCGTTTTTTTCGAAAATTGCGTATTATACACTATTTTCAGGATAAACCTTCCAGTATTGATATATCCGTAGTTTATCCTGTCTCCACTTGGCTACCCCCTGAGGCTGCTCTTGATCCGGCCTTATCCACGTTTCAATCTTTAGTTTTGGATGATATTTCACGTTTGGAGACAGCCCCTTTTAAAAGATTTTCTAATTTGGATTGTGCTGGTTGGGAGTCCCTTAAGAACCTTTCTTCTGACTCTTCTATAGTTGTTCGAAAAGCGGATAAGGGAGGAGCTTTGGTTCTTCAAACTTTGGAAGATTATTCTCACATTTTGCGTTCCCATCTGAATGATTCACAAACCTATCGTATTTTAGAGGCAGACCCTACCAATGACCTTATCCAGGAGATCAAATTACTGGTGGCTGAGGCTTTAGTACAAGGTTGGATTACTCAAAAAGAGAGTGTTTTATTGACTGTTCAATCTCCAAAGATACCTGTATTGTATATGGTTCCAAAAATCCATAAATCATTGATTTCTCCTCCAGGTGGACCTGTTGTGTCTTGTCGTGGTTCCGTTGTAGAATCAGCAATGAGGCATATTAAGAGTACTAAAAAGCACTCTTCTTATCCGCCAGGTCGTGAGTCTAAGACTTTAGATGCCTTTGGACGCCAAACCTTCCAGGCATCCATGCTTTCAGCAAGAATTCTCTCATATATTTTCTATATGGGATTATCTCTTGAAGAGGTCACAAAGAAATTACTGTTTTTGACTCCTTTTCTTCAAGAGCCCAAAAGAGCAGACTATTCCTTACTGGTTAGTCATGTTCAAAATATCTCTAGGTTCCTTACTCGTGCTTCCCTAGACTCCTTTGAGTCTGTTAGCAGAACTTCTCTTATAGCTTTAGGGGCACGACGTACAGCCTGGCTCCAAGTTTCAGACTTGGACAAATGGGCACAAGAAAGACTGGGAAATACTCCTTGCACTGGAGAAAATCTCTTTAACAAGGAGTCTTTACTCCAAGTTGCTCAGTTAACCACTGACATTCCTGTTTCCAGAGGCTGTTCTACGCCTTCCTCTTTCCCAGTTGGTAGGAAATGTCCTACCAAACTTTCTTCCCCTAGGGGGAAAAAGTTTTATCCATCTTCTGCCCATCATACAGATGTTCCCAAACAGGGGAAACATCACCCTGGTCTAAAGAAACCACAACCTCAATAGGTTCAGCAAACCCAGCAGTCGCAGGGTTTCAGATAAATCATCATTACCTCTCCTGGTTGGTGGTGAGAGTTGCAGTCTGCTTCTTTTCACTTGAAGCATCTGCAATAATTTCTTCCTAACTTTTCCTGGATCTCTCTTCACGAGACATCTTTTCTTTTACTCTAAGAGTCTTTATGATGATCATGCCCATAGTTAACAGGTTTCTCTTGCTCTTCTGGGAAAAGAGAAATGACAACTATCAATAAGACAGTTTTTCCCTGTTCTAGCATGTATCATCTTACCTTTCAGAGACTTACTGCATAGTCAGTCTCCTTCAACTCTGTCTTACCTCCCTTTTACTACAACATTCGGTTTGTAAGAGTGGCTCTATTACACTGGTAAGCCCCTATGGTCCTCTACCTATTCTACAGGGGGATTCTCCCTTCCAGAGTTGTCTCCCCCTTTTATTACCTTAGAGCAGTTCATCAGACAATAGGAAGTCTTACCACTCCTATTATGTCTGTTGTTTCTTTTTCCCAATCCAATAAAAAAAAAAGGGGGAAAAGAATTTTTTTTTTCTGCTGCCCTGGTAGTTGCTGCAGATGCAGCAATTCCTAGTGGTTAAGCCACTGGTTCTGTTCACCACACAACCAGGGTTTCTCCTCCACTAGCAATCCTTCTAGCCTCAGTGCTAAACCCCAAACAGGATATCAACCTTGTTTGGAAACCCTGTTATCACAGACTGGTTGGTTAACTTCTATTCTTCGCCCCCTTGTCCTTGGCAGAATAGTTTAAGTTACTCACTGGCTTTAAACAGCCATTTTTTTCTTCTAACCAACCTGCAGCATGCTCTCTGCAACTCTACAAAGTAGCTTTGCACTATGGGTCCTTGCTAGAGAGCATTAGTATCTTGCCTAGCAGATAACCCCAGATGGTTAGGAGGGGTTCCCCCAGTCATGTTCTCATGACTGGTAGGTGTTCCCTACCCTTACCATCTCATCTAAAATCTCTTTTGAGACATAAGACACAGGCCTTTCATCACGTGAAAACCTAAAGAATGGCCAATTCCCTGGCTTGGCCCATATCTCCTTTGGACTTCTCGCCAGAGATAGTTTTCTTTCAGTGGCAGCTCAAGGACGCCTGATACCCATCTTGCCCTTATAGGCAGGTCACTATGGTATCTTATTCCACTGGCGCCCTCTATCCATTCACCATACTGCAGTTCTGGAGAGATCTGGACTTGCTGCCTGCAGACTGAAGTTATCCTCTGCATTTTTCACATAGGCCATCCTAGTTATTCAAGAGCTCGAATTCTGAAAGGAATCTAGACTCCTTCTTTTCAGGGAGACCATTCCTCTGACTCTGTCAGTCATAACCAGGGAAAGAAGATTCTCTATCCATCTATTCCAGCAGGTATCACCCTTCTTGCTATTAGATGAATCTTTCTCTCTCCCCATATTCCTAGGGGGATCTAGTTATATAGGCATCTCTCCATCCACATACCCGGAGACATGTGTCTATATGCCTACATATATATATAATCTGTGTAGTGTATCTTCTGCCCATGTATATCTCTCTCTATATATATGCATATATACCCTATATGTGTATATATTTAGGAATATATATCTATCTTCATACATATATGGAGTGGAGGAGTGACCTAGTGGTTGGGGCAAGGTACTTCAGGCCAGAAGGTCAGGGGTTCAAATCCCACTAGAGGACAGCAACCTTGGGCCGGAAGGACTGGGGTTTCTGGTCCTACAGGTGCTCCTTGTGGTCTTGGGCAAGCCACTTAACCCTCCATAGCCCATGTTCCCTGTAAGATAGTTATCTCCAAGTTATAATGCCCTGTTCAATGTAATTTCAGTTTGTTCAATGTAAACCGCACTGATGCAGAATAGCACAGTATATAAGAGAATATAAATAAATATATATATCTGTTGAGATATATCTTTTAGGTAGATATGTATCCACATACTTATCTATTTGTCTGTTTAGGTTCAGATATCCATATATTCCTATATGACCCTGACAGATGGGCAATACCCCTATCCATGCTGTGCCAGCATGCTTAGGGTTCTACACATACAACCACTCCCTGTGATAATTAGCAAACTTTTTCTTACCATAACCTTTCAGGGTTAGGTACCTCTGAAGCTCTCCATGTACCTTTTTTCTTTCCTAATTGACCCCATTTAGGAAAGACATTGCAGAACTTCAGTTAATCTAAAGCTTAACGCTTCCCAAGTCTGTCCTTACTTTCTTATCAGATACAGGGGTCTCCATACCCTTTCTCTCCTACATGGACTAATTCCAGTGCCAGTCCAGATGGGTCAGACTCATTTTCCTTTTGGTCCTAGGATTGTACTGTTCTTGGCCAAAAGAGCTTAAGCTTTGTCTAATAGTACCTTCTGCGTTTTCCGCTGAAGCCCTACCTCTTTATACTACCCCAGTTTCCCCGGGGGCTATTTCTCACCCTGAAGGGTTCTGGCCTCCACTTGTTTTTTTTCTACAGTTATTACCTCTACTTCTCAGTGAGGTACTCCTTGAGGATCTTCTACTGGCTCTTCTAACAGATCCATATGAACCTCAATAGACTTTTTACAATGCCACCAAGGGAGGCCCATATTAGAATATTGCACTCAATATTTTACTACTAAATGCCCTCTATACTGGGTCTTTCTCTATAGAAGTCCTGTTCTAGTCCAGCTGTTCTACAGCACCTTTTCTGTATTTCAACTCCTACCCTCCATCCCCAGGATGCCTGAGGTTCTGAGGAGTAGCATGACTCTTTCTAGATTCGCAACATGCTAGGACTCCCTCTGGGCATCTCAGCTTGGGAGTCCCCATATGTGAAGACTCATTCCTGCTTGTTCCTGGAGATAGCACAGTTACTTACCTGTAACAGATGATCTCTGGGAACAGCAGGAATAAGTCTTCACAACCCACCCACCTCCCCTAGGAGTTGCATTTCTCTATCTTTCCCTTCCTTGCTCTTTCTCTCTCTTTACCTCAGCTTTAAAACTTAACTGAGGAGAGGCAGTTGGGAAAGGCGGGAAGGCAGCACGCAGGCGTGTAGGGATGCTTCCAAAAGCGTTCTGATTGGACGCTGGGGAGCGTTCCCATGCAGACTCCGTCAGTACCGACGTAGCCATATGTGAAGACTTATTCCTGCTGTTCCCAGAGATCACCTGTTAACAGGTAAGTAACTGTGCTTTCTCTCTTCCCCTGTGTCCTGCACCTCCCCTCTGTTTCTCCTCACCCCATGTCCATTTCACAGCTTCCTCTCCTTCTCCCTCTCCTCTCCTCTCTCTATTTCAGCCTATCTCTCCAACCCATGTCCAGCAGTTCCCCTCCCCTTCCCCTCTCCATGTCCAGTATCAGCTCTTTCTCCTCATGTTCCCTCCACCCACATGTCCACATCAGCATTTTTCTCACCTTGACCCTCCCATGTCCAGCATCTGTTGTCTATCTCCCCATCCCCCCACCCAACATCCAGCATCTACTGTTCACCTTCTTGTCACCCCCAAAGCCTGCTGCTGCCGCCACTTCTCACCAGGTCTGGATCAGTGGCGGCGGCAGGAGAGGAGGTGATGCCACCCCTAACTCAGACCTGGGAGAAATTGCGGTAGCAGCAGCAGGTGGTTCTCTCAATAATTATATTTTTAAAAGAAGGCAGAGTGAGGCAGCACCACTGGGGTGTTTTTGGGACATTTTTTTGCTGCTCCCAAAACTTTGCCTCACTCTGCCTAATGGAAGAACTGCCCCTGACTGCTGCCACTTCCCTGGCTTTTTGAAATTGTGCTCTAGACATCTCAGATTCTTCCTAGAAGTCCCTTCTAATGTTTTACTTCACAGACCAAGTACAGGGGCAGTTATAATACCGCCTGCATTCATGTAAAGACTACAGATACTTTTTAGCTGTGGACTTTGCATTAATAATCAAAGCAAAATTATTTATAATCTCTTGTTTTGATTGTTGTCCCAGAAAAAGTACCTGCAAAAATTGTGCCTGCTTACTCTGTGGTACTTTTTCCTTTGAAGATAATGCTAGCACACTTTAAAATGGCATCTATGTATGTTTGTTCCTGTTCCCAGTCAAAACATGTTGGGAACACCTTCAGACAAAGGTGATAAAATTGGAGCACAGAACCATTCATCTCTACGCAGGGCTGGCCCAAACATTTGGAAAACTAGGCAGTTGCTTAGGACAGCTGCTTGGCAAACAGCTGTGTACACCTATAGCGCTGCATACATCTTGTAGCGCTATACGAATGATCAGTAATAGTACTTGTAGTAGCAGGGCATTCAAAGCTAAACAGTAGATTCTGACAGCCAGTGGGGCATAATGATTAACGTTTGCCTAGGACACCAATACCTTGAACCAACTCTGAGGTCGGCCCTATCTTTAAGCTTACAGTTCAAATCTGAATCTAGACAGTATATTGATTACTTTTGTACAGCTAATAGCTAGCCCATGTGAAATGGATTGATGGTCTCGCATCACTTTGCAGTTCACAAACCTCAACAACATAATAACTGCAAAAACATTTGGCACCCAAGGAATCAAAAATTGGCAGAGAAATCAAAAACTGAATCAGCACTGAAACGGAGCAGTCCTTTTCATTCCTAGTAGTGGTCTCTTCCAGAATAGATTTTGAAACATATTGGCAGGTCAGTGCGGAAAAGATTATTCTGTTACTGCTTATGCTGTACTTTCACAGTTGATAAGTAGAATGCTGTAATAAACCTTGCACTTTTCATGAATACTTAATTCCCTAGGTAAAAAGTTCAATTCGTTATTTGTTCCATTAGAGTCTAATACATTTCCTTATTTAGATACTCAATCAACATTATATTGGCACTCTCTGGAAGAAGCTGTGAAAAGGAAAGGGATTTCTACAGGGTATTATTTCATCAGAGTTCAGAACCAAAGTTACCATGGCTGCCACCTAGATGGAGAGCAATGTAGACTGGGTGCAGCCTTGTCAGGGTGATCACAACATCCATTTGGCCATTGGGGCCCTTATGGTGCTTCTTTCTTTTCAACTATTCCTCCATCATCACATTTTTACTTGTTCTTCCCCCTTTCTTGTCTCATGCTTACCATATCCTCACTGGTATAAAGTCAAATGGGGGGTCCCAAGCATGGGTGTAGTTTGTCCGGGGTTTTTTTTGGGGGGGGGGGAAGAGAGGAATGGAAAGAATGTCCAATTGGTAGTGGGGACAGGGGAAAATATTCAGCATTAGGTATTGCAACATTTTGGAGGAACACCCCCAAGCCCACCCCAAAGTATGCCTATGCCCCCAAGCAAAATTTTGCTAATAGCCCCTCATGATTGTAGTGAGAGGAATTTCTCCTCCTTCCCAACATCCGCCTAGCCCCCTGCCCCCCCCAAAACTTACAAACAAAGTATGGCAAACATAATTTTTCAAAAGGTTGTCACACTATCTCCCTCAATGGCTCTGGCCTGCGCCTTCCCCCCCCCCCCCCCCCCTTCTCAGCTGAAGAAGCATATAAGTGCCTCATCTCCTGTTGCCAAGTTGAAGTCTTGTATGGCTGTTATCTGAAGAGTCCAGCCAGACAGCAGGACGTGAGCTTATGCGCTTGTCCAGTGCTTTCATTTAGGGAGGCAGCATAGCAACTTTTTGAAAATTAAGTTGTTTTCTGTTCTGTGCCTCTGCTGCTCCAGTGTGGGATTTCGCAGGGAAAGTTACAAAGTCTCAAGCCCTAGAAGCATTTAAGGCATTCATGTGATTTTGCATGTTTATGGAAATTCAGAGGTACATAGTTGGTATGTTGAATAGGGAGGTGCTCACTGTAAAAGTGTGTGTGTGTGTGTGTGTGTGTGTGTTTTGGGGGGGACTGTAGTAGCTCCTCAGACTCTTCATATGCAAGAATAAATGAGTTAGTTTGCTTGCCACAGATATGAGAGATTGTAGTCCTTTCCTCTACATTACTCAATCAAAAAAGACATAAATATATAAATATCTATATTTGAATCTGTGGAATGAGGGAAAGAACTGCATTTATCTCATGCCTTTTCTCAGAAGCTCAAGGCAAGTTACATTCAGGTATAGTACAGTAGATCATAAATATAGAGATATTTCTGTCTGTTATTAAATAGGGCGATTGCCACTTGGTTTCAAGACATTTTGGATCTTTAATGCAAATATTTCTTGATTTGTGCAAACATGATAGAGCTTGCTTTGTTCGTCAGCCTGTGCAGCCCTGATACCAAGTATTCATTATCTTGGAAATAATTACTGTATATGCTGTGTGTGTCCAGTATAGAGAATAGAGGAAAGGCTGTGATATAAGCAGCATAGTTAATCTTGTAATTTTAAAATCTTTCTAGATATTATACATAGGTAGGGAAATTTAGAAACAGCCAAGCTTACTTTAAAAAAGAAACATGATTTGATGTTGCCTCTAAGTGTGGTTTCTTTTGATTAATGTTGCTTTGACATATTAGAAAACTGCCTCCAGCTATTATACTAAACGTTTTAAAAGCAAAAATAAGGATGAAAACTGATGGATGAAGCTCCAAGGGATTCATTAATATTTATACCCATGACTACTGGTGCTGTTGATGTGTTACAACATCAGATATACCATTTGAACCACTGACTGAGATGTCCTGAAGCTTCAGGGTGATAAATTTCAAATTGCATTGTTAAAAGACTTCTGCAACATTTTTTTTATTTATGTTTAATGGATTAAAATCTTCCTCTTGCTTGCCTTTGTGGCAGAATTAATGGCATATTTTAAAAGATCCATTCGGTTTCCCTGGATTGTTGCATCATTAGTAATTTCTCCTAAACTTACAAACTAAAAGGATCTTGGGGAAATCTGAAATCCACCTGATTTGAGTTTGTTCTTTTAGGAATTTTGTTCTTGGCTAAAAAAGGTTTTACACATAGGTCATTTTAAAATTTCTAAGTCGCGGCATTTACATGTGCAGATTGCATGCAAGATTCTGGGAATGCAGAGATTTAGGATGGGCCAAAAAATGATATGCATGTTCTCCATCTTATTATGCGATTACATTTATATGGAAACAAATTTCAACATTGGATTTTGCATCAGCTCACAGGCAAGCACAGATCTAAAATGTGTCCTCACTAGCTGACTGGTGACATGCCTATATCTAGGTATGTAAAATGGCCCCCCCTGTATGTGTAAGTGCCAGCACTTTCCTGTGGAAGCTGCCAAGCTGATGCTACTCTTTGTTCTCAGGTATATTAGCAAAATGGCTGTTCCTGCTGTACATGCAGCAGTTACACGTGCGCTTCTGCACATCCTTAGACGTATTTTACAGAAGACTCTGCATTGGATGTTCCCAATTTGGACATTCCACATTACACGTCCCCACTTGGATATTCCAATTCCTTCTTTCTACGTTATATGCAAAATAGACATTTTAGAATATCAATTATGTTAATTACACAGTTGAGAAAAAGCAAACATTTCACATGAAGATCTCCTCTGTTCAGCTTGCTTCTTGGCCCAAAATATCAAGGCGTGATTGCAGATCAAAACTACTGGTGACTGTGCTTCTCAGGCTCAGCCTACTGCTCTCAGACAATACTCTGTCACCATGAGCCAGTTGCATTGATCCAGCTAGTCTGAGAAGTTGTCGCTTTCTGGTCCCAACCCAGTTACAGCCATGGCCTGCATTGTGAATGGGTCATGTTTCTACTATCTCATATTTTCTCCTTGAACAAGCAGGAAATAAGTCCTCCCATATGGGTGATGTCACAGACGGAGCACTGCACGGAACGCTCCCAAGCTTCCAAAGGAAGCTTTTGGGAGGTACATTGCACATGCGTGCCTGCCTTCCCACCCGCCGTGGCGCCATTTACTCCAACCTTATATTTATTTTAATTATTTTAACTAATTTGCCTTATTGTTAACCCTTGTTATTTTTCCTATATTACCATTGTACTGTTATGTTTATACTGTGTTTGTTTCCCTTGCCTATAACCTTTGTATTTCTTGTGACCGCTTTGATTGAAGGAAAAGGCGGTATAGAAAACTTGTTAAATAAATAAATAAATTAAATAAACCTTCTTTTTTCCATGGAGCCTTTAGGACATGTTCTTGCTGTTCAGAAAAAAAGTTTGAATTTCTTGCCCTTGTGGCTGAGCTTTTGCTTGCTTTTTTCACCTATGTGTCGTCAGTTAGCCTTTTTTTTATCCTTTGGGTATTTTTTTCTGTACTTTTTGGGTGCTTTTTCCACCTTCGGGGGCTTTTCCTGCCCATGGCTGTTTTTCAATTTGATTTTGCCGAGGCAGTGTTTTTCAGCCAAATGTGGCAAGACCATTTCTGCCACCAGCAGCCATCATTGGTTCTTGCAATGTCTTGGACCTGACCACCAGCCAATGTCCTGCGTGCTCTGCTTACAGATGATGCATCGAGGGCTGAAGGGTCAAGAAAAGCAGGAAGTGTCCCTCTTTGACTCATTTGATTCAGCATCCTCAGTCCCGACTCTCTCATCCATGCCTGAGGTGGCCAAGGGAAAAGAGCAGAGGGTCATTAGGAGCAGAAGGGTTCGAGTGGAGAGGGGCATCCCTCTGCAGAGACCCTGTTCACATCAAAGGGGGAGCACAAGGAAAAGATCTGCAGCCCCTCTCGGCACAGGATGGAAAACAAGGGCTGGGAATGGCCGTCCAAACTTCCCTAGTGGGGGGACTTGGCCCGGAAGGCAGGGTTCACTCCCAGTGCTGGATGTCTCCCAATGCTCCAGTAATCATGGAGTGCCCACCCGAAAATTCATTGGTGATGTCCATGGTTGCAGAATTGACATCCTCATTGGTGGTGGTTCTGGAGGAATGTCTACGAGCCCTAGAAGCTCACTTGGCAGCAGTGGATGCCCTGCAGAACTCGGGCTTCGCTACATGGAATGTGTTGTTACCACACTCCTTCCAGTTTATCTTGGAGATCCATGCCCTGCTCATCGCAGCTGGGACATCGGGTGGGAGATTGATATCGACTCCCGTTCCTGGAGTCAACTCCCTCTCCAATGTGTAGGAATCCAAGGCCCCAGGGAATCGCCATCAGCATGCTGGGTGCAAGGGGAACCACCGACATCCACCCTCTCCTGAGCTGCGCAGTCAGCTTTTGGAGGAAACTCAGCATTACTTTGACTTCCTCTCAGAGTCCGAATCTGAATGGGAAACCAAGGCGGAATAGACGGTGCTGGACCATCAGGCCAAGATCTCCCATCTGACCCTTTGCTCCCTCTAGATCAGTGGAAGCCACCTGTGATAAGGAAGCTTATCATAGCTCAGGTAGGAGCTATAGAAAAGATGATGTGACTCTGAACAAGCAACCTGTCAGTTCTGGTAGAAGCAAGAAAACAGAGTTTTCACATAAAAGACTACCAGTCCCAGAATGCACCAGGTTTCCAGAAGCCATGAGAGGGGCTGAAGTGAGAAAATGTGTGTGCAATCAAGAGAGCTATGAGGTAATCCCTAAGCACTCATCTCAAAGGGCAGGGCCTGATTCAAGACAGCTGCGCTGTGTTAGGGAGCAGCACACATTAGAACAGGATAAGAATAGAGCTTATTCTTCGGATAACAGCTTCAAGGAGGGCTTCAAGAACAGCTTCAGCAAAAGCCACAGAAAGAGCTTGAGGGAGAGTTTCAGCAACAGTTGGAAGAACAGCTTCAGCAAAAGCCACGCAGATAGAGAGAGAAGGAAACTCTCTGGAAGGAAGAGAAGAAAGGCCATTGGAAGGTCTGGGAGATTCCAAGGCAGTACTCATACTGGGAGGTATTCCAAAAGCCAGCAGAGTCCATTGGACTGGATTCAGCCAGAGGAATGGAGTGGCAGAGATGGGGGTCACCGGTGGCTGCCTGGAAGAGAGAAGACTGCATGTGGAGGGGACTTTCGGACCAAGGCCAGAAGGTATGTGAGAGAAGATCCAGTGTCCAGGGATCAAGATTGGAAGGCTGGACATCAGAATTGGATTACATATTGGCCAGGCTTTACAGAGAGGAATTATGATGGCAGGAGAGGCTCAGGTATGAACACTGATCCAGACCCTATCTATAATAGAGAATGGCAGCAAGGGAATAAGCATTCTCATGATAGTGCCTTAATGAAAGACTCATCTGTGCCAATGTATGATATTGACCCTATGATTGTTGATGAAGGGGGAGATACAGCAGATGAAACTATTTATATGGACTGTTCTCTATCTAAATGCTATTGCTAGTTTTCCGTGAGCAAACACATCAGCCATCACAAAGAAACCTAACTTTGTTCTTTATTTCCACTGCAAACAGCTCTTAAAGCAGGATTTGGGCTCGCACAGTAGCAGCCAGCCAGCTAAAGGCTTTCAGCTGGTCCATTGATAGTAATTAGGGCTGCACCTGATTGTGTGTGTGAGCAAGGGAGAATCACTGCTGAGATCGGCGTGGAAAATAAGCAGAAGTTAACCTAACCAGCAAAGTTTATTCTTTACTTTGTGCCTTTGTATTTGGTAATTATTTGCTAAGAAAACATTAGCTAATTGCCTGACAAGCTGAAGGTTGTTTTCTGGTTTACTTTGTGACTTTTTGTTATCCATTTTAAACACTGCAAGCAAGTAACCTCATTTATAGTGCTATCAAGCATACATGTGCTGGGTGAATTAAACCCCATCAATAAAAGAAGTATTTTATTGATCTTACCACTTGGTTTCACAACTCAAATTATTGTCATCAGCTGTGTTTGGGAGTGAATGAACTACAATACCCACAATACCTTGCAAGAATCATATGAATATATGCATCGTCAAGATTGTGTAAGTTCTCACCCTAGGCAGCCGTCTGACACACCCCCGGAGGATATGTCCTTCCAAGATTTTTTTCGGGACCTGGCTAATGCCATCCCCTTTTCACTAGAATCTGAAGAATGTATAGCAAAAGTTGTTGTCTGCAAAGTGAAAAGGCAAGAGGTCACCAGGGGAAAATGATTATTTCATGAAAGGAGAGTGCATTTATGGCCTGACAATGACTCGTAAGGGATGGCAGTAGGGCCGGACCCAGAGTTGGTTCAAGGTGTTGGCACACTAAGCAAAGCTTACACATTAAGCCCTATCCCCCCCCCCACCCCCCATGGCTATCAGAATCTATTGTTTAGCTCTGAATGCCCTGCTCTTTGCCACCCACCCCAAGAATCTGCCACCCTAAGTGATCACCTCGTTTGCCTGATGGTTGGGTGTGCCCTGATGGGCAGAGAGACCAGAGAAATCGTACAACGCACTACAAGTCAAAGATGTGGCGTGAACAATGTTTGAATCAGAGCAAGCACCAGTGAGGGCCTATTACTTGCATGGTTTGAAATGGAGCTCAAGGTGAGACAGGGGAAAATTGCTTCCTGAGAGTGAGAATTTTCCAGGAAAAATAATCTACAAAAGCCATTGTCATTGGAGGGAGCCTCTCCATCACTTGAAAGCGTTTCCTGAAATGGTTTTCATGGTAAAGAATCAAGCTGGAATTGCAACTATGGACAGCACTGAATTCTTTCTTTATGAATTCTGCATCACTTTTACATATGGATAAATTTGTCATAGTCTTCTCTTTCCTCCATTTCCTCTCTGCACAGTGTTTCTTGAGTAGCCAAAGTCCTTGATAGAAATAGAAGAGTGCCTACCTTCTCTTATTCCTGCAAACTGCTGGAGCATCCAAGGAAACATCTAAGACGTTCGAGGGAAAGGAATTGCAATGTGTGGCAAGAATATTGAGGTCTAGGTCATGCAAGCAATTTGATATGCTATGGCCAGGACTCTTGAGGAAAATTAATATTGGATAGATGGACTGCAAGAGAAACTATACAGTGATCATAGGAGGCTTATCAATAAACTCGACAGCTTGGGGATGGGTCCCAAGAGGGTGAACTGGATCAGAAATTGGTTGACTGACAGATGACAGAAGGTGACGGTAAACGGAACTCACTCGGATGAAGGGAAGGTGATTAGTGGTGTGCCCCAGGGTTCGGTCTTGGGACCGGTACTGTTCAATATATTCATGAGTGATATTGCCGAAGGGCTGAATGGAAAATTCTGTCTTTTTGCAGAGGACACCAAAATTTGCAACAGAGTGGACTCACCTCAGGGAGTGGGGAACATGAGGAAAGATCTATAAAAGCTGGAAGAATGATCTAATTCTTGGTAGTTAAGATTTAATGTGAAGAAGTGCAGTGTAATGTACTTGGGAAGCAGAAATCCAAGGGAATTGTATGCGATAGGGGGTGAGAGGTTGATGTGCATGGACCAGGAGAAAGACCTCGGTGTGATTGCTTCTGATGATCTCAAGGTGGCAAAACAGTGCGACAAGGCGGTGGTACAAGCCAGAAGGATGCTGGGTTGCATATAGAGAGGAGTTACCAGCAGAAAGGAATAGGTACTAATGCTACTGTACAAGTCGCTGGTGAGGCCTCACTTGGAATATTGTGTTCAGTTTTGGAGACCGTATCTCGCAAAGGATATAAAAAGGCTGGAAGCAGTTCAGAGGAAGGCGACCAAAATGATTTGGAGCCTGTGTCAGAAGACTTATGAGAAGAGACTTGAAGACCTAAATACGTACGCTCTGGAGGAGAGGAGAGACAGGGGAGATATGATTCAGACCTTTAAATACTTAAAAAGTATTAATGGACAAACAAACCTCTTCCAAAGACGGGGAAGCTGTAAAATTAGAGGGCATAACCTGAAACTGCAAGGGGGTAAACTGAAAGGCAATGTCAGAAAATACTTTTTCACTGAAAGGGTGGTGGATGCTTGGAATGCCCTCCCAATGGAAGTGGTGGGGGCAAACACAATGACAGGATTCAAAATTGCATGGGACAGCCATAGTGGATCCCTTTATAGCAACAGGATAAAATCAAAATAAGCATAACTATCTCTTATATCTGAACAAATAGGGGTGACCTACACGGAGCGGTGGGTACACCTACTCTTGCCGCCTTGCTGGGCAGACTAGATGGACCATACTGGTCTTTATCTGCCGTCATATACTATGGTACTATGTAACTGAAACCAATTCATCATTCAAGGGGGAATCCCCAGCAATGAAAATTAAATCTAAAGTGTGTCCAGCAGAATGGATGACCAAATGTACCAGCTGAATGAGAGCCAGGTCTTCCAGAAATGATAAAATATCAGCATCTAAGGACCCTAGAATATTTTCCATGCAGATGTTAAAATCACCCAGAATTAACAGATTCTGGGAGAAAGAAAACATATCTAAGACCAAAATCATCACAGGCAGAAGATGATACACGATAACAAATTGAGTATTGGATTTACTTTAATCTGGACCCAAAGGACTTCTGAGTACACAAGTTATCTAGGATGCATTCCGATACTGGTAGCTCAGAGGAGTCAAATATCATGATTCCATTTCCCCGGTTCTCTATATGGTCCTTGTGAAAAAATGAAAAATTGGGAGAGCAAGCCTGATGTAGGATAAATTCCTCTGCCGGCCTAAGCCTGGTTTCAGTCAGTCATATACATGCCTGTTCCTTGTGCATGTTCCTTTAGCAATGTGCAAAGAGCAGATTATAATATATACAGGGATGCACTGTCCATTGCTTTAGGCCCTCCAGTGGGCATGGTTTCAGCCACATCAGCGACACTGGAACAATTGTGTTATTACTCAAGGGGTGGGTGAAGATAGCAACACCCTGAGTAACAGCATACCAAGATTTATAAGGCAGATTCAATAGGGGATAAAATAGCTCTTTGTAGGACCTCATGATTCTTGGGAATACTTTTGCTTCATGAGTATTTGAGCCTGAACCTTCATCTGCTATGTAATTTGTCCATCCTATCATAAACACGGGTATTACATTGCTTTGCACAAATGGAGGCAGGACATATCACTAGAAGCTTTATGAACATTCAAAACCAGTTATTGAAAAGATTTTTCTTGTAATATTAGTTTTTAAAGGTGCTGCAAGACATCTGGCAGAAAGGGAAGCCCTTTGTCCTTGGAAACTAGAATTGTTATTCCTATATAGCTGTATGGCACATCTACATTATTAGTATAGATGTCAATTTTGTTTTTGACTGATGGCAGCATGCATTACTAAGATTTCTAGCGGCATGATAGGTTAATAGATATATCGTTGGTGTGTTTAGCCACTTATGCCTGGTTTAATATATGTTTGTTTGACCTGGGATTGATATATATAAATCTATAACAACAACACGATGGCAAAGTGGATTTATGCGGTATACCTGAGATTATATTGTGGATTATACTCAAACATCTGCAGCTTTTTTTCTGTTGCCCACAGTACTACAGAAAATGCCATTAATGATCTCCAAGTATTCCTTGATAATGGTCTCTCAGTCACAGCCTCTCTGAGTAAAATCTAATCTAGCTGCCAGAAATGGCAATATAATTACAATAATTCCGCAATTGTACCATTTGAGGGCCTGCAGTCGCAGGCTAAAATGAGACCAAATACATTCTTAAGCAATTCATCTAGCCAGTCTTATTTTTGTTCTCACTGAAGAGATGAAAAATAAAAGAATCTTTCTTGCTTGCTCTTTTTTAAAATTTCTTTTTAGAATGAGCTACAGTATATTTTCAGATACAGAAGTCTCTTAGGTTATCTGGTTGCCCTTGTTGGGGCTTTTCTGGGCTTCCCCTAATTAGGGATTTTCTATTTTTATTTTTGGCTGTTTGTGTTCGACCCCAACATACATATACAGGACCTTAAACAAATTGCTCGTGCCACCATAAAAGCATGTAAAAAGGTTTATTTATCTTATCAGGTCTGTAACATCACAAGCTTTACTTTTGTACAAATTTCAATATCAATCCACAACATCAATACATTTACAAGCAAGTAAAGCACCTGATAAAAAAAGAGGTCCTGGGACAGAGAGAGCCTTACTCTAGTGAGATCAGCTACCATCTGTCTATCTATTAAGATTCCTTATTCATATTTATATCTAAAAATTGCTGATAAATAGATTTCCTCTCATTCTTTTATTATTTAAAAGAAAATTTGCTTTCCCATATGTCTCTCTGTAGCATCCTGTCTCCAGTCTCACTCGCCTTGTCTCTGTATGCTGGCTTTTGTATCCTGTTTTCACTTGCCTTTTGCGAGTCGTGTTTCCTGTTAGATAAACTGTAGATAATGATGTTGGTCTTCGTTGTTTACGTTTTCCTTTGTGCATTCGAGAGGCCCATGTAGGCCCATGTGACAGTCTTTCATTAGCTGTATAGTGTTCAGAGATTCTCATTGTGTAAGCTCTCTGGGATAGGATATGAGGTCATTTCATTGTCCAATCTTCGCCGAATTTGCAGTTTCAGTGTGAAGAAGAAGAAGAAGAAGCCAGAACAAGCTGTTTCTTAGCAAGCTGTTTCTTAGGCCTAAGTTATAGACGTTAGCACAAGATGGATTCAACCTGTAATAAAGGTACCTGAAGGGGATTCATCTTTTCCCCACACCCTTCTCCTACAGCCTATATTCATAACCATTTGAAATAGCATTGTATTTTGTGTTTTGAACTACATATGCAATAATCCCCTTTAGACAAGACACTGATCAGAGCTTACTATCATTTGTGCAGGTGCTTAATGTAGGCATAACATAAGATATGCCATACTGGGTCAGATCAAAATCCATCAAGCCCAGTATCCTGTTTTCAACAGTGGCCAATCTAGGTCACAAGTACCTAGCAGTTTCCGCAAAAGACACAGGTTCCACAATGCTTGTATTGGGTCAAGCAGTGATATCCCGGGTCCCCTTTAATAATGGTTTATGGATCTTTCCTCCAGGAACGTGTCCAAGCCTTTTTTTAAACCCGGCTACACTAGCAGCTTTTACTACATCCTCTGGTAAAAAATTCCAGAGTTTGATTATACGTTGAGTGAAAAAATATTTTCTCTTATTAGTCTTAAATAGGTTACCCTGAGTGTCATTGAATGTCCCCTAGTCTTTCTATATTTTGATGATGTAAACAATTGATCTATGTTTACCCATTCCACTCCATTCATTACTTTATAGACTTCTATCATATCTCCCCTCAGCCGTCTCTTTTCCAGGTTGAAGAGCCCTAACCTTTTTAGCCTCTCTTCATAGGGATATCCTTCCATCCCCTTTACCATTTTGGTGGTTCTTCTCTGTACCTTTTCTAATAATGCTATATCCTTTTTAAGATACGGCGACCAGAATTGCACACAATATTCAAGGTGCAGTCACACCATGGAACGATACAGAGGAATTCTCCATTCTTTTCCTTATGATATCTAGCATTCTATTTGCTTTCTTGGCTGCCGCTGTACACTGGGCAGAGGATTTTAACATGTTATCCATGATGATGTCTAAATCTTTTTCTTGGGTGGTGGTTCCTAATGTGGAACCTTGCATCGTGTAACCATAGTTTGGGTTTTTCTTTCCTAGGTGCATAACTTTGCACTTGTCCACATTAAATTTCATCTGCCATTTGGATGCCCAGTCTTCCAATTTATCCAATTTTCCACAATCCTCATGGGCTTTAACAACTTTGAATAGTTTTGTGTCATCTGCATATTTGATTACCTCATTCGTTATTACCATTTCCAGGGCATTTACGAATATGTTAAAAAGCAGCGGACACAGCACAGATCCCTGGGGTACTCCACTATTTACGCTTCTCCATTGGGAAAATTGGCCATTTAGCCCTACACTCTGCTTTCTATCTTTTAGCCAATTCCTGTTCCACAATAGTACACTGCCTCCTATCCCACGACTCTTTAATTTCGCCAAAAGTCTCTCATGATGGACCTTGTCAAAGGCTTTCTGAAAATCCAGATACACTGTATCAACTGACTCGCCTTTGTCTACCTGTTTATTCACACCTTCAAAAAAACATAACAGATTAGTAAGACAAAACCTTCCTTGGTTAAAGCCATGCTGGCTGTCTCCCGTTAAGCCATGACTATCTACATGTTCAGTAATTTTGTTCTTTATAATGGTTTCTACCATTTTTCCTGGTACTGACGTCAGGCTCACTGGTCTGTAGTTTCCCAGATCACCCCTGAAATCCTTTTTAAAAATTGGCGTTACATTGGCCATCCTCCAATCTTCAGGTATTACAGATGATTTTAATGATAGTCTGCAATCTCATATTTCGGTTCTTTCAACACCCTTGGATGTATACCATCCTGTCCATGTGATTTGCTACTCTTCAGTTTATCAAATAGTTGTAATACATCTTCCTGTTGTATCGATATTTCTTTCAATTTTTCTGTGGCATCACCTTTTATTTTTTATTTTATTTTATTACAGGCTCTTATATACCGCTCTATTCAGCATCAGCGCGGTTCACAATATAACAACAGACCAGAACAACAAACTGTTTGGTTTTACAGAGAACAAGGTCAGAGAACTTGGATAAAACATGGGACGTCATTACTGCAACTATTTACATGAGTATTTACAAGTATACACAACAGGATTTGTTATTAGTTATAGGGTAAGGATCGAGATTGGTTAGCTGGTCAGGTAATATTGGGGGAAAAGGTGGGATTTGAGTGCCTTTCTAAAAAGGGATAGATCAGTGATAGCACGAATCTCTGGAGGTAGGGCGTTCCAGCACTTAGGGGCATAGAATCTGAAGGCCCTGTTAGATGTCGTTGATAGGCATTTTGTCGCTGCTTTAGGGATAACTAGTACATTTGTTGATATCGTTCTCCTGGATCTATTGGGTGGAACAGTCTGAACGAGGTCTATTAGAGAGGAAGAGGTGATGATTTTAGTGGCCTTGAAGGTTAGTAGTAATGTTTTGAACAATATTCTGCCATGTATGGGGAGCCAGTGGAGTTGCTCTAGGATGGGTGTTATATGGTCCCTTCTTGATGCTCCGTAGAGGACTCTAGCAGCGGTATTCATGGCGAGTTGCAATGGGTTTAATGTGGAGTGTGGGAGGCCTTGGAGAATGGCATTAGCATAGTCAAGGTGTGGTAGGGTTAAGGCTTGAAATATCGTCCGGAAGTCATCAGGATCAAGCAGGGGGCGAAGATGGCGGAGTGTCCGGATCTTGAGGTAGATGGCTCTGACTATGTTGGTTATATGTAGTTTCAAATCCATGCGCTGGTCCAAAGTGACCCCAAGGTAACGAATGGAAGGTTTGGATTGGAGCTCAGCTTCTTTCACCTTTATATGGGATGGGGGGGTGAAAAGTGGGTCCCTAGTGATGAAGAGAACCTCGGTCTTTTTGTGTTGAATTCGGAGGTTCTGGGATTGAAGCCATTCAGATACTGCATCAAAACATTTGGCTAGTGGGGAAAGGTCCATATGGACTGTGGAGAAAGGCATGTATAGAAGGATGTCGTCCGCGTATATCAAGCATTCAACATTGAAGGACCTGATGATATTGCAAACAGGCTGTATGTATATATTGAAAAAGAGTGAAGATAGGGATGATCCTTGTGGTACGCCTTGTTTTTGGTGGTAAGGTGCGGATGTTGCGGTTCCTGAGGTAACGTACTGCCATCTCTGATCAAGGTATGATTTACAGCACTCCAGGGCAGTGTTATTGATGCCTTTTTCTTTTAGTCGCCCTATTAAAAGATCATGATGAACAGAGTCAAAAGCCGCGGCAATGTCTAAGAAGATAAGAGCAAAGCCTTGGCGGATGTTATCAATGCCTGTGATGATGTTGTTGCATAGAGTGGTTAGGAGGGTTTCAACGCCGTGGAACTCTCTGAAGCCATGTTGGCATTGGTCAAGAGGGGAGGCAGTGTCGATGTGGTCCTGTATTTGTCTTTGAGCTTCCTTTTCAATTATTTTAGCTAGCAGGGGAATGCTAGCTATGGGTCTATAAGATTCAACCTTTTGTGGGTCGAGTTTGTGGTTTTTCAAGAGGGGTCTGATGGATGTTCTCTTGAGGACTGATGGGAAGGAACCAGTTGTAAAGGATAAATTCATCATTTTAGTGATGATGGGGCTGAGATCTTGGCGTAGTTCCTTTATCCAGTGGGCTGGGCAAGGGTCAGTTTGTGCGGTGGTAGTGTTAAGAGCAGCGATGGTGACTTCAACATGTTTTCTGGATGGTGTGGAGAACATAGATAAGTTTGATATACATACGGTGACTTGAGAAGGGATTGTTGCAATGTTGTTGGTTTGAAGCAGCTTGGATTGCAGGTAATCGGCGAACGCTTGGGGTTGAATGGGTTCCGGATGTTCTGGTGAAGGTTCTTTAGATAAGATTTTGACTAGATTGAAAAGATCACGTGGTTTATTTAGCGATCTTTTCAGCGTATCAGTATGGAATTGTCTCATCTTGGCCATGACTGACTCTCTGTGCACAGATAGGTGTACTCTATAGGCTGCTTGGTCTTCAGAAGAGTGTGAGCGACGCCATCGTTTCTCCAATTTTCTTAGGTGTGTGAGGGAGGCTCGTAGGTCAGGGGAGAACCAAGGAGAGGATTTTCTTTTCTTTGGGTTGTTGTCCTGGACTGGTTGTAGTGCAATGGTACTGATAGTGCTGTTCCAGGATGCGATCAGATTTTCGAGATTGAGAGAGGTGTCATGTAGGAGAGGGAGGGTTTCTGTAATTATATGCTCTTTGTTGAAGGTTTTGAATTTCCGAGATGTTACTTTTGTTGAGTCAATGGAGTTTTTGTTGATGTATGATGACTGTTTGCCATTGATGAGGATGGGGAAGGTGATTAAATTGTGGTCTGACCAAGGTACTGGGGTTACAGAAGTGTCGAGTCTATTGTTGGAATCAAGGGCTGTCAGAGGAGCAAAAATCATGTCAAGGATGTTTCCTCTCTTGTGCGTGGGGGCTTCAACAATTTGTTTGTAGCCCAACTCGTTGATTGCTTCAAGGAGGGCTGAGGCGTGGCTAGGATGCAGTGTTGGGAGATTGAAGTCTCCTAATATCCAGTTGGGAATGTTGGGCTGGCGTGTGTTGGTTGCTAAGTCTAGAATGTTAGGAAGGTCATCCGTGGAGGGTGAGGGTGCTCTGTATATTAAATTGATGAAGCATTGCTCATTCGTGATGGTTAAGACGTCCATGCTGTTTGAGCTTGTGGAGTCCACAGTGTGGAAGTTTAGGTCATTCTTGGTAAGTATGAGAATGCCTCCACCTCTCTTGCTCTCTCTATGTTGGGAATGGACGGAGAAGTTGGGGGGTATGAGTTGGTTAAGGATCACATTATCTGTGTCGGATAACCAGGTTTCAGTTATCATGAGGATGTCTAGATTGTAGGAAGAGATTGTGTCAGTGATGACTGGCCATTTCTTGCGGATAGACCTTGCATTTATGAGGGCACAGTTTAAGCAAAAGGGTTGAAGGGGTTCCTTTTGTTTATTTTTCTTTGGTTGTTGAAGAGCTATATGTATTAGATGAGAGTGGCGTGTGGGGGCCTCTATTCTTGAGTTGGGATAGGGAGATTCAGCCCTTCTTTTTCCATGACTCCGAAGTATTGGAATTTGGTGAGCTGTGTGATATAGTGCAAGGGCTTCGTTGAGCAAACATAGAAGAAGGAAAAGGCAGATAGCTAGGGTATTGAATGGTAGTGCCATTGGGGTTTTTGTTGATGTGGATGAGGTAACTTCTGTGAGGGATTGGAGGGGATATTATGTTTGTTATTGTGGATATGCTATTGTCAAAGGAGTAATTGGCAATGGGCTTCTGACAGTGGTGTTGAGTAGCTATATATTATGGAGAGATAATGGGAGAGCAAGTGAGACACTTTGTGGGAGTGTTACTGGTAACTGGGATAATTGAGTGCTAACTGGCCACAGTAAAAAGTGAAAGCTACAGAACCAGTAATAATTGCATGCAATAGTGATAATTGAATGGTACTGACAACAGTAAAATAGGAAGCAACAATGATACATGGATACTACTGGCAACAGTAATAACTGGCTAAAAGGCTACTACTGGCAACAGTAATAAATGAATGCAAGTGAAATAGAATACAACAATGATACATGGATACCATTGGCAACAGTACATAAATGGCTAAAAGGCTACTACTGGCAACAGTAATAACTGGCTAAAAGGCTACTACTGGCAACAGTAATAAATGGCTAAAAGGCTACTACTAGAAACAGTAATAAATGAATGCAAGTACAATCAAATAAGTAGGCTGTGGAAGAAAAGTCAGTTGAGTCATATGAGGCGCGTATACTTGCTGTGGTTGAGATTGTGTGGAGAGGGTAGGATAAGCTGGTTCAACCGTATTTGTATGTAGCTGTTGGACACATTTGTGTGGACGCTTGTCTTAAGCAGGCTGTTGCTTCGGCTGTCCAGGGCTTGGTGGAATGAGGAGATTGGCGGATTTCTGGTGTTTTTCTCTCGGTCCCCGCCTAAGGGCCACGCCAAAGGGCCCTCTGGCGAGGCCCTCAGGCGTGGGCCCGCCAGGCGCGGGCGCGCCCGATGGCGTGAAGCTTTTTAATTGCAGGCCTCTGCCCCGATTGGACAGCGCTGTGCTGGTGCTCCTCCTGCCGCCGGATGCTCAATCCCCGGGCTGGGGAGAGCTGTGGATGGCGGTGGGAGGCCAAAGGAAGGGCGCCCGATGGCGCGAAGCTTTTTAATTGCAGGCCTCTGCCCCGATTGGACAGCGCTGTGCTGGTGCTCCTCCTGCCGCCGGAGGCTCAATCCCCGGGCTGGGGAGAGCTGTGGATGGCGGTGGGAGGCCAAAGGAAGGGCGCCCGATGGCGCGAAGCTTTTTAATTGCAGGCCTCTGCCCCTATTGGACAGCGCTGTGCTGGTGCTCCTCCTGCCGCCGGAGGCTCAATCCCCGGGCTGGGGAGAGCTGTGGATGGCGGTGGGAGGCCAAAGGAAGGGCGCCCGATGGCGCGAAGCTTTTTAATTGCAGGCCTCTGCCCCGATTGGACAGCGCTGTGCTGGTGCTCCTCCTGCCGCCGGAGGCTCAATCCCCGGGCTGGGGAGAGCTGTGGATGGCGGTGGGAGGCCAAAGGAAGGGCGCCCGATGGCGCGAAGCTTTTTAGTTGCAGGCCTCTGCCCCGATTGGACAGCGCTGTGCTGGTGCTCCTCCTGCCGCCGGAGGCTCAATCCCCGGGCTGGGGAGAGCTGTGGATGGCGGTGGGAGGCCAAAGGAAGGGCGCCCGATGGCGCGAAGCTTTTTAATTGCAGGCCTCTGCCCCGATTGGACAGCGCTGTGCTGGTGCTCCTCCTGCCGCCGGAGGCTCAATCCCCGGGCTGGGGAGAGCTGGGGATGGCGGTGGGAGGCCAAAGGAAGGGCGCCCGATGGCGCGAAGCTTTTTAATTGCAGGCCTCTGCCCCGATTGGACAGCGCTGTGCTGGTGCTCCTCCTGCCGCCGGAGGCTCAATCCCCGGGCTGGGGAGAGCTGTGGATGGCGGTGGGAGGCCAAAGGAAGGGCGCCCGATGGCGCGAAGCTTTTTAATTGCAGGCCTCTGCCCTGATTGGACAGCGCTGTGCTGGTGCTCCTCCTGCCGCCGGAGGCTCAATCCCCGGGCTGGGGAGAGCTGTGGATGGCGGTGGGAGGCCAAAGGAAGGGCACCCGATGGCGCGAAGCTTTTTAATTGCAGGCCTCTGCCCCGATTGGACAGCGCTGTGCTGGTGCTCCTCCTGCCGCCGGAGGCTCAATCCCCGGGCTGGGGAGAGCTGTGGATGGTGGTGGGAGGCCTTTAAATACCATTTCAGTCATGGGTAACATCTCTACATCTTCCTCAGTAAAGACCGAAGCAAGGAATTTATTCAGTCTCTCAGCTATGACCTTGTCCCCTCTTAATGCCCCTTTTCCCCTCTATCATCCAATGGTCTAACTGACTCCATCACAGGTTTTTTGCTACAAATGTACTTGAAAAAGTTGTTATTACGCTTCCTTGCTTCCACAGCAAGCTTCTCAAATTCTCTCTTTGCCTACCTTATGCACCTAATTTGCCAGTGCTTGCATTGTTTCCAGTTTCCGTCATTTGTCTCCTTGGACCTGTGGGTACTGCAAGTGGTCAGTGAGGGGTACCTCTTCCACCTACAGCAGGTTCCACCCAGGTTCTTTCTAGGAGAGCTGGTATGACCCCTCCTTCATCAGACCTTGCTGCTCACAGAGCTTACAAGTCTCAAGGACAACGCAGTAGAACCTGTACCCAGACACCTGGGGGCAAGGGCTTCTACTCCAGGTACTTCCTTGTGCCAAAGAAGACTGGGGGCCTCAGGCCCATCCTAGACCTGCTAAACTTAAACAAGTTTCTGGTGAGGGAGAAGTTCAAGATGCTCTCCCTTGGAACACTGCTGTCCTATCTCCACCAGGGAGATTGGCTTTGCTCCTTAGATCTAAAGGATGCTTACACACACACATCGTGATCCACCCCTCCCACAGGCAGTTCCTAAGGTTCGTGGTAGGAGGAGGGCACTACCAATACAGAGTGCTACCCTTTAGTCTGACCTCCTCACCAAGGGTTTTTCCAAAATGCCTAGCAGTGGTTGCCATCCACCTATGTCTGCAAGGGGACGACTTCTTCCCCTACCTGGATGACAGCTACAGAGGCCTACCAAGCCATAGGGCGCACAACTCTTCTGCTACAGCACCTGGGGTTTGTCATCAAATACCCCAAATCTCATCTCATTCCAGCCCAGAGTCTGGAGATCATAGGTGCTCAGTTAGATACCCTGCAAGCCAAGGCCTTTCTGCCCAGGGAAAGGGCAGACCCCTTCAGGGAGTTAGCGGCAAAGGTGCAGCACCGTCACTCAATGCCAGCCTGTCTTCTCCTCTGCCTTCTGGGCCACATGACCTCCATGGTCCATGTGACCCCACTAGCCCGCTTACACATACGAACAGCCCAGTGGTGTCTCCACGCTCAGTGGATATAGGCCATGGGCAGATTGCAGGATAAGATCAGGATAACCCGCCAGCTGTTGGAGTCCCTCAACTGGTGGCAACTTCCCTGCCACCTCCGGGCCGGAATGCCTTTCCAGGCGTCCCCGCATCAGAGGGTCTTGACCACAGACACCTCCCTCCTCAGGTGGGGATCACACTGTGAGGACTGTTGCATGAAAGGCAGCTGGTCCCAGGCAGAATCCCTGCTACAAATCAATCTTTTGGAACTCATGGCGATCTTCCTGACCCTGTGGACATTCTGGCACAACCTGCAGCACCAGTCAGTTCTGGTACAGACAGACAACCAGGTCATCATGTTCTTCGTCAACAAGCAGGTGGGCATGGGGTCGTACTCCCTCTGCCAGGAGGCAGTGGCCCTTCTGTCCTTTGCGGCTCACAACAACATGCTCCTTCGAGTAGTCCACCTCCCAGACCAGGACAACCTCCTGACGGACAGATTCAGCAGGGTGCTCCAGCTGCACGAATGGCGCCTGAACCCCAGGATGGCTTCACGGCTCTTCTGCCTCTGGGGGACGCCCGTGGTGAACCTCTTTGCTACCCTGGACAATATGCAGCTGCTCTGCTTCTGCTTGCGGCAGCTGCACCCAATAAGGGTAGTGGCGGACGCATTCCTGATCCCATGGACAGAAGGCCTCCTTTATGTCTTTCCGCTGACCCCTCTGGTCGCCAGGACTCTCTTCAAGGTCCAGTGCAAGGGGGCAGTACCAATACTAATTGCCCCATGTAGCCCAGACAACTGTGGTTCCCGCTGCTGCTCTCCCTGTTGGCGGCACTCCTAATCCTGCTGGGCCATGTTCCGGGCCTCCTGACCCAGGAGAAGGGCTCCCTCCTGCACCCCAATCTGGGGTCACTAACGTTAACAGCATGGCTACTGAAAGGGTAGCCTTGGCCCCTTTTAACCTCCCACGAGAGGTCGAGGAGGTCCTGTTGGCCTCCCGCAAGCCTTCCATAAGGCGAGCATATGCATTTAAGTGTCATAGATTCTCGATATGGGTGTGCAGAGAAGCGGGAGAACCCCTTCTCCTGCCCAGTGCAACTGGTGCTCCAATACCTACTGCATCTGTTGCACACTAGACTGGAATCCAACGCATTGAGAGCGCACCTGAGTGTGATTGCTGCACACCACTATCCTGTAGAGGAGAAACCTCTCTCGTGTCAGCCCCTGGTCTCTCGGTTCCTCCAGGGCCTTGTGCTGTATAAGCCCCCCATCCGTCCCCCAGCAGCGGAATGGGACCTCAATGCGGTGCTCTCACAATTCACCAGGTCACCATTTGAGCCACTAGCTACTTGCCATCTGCGGTATTTTTTATGGAAGGTGGCCTTCCTGGTAGCTCTCACATCTGCTCGCAGAGTAAGTGAGCTTCAGGCCCTGGTGGCAGAGCGACCATGTACAAGATTCTACAAGAACAGGGTGGTGCTTCGCACTCACCCCTAATTCCTCCCAAAGGTGGTATCTCCTTTCCACCTCAACCAGGAGGTGGTCCTTCCCACCTTTTTCCCATGGCCTCACGCTGGTAGGGAGGACACTATACTGCATACATTGGACTGCAAACAGGCCCTGTCCTTCTATCTACAGTGGACCCAGGGCCATCGCAAAGCTCCTCAGCTTTTTGTTTCCTATGACCCCAGCAGACTGGGGCTTCCTGTGACTAAGCAAACTGTACATTTGGATGGCAGACTGTATTGACCTCTCCTTTGAGTGAGCGGGGTTCTCTCTGGACCACCAGATCACAGCGCATCGCATGAGAGCGATGGCCACATCAGTGGTGAACCTGCATTCGGTAACGGTGATGGAAATCTGTAAAGCCGCCACATGGTCTTCAATCCATACATTAACAGCTTACTATTGCCTGGAAAGTGAGTCTCATCGGGACAGTGCCTTCAGCCAGATGGTACTCCGTAATCTGTTCGGGGTGTAGGCAACTCCTGCCCTCTGACCCTTTTGTGTACCGGAGTGATGGTGTCTTGCAAAGTCTCTCAGCTGGAGACTCACCTTCTAGAACTCACGACTATCTGACTTGGTCGCCATTGATACTGTCATGGTGCGGTCCTCGGCAGCCTGGAGCTAGGGAGTCCCATATGTGAGGACTGGCTTCCTGCTTGTTCCTGGAGAAAGCGCTCTTCAGCTGTTCTCCAGGGACAGCAGAAATCAGTCCTCACAATCCTCCCTCCTCCCCTAGGAGTCGCCTCTATACCTTGTTTTATTTTTCTACCTTCCTAGAAATGTCATCTGACTGAGCAAGATGGTACCCTTGGGTGGGAAGGGGACCACACATGCATGGTGGCATCTCCCAAATGCTTTCTTTGAAAGTTGGGGAGATTCTTCCATGCGGGCTCTGTCGGCACCGATGTCACCCATATGTGAGGACTGATTCCTGCTGTCCCTGGAGAACCCCTGTTACAGGTGAGTAACTACACTGAATCCACCAGTATATACTGGGAGGAGTAGCCTAGTGGTTGGGGCAAGGTACTTCAAGCCAGAAGGTCGGGGGTTCAAATCCCACTAGAGGACAGCAACCTTGGGCCGGAAGGACTGGGGTTTCTAGTCCCACAGATGCTCCTTGTGGTCTTGGGCAAGCCACTTAACCCTCCATTGCCCATGTTCCCTGTAAGTATTAGTGTATGTGTCTCATATCCCTGCGTGTTAAATGTATCCCCCAATTGTGTTGTGACCGCTTTGATGGATAAGGAGGTATACAAAAACTGTCTAAATAAATAAATACAGGGAAGAAAGCAACAGAATTTGCAAAACAAGAGAAAAAAAACTCTTCAAAGAATTATATCAACAAATGAGGAATGAGTGTCAAATATATTAATACAATGAGAAATACAAAGCATTACCCCAGGAGCCATTTGTTGATCAAACAATGACACGAGTCATTAAGTAGAGGCAAACTGAAACCTAAGGATGAAAGATTGATAGTTGCAGCCCAGGACAGTGGATTACGGACAAGATGGTTCACAATGAGCATAGAGAAGACTAGTAAAATAGAAGTATGCAGATTCTGTAAGAGAGCTAGAAACAATTACTCACCTTATAGCTGGTTGTGAAGTTCTGATGGCAGAAAGTTTCTATACATGCTGATGATATAATGATCTACACCCCATTCACGCTTGACAACCCAGACCACACAAAGATAACAGAATGCCTCCGTCACATGAACAGATGGTTCCAAGACAACAACATGACCATAAACTACAAGAAGACCGAGGCCCTAATCATCACATGAAATGACAACTTCATCCCTCCAATCAACATCAAGATAGACAATGCAACCATACCCATACAACCAGAAGTGAAATACCTTGGAGTGATGCTAGACAAATAGCTGAACCTGCAGGCGCACATCAACAGAACCACCAAAAACGCATATCACAGGATGAGCCTAGTACGACGCCTCAAGCCCTTACTATCACAGGAGCACTTCCGCACAGTATGCCAGGCTCTAGTAACCCCAATACTAGACTTCTGCAACCCAATATATCTCGGCCTAACAAAGCAGACCCTAAGACCACTACAGCTGGCACAAAACACAGCAGCACGCATAATAGCTGGCACCACAAGAAACAAACACATCACACCCACTCTAAAAGATCTCCACTGGTTACCAATCAGCTCACGCATCAAATACAAAACAATCATTAACATATTCAAAATCAAACACCAATTATCAGCATTCAGCCTACATCCACTCATCCAACCAGACAACAATGCAAGACCGAGGAGGAGGGGCACAGCCAACCGCATTAACACACCAAAAGACATAAACAAGATACACAAAGACACAGAGAAATGAGCCATATCAACGGCAGCACCTTTAATCTGGAACTCACTCCCCGATGAACTTCGCTCAACTACGGACATTAAAGACTTTAGGAAGCTGCTCAAGACTACCCTCTTCAGGGAGCACTACAAGGATGTCACCTAAGCAGCCCAATGGACAACAACAGAATCAAACCCCCATCCCCCCCCAACTCACACAAATTTGAATGCAAATTTATGTTGTACATAGTACTGTATATAGCGTACACTGTAAATAGACCCACAAGAATCAATGACACACTACAACTATACACATGCACCAACCATTGCATGCCCACACTTAACACATTATCTGTCGATTGTTTGCTGTGCGGGCTGCCTTGATTGAAGCATAAGGCGGGATAGAAATCAATTTAAATAAATAAATAAATACAGAAAGGCACAAGGCGGCACACCTCATCCATTGGAAACTTTGTAAGCACCACAACATCACCGTACCAGAAAAGCATTGGAATCATCACCCTAAGAACATTATGGATAATACAAAAGTTCTGATAACTTGGAACATTTCCATTCTTATAGATAAAGTGCTCCATCAATTTAATATACAAAGCACCCTCATCCTCCCCGGATGACCTGCCTAACATTTTGGACCTAGCAGCTAACACACGCAAACCCAACATTCCAAATTGGATACTAGGAGACTTCAATCTCCCTACACTCCACCCCAGCCACTCCTCAGCCTTCCTAGAAGCAATCAATGAGCTGGGCTACAAGCAAATTGTCAAAGAACCCACCCACAAAAAAGGAAACATCCTGGACATGATCTTTGCCCCCCTAACAGCCCTTGATTCTAACAATAATCTAGATACATCTGTATCTCCGGTACCTTGGTCAGACCACAAGTTAATCACCTTCCACATCCCCATCAAGAGCAAATCTCCATTACATAGCAGCGAAAGCTCTATCACACCAACAAAAGTAACTTCTCGGAGGTTCATAGCATTCAACAAAGAGCATATTCTTGCTGAAACCCTTCCTCTCTTCAATGACACATCCCTCAACCTGGAAAACCTGATCGCTGTCTGGAATAGCAATCTCAGCACCATTGCACTACAACCAAACCAGAGTAACAACTCAAAGAAAAGAAAACCCGCTCCTTGGTTCTCCCCAGAATTACGAGCGTCCCTCACACACCTAAGAAGACTGGAAAAACGGTGGCGTCGATCACACTCAATGGTAGACCAGTCAGCTTACAAACTACATTTAGCTACACACAGAGAGTCAGTCATGGCTAAAATGAAACAATACCATACTGACACACTTAGAAGATCACTAAACAAACCACGTGATCTCTTCAATCTAGTCAAGACATTCTCGAAGGAACCTTCGTCTGAACAACCTGAACTCATTCACCCACAAGCTTTCGCTGACTACTTACAATCCAAGCTACTGCAAACCGACAGCATCGCAACAATCCCTGCTCAAGACACCATCTGCCTATCTAACTTATCCATGTTCTTCATACCATCTAAGAAACATATTGAGAACACCATTGCTGCCCTCAACACAACTACTGCACAAACTGACCCCTGCCCAGCCTATTGGATTAAGGAGCTACGCTGTGATCTCAGCCCTATCATCACTAAAATGATGAATCTATCCTTCACATCTGGTTCTTTCCCATCAGCCCTCAAGAGGACTTCCATTAGACCCCTCCTGAAAAACCCTAAACTCGACCCAAAAAGGTTGAATCTTATAGACCCATAGCCAGTATTCCACTTCTAGCCAAAATAATTGAAAAGGAAGCTCAAAGGCAAATACAGGACCATATTGACACCGCCTCCCCTCTAGATCAATGCCAGCATGGCTTCAGAGAGTTTCACGGGGTAGAAACCCTCCTTACCACCCTCTGCAACAACATTATCACAGGCATCGACAACATCCGCCAAGGCTTTGTTCTTATCTTCCTAGACATTGCCGCGGCCTTTGACTCTGTACATCATGATCTTTTAATAGGGCGGTTAAAAGAAAAGGGCATCAATGGCACTGCCCTCGATTGATGCAGATCATACCTAGAGCAGAGATGGCAGTATGTAACCTCAGGAGCAACAACATCTACACCTTTCCATCAGAGTCAAGGCGTACCACAAGGGTCCTCCCTATCATCGTTCTTATTCAACATATACATACAGCCCGTTTGCAGCATCATCAGGTCTTTCAAGGTCGAATGCTTAATATACGCAGATGACATCCTCCTGTACATGCCTTTCTCCACAGTTCATATGGATCTGTCCCCGCTAACCAAGTGTTTTGATGCTGTGTCTGAATGGCTTCAATCCCAGAACCTCTGTATTCAACACAAGAAAACTGAGGTTCTCTTCATCACTAGGGACCCACTTTTCACCCCCCCCCCCCACCCAGATAAAGGTGAAAGAAGCTGAGCTCCAAACAAAACCTTCAATTCGATACCTTGGGGTTACTCTGGACCAACGCCTTGATATGAAATTACACATAACCAACGTAGTCAGAGCGATCTACTTCAAGATCCGAACACTCCGTCATCTTCGCTCCCTACTCGATCCAGATGACTTCCGGACTATATTCCAAGCTTTAACCTTACCGCACCTAGACTATGCGAACTCCATTCTTCAAGGCCTCCCTCAGTCCACCTTAAACCCTTTACAACTTGCCATGAACACCGCTGCCAGAGTCCTCTACGGAGCATCAAGAAGGGACCACGTAACGCTGATTCTAAAACTGCTTCATTGGCTCCCCATCCATGGAAGGCTGCTATTCAAGACCTTAGTACTCACCTTCAAGGCCATCAAGGGCATCACCTCCTCATCACTAATAGACATCATTCAGACTGTCCCACCTAACAGATCCAGGAAAACCACATCTACAAACGCACTAATAATCCCTAAGACTGCAACAAAATGCAATCTAGCGACCTCTAACAGGGCTTTCAGCCTCTATGCCCCTAAGTGCTGGAACTCCTTACCACCTGAGATCCGGGCTATCACCGATCTGATTCTATTCAGAAAAGCTCTTAAATCTCACCTGTTCCCACAATATTACCATATTATCCAGCCACCGATCTGACCGACCATCCCTTTTTGACATCCTGTTCTACAAGACTCATATCAAAATTAGAACAATTCCGCTGTATACACATTTACATTCAGCATGTACATAGTTTCAGTTAACAATATTCCCATGTTATCCAAGTTCTCGTACCTGTTCTATGTAAAGCCTGTTCTATGTAAAACCAAATAGCTTGTTGCTCTGGTCTTTTGTTATATTGTAAACCGCGCTGATGCTAAATAGTGCGGTATATAAGAGCCTGTAATAAATAAATAAATAAATAGATAAGAAACTGGATGGGAGGAAACACCATAATGGCATTGATGGTAGAAGTGTCTGTTCCAAGCAATTATTCTGTGAATTGTGTGAAGAAGATCCTGAAATACCAAAAAATGCAGTCCAGAGACCAAGAAAATGTGGCAGAAAGTACAGAAATATTTTCCATTGTGTTGGGAGCCACAGTTTTGATTAAGAAGAATTTCCAATCACATCTTGACAGATTATCCATATAATGTTACATCTTATGAACTACAGAAGAAAGCTATCTTTGACACAATGCAAGTACTATGGCAAATGCTAGCAGTAAATTTGAGAAACTGAGATCATATTCCACATACCCTGGCTTAGGAGTGAGGTTCATGACTGTTATGGTAGACACAAAACTAGCCCATTTCGAGAAATGGCCCAAGAAAAAATAAAAAAACAGGAAATTCACTGAATATCAAGCCTAAAATCATCCAGTCTATGACAAGGAGAGGATAACAGTGTCCAAAACTAAGCAAACACCAAACTGATCAATTAGAAAAATGAACACATAGCTGAAACATATGGGTAATTCACATTTTTAGATGAAACATCATTATTCATCAGTCTTATCTTTATGAAACTTTTCCAATTGCACTGGATCATAAAAACTATACCTATTACCCTGATATCTCAAAAGACATTTACAGGGGATATGCAGAAAAAAGTTGTACCCACTTTGTCACATCAGGAAAAATTGCTTTTTATACAACAAAAGGGAGTATGTTTAACCTTAAAATATTCCCGAAGTATCTTATTCTTATCAGTCTCCTAAGAGAAAAGAACCAACAAGGTAGGCCTCATGACAATATTATCTGTAGAGGTTTCTGAAAAAAGCTGACTGTTTAAGGCTGTCAGCAGGTAATTGATCAGGACTGCCTTCAGTTTCCTCCTCTATCTTAACAAGAAAAAAAGATAAAATAGTCTAGATATAGCTATTTCATCATAATTAGAAATTTTCAAAATGTCCTACATATACATATGGAGCAGCTCTAAAGGAGATAAAAAATGAAATACAGGAAAATGTAAAAAACTTACATTTCTATACCTGACCAGATTTTCAGTAGCCTCCAGTTTTTGATGGCTATCTTGACTGACTTTAATCACAGTAGTTGTAACTTTCTGCGTAACTGTATTACTCTGAAATATTTCCACATTCAACTATAGAATGAATCTTTTTTGTCATACTCCTGAAGTTTAGAGGAAGTCTCTGTAGAGAAAGTTGCTACTTGATCTATAAAGCTATCTAACTTTTGTCCTGTCCTGGTAAGTACACCCCAAATATCAATCAAGATAATATCTTGCAGTTTTGCAGGTGGTTTCCCAATTGGCACTACTGTAGTAACCACTAAGGGGGGCATTCTGTCCCACAAAAAGCGGGATTGGATGTGCAAGCTGGAGTCCAACCCACGCTCAGCTCTAGGACACGATTCTGTCGCCAGCGCTCCCTGCATGTACACAGCGTGTGTGCATGAAGCGCTGGGAGGGGGCGGTACTGGGACGGAGCAGGGGAGGGCAAGCTGCCGGAACATACAGAGGCAATTCAGGTCATGCCTCTGTACATTCCCTCACACGAATGGTCTTCTTCTGAGCGACTACTAATACAACTGTTGTCAAAAAAATGCTCAATATGATCAAAGTAGAGCACAATCTTTCACGATTCTATTGTTACAATTCAAGAACATTTTATATCACCAGAGGTCTCAGACTAATTCGGCACTCCATTATAGGCTCATAATACGTCCAACTGGTGTGCCTGATAGCATCAATGACCATCTGTGTATTTTGCCCAATGATAATGAAGTCGGGAAAAGCCAGCACTAAAATCACAAAAAACCTCAAAAGCCTCCACTTATATCAGAGCTGTTACTCCACAACGAGTTCACCACTCATGCTCGACACTTAGCTTCTAGATAGATTTTGAGGCACTTCTGTTCTCAGTGAATCACTTCTCAGCAAGCTTTTCAATCTTCAGTTTAATCAATCCCAACGCCTTCCTCCGGTACCACTGCGTTTCACTAGCGATGTTTCATCAGGGGATCGCAATCAATGTTCATAACCATAACCGATGCTACATGTGTCTTCTAATTTCTTTCATTCAGGCCAGCTCGATGTTCCTCTGAACTGCTGTCTCTACAAAGATGCGCGGCATTTTTCAAAGGGTGTAGAGACAGCAGTTTGGAGGAACATCGAGCTGGCCTGGATGAAAGAAATTAGAAGATGCACCATGGCCTCGCTGTGACCCTGCAGCCACACAATCCGGGCCACTGGGGCCTCCAGTGCCGGAAGGATTGTTGTCTGCAGGGGCAGGTTTCAGCGATGGCATTCCAAGCCATCATATAGATGGCTCATTGCCATGGTGCCAGAACGCCACTGCTCCCCACGCTCCAGCCATGCCATTCTGGCCTTGAGATGGGCAGCTCCCTGCACATCGATCTTATTGGCATACGGGAAACACATGGATGTTTATGTCCCCAATTCTGCCATCTCGAGTATGTCTGGGCACTGCGGGCGGATGTGCTGGAACCAGAATCAGCCTCCAAGGGGGGATTCCTGAGCCACGAATAGCGGGCATGGATGCCCAAGCTGTATGTCCAATCCGCGTTTGGTTCCTTACCCCGATTCCAACACCAGTGCTCCCTACACATACACAGTGGTTGTACGGAGAGCACTGTATGTGCGGGATGGGGAGTTGCAGGGGAATAGCCAGCTGCCAGGATGTACAGGGCCTATTCAGGACAGATTCCTGTAAGTTCACCAGCATTGAGCAACACGTCTGGCTTATTCCACCCCGACAGTGGAATAAGTTCTGGAGGCCTCTCCCCTAACACACTGCATCCCACCCCCCCCCCCGCCCCCTGTGCACCATGTCTGTTGCCTCACTGTGCCCCTGCAGCCACGATCCGGGCCATGGGGTCTGCCGGAGCAGCCTGGACAGTGGTCTGCAGGAGCCAAAGTGCAGAATGGCATTCTGAGTCGTCCCATGAATGACTCGTTGCCATGGTGCGTGGACGCCACTGCTCCCTCAATCTGCTCAGCATACGGGGAGTGCCCGAATGTGCATCTCCTCGATTCATCTGGGCCCCACAGTGGCGGAATCAAGTCTGTCTCTGGCCCATCCATGTTTTGGCTGGGTAAAGTGACCAAGCATGCAGGGACCAGAATCGGCCTCCTTGGAAATAACTCTAGGTGTAGGTGCACTTTAAATAGGCTCTGAAGATTGTGCCACAAAAGAAGTTGTTGCGGCAACATTAAGACCCTGGTCCTCTTTCACATCTGGATGGTGTGAATCATGTTCTGCAATATTGAGAATGGTGGAGGACACCTATGCTCCAAACATAATGAAACAGTAGATAGCAAGGATGAATTCAGTACCCGAGTCTACTTAGTTGTAGTGGTTTGAATAGAGCTATAGTGGTGATACATAAAGCCCTTCACTGATACTGAAGAAGATGACCTTGCCATTTCTGAACCCCAAAGGTATGTTGGAGGGGGGTCCTTCCTCTTTGGGGCCATTATCAGTAATCTCAGGACCCTCGTGACCCTCTGACTCCGAAAGGGGTGTCCACTTTGGCCATGCCCATTTAGACATGCATCGCAAGGCATACAGATTAAATGATGGTACATAGCTGCTTTTGATGATGTCACTGTTGAGGGAGGGGCTCCCAAGCTGGCCACTGGCAGCTGTTAGATTTGGCAGGTAAAACCACACTGGGCTTTCCTCTCACTCCTCTCTCCAGCTCCCTCCATGACAGTTCCTCTCTCAGAACAGGCTTTTTCAAGATGTGGGAATGTTCAACATATCTGCCTTGGTGGGAGCAGGGAGAGAGTGTGGTTTGGGTCATGCCTACAGTGCAGATGTGGATTCCCCATTTCAAGTAGAGAATCCACATCTCACTGAAAATTTTCAGATGTCAGCATTTACACCTGCCCCCAGGCATGAATAAGTGCTTGCTGGCTGGGGAAGCTGTCAATGCTGACATGGCCCCCCTCCCTGATCACATCACTGACTGCAGGTACCCCCCTCCATGCTAATTCCTGTCTCTACGCCAATATGGTGACCAAGCTCCTTCCCCTGACTATTCATACCCCCCTCCTAAAGATAGTGGAATCTGGGCGTGATTGTTTCGGATTATCTTAAAGTGGCTAACCAGGTAGCAAAGGCAACGGCGAAAGCCAGGATGCTTGGGTGCATAGGGAGAGGACTGTCCAGTAGAAAAAATAAGGTGATAATGCCTCTTTATAAGTCTCTGGTGCAACCCCATTGGAGTATTGTGTGCAATTCTGGAGACCACACCTTCAAAGGAATAAAATCAGAATGGAGTTGGTGCAGAGGGTGGCTAGCATATGGGGACAAACTTAAAGAGCTTAATATGTATACATTAGAGGAAAGGTGGGCTAAAGGAGATATGATAGAGAAGTTTAAATACCTCCGTGGCATAAATGCACAAGAGGAGAGCCTCTTTCAATTGAAAGTAAGCTCTGCAACAAGGTGACATAGGATGAGGGTGAAAGGGGATAGACTCAGGAGTAATATGCAGAAATTTCTTTATGGAAAGAGTGGTAGATGCGTGGAATAGTCTCCCAGTGGAAGTACTAGAGCCGAGGACAGTATCTGAATTGAAGAAAGCATGGGACAAACACAGAAGATCTCTAAAGGGAAGAAAAGGGACTATAGTAGTTAATATGGAAGGGCAGACTAGATCGGCCATATGGTCTTTTTCTGCTGGCATGTTTCTGTGTTTCTAAGTAGCTGCAACTTTCCCCCTCCCCCCCAAAGCACAGCTGCCCAGCTCCCCCAGACAACCCAATCTTCCCTTAAAGCCCACCTCTAATGCACAATACTCCCTACCCAAGCCCTCAAATGACAATCCCCCCCAGTTGTCCCCCCTGCCAGGCTGATCACCAACCCTGAGCTTACTGGGGATCATTGGTGGCCATTGGGAACAGAAGAGATGCCCACTCATTCCTGCTCAGCATGAGGTTGGAGCCAAAACGAGACTGATGACCCGTAGCAGTAAGCACTGTGAAATTACTGCTAGGAGTGATTGGCACCATTGTGGTTCAACTGCGACCTCAGCAGGAATGAGTGGGCATCTCTTCTGTTACCAATAGCTACCATTGATGCTCAGTAAGCCAGGGTTGGTGATTGGGGGGTGGGTGGCCCGGTAAGGGAGGGCAATTTGGGGATGATCATGGGAAAGTTGGGTAGGGCGTATTCTATGTCAGAGGGGGGGGCTTGAGGAGGACCACATTGCCTGGGGGGACTGGGCTGTTATACTTCAGGGGAAGTTATAGCTACTTTGGGGACTTTTGACTACTTCAGGGGCTCGTCTACTTTAGGGGGGAGGTATTTGGACCCTGTATTAGGGGATGGAGTCGGGGACTGGCATGGAGGCGGTGACCCAGATGGGGTGGCCAGATCTGTGCTGCTGACCAGATATGCCATCTGGAAGGAGCAGCAATTTTAAGAAGCTGCTCCCATATCTAGGTGGAGGGAATTTTCATGGCTTCTACCCCCCCCCCTCTCCCCCCCAGGCAGCTCTTAAAATCACTGCTCCTGGCAGATGCAGTGAGGCATACCCGGCTGTTTTGCAAAGGGCTCTATCAGACTGATGCAGAATGCAGCTACTGAAGTCGGATGCTATTAGCTGTGTATGTGTTTTCATAATGTGCCAATAGTGCAAAACGTCAGTGCCAATATGTAGCAAAGGGGATGTATGCAAATGAGCTGTGTGCAAAACTTCAGCCAAAAGTTGAAAGGAGGGAAGCCCATGCATGCGCAAACAATAGACATACTACAAGCGGCCGTGTGCGCATGCGCATAAATTTCAAATGTTCACGTTATGCGCATAGGATGTACAGGTTCTTTGATCATTAGCAAAGCCAGTAACTATCTGACGGTGCCCACCCCATAATAATAAAAAAGTTTCACGGAAAAACATGTTATTAATTTGCAACAAAAGAGACATAACAGTAAATAGAGAATGATATGCGAGTCCAAAGAGCGCAGAAGGATAAGAAGCAAAGGACATTTCTTCTTAAATGTCAAACTTTCGCTTATACGTTGAAAGATACACACAAGATTTTCACACTGAAGGTAACTGTTCACCTGTACACATTCTAAAACAGTCTATCTCCAGGAACAAGCAGGAATGAGTCTTCACATATGGGTACGTCGGTACCGACGGAGCCTGTGCGGGAATGCTCCCCAGCGTCCCAAAAAAGGAAAGCTTTTGGGAGCATCCCACAGCGCCTGCGCGCTGCCTTCCCGCCTTTCCTAACCGCCTCTCTCCAGTTCTTCTTTTCCGCGGAGCCAGCAGGTCGTGTTCCTGTCACCGCTGAAGAAGTTCTTTATTTCGTTTTATTTCTTTGGTCGCGAGTCTGCCTTCTTTGACGTCGGACCGGTACCGCCGGTCTTTTCTTTCTTTTTAAAAAAAAAAAAAATATATATATATATTTCTTCCGTTTCACTTTAGTGTATGTTTTTGTCTCTTTGGGCCTTAGGCCTAAGAGAAATTTCCTCATGGAAAAGCCCGCCTCCGGGTTTAAAAAATGCACTAAGTGCAGCGGTACCATTTCTGTTACCGACACCCATGACTGGTGTCTTAAATGTTTGGGTCCTGACCATTCCATCACGGATTGTGCGTCCTGCTCCATGATGTCTAAGAGAGGTTTACAGAACCGAGCAGCTAAGCTCAATACCCTGTTTCCCTCTGATGCAGCTTCGGTGGCATCGATGTCCTCCAGGGCTTCTTCTTCCTCCTATGGATCTCAGGTAACCAAACATAAGTCCAGCCGGTCCTCGAAGGGTAGATCTCCCTCTAAGTATCGAGATGCCTCCGGGCTTGCCCTCGAGGATCCTGCACCGGCAAAAGTACCCCGGCGGGAAGCTCCGGTTTCCAAAGCTCCTCCTATGGGGTCACAGGTTGACATCGATGGCACGGCCTCGACCGATCACCTGTTATAATGTTCTGGGGTACCGGTGGAATCTGCCGGTACCGACTTCCAGACATTGATGGCGTCGATGGGTCAGAATATTCTGACCATGCAGCATGCCATCACGGCATTTATTCGAGCTGCGACGCCGCTGGTACCGCAACAGGTTCCGTTGCCGGCACCGGCACCGATTGCATCGACATCGGCTTCAGTGTCAATTGTACCGGTACCCTGTCCGATGATGCCCATCGGTACCGAACCGGTACCGATCACTCCCGATGTCGATACCACTCGGTACGCGTATCGGGCTCTACAGGAACATCCAGACAGGCGATACTTCGATTCCTCCGAAGACTCTGATGCATCGGAGGTTTCTGTTGAAGCATCGGTACTCCTTCCTCAAGAGCCTTCTTCTCCAAAAAGAAGAATGTCTCCTCCAGAGGACTTGTCTTTTCAGGACTTTATAAGAGAAGTGGCCAGGGGGCTCTCTATCTCAGTGGCCCCTGAGTCAGAGCCTAGAGCCAAAAAGTTGGATATTTTGCAATATCCCAAGGCTCCTAAAGAGGCAGCCACTTTGCCAGTTCATGAGATCCTTTATGATCACGTGTTGGGCATATGGGAGACCCCTCTTACTATCTCTTCCCACTCTTGTAGGCTAGACACCATGTACCGTGTCCCGCCTTGTCCTGGGTTTCATAAGACTCAGCTTCCTCACCACTCTATTGTGGTGGAGTCTGCCATGAAAAAGTTAAAGAGTGCAAAAAGGCACTCTTCTACTCCTCCAGGGAGAGAATGTAGAACCTTAGATGCTTTTGGCAGAAAAATCTTTCAAGCCAGTATGCTTGTTGCCAGAATCAACTCCTATAGTCTCTATATGGGGATGTTTCTAAAAGAAGTTACAGATCATCTGCAAACTTTCCTCCCTTTTCTTCCAGAAGATAAGAGGGAAGAGTTTCTCACTTGGCTTAAGCATGCCCAAGATGTTTCCAAATTTTCCAACCGTGCAGCCTTTGACTCTTTTGAAGGTGCCAGCAGAGCTTCGGCTATTGCCATAGGTGCACGCAGAATTGCTTGGTTACAAGCTTCTGATCTGGAACCTTGGGTCCAAGATGGATTGGGAAATCTTCCTTGTACAGGTGAAAACCTTTTTGGCAAGGATTGGCAGGCAAAGGCCACACAGATGGATGCAGAAAATTCTGCTTTGGATAGCTTTCAAAGTCTACCTCTAATCCTGTCAAGAAGAGGTTGTTCAAAAAGCCATATTTTCCCAAGAAGGGAAGATATTATCCTGTTTATGGTCAACAGACATCTTCTGCAGGTCGTTTTGCTGCAAAGCGTCAACAACCTAAACAGGCCAAGCTTAAGGCTGCAAGGACTCCTGTAGCCCAACAGCCTCAGCCCCCTCAGGGCCTTTGACTTGCATCTAGAGAACTTAGCCTTTCTGGCTCTAGCAGAACCAGAGCCTCTCACCATTCCAGGAAGGTTAGCTTACTTTGCTCCCAGATGGGAACAAATCACAGCAGAGCAATGGACCCTCTCCATCATAAGGGAAGGGTACAAACTTCATTTCTCAAACCTTCCTCCTCACACCAGGCAAACCTTCCTCCTCACACCAGGCAGACAGTTCAATTCTCAAACATCTCTCCTCGACTTTCTCGGTCAAGAGATTACTACCCTTCTTGCCCAAGGGGCAATAGAAGAAGTACCCCTTCTTCAACAGGGCTTGGGGTTCTACTCCCCCTACTTTCTTATCCCAAAGAAAACAGGGGGTTACAGACCCATATTAGATCTCAGAGAATTGAACAAGTTTCTATGAAAGGAGAAATTCAAAATGATTTCTCTAGGTACTCTCCTTCCATTCCTTCAGAGTCAGGATTGGCTTTGTTCTCTAGATCTCAAGGATGCGTATACCCATATACTCATCCATCCAGCACACAGAAGGTTCCTTCGGTTCCTTTATCAAGGGAAGCACTACCAATACAGGGTACTTCCTTTTGGTCTGGCCTCTGCTCCAAGAGTGTTCACAAAATGCATGGCAGTAGTAGCTGCATTCCTACGCACTCTAGAAATATTCGTATTCCCATATCTGGACGACTGGCTCATCCGAGCTCCATCCCAGTCAGAGGCCCAGACTTCCTTAACCTACACATTGCGTGTTCTGCAGTGTCTGGGACTGGTGATAAACATTCCAAAGTCCCAACTCACCCCTACTCAGTCTCTAGAGTTCATAGGGGCCTTGCTGGATACCACAACTGCAAGGGCCTATCTTCCCCAGGCCCGTTGCCTACGCTTAGTGCAGTTAGCCTCCCAGATTCAGTTAAAAACCCATTTAATTGCTCGAGAGATGTTACAACTGCTAGACCACATGGCATCCACTGTGCATGTGGTCCCTTATGCTCGCCTTCACATGAGGGCAGCTCAATGGACTTTGTACACCCAATGGACCCAGGCATCAGGGGGTCTGTCAGACAAAATATCAACCTCCAGGCGCCTCTTTTGGTCTCTCCAGTGGTGGAAGTCCACTCAAAATCTGTTGCAGGGGTCCCCCTTCCAACAGTTGTTACCCTAAGCAACCCTTACAACAGATGCCTCTCCAGAGGGTTGGGGAGGAGCTCATCTTCACGACCTCTCCACCCAGGGCATTTGGTCCCCACAGGAGACCTCTCTACATATCAACATCTTAGAGCTCAGAGCAATCTTCCTTGCTCTCAGAGTCTTCCATACCCTGCACAGCTACAAGACAATCCTCATTCACATGGACAACCAAGTAGCCATGTTCTATGTGAACAAGCAGGGAGGGACTGGCTCTCTGTCGCTTTGCAATGAAGCTCTGAGATTGTGGGCCTTTGCCAGAGAGCATCAAATTCATCTTCTGGCAGTATATCTTCCAGGAGTTCAAAACTCTTGGGCAGACAGACTCAGTCGAGTTCTGCTTCCACACGAATGGTCCCTTCATATGGACCAGATAGTCAGAATCTTTCAAATTTGGGGAACCCCGGACATAGACCTCTTTGCAAGTCCGTGGAATGCCAAACTTCCCCAATTCTGTTCCAGAATTCCGTGTCAGGGAGTTCAGGCCAAGGATGCCTTTCTCCTTCATTGGGGTCAAAACTTCCTATACGCCTTTCCACCCAGTCCCCTAATTCCCAAGACCTTGTTCAAGCTTCAGAGAGATCGAGGGACTATGATCCTCATAGCTCCACGATGGCCACGCCAAGTGTGGTACCCTCTACTTCTGCATCTCTCTCAAGCTCCCTCCCTGGACTTGGGATCTGCTCCAGATCTCCTGTCTCAGGAGGGGGGAATGTTGTGGCACCCAAACCCCCAATCTCTCCATCTCAGGGCTTGGTTGCTGAAGGCTTAGACCTTCAAGTTTGGCATCTGTCTCAGCAAGTGAGGGATATCCTTCATGCTTCCAGAAAGCCTTCTACTAGGCGTTCCTATGCTTTTAAATGGAAAAGGTTTACCATTTGGTGTGCTGAGAAGGGTTTTAACCCTCTAGCAATACCTTTGAATTCTTTACTAGAGTATCTTCTGCATCTTTCCCATGCAGGCCTCAAAACGAATTCAGTAAGAGTCCATTTGAGTGCTATTGCAGCATCCCTCAAGCCTCTCAATGGACAACCTATTTTCTCTCATCCTCTTATTGCAAGATTCATGAGAGGCCTTCTTTTAACTAAACCTCCCATTAGACCACCTCCAGTGGCATGGGACTTGAATCAGGTTCTTGGTCAGCTCATGAAGCCTCCCTTTGAACCCTTAGCCACTACCTCCTTGAAATTTCTTTCCTGGAAAGTTATCTTTCTTATTGCAGTCACCTCGGCTCGCCGCATCAGTGAGCTGCAGGCCTTAGTGGCTAATCCACCTTATACAAGGTTCCATCATGATAAGGTAGTCCTTCGGACGAATCCACACTTTATGCCTAAAGTGGTCTCACCTTTTCATCTTAACCAAGAGGTGTACTTACCTGTCTTCTTTCCAGGCCCTCATGCATCAAGTGCAGAGAGGAATCTTCATACCCTGGATTGTAAGAGGGCTCTTGCCTTTTACTTACAAAGGACACAGCAACATAGAAAGTCTTCTCAACTCTTTGTTGCTTTTGATCCCTCTCATTTGGGACTTCCAGTCTCTAAGAGAACACTGTCCAGTTGGATTGCTCAGTGTATTACTTTCGCTATCAGAGCAAGAACCTTTCTCTGGAGGGCCATGTCACAGCTCAAAATGTGAGGGCCATGGCAACCTCTATGGCTCATCTAAATTCTGTGTCCATCGACCAGATCTGTCGAGCGGCCACCTGGGCCTCAGTTCATACCTTCACAGCCCATTACTGCTTGGACAAGGACTCCCGCCGGGATGCCTTGTTTGGTCAGGCTGTTCTCAAACACCTGTTCCATGCTTAATCAACTCCTGCCCTAGCTGGGGAGTCCCCATATGTGAAGACTCATTCCTGCTTGTTCCTGGAGATAGCACAGTTACTTACCTGTAACAGGTGATCTCTGGGAACAGCAGGAATAAGTCTTCACAACCCACCCACCTCCCCTAGGAGTTGTATTTTTTTATCTTGTCTTTCCTTTCCTCTCTCTCTCTCTTTGTCTCAGCTTTGAAACTCGAACTGGAGAGAGGCGGTTAGGAAAGGCGGGAAGGCAGCGCGCAGGCACTGTGGGATGCTCCCAAAAGCTTTCCTTTTTTGGGACGCTGGGGAGCGTTCCCGCGCAGGCTCCGTCAGTACCGACGTACCCATATGTGAAGACTTATTCCTGCTGTTCCCAGAGATCACCTGTTACAGGTAAGTAACTGTGCTTTCCCTACATGCACAAGATTTTTAAGTCATCTCAGACTAGGCATAGAGATAATGGTGCTCCTAAACTATACACCTGGTTCTGTAATCCTCTACGCATTTCTCTGTATTGGACGCAAACCGTATTAGCGTTTCATTTTAATATGTCAGCTTATTTGCATCTTTTTAAAATAAGTTTGTCATTGCTTTGTGCGCATACTTTTTTTTTTTTTTGCTGTTTATGCACAAATTGATCTCTTCTCTACATTTAATGTAGCGGTACTTGTGCTTATATGTTGCGTTATCTGCGCACAAAGAACATGCCAGTCTTTCTGCATCGGCTTGTATGTTTGTTTGTAGGACTGCTTATAAAATACTGGTATAAATCTCTGTTCTGACAAGGACGTGTGAATTCCTCTCTGTACCTCTTTTCTAAAATGCGCTTTCACACTTGCAGGCATTGAGTATATATGTTTTTTATTCATTGTGTAGTCAAGTATATTGAGATTTTAACAGAGATATTGTACAGAATCTGTCTATACTGCATGCTGTTTCCAGGAAGAGTAGATATTTATTTTTAAATGAAGTTGTGTGCTGTTCACAGAAGCGCTCAAGCTATTTCACAAACCAATGCGAGTGTACATCAGCTGTAGTTAAAGCTGTCATTAATTATTAGAAGAAATATAGTGCTAAAGAGTTGTTTAATTGTCTATGCATTTCTGATTAAAAGCAGAACACTGTGTATATTATTGATCTATCTTTGAGTTCCCTGGTCTGGGAAAGAGCACTTGTATTGCTTTTTATATGTCCCCTATCACCTAGCCTTTTTGGAGCTGCTTCAGGCTACTGCATCCTCAATAGGTAGCTAACCTCTTATAATTAAGCTGTCATGCATTATGCACGGTTAATAAAATGTTGATCCATTTCTCATTTCTCTCTTCATATAAAAAGAAAAAATGATATATAAAGAGCAAGCTGAATAATGCAGTACAACTTAAGGGCATGTCTAGTAAACCACGGTAGCCTCTTGCAGCTGTGTGATAGTTGCAAAAAGTTTGCAGTAAGTCCTAAACTGTGACGCTATCTGCAGGAGGTCGTTCCCAACTTTCTCCCTGCAGATACGGCAGAGGAGTTGGATTTACTGTTGAGACCTGCATTGGCAGATAGTGCGGAAGCCCTGTGGTGCCTACTGATGCAGGTATCATGATTCTCTGCAGTAAGTCCAAGTCGCGGTAGTAATTAGGTGCACAGACCTCTGTCTCCTGATCACTACCGTGCCCTCCTCAATGCCCCAGTCCCATCCCCCGATCCAACAATATTATCGGTGCCATGGATGTACAAATTCGCGGTGACAGTACCAAGAAATGTGTCCTTCCCCTCACCCTCAGACAGCTCCTGATCCCAATTAGGAACTGTCTGGGGGGGGATATTGGTGCACCCCTGACCAGGTTCAAAGCCCGGCTAGGCAGTCAGGTACCCCCTTCCACCCCCCCCCCTCGCCCCCCAGCAGGACTAGCCCAAATGTTTCTGCTGCCCTAGGCAGAAGCCTGGCCATGCTGTCCTCCTCCAAACCATGTTGCTCCCTGTGTGCTGAGCCATGCCCCCCGTGCTGAGCCGTGCTACTGCAGGTTCCAGCAATGGAGTCGAGGGGGGCTCAGCAGCAGGCCATGGCCTGCCACTTCTGACCCCCCTCCGATATAACTTTGGGGGTTCAGAAATGGCAGGCCATGTGTGCAGGCTATCCCCTCCGGAATCAGTGGCAGGATGGTGTGGATCAGCATGGGGGGGAGGGAAGGGTGGCACAGCATGTATTGGGTGCAGCAGGTCATGTCTACTGAAGCACATAGCCTGCCACTCCCAGAGAACTGTCAACCTAGGTGGCCGCCTAGTGGAAGGCTGGCCCTGCCCCCCAGTGGGGTGCACCAGTACCTCTCTGGATAGCTCCCAATGGGGATCAGGAGCTGTCTTGGTGGGGAGCAGTGCTGAAGTGGGGGGAGGCCACATTTTTTGGTATTGTTGGTGCCGTGGGGGACTGATCGAAGCATTGGCTCCAGGGCAGATAGTCGCTGCTAATTGGCAACGACCACAATGCCTCACTTACAAGATCACCAGCAGACAATGTTACCTCTTGAAGTAGCGTTAACTGCAGCTTCAATAAGGCCCAAATTTGGCAGCCATCACACAAAAATGTTTTGCGGGACGGTTGCCAACAGAGTGCCTAATTCCTGCCCCGAACCCACCCTCCAACCCTTCAAAACAGAAAAGGTAGATATCACAGAAAATTGCATACAATATGTGCATTTTGCCAGCGTTAGCTGCTACCTCCAGGCAGTAAATCTGCACTAGGCTCATGGTGGTAGCTAGTGCCCTTTAGTAGACATGACCTTAGTCTCTGTGTAGAAAATAGCTGTCGCTGACCATGAATTAGTTTATGATTTTTTAGGAAGAGGGGGGTTGAAGTAGTTTTCAGACCAATAGATGCTGCCACAGTGCCACTCTGGTCTATTATGGTAGCCATACAAAACACTGTGTAAAATATATCATGAAAGACTAGAGAACTATTTCTTTACTTCAAATTGTATTTTCTTCAGTTTTCACTAACTTATTCAACTCATAATAAGTGTATGAAGTGTATGCATAGCTTGGTACACATGATCATAATTCAATCAATATGCAAACAAAATTAATTCCCTAAAGAGAAAAGATAAACAAAAGGGTCAGTAAGGCTGACACAGCAATGCAATCCTGTTAACCCATCAGTAATGCAAACACCTTCCCAAAATAAGCATTGCATTTGTTGGTTGAAGGATAATGCAGGAGTGATATGGGCTGTAGTTACTCTGTAGTCCCCTCTGCCGCCTCCGTGAAGGCAACATGAAGGTCCCTCTTCTTTCAGAAGGTGACACAGCTCCTGAAGGCCATAGTAGACTACCTTAGCCTCTCTGGAAGATGATATAAAGGCCCAACACTTCCCATTCTCCCTCTCCTCCCCCTAGATGACCCTGAACCCAGCAAACCAGTCCCCCCTCCCCCCACAAACAACTCCACTGCAACCAGTCCAGAACAACTGAGAGTGGCGATCACAATTCAACTACCCCACACTGCCAACAAATGGTTAACACTGCTCCGTTCCATCTGATGTTCGTCTATTCCACTGCTACTGCAACCTCTTCCCGGGCGGCCGACTGCCAACGGAGTCTTCTCTTCCCGTGGTTGAGCATCTGCCATTTGGGTCGCTCAGTGCACACCACAGACTGTGGCATGCGTTTAGGGTCCAATCCTGTGATGCCCACTTCCAGCAAGGCTCTGATAGCCTCTCTGCAACAGACATGCCATCTCTTTCTCTTGAGTGCAAAGGTCAATCCAGATGGAAAAGTCCAACCATATCTGATGCCATCAGACCGCAGCTTCTCCAACACATCTTGGAATCCTCTCCATTTACTTACTTACTTACATTCTCTTATATACCGTGCTATTCTGCATCAGTGCGGTTTACATTGAACAAACTGAAATTACATTGAACAGGGCATTATAACTTGGAGATAATTATTTTACAGGGAACATGGTCAATGGAGGGTTAAGTGGCTTGCCCAAGACCACAAGGAGCACCTGTGGGACTAGAAACCCCAGTCCTTCCGGCCCAAGGTTGCTGTCCTCTAGTGGGATTTGAACCCCCAACCTTCCGGCCTGAAGTACCTTGCCCCAACCACTAGGCCACTCCACTAAGTCCACATAGATCTCAACTGAGCACCCCTCCCAGTTGAGGGTCCCGCTCGCCCGAGTCTTAGCTGCCACCAGCTACTTCAGGCCATAGTCATGGAAAAACAGGCTAAATGTCTTTAGGCTTGTTGCTAGGACCTGTTGGCCCTGCCCACTCTATGTGCCCAGTCTAGGCAGAAGTGTCTCCTCTCCACTTCTAAACCTGCAGTTTCCAAAATAGCTTTTGCGATCCGCTGTACCACACCTGTAAAGTCCTTGTAGGCCTCCTCCTCCTTAGTCACCTCTTCTAACCACAGATTACTTCGCCATGACCTGTTCTCCAGGTCTTCGACCTTATCCTCCAACTCCACATGAAGCAGTTCCAGGGCCCCCAGTTGTTGTTCCAACTGTCCAGTGACTTCACACTGCTCCTCCAGTCTATCCTCCAGGTCTTCCACTTGATGACCAAGCTCCCCCAGGTCAGCTCTCAGTCTCTCTATGCTGCCCACAAATTCCTCTATAACCCTGGTGATGTCACCTCTCAGCTCCTGGAACCAGGCTCTCATTTCCTCCTGAAAAAACTGCTCACCAATAGACCTGTTTGCCTACTCGCATGCCATATCACTCGTCCCACTCTCAGAACCCCCTCGGCTTTATGCACGTGTATTGCTGGTACTTCTGGGTTTTTCCTGCCGCGGCTACCATTTTCTCCACGGGCTGTTTCTGTGCTGCTGCAGTCCCCAAAACAAGCAAAATTGCGGATGTCGGCTTTCTTCACTTTTGCCATTATCCTAGGGTTCTGTTTCTGTTTTCCCCCTGATAGTAGACAATTTGGCAGCTGTAGAGGCTGTTTTCTTGCTTTTTTTTTTCTCCTGTGGCTAGCTGGAGCAAAAGCTCAGGCAGCCATCTTAAGCAGTGATGTCAGCAGCCTCCGTGAAATGCTCTTATGTTACCATTCTTATGCAGCAAAGAAATTTTAAAGGTATGATTTAACTAATTTATATGCATTTGAACGAACTGGTACTAATCAGAATTTTTATTTTACTGAACCAAGATATGCCAAACTATTTAGTTTGGGTTAATATATAGAATAAGCAAATTTAGCTGTGTTCAGTAACATGCAGCGCTCTTCTTGAGAACAGATAAGTTATATAGAGAAAATTTGTGTGTGTGGGTGTCTGATGCTTTCCTTAGTGCTTAAGAATGTTCTATAAAGCTCTCTTCAACCAAGCACTGATACCAGTTGAACTTAGCGCAATTATTTAATCCATGAATTGTAACCAAATGATATCTGCATTGAAGAATCAGATAACATTTCACTTATTAAGAAATCCTGTCTTCATCGCGTTTATGCTGCTCTGAAAGACAATTGTGCTGCCTCTGTGTTCTACCCCATTTAGGCCAGTTATGTGATTCCATCCAATTATGGTTATTCTCTTTTGACTTTTGGTTTTCTGAATTCTGCTTTACTGGATGGTAGGAGGTGAAATTTGGTCACAGTCTTTTATGCCCCAGAAGCGGTTTTTGCATTTGTTTGAAAAGAGCATTAATCGTTATACTTCAAGTTAACACAGCAATTTGCTGTGCAGGTGAAGTAGCTGATTTCAAACATAAGGATAAAAGCTCATCAAAAAATGAAAGTAATTTGGATGATTTATTTTATTGTTTCATTTTAAACTGGTAGCATCAGCCATAAATGAAATTGGAGAACATGAGGCTGTTTTTATGAAATGCTTACTGAAATAGCATAAAAGTAGGTTATGGAGATAATTAAGGACTTATTTTGTGGGGCTCGTAAGATACTATTGTTTTGTGATTTTCATCTCCTATTTTCGTTGGGTAGTGCTGTAAATGGGTGCTAAACAAAAACATTTACATCATTCTTGAAAAGGTCGCAGGAGCAATAAATACTAAATAAAAGCACGAATAAAATTCGTACTGAGGATAACAAAATCCATTTTGTCTACTACTGAAAAGGCATGAGCTAGAGCTAAATCCAAAACCCCTAAAATAGGCCATAGAAAAGAATCCCCCCTCCCCCAAACAAAAAAAAAATCCATTTCTGGAATACATACTTAATAATAGAAGTGCTGTTAAACTGTGTGGAAATTTAAACCAGCACTCGTTGAAAAGGCATTTTTTTAATCTAGATTTTATTGACTTTTAACTTTATCATGTATCTACTGATGGTTGCTTGAGGATGAACAAATATTTAATGAAATGCTGAAAAATGTTCATCTTTAGCAAGAGCACTTTCTATGCAAGAATTAATTCTTGACTAGGGATCCGATTCTATTGTGTATCTGTATCAGCTGTCACGAAGTGGAATAATTTTGCTGCAATAGCAGATAAGGCCGAGGAGAAGGCACTAGTACAAGTACAGAGAAGGTGGTATTCCGGCAGCTGTTGGATTTTGTGGAGGCTACTGATGCCATGCACCCAAGACAGTTAGGTTTTCGGTATGAGTATAGCTCTGAGACAGCATTGTTGGCTATGCTTGATGAGGTCTGTACCTACTGGGAGAAGGGGCAGGAAGTCCTTCTAATCCGGTTAGATTTGAGATCCGCATTTGATCTATGATCTTATGCTTAGCAGGCTGCAGGAAATTGGAGTGACAGATCTGGCACTTCTTCACGATCCTTTATAGTTTCTGTGGAGGCCCATTCCCCAAGGTGTTATCCTCTCATATCAGGTGTTCATAAGAACATAAGATATGCCATACTGGGTCAGACCAAGGTCCATCAAGCCCAGTATTCTGTTTCCAACAGTGGCCAATCTAGGTCATATGTACCTAGCAGTTTCCCCAAGAGACACAAGTTCCACAATGCTTGTACTGGGTCAAGCATTGATATCTTCGGTCACTTCTTAATAATGGTTTATGGACCTTTCCTCCAGGAACTTGTCCAAACCTTTTTTAAACCCAGCTACACTAACAGCCTTTACTACATCCTCCGGTAACAAATTCCAGAGTTTGATTACACGTTGAGTGAAAAAATATTTTCTTTTATTAGTCTTAAATAGTTTACCCTGTAGCTTCATTGCATGTCCCCTAGTCTTTCTATATTCTGATAAGGTAAACAATCGATCTACGTTTACCCGTTCCACTCCGTTCATTAATTTATAGACTTCTATCATATCTCCCCTCAGCCGTCTCTTTTCCAGGTTAAAGAGCCCTAACCTTTTTAGCCTTTCTTCATAGGAGTATCCTTCCATCCCCTTTACCATTTTGGTAGCTCTTCTCTGAACCTTTTCTAAAATCGCTATATCCTTTTTAAGATACGGCGACCAGAATTGCACACAATATTCAAGGTGCGGTCTCACCATGGAACGATATAGAGGCATTCTAATATCTTTTGTTTTATTTTCCATTCCTTTCCTTATCATACCTAGCATTCTATTTGCTCTCTTGGCCGCCGCTGCACACTGGGCCGAGGGTTTTAACATGGTATCCACAATGACGCCTAAATCTTTTTCCTGGGTGGTGGTTCCTAAAGGGGTTAGTGTGGGCCCCTTTGCTTTTTAATATTTTTTGGCTCCTTTAGGGAATTCAAGATTTTTATTTTAGTCTATTTTTTTTGCAAATGATATCCAAATTTTAGTCAGTCATCCATCATGGGATTGTTTTTTAGATAATGTTTGAACAGGCATTTGGAGTGATTATGACGTGACTTGCTTGAAATAAACTTTTGCTTATTGCTGCCAAATTGGAGGTTCTATGGTTATCCAGAAACAAATCAGTGCTCTCTTTTCAGCTATTTGTGACTGGCATTTCTATACCTATGAGGGAGTGTATTCATTTGTTGGGGGTTCAGCTGGATTCTGGGTTGTCTTTTCAGACTCATATTTCAACTTTAGTTAGACATGTATTTGCCTCATTGAGGATGGTTCGCTCTTTTTGTTACTGTTTGACGGGTAAAGATCTTAATATGTTGGTGCATACACTTATCTTCACTAAAATAGATTTTTGTAATTCTTTTCTGCTTGGGGTTCCTGCTAATAGTGTTAGGATACTCCAGTTGCTTCAGAATACCGCTGCTAGAATTTTATTTCGTGCCAGTGGATCCCATTTCTCCTTTATTGCAAGAATTATGCTGGTTACCAAGGGCTTTGGAAGCTTCAGTATAAAGTTCTCATATTGGTACATAAGTTGTATTACACAGGTAATCCTTTATCTCCAGGAACAAGCAGGAATGTAGTCTTCACATACGGGAATCGTCGGTACCGATGGAGCCTGCGCAGGAACGCTCCCCAGCGTTCAATAGGAAAGCTTTTGGGAGCATCCCACAGAGCCTGCGTGCTGCCTTCCCGCCTTTCCAACTCTCCCTCTTCAGTTCTTAGTATTCCACGGAGCCAACAGGACGCATACCTGTCACCGCAGAAAATTTATTCTTCTTTTATTTTTTTGTAGTCTTGGTGCTAGGTGCCATTTTGGGCACTAGGCCCAATTTTCTTCAAACATGGAGAAACCAGCTAGTGGTTTCAAGAAATGTTCTAAATATGGCGGTACCATATCCGTCAAAGACACCCATGAATGGTGTCTTAAGTGTTTGGGTCTAAGTCTTCTAAGACTGGCCGGTCCTCAAAGGGTAGATCTCCTTCCAGGTATCGAGATGCCACTGGCGTTGCCCTCGAGGAAAGTTCACCAGCAAAACAGCCCCGGCGGGAGGCCTCGGTCTCCAAAGCATTAACAGGGTTCCAGAATGTTCCAGAGGCTTCCACCTCTGCAGAACTACTGATGCCATTGTCTGGGGTCGTAGCCGCTTCCACCGGTACTGGCACCCAGGCATCGGCAGGAGTAATGGATCAGAGAATCCTCGCTATCAAACGCAGTCTAGCGGCCCTCTTAGCAGCTTCGGTACCGCTAAAACTGCTACAGACAATTCCACAGGTATTGGTACCGGTACCGAGCGCCTCAGCCAGTATGCTTCCCCCATGCCAAGCCTTGAATCTTCCTCAAGTATCGACAGACCAGTACCGAGACAACCCGATACCGACTTTGAGCCGTACTGGTAGCATGCATTACAGGAACACCCGGCGCAGAATACTTCAAATACTCCGATTCCGATGACTGACTCTGCCGGTACCAGAGCAATCCTTCCAGAGGATCCATCTCCTTCTCCTCAACGCAGAATGTCTCCTCCAGAAGACATGTCCTTCCAGGATTTCATACGTGATTTAGCTTGAGGTCTTTCAATCACGGTGACTCCGGAGAAAGAACCCAGAGCAGAAGAATTAGAAATTCTTCAGTACCCTAAGGCTCCTAAAGAGGCAGCTACCTGCCCGTTCATAGGATCTTGCATGATCTTATGCTAAGAATGTGGGAAACTCCTTTAACGGTGTCTCCACACTCTCGACGACTCGATACCATGTACCGATTTCCAAGCTGTCCTCGTTTTCAAAAGACTCAGCTACCACACCATTCAATGGTAGTGGAATCGGCGATGCATAGGAGTAAGAGTGCTAAAATGCATTCTTCCAATCCTCCAGGCCGTGAATCGAGGACACTCGATGCCTTTGGGCATCGATGCTTCCAATCTCCATGCTGTCAGCCAGGATCAGCTCCTACATTCTCTATATGGGAATGTTCCTCAAGGAGGTTGCAGGAGACTTGGAGCTCATGAGCCCTCTTCTCCCTGAGGAAAAAAGGGGGGAATTCCTTACTCTGGTCAAACATGCCCAGGATGTCTCTAAGTTTATGAACCGTGCAACCTTTGATTGCTTTGAATGCATTAGCAGAACCTCTGCTATTTCCATTGGTGCACGTCGTATTACCTGGCTTCAGGGATCCGATTTAGAACAATGGGTGCAAGATAAACTGGGGAATATTCCTTGCACAGGAGAAAATCTCTTTGGCAAGGATTGGCAAGACAAGGCCAATCAGATTGAATCTGAAAATACTACCTTGAACAGACTATCAAAGTCTACAGCCAACCCAGCAAAGAAAAAGTCAGTCAAGAAACCCTTTTTCAACAAGAAAAATAAATTGTACCCATCTTACACCAATCAGGGACACTGTCCAGTTCATGTTCCCCAAAAGGGGCAGAAACAGACCAGACAGCAGAGGAAGCCACAAGTTCCAAGAGCTCAACCGGCTCAACCGACTCAGCCTCCTCAGGGGCTTTGAACTTAGTCTTTCTGCCCCTGAAAGATCCAGAACCCCTTACTATCCCGGGCAAGTTATGCCATTTTGCCAGAAGATGGCAACAAATAACATCAGAAAACTGGTCTCTGTCCATTGTTCGAGAGGAGTACAGACTTCATTTTCACAGCATGCCCCCTCCTACAATAATAAGACAGTTCAATTCTCAGGTCCCTGTCACCAATCTCTTGGGTCAGGAGGTCGCATCACTTCTTGCTCAGGGAGCAATAGAAGAGGTACCCATACCCCAACAGGGTACGGGGTTCTACTCCCCCTACTGTCTCATACCAAAGAAAATAGGGGGACACAGGCCTATACTGGACCTCAGAGAATTAAACAAGTATCTGTTCCGGGAAAAATTCAAAATGATCTCCCTCGGAACACTCCTGCCATACTTTCAGAGTCAGGACTGGCTATGTTCTCTAGATCTAAAGGATGCATATACCCATATTCTCATCCATGCAGATCACAGGAAATTCCTTTGATTCCTTTTCCAGGGAAGACACTTCCAATACAGAGTTCTTCCCTTCGGTCTGACTTCTGCCCCAAGAGTCTTCACAAAATGCATGGCAGTAATAGCAGCATTCCTGAGAACTCTAGGAATATTCATCATCCAAGCATCAACAGCTCCAGAAGCCAGCTTCGCTCTTTCTCGCACTGTGCGAATCCTTCGGTATTTGGGACTGGTCATAAACCTCCCAAAATCTCACCTCACCCCTTCTCAATCTCTAGAATTCATAGGGACTTGTCTAGACACAAGGTAGTCAAGGGCTTTTCTGTCACAGCCACGTTGTCTTCGTATAGTACAGCTGGCCTCCCAAGCAGCTATGTAAGTTTTCCTGACTGCTTGGGAGATGCTTCAGCTTCCGGAGCATATGGCATCCACTGTCCATGTGGTTCCCTATGCTCGCCTTCATATGCGAGCAGCCCAGTGGATCCTATCCTCTCAGTGGACAAAGGCCTCAGGTCGGCTAACAGACAAAATCAGAAACTCCACACGTCTCATTTCGTCCCTGCAATGGTGGCAATCACTGGAAAACCTTCTCATAGGCTCTCCTTTCCAGCAGCCTCTATGCCAAACCACCCTAACAACAGATGCGTCCAAGTTGGGTTGGGGGGCTCACTTGCACAATCTCTCAACTCAGGGTCTCTGGACCCCATAGGAGGCTCATTTTCACATAAACCTCCTAGAACTCTGAGCCATTTTCCATGCTATCCACATTTTTCAAACCCATCTCAGCTACAAGACAGTTCTGGTCCAGACCGACAATCAAGTAGCCATGTTCTGTGTGAACAAGCAGGGCTGGATAGGCTCTCTGTTGTTATGCAATGAAGCTTTGCGACTGTGGGCCCTCGCCAGAGAGCTTCAAATCCACCTTCTAGTGATATATCTTCTGGGCATTCAAAATCTTTGGGCAGACAAACTCAGTCGAATACTGCTGCCACACGAATGGTCTCTGCACTCAGACCAGCTTGCTCGAGTGTTTCGAATCTGGGGAATGCCAGATATAGACCTCTTTGCAAGTCCACAGAATGCCCAAATTCCCAGAATTCCGGCTCAAAACTGTCAGGCAAGGGATGCTTTCCTCCTCTACTGGGGTTGGGACTTCCTCTATGCCTTCCCACCCATTCCCCTCATTCCCAAAACTTTGTTCAAGCTTCAGAGAGACAGAGGTCATATGATACTCATAGCTCCACGTTGGCCATGGCAGACGTGGTATCCTCTACTTCTGCGTCTCTCTCAAACCACACCTCTGGAGTTCGGATGTGCTCCAGATCTTCTTTCCCAGGAGAACAGGACGCTATTGCACCCGAATCCCCAGTCCCTGCACCTCGGGGCCTGGTTACTGAAGGCCTAGGATTCCCGGATATCAACCTGTCTCAACAGGTAAAGGATATCCTTGTGGCTTCCAGGAAGCCTTCCACAAGGCGTTCCTATGCCTTTTAAGTGGAAGAGATTCTCTGTATGGTGTTCTCAAAGGGGACTTAACCCCCATACAGTGCCGATGGAATCTCTTCTGGAGTATCTCCTCCATTTATCAGATTCTGGTCTTAAAACCAATTCATTAAGGGTCCATCTTAGTGCCATTGCTGCTTTTCACGAACCTCTGGATGGACAACCTATTTCCTCTCATCCACTCATATCAAGATTTATGAGAGGTCTACACTTAACAAAACCTCCCATACCAATTGAATTCACTAAATGTTCTCCAACAACTAGGAACAGAACTTTTGCATTCTATGCTCCTAAATGTTGGAACGACCTCCCACCTCAACTCCGAATAATCAGTGACCTTTCGCAGTTCAGAAAAGCCCTTAAACACCACTTATTCTGCCTACACTTTGTCAACCCTAATCCCCACACCACAACCTACACACGCAGCCTCGAATGCTCCAACAACATAACCACCAACGAGAGAAAAATAGACCTACACTCAGGCACTCCCTCAATGATCATAGATTTTTAAGGTCTTCTCCATTACAATTTACCAAGTTGATATATAAACTGTAAATAGTTCACAACTATTGTTGTCAATTGTATATAGTTTCCCCTGTTACATTCCCAAGTTACAGACCCTGTTACAATGTATGCAAAAGATCCTGTTCTGATGCAAGTTTCTGTTATTTGTTAACCGCACTGATGCCAAATAGCGCAGTATATAAGAACTGTAAATAAATAAATAAAATTAATTAATTAAACCACCGCCGGTGGCATGGGATCTGAATCTTGTTCTCAGGCAGCTCATGAAACCACCTTTTGAGCCTTTAGCCACTACAACTCTAAAGTTTCTTTCCTGGAATGTCATCTTCCTACTTGCCCTCACTTCTGTAAGACGCATCAGTGAGTTACAGACTTTAGTGGCAGATCCTCCTTATACAAGATTTCACCATGATAAGGTAGTTCTCACTTTATGCCAAAAGTGGTTTCGCCTTTTAATTTAAACCAAGAGGTTTACCTTCCTGTATTCTTCCCTAGGCCTCATGCCTCTAATGCAGAAAGGAATCTTCATACTTTAGATTGTAAAAGAGCCTTGACTTTTTACCTTCAAAGAACTAAGCAACATAGAAAACCTTCTCATCTTTTTGTTGCTTTTGATTCTAGTCATTTGGGATTTCCAGTTTCCAAAAGAACTCTCTCCAGGTGGATTGCAAATTGCATATCGTTTGCATATGAGAGTAAGGGACTTTCTCACGAAGGCCATGTCACAGCTCACAATGTGAGAGCAATGGCAGCCTCTACGGCTAATCTTCGTTCTGTGTCCATTGACAACATTTGTAGAGCAGCCACATGGGCTTCGGTACACACCTTTACAGCCCACTATTGCTTAGACAAGGACTCCCGGTGGGATGCCTCGTTTGGCCAGGCTGTTCTCCAGCATCTTTTTCAGACTTAGTGCAACTCCTACCCGCTGTCCCGGGTTTCGATGCCAGAGATCCATGGGAGGAAGCATGACCCATCTCTCCTGGGGTTTGCAGCTTGCTGGGGTCATCCCCCTGGCATCTCTCAGCTGGGGAGTCCACATATGTGAAGACTACATTCCTGATTGTTCCTGGAGATAGTGTAGTTACTCACCTGTAACAGGTGATCTCCGGGAACAGCAGGAATTAAGTCTTCACAACCCACCCACCTCCCCTAGGAGTTGTCTCTATCTATCTCTCTCTTGTCTACTTCTCTCCTTTGGTCTCAGCTATAAACTCAACTGAAGAGAGAGATTTGGAAAGGCAGGAAGGCAGCACGCATGCACTGTGGAATGCTCCCAAAAGCTTTCCTATTGGACGCTGGGGAGCATTCCCGCACAGGCTCCGTTGGTACCGACGATACCCATATGTGAAGACTTAATTCTTGCTTTTCCCGGAGATCACCTGTTACAGGTGAGTAACTACGCTTTACTTGACTGCACTGCTTACTCTCTATTACCAGGGCGGACGCTTCAGTCTTCATAGGCGCTTTATCTTGTGGTTCCATCACCAGCTCCTTTTAGGCTTGAGAGGACTTGAGTAGCAGCTTTTAGTTGTATGGTGCCAGTAATATAAAGAACTCACTGCCTCTTAAGCTGCATATGGAGAAGTCATCTAAGAAGTTCAAGTTGGGTCTTAGAATGGCTTTTTGATAGGGCATTTAGGGTGGCTTAGAGCTTCCAAATGTTGCTTTTCGCTCAGGTTTTCTTTTTGCTGATCCTCTTTTGTTTCACCGTTCTGTTATACTGTATTTGGTTTGCTTGTTGTGTTATTCAGCCCTCCCATTTTGTGTCTTGTGGTGTGTCTTTGTGTAGTGTTCCAATATATTGGATATTATAAACTGCCTTGAGGGGCCCCCAAATGGCAGTATATCAAATCTGGTCAGTAAATAAAATAAATATTAGTACTGGGTTGGGGAGGAGGGGGCAAAAGGTGGCTGTTCTGAACAGTGAATAAGCGGGTCTGGATGTCCAGTCCGGACATCCAGACCCGCTAAATACCTGGCCTGCATCTGGAAAACAGAGTTCCCCATACTTAGAACTCAGCTGTGCAGGGAGCTCTGTTTGTGGGGGGAGGGGCAGGCCACAGACGGAGCGAGGGTGTGCTGTGGGCATTGCCATGACCCCGGACATACAGTGCCGATTCTGTTGTCGGCCCTGTACGTCCGTGGTTACCAGCCTAGACGGGGGACTTATTCCACCTCGGAGATGAAATAAGTCCCCCTAGATGGTGGGACATGAATGCTCTGGGGCCATAAAATGAGGTAAGGGGGTGGAGGAGGTACCCCGCTGTCTAACCCTGGCCATGGCAGGTCCAATCGGGGATCAGATGGCAGGGAAAGGACATTTTGCAGCGTGTGCCGGGGATCGCCGCTTCTGCATGGAGCCACGCTGGCATGGCAACAGGATACCATGCCACCGTCGCTCCATGCAGGAGCCAGGCTGGGCTAGCCAGGGAATTGCTTGGACGAGTGGCCAAAATAGGGGCACGGCATGCACATCCAGGCCGGTAGAAACAATTCTGATCCCATGAGCATGTCTAGCCTCCGTGGGATCAGAATCAGGTGCACTGGAGCACGTCCCGATTCTGACCATCCGGACAGGCGTGAGACGCACACAACGGAATTGGCCTTCACATTATCATCTTGGACCTGGTTGGGGGGGGGGGGAAGCTGGGGAGGAGGAGGAGGAAGAGAAAACAGCAGTTTTGGCAGGAGTGGGATAAAAGAGGAGGATAAAGTACTGTATCTGCATTATTGGGCTGCAACTAGAGTAATGTGGTTGCATCAGCAGATCAGCACCTCAAATGTAGGAAAACACAGTGATTATAGTAGCAGATCGGAGAAGGGAGGCTGGGGGAGGAAGCAGTATCAGCAGATGAGGAGGGGTTAGCAGCTGTTGGTAAGCCATAAAAATGAAAATGAAAAAGCAAAAAATACCCTCTTCTATTGACAACATTGCTAAAGGAGAAATGCAACAACCTCAGGGACTTGTTTGTGAAATGTTACATGAACTGTAGCCTCTTCATGACTTTTTTGCCTTATAACCCTCTCCCCACACACACATTGGATAAATGCAAGACTATGGGCCATGTCTGCTAAGTACTTTTCACACAGACAGAATAGGAAACATTCTGCAGTAAATTTGACTATACTGTATGTGTCTTCATTTGAAGCTATCTGGATTCCATTTGTATCATTCTTAAAGCAGAGCGAGAAGCAAATTGTCTTTTTTTGAAATGAGAATATAAGGAGTTATTTTTAGAGCTTGCTCCCCTTCAATCTATTCAAAACTCAGCCTCTCTTCTCAAATGACTTCCTATCTGTATCTGTATGCAGTTCAAACTTGTCCTACTGACCAATAAGTGCATTCATTTTGCCACTCCTCAGTACTTTTCCATTCTTTTCTCTCACTAAACCTCTCCTCAACTGGAGGAGTAGCCTACTGGTTAGAGCTACTGGCTTGGTGAACAGGAGACCAGGGTTCAATTCCCACTACTTGTAGCCTTGGGTAAGACCCTTAACCCACCATTGCCTCAGAAGCAAGGCCTGGCAATCTACTTCCAGTCACACTGCCAAGAAAACACAGAATCTGCTGGGTCACCAGGAGTCAGCACTGACTCAAAGGTACACATTGCATTACATCATTCCTCTGGCAGATCTCGTTTATCTGTGCCCTTCTCTGCCACTGCAGACTTCATTCATTCCACCTTGCTGCTCCATATGCATGGAAGAAACTACCTGAGTTAATACACCCGGCTCCATCTCTGGCCCTAGTCATATCCAGGCTGAAAACCCACCTCTTTGAGGCTGCTTTTGGATCCTGATTTTCTTATCCTCCAGCTCATCACTTATCTGTACATTTGCCATTCCCTAGATTTATCCTAGCCCTCAGTTTTTGTGTGTCTGTCTTGATTAGAATGTAAACTTTGATGAGCAGGGACTGTCTCTTATTTGTATATGTACAGTACTACATTTTAGTGCTATACAAATGGTAAGTAGTAGAAAGTAATAGTACTAATAGCAGTAGATCCTCATGCAGCTAATCAAATCTTATTCATATCCCTCTCCTTTCCTTTTCCTCTTCCTTTCTCATGTGCCTTGTGGAATGCACACTCCATCTCAAATAGGCTTGCCTTTATTCATGACCTCTTTATCTCTATCTCTAATATGCTCCATCTGCTTGCTCTGAGACTTGGCTCCTTCCAGAAGACTCAGCTTCAGTTGCTGCCCTCTGTCATGGCAGCTACCAATCCTCCCACACACCTCGTCCCATTGGCCATGGTGGTGGTGGTGGGTTTTTACTCTCTCATTCCTGCCAATTTCAACCTTTCCTTCTGCCTCAGTTCCACTCCTTTCCCTCCTTTGACGTCCACTCCATCTGCCTTTTAACTTCACTACCTCTCCAGATAGCTGTTATTTATCGACACCGCCCCCCCCCCCCCACCCCACCCAACAAGTCCATCTCTGTCTTTTTCACTGACTCAACACATGGCTTTCCTTCTTTCTGGATTCATCTTTGTCCTCCCTTATTCTCAGGGATGTTAACATTCATGTTGATAACCCCTCTGACCCTTATGCTTTAAATCTCCTTTCCCTTACCTCCTCATTCAACCTCCAGCTGTGCTCTACTACTCCCATTCTCCAGCACAGCCACTGCCTCAACTTTGTCCTCTTCTCTAATTGTTTAACCTTAAACTTCTGTACCTCACGTCTTCTATTATCTGACCATCACCTGCTAAACTTCAGTCTTCATCACCCCTGCCTCAGTCTCACCCTCGCCCAGTCTCCAACAACCTTGTTAGAAATCCTCATGCTACCAACCGCACCTTGAAAATTGTGTGCAATTCTGGTCGCCGTATCTTAAAAAGGATATAGCGCTATTAGAAAAGGTTCAGAGAAGAGCCACCAAAATGGTAAAGGGGATGGAAGGATACCCCTATAAAGAAAGGCTAAAAAAGTTAGGGTTCTTTAACCTGGAAAAGAGACGGCTGAGGGGAGATATGATAGAAGTCTATAAATTAATGAACGGAGTGGAACGGGTAAACGTAGATCAATTGTTTACGTCATCAGAATATAGAAAGACTAGGGGACACACAATGAAGCTACAGGGTAAACTATTCAAGACAAATAAGAGAAAATATTTTTTCACTCAACGTGTAATCAAACTCTGAAATATGTTACCGGAGGATGTAATAAAAGCTGTTAGTATAGCTGGTTTTAAAAAAGGTTTGGACAAGTTCCTGGAGGAAAGGTCCATAAACCATTATTAAAAAGGGACCCAGGATATCACTGCTTGACCCAATACAAACATTGTGGAACCTGTGTCTTTTGGGGAAACTCCTAGGTACATATGACCTAGATTGGCCACTGTTGGAAACAGGATACTGGGCTTGATGGACATTGGTCTGACCCAGTATGGCATATCTTATGTTCTTATGTTCTTATCAGCTCTCTCTGCTACTATCTTATCCCCTCTTTCCTACACCATGTCATTTGAGTCTGTTGATGAGGCAGTAGCTTCTTCTAACACTGCACTCTTCTCTGCTCTTGCTTCTCCCATGCCACGTCCTGTAAGGCATACTATACCTCAGCCCTGGCTGTCATCGACTACCTGCTACCTACATTCCTGTGCCCACTCAGCTGAGCACATTTGGCTCAAATCCCTCACACTTGTGGACATTCTAACCTTCAAATTCACACTTGCCTCTTTTCAGTCAGCCATAGCACTCTCCAAACAAGACAATTATGTCCACCTTACTAACTCTCTTGTCTCTGACTCTTGCTGTGTCTTTACAACTCTCAGCTCTCTCCTCAAGGTGCCTCCGCTTCTGACCCCTTCTTCCCTTTCTGTCCAAATTTTGGTCCATGACAAAGTCCACAAAATTACACTCAAATTCCCCATGAGATCAGATCCATCCCCTCTTCCCCCTCTTCACTCCCAGCTCCTCCCCTCAACCTCTGCCATCCTTTCTTCCTTTTCTAAGATCTCTGAGGAGGAAACCACACATCTTCTTTCCTTCTCCAAACTCGCTATCTGCTCCTCTGATCCTATTCCCACCCAAGTTTCATCTCCTCCACTGTTATCCCTTCCATCTCTCATATTCTCAACCTATAGCTTTCCATTACCACTGTTCCTGCAGCCTTCAAGCATGCTGTGGTTACATCTCTCCCCAAGGAACCCTCACTAGACCCTACCTGTCCTTCTGATTATCAATCTATCTCCCTCTTCCCCTTCCTTTCTAAACTATTTTAACATGCAGTTCACTGCCGTTGCCTTGACTTTCTCTCCTCTCAATCCTTTCTGGATCCATTGTAATCTGGCTTTTGTCCTTTACGTTCTACTGAAAAGCTCTTGCCAAAGTTTCCAGTGAACTGTTCCTGGCCATTTCCGAGGGCCTTTACTCAATACTCTTCCTTCTTGACCTTTCTGTTGCTTTTGATTCTGTTGACCACCACCTTCTCCTTGATTTTTTTTTTTTTTTTTTAATTTATTTATTCGGATTCTTGATAAACCGCCTGGACCATAAGGCATCAAAGCGGTGTACAATAAATGGGCTGCAGGAAGTAAAGATAGAAAAGAACGCCATGGTATGACAGGAAAGAGAGGAGAAGGAGAAAAAAGAAGAGAGAATACAAAGGGCAGAGCGACACAAATAGAAACGTACAACCAGAGAGAGGAAGCTGAGGGGAGTAAACGAGGGTAGAAGATACCGGAGTGAAGAGGTATTAGAGGGTACAGTGAAGAGGTATTAGAGGGTACTGAGAGCAGTAAGTATGGTTGAGGGAGCCAATAGTGTCAAAGAGAAACAGGAAGATCAAAAGCTTGTGTAAAGAGGTGTGTTTTAAGGAAGGACTTGAATTGTGGAAAAGAGGGCTCAGTACGGAGGGGGAGGGGATTTCCGTACCATATATCAAGCGCTGATCCTGCCGCATTTTGACTTTGCAAATGCCATCCTACAAGGTCTCCCCCAATCCACACTAACCCCCTTACAGTTGGCCATGAATGCCGCAGCTAGGGTCCTCTACGGTGCATCCAGAAACGACCACGTGACTCCCATTCTCAAACAGCTGCACTGGCTACCAATTCACGGGAGAATCACCTTCAAATCCCTTGTATTAGCATTTAAGGCAATCAAAGGCACCTCATCCCTCTCACTCACGAATCTAATCCACATGGTCCCCCCCAATAGAGCAAGAAGAACATCAGCTGTAAACTTGCTAGCAATACCAAAGGCTTCAACAAAGTCCAACACGAACACCACAAACAGGGCATTCAGTTTTTATGTACCAAAATGCTGGAACACCCTACCCCCCGACATTAGAGCCATCACCAATCTATATCAGTTCAGAAAGGCTCTCAAAACATACCTTTTCCGCCAATATTTCCCAGACAGCAACTGAACCAGATATCCCCTCCAAGAAATAACCCAATCTAGAAATGCCCGCACACTGCAGTGTAGATAGATTATGTATATAGTTAACCCAGTTATCCAAGTTTGTACTCCTGTTCAATGTAAAACCTGACAGTTTGTCGTAATGGTCATTTTGTTATGATGTAAACCGCGCTGATTCTAAATAGCGCGGTATATAAGAAACTGTAATAAATAAATAAATAAATAAATTCCACAGGGCAGGACCAAGGAAGAAGAAAACGGAGTGGCGGGTAAGTTCAAGGTGCGCTTGAGAGGGGGAAGGGAGAAAGAGACGATTACCGTGGGAAGAGCGAAGAAGGCGAGGAACAGGCTGATGAAAAATGAGATTGGAGAGGTACTGAGGGATACCGGAGTGGAGGGTTCTATGAATGGTAATGAGATATTTGAAGATGAAACGGTATCGAATAGGGAGCCAGTGAAGGGAAAGGAGACAAGGGGTGATGTGATCACGGGGAGAGGAGAATGTAACTAGGCGGGCGGCGGTATTTTGAATGAGTTGGAGACGGCGTATCTGAAAGGAGGGGAGACCAGCAAAAATGGAATTACAGTAATCAAGGCGGGAAATTACAAGGGAGAGGACTAGAGTAGTGAGAGAACTAGAGGAAAGGTAAGGACGAAGGGACCTGATACGACGAAGGTGAAAGAAGCAGCTGCGGACCAGGGAGGAGATGTGGGAGTGAAAAGACAAGGAGGTGTCAAGAGTTACACCAAGATAACGAAGGCAAGATACAAGAGGAATGGGCAGAGATGACATTAAAGGAGCCAAGGTGGGGGGGGGGGGAGTTGAGAGAGAAAACCAAAGAGCCGATGATTTGGAGGGGTTGACACTGAGAAAATTTGTGGAAAACCATGAGGCAATCAGGTCAAGACAGGAGTTGAGGGGGGAAAGATCTGGAGAGACAGAGCTAGTGTGGTGGACAAGAAGGATATCATCAGCGTAAAAGTAACAGGAGAGACCAGATTCCTTAACCTCGCTTGGTTCTCTTCTTATCTCCCACCACACTTTTAGTGTTTTGTTCTGGTGGATTCTTCTCTACAGCGATCCCACTCTCGGTGTATCCCAAGGGTCCATCTTGGTTCCACTCCTTTTCTCTTTATATACCCTGTCACTTGGTACACTCATCTCCTCCCAATGTTTTCAGTACCATCTTTATGCTGATGACTCTCAAATCTACCTCCATACACCTGAAATCTCTCTGGCCATCCAGGCCCGGATCTCTTCCTGCCTATCTGATATTGCTGCCTGGATGTCTTGCCACCATTTGAAATTGAACATGGCCAAAACTGAGCTTAACATAACATAAGAACATAAGATATGCCATACTGGGTCAGACCAGGGTCCATCAAGCCCAGTATCCTGTTTCCAACAGTAGCCAATCTAGGTCATACGTACCTAGCAGTTTCCCCAAAAGACACAGGTTCCACAATGCTTGTACTGAGTCAAGCATTGATATCCTGGGTCCCTTCTTAATAATGGTTTATGGACTTTTCCTCCAGGAACTTGTCCAAACCTTTTTTAAACCCAGCTACACTAACAGCCTTTACTACATCCTCCGGTAACAAATTCCAGAGTTTGATTACACGTTGAGTGAAAAAATATTTTCTTTTATTAGTCTTAAATAGTTTACCCTGTAGCTTCATTGCATGTCCTCTAGTCTTTCTATATTCTGATAACGTAAACAATCGATCTACGTTTAACCGTTCCACTCCATTCATTAATTTATAGACTTCTATCATATCTCCCCTCAGCCATCTCTTTTCCAGGTTAAAGAGCCCTAGCCTTTTTAGCCTTTCTTCATAGGAGTATCCTTCCATCCCCTTTACCATTTTGGTGGTTCTTCTCTGAACCTTTTCTAATAACGCTATATCCTTTTTAAGATACAGTGACCAGAATTGCACACAATATTCAAGGTGCGGTCTCACCATGGAACGATATAGAGACATTATAATATCTTTTGTTTTATTTTCCATTCCTTTCCGTATGATACCTAGCATTCTATTTGCTCTCTTGGCTGCCGCTGCACACTGGGCCGAGGGTTTTAACATGTTATCCACAATGACGCCTAAATCTTTTCCTGGGTGGTGGTTCCTGTGGAACCTTGCATCGTGTAACCATAGTTTGGGTTGTTCTTCCCTAGGTGCATAACCTTGCACTTGTCCACATTAAATTTCATCTGCCATTTTGATGCCCAGTCTTCCAATTTATCAAGATCCTCTTGCAATTTTCCACAATCCTCTTGGGTTTTAACAACTTTAAATAGTTTTGTGTCATCTGCAAATTTGATAACCTCACTCGTTGTTCCACTTTCCAGGTCATTTATGAATATGTCAAAAACAGCGGACCCAGCACAGATCCCTGGGGTACACCACTATTCACCTTTCTCCATTGGGAAACTTGGCCATTTAGCCCAACCCTCTGCTTTCTATCTTTTAACAAGTTTTGGATCCACAGTAGTACACTGCCTCCTATTCCATGACTCTTTAGTTTTGCCAAAAGTCTCTGATGAGAGACCTTGTCAAAGGCTTTCTGAAAGTCCAGATACACTATATCAACCGACTCACCTTTGTCCACCTGTTTATTCACACTTTCAAAAAAAACATAACATTAGTAAGACAAGATCTTCCTTGTCTAAAGCCATGTTGGCTGTCTCCCATTAGGCCATGACTATGTACATGCTGAGTAATTTTATTCTTTATGATGGTTTCTACCATTTTTCCCGGTACTGACATGAGGCTCACCGGTCTGTAGTTTCCCGGATCACCCCTGGAACCCTTTTTAAAAATTTTAAAAGCTTCATTTCTTTCCCCCTAAATCCATCTCCCCCCTTCCTTCTCTCTCTCTCTCTCTCTGTGGATAACACTCTACTCCTCCCTGTTTCCTCGGCTCGCAACCTTGGTGTCATCTTTGTGGGGGTGGCTGTTTGTGTGTGGCACACAAACAGCCACCCTCCACCACCAGGCCCGCCACATTAACACACAGAGCACGCGATGAGGCATCCACGCCCATTGGCGCCAGCTTCGATTCTGCTTAATTGTAATTAGCAGCATGTATATACCCCTATCCTGGTTGAAGTGGCGCCAGCCTTGATTACGCACACCTTGTAAATAGCAGCTTGTATATACTCTCACACTCTGTAAAGATTTATATATACTCTGTAAATAGTTACCCCAGCAATGTCCAAGTTATAGTACCTGTTCTCTGTAAATACAGAGCAGCTCTGGCTGCTCTGTATAAGATACTGTTGTATGTAAACTGCACTGATATTAAATAGCACGATATAGAAGAGACATTAAATAAATAAATAAATCTTTGACTCCTCTCTCTCCTTCTCATACACATCCAACTGATAGCTAAAACCTGTCGTTTCTTTCTCTTTAACATCAGCAACATTCACCCTTTCCTTTCTGAACACATTACTAAGACACTTATCCACTATTTAGATACTTCTCGTCTAGACTATTGCAACTTCCTCCTTGCTGGTCGCCCTATGAATCATCTCTCTCCCCTTCAATCTGTTCAAAACTCAGCTGAATGGCTAATCTTCCACCACCCTCGATATGCTCATATAAACCCTCTTCTCAAGTGACTTCATTAACTCCCTATCTGTTTCTGTATCCAATTCAAACTTCTCCTACTGACCTATAAGTGCACTAATTCTGCTGCTCCTCGCTATCTTTCACACTCATATCGCTCCCTACACCCCTTCTTGGGAACTCTGCTCTTCTGGCAAAACGCTTCTATCTGTGCCCTTCTTTTACTGCCAACTCCAGACTTTGATCCTTCTACCTTGCTGCTCCTTATGCCTGGAACAAACTACCTGAGTTTATATGTCAGGCTTCATCTCTTGCCTTTTTCAATTCTAGACTGAAAACACCTCTTCGAGGCCGCTTTTGGATCATGATCCCAGTAGTCTCCTGCTGTCCAAATGTGTGTTTCCTTACCATTCCCCTAGACAAATATCCTTGTCCCTAACTGTTGTGTTGTCTGTCTTGACTAGATTGTAAGCTCTGATGAGCAGGGACCATCTTTTACATGTGTCTGTGCAGCGCTGTGTATGCCTTGTAGCACTATACAAACGATTAGTACTAGTAGTAGGCCAGTATGGGAGTAATTTTATAAGAGGGCACATAGATTATAGTTTTGTATAACCTACCTGCATACATGCTTGTTCTCCCCATGCTGTGCCCAAACTCCGCCCATATGCACACACACCAGCAAAGTGTGCTCCTTGATGTCAAAAGCGCATACTTTTATTCTAGTCAGTATTTTTTATAAGGGATCATTTATTCATTGAAAGGACTTTATAAAATTTCTTTTATACATCTAAAATGCAGCTATTTTAGAAGGAGAAAGTACATGTATGGGTTCCCTTCTAAAATCACCAGCAGCGACATATATTTATGCCAGCCTGTACCTGAAGACTGGAGGATGGCCAATGTAACGCCAATTTTTAAAAAGGGTTCCAGGGGTGATCCAGGAAACTACAGATCGGAGAGCCTGACGTCAGTACCGGGAAAAATGGTCAAAACTATCATAAAGAACAAAATTACTGAACATATAGATAGTGTCACCACCCACCCCTGGTGGCCGGTGGCTGCAGGGGCATGTTGTGCATTTAAATCAATTGCAGAAGTAAAAGACTCTTTTGGGCCAGATGCACCTTGGTCTTTGTAGTCCTTTCTCCATATAGAAATGAGTTGTGGATGCCAAGTAGAGGGTAAACAAAAAGCTTTTATTTCCCTTTTAGCACTGAGGTTCGCTAAGTAACAAAAGTAAAGTTTTCCTTATTTTCAGGTTTGTGCCAAAGTGTTATTAAACAAGTAAAACTGTTACAGGCTTCACAGTTCCTTGTAGAATAAAAAGGGTTTTCTAAACTTCAGAGTGAAACAAATAAACCAGCTCTCCTTTAGCTCAATGTAAGCAAAATCATTGTTAGTGCATGTTCTGGTAAACTATAGCTCTGGGAGTGACTCAAGGCTTCCCGCAACACAAATAGAGCAGTCCATTAATTCCTCCTGTGACAATGCTTCTAAATCCTCAGGCTCCACTTGCATGGGTTCCAGCTCATCTGTGCTTTCTCCTGTATTTGAGCTCTCCCTGGCTGCTATAGTGTGCAAATGAGTACTGTATTTCCTTCACCTATCCTCCAGCTGGGCTGTTCAAGGTTTTTCAAGTAGGAAGCATGGCTTGTTCTTAGGCCTCTATGGCGTGGCTTCCAGAATTCCTGCCTTCTTTCATTCCTCTCAGAATGGTTATCTGATTCAAAAGCCCTTCTAGGAGCTAAGTCTCTTTTTAGAATTAAAGTACCACTGTACCTTGGCTTCCTGAAGTCGGTGCTGCTGGTATTTTCCTTACCAGGTACCCTTCCTTGGATACGGTCTCCTTTACAGACTGTTTCTGTGAGTCTCCTGGGCACTGCTTGTCGTCCCTGAAGCTTGGGATGGCCAGGTAACGAATCCAGGCCTCTCTGCTTCTCAGTATGGGGGATTCCACTGTCAGGAACTTTCCTTCCAGTACCTTTAAGTTCCTTTCTCAATCCTTCTGGTGAGCTCAGGCCTCCCTCTAGGCATGGAGTCTCTCTCCCTTGGATCCTGGCTTCTCCTGGAGTCTCTCTCCCTTGGATCCTGGCTTCTTCTCCTCTTTCTGCCCTCTCCAGTCTGGCTGCAGCTCTCTGCTTATAAAGCCGTTCTCCTCTTGAGTTTCCTGGCCTGCTCTTCAGGTGCTTCTGATTAGTCCCTGCATAATCAGTACTTTTGTGTGTTCGCTCAGCCTCTGCAGGTTCGTGCCTGCTCCCTCTAGCTGTGTTGCTATGCAATTGCAGCTCCTGCAAGTCAGCTGCTTTGTGAAAGACAGCGTTTTTTTTTCACATTCACAGCTTCACTAGCTTCAGCCCTATCACAATAGTCATGACATAATGGGAGACAGCCAACATGGCTTTATCCAAGGAAGGCCTTGTCTTACTAATCTGTTATGTTTTTTTGAAGGTGTGAATAAATAGATACACTATATCAACTGACTCACCTTATTTTTTATTTTATTTATTTAACATTTTTATACCACGTTTTTCCAGGCGATCAAAAGCGGTTTACATATATATTGGAGTGGAGGAGTGGCCTAGTGGTTGGGGCAAGGTACTTCAGGCCGGAAGATTGGGGGTTCAAATCCCACTAGAGGACAGCAACCTTGGGCCGGAAGGACTGGGGTTTCTAGTCCCACAGGTGCTCCTTGTGGTCTTGGGCAAGCCACTTAACCCTCCATAGCCCATGTTCCCTGTAAAATAGTTATCTCCAAGTTATAATGCCCTGTTCAATGTAATTTCAGTTTGTTCAATGTAAACCGCACTGATGCAGAATAGCGCGGTATATAAGAGAATGTAAATAAATAAATAAATAAATAACAACAATTTGGAAAGTCTATCTGGACTTGCAGAAAGCCTTTGACAAAGTCCCTCCTGAGAGATTTTTGGCAAAATTAAAAAGTCATGGGATAGGAGGCAGTGTGCTATTGTGGATCAGGAACTGGTTAAAGGAAAGCAGAGGGTAGGGCTAAATGACCAATTTTCCCAATAGAGAAAGGTGAATAGTAGAAAAACCAAGGAATCTATGCTGGGTCTGCTGCTTTTTAACATATTCATAAATGACCTGTAAATGGGAATAACGAGTGAGGTTATCATATTTGCAGATGACACAAAACTGTTCAAAGTTGTTAAAAACCCATGAGGATTGTGGAAAATTGCAAGAGGATCTTGATAAATTGGAAGACTGGGCATCCAAATGGCAGATGAAATTGAATGTGGACAAGTGCAAAGTTATGCACCTAGGAAAGAAAAACCCAAACTATGGTTACACAATGCAAGGTTCTACATTAGGAACCCCACCCAGGAAAAAGATTTAGGCATCATTGTGGATTTTATGTTAAAACCCCCCGCCCAGTGTGCAGCAACGGCTAAGAGAGCAAATAGAATCCTAGGTATCATAAGGAAAGGAATGGAGAATAAAACAAAGGATATTATAATGCCTCTGTATCGTTCCATGGTGCGACCTTACCTTGACTATTGTGTGCAATTCTGGTCACCATATCTTAAAAAGGATATAGAAAAGATACAGAGAAGAGCCACCAAAATGGTAAAGGGTATGGAAGGATACCCCTATGAAGAGAGGCTAAAAAGGTTAGGGCTCTTCAACCTTGAAAAGAAACGACTGAGGGAAGATATGATAGAGGTCTGTAAATTAATGAATGGAGTGGAACAGGTAAACATAGATTGATTGTTTACACCATCAAAATATAGAAAGACTAGGGGGCATGCAATGAAGCTACAGGGTAACCTATTTAAGACTAATAAGAGAAAATATTTTTTCACTCAATGTGTAATCAAATTCTGGAATTTGCTACCGAAGGATGTAGTAAAAGCTGTTAGTGTAGCCGGGTTTAAAAAAGGTTTAGACAAGTTCCTGGGGGGAAAGGTCCATAAACCATTATTAACCAAACAGCTTGTGTTATGGTCCTTTGTTTTATGTAAACCGCGCTGATTGTAAATAGTGCGGTATATAAGAGATTGTAATAAATAATAAATAAATAATAATAAATAAAGTGGACCCAGAATATCCACTGCTTGCCCCAATACAAGCATTATGGAACCTGTGTCTTTTGGGGAGACTGCTAGGTACTTGTGACATAGATTGGCTACTGTTGTAAACAGGATACTGGGCTTGATGGACCTTGGTCTGACCCAGTATGGCATATATTATGTTCTTATATTCTTATGTTCTTAAAAATGCACGTGCATGTCTACTAGGTTGTACTTGTATTATCTGAATTTGGCAAAGCATGCATGTAAATCTGAAATGTCATCCAGCTTCACATGAGAACATCTACTTTTTTACATGTAGCAAAGTATACAAGGGATAGCTTCCTATGTAGACTTATGTATATATATAACACACTTATGAAAAATCTGCCAGCATATACACATAAAAGTCTACATAGGAAGCTATCCTTTGTATATTTTTGGTTTGACATATAGAAAGCCTTTCGAAAATCTTTCTCATACTGTAAAATCTCTGCTAATCACAGTGATTAGATTGTAAACTCTGATTAGTAGGGACTTCTTTTACATCTATATGTACAGCCCTGCATATGCCTTGTAGCGCTATACAAATGATATATAGTAGTAGTTGTGATGTATTGAGAAGCAATCCAATACTATTTACTTTGTATGAAAATATTCTCAGTTGCATAGAACATTGTCCCATTCTAGACAGTTAGGGCCGATTCCGATCCTGATATACATCTCCTTTGTACGTCCGGGCTGACCCAAACGTACAAAGGAGATCACGATTCTCATCCCGTGGGGCATGTCTAGCCCCACGGGATCAAAATTGTGAACAAGCCTGTGCGTGGAGGCCAGGACCGCGATTCAGGGCTTTTAAATGGAACCACGGTGCCATGGCATCATGATGCCTGCCCAAAATGTTAATTCTCCGCAGCCCGATCCCCGATCCGGCCTCCTAAGGCCAGGGTCGGGCTGCGTGGAATTAATACTGTCCCCCCGAAGCAGCAAAATTGAAACGTCCAGGGAAGTTATTCCACCCTGGGGGTGGAATAATTTCCCCGGCCATTTTGCCAACCCTGGACATACAGGGTTGACATTAGAATCGGCCCTGTATGTCCAGGGCCGGTGACCACCCACTGCCCGCCCACTCTCCGCCTCCGTGCCACCCCTTCCCTGCCCCGTATAACTTCCCTGCACAACCGACGGGGAAGTTATACAGGGGCAGGAGCTGACACGAATAGAAGGGATGACCCCGTTAAGGAAATGAAGATGAGCGCACAATTTGGATTCAAGTAAAACAATTATTCAAGTCTATGGGCCCCTTTCATTAAAGCCCAGTGACTGGTTAGCATGCTTTTTAACACGTGGAAACTGTCAGCCGGGAACACTAATGTGCAGGCATGCCAGCCATTGCATATTAAAATGCACGGTAATCAGCCATCGTGGGATGGGGCAGGCAATTGGAGGAGTGAGGGCGTGGACAGCACATTACCAATAGCACCACAGCGATTGCCGCACGCTTAGCAGCAATGTTTCTCTTAACATGAGTTTACCTAATGACACCTCTATGAGGGTCGTTAGATAAACCCACTTACTGGAGCGCATGTTAGAGTTTGCATCTTAGTGTTAACTGCTGAGGAAATGCTGATCAGGCCCACAGCAACTAACGTGGAGACTCTGCACTTAACAAGCCTTAGTTTCATATGTTCAGTGAAACGTTTTAGTGGGCCTTGGTAAAAGGAGCTCTAAATATTTTCTGAACTTCCCAGTATTTCTTGTGATATATAAGAACTTAATAATGTTTAAAAAAAAGTAATTTTCAAGTTGTTTGACAGTCAGAATCGGTCCTCTCATCTAGACTTCATGGAATAAGAACATAAGAACATAAGAAATGCCATACTGGGTCAGACCAAAGTCCATCAAGCCCAGTATCCTGTTTCCAACAGTGGCCAATCTAGGTCATACGTACCTAGCAGTTTCCCCAAAAGACACAGGTTCCGCAATGCTTGTATTGGGTCAAGCATTGATATCCTGGGTCTCTTCTTAATAATGGTTTATGGACCTTTCCTCCAGGAACTTGTCCAAACCTTTTTTAAACCCAGCAACACTAACAGCCTTTACTACATCCTCCGGTAACGAATTCCAGAGTTTAATTACACGTTGAGTGAAAAAATATTTTCTTTTATTAGTCTTAAATAGTTTACCCTGTAGCTTCATTGCATGTCCCCTAGTCTTTCTATATTCTGATAACGTAAACAATCGATCTACGTTTACCCGTTCCACTCCGTTCATTAATTTATAGACTTCTATCATATCTCCCCTCAGCCGTCTCTTTTCCAGGTTAAGGAGCCCTAACCTTTTTAGCCTCTCTTCATAGGAGTATCCTTCCATCCCCTTTACCATTTTGGTGGCTCTTCTCTGAACCTTTTCTAATAACGCTATATCCTTTTTAAGATACTGTTACCAGAATTGCACACAATATTCAAGGTGCGGTCTCACCATGGAACGGTATAGAGGCATTATAATATCTTTTGTTTTATTTTCCATTCCTTTCCTTATGATACCTAGCATTTTATTTGCTCTCTTGGCTGCCGCTGCACACTGGGCCGAGGGTTTTAACATGTTATCCACAATGACGCCTAAATATTTTTCCTGGGTGGTGGTTCCTAATGTGGAACCTTGCATTTTGTAACCATAGTTTGGGTTGTTCTTCCCTAGGTGCATAACTTTGCACTTGTCCACATTAAATTTCATCTGCCATTTTGATGCCCAGTCTTCCAATTTATCAAGATCCTCTTGCAATTTTCCACAATTCTCTTGGGTTTTAACAACTTTAAATAGTTTTTTGTCATCTGCAAATTTGATAACCTCACTCGTTATTCCACTTTCCAGGTCATTTATGAATATGTCAAAAAGCAGCGGACCCAGCACAGATCCCTGGGGTACACCACTATTCACCTTTCTCCATTGGGAAAATTGGCCATTCAGCCCAACCCTCTACTTGCTATCTTTTAACCAGTTCCTGATCCACAGTAGTACACTGCCTCCTATCCCATGACTCTTTAGTTTTGCCAAAAGTCTCTGATGAGGGACCTTGTCAAAGGCTTTCTGAAAGTCCAGATACACTATATCAACCGACTCACCTTTGTCCACCTGTTTATTCACACTTTCAAAAAAACATAACAGATTAGTAAGACAAGATCTTCCTTGTCTAAAGCCATGCTGGCTGTCTCCCATTAGGCCATGACTATCTACATGCTGAGTAATTTTATTCTTTATGATGGTTTCTACCATTTTTCCCGGTACTGACGTGAGGCTCACCAGTCTGTAGTCTCACCGGTCTGTAGTTTCCCGGACCACCGGAATATGCATGTTATAAAATAAGCAGTTATCCTCACAGCACCTAGTATTAAATATCTCATAAATAATGTCTTGGCTCAGCTATATTGAGTACTGTGATGATGAAGCTCCTCAAGAAGCAATGGAGATAGGAGAAAATCCTGAGGAGGAAAGTAGTACTGCATTGAAAAGCAGGATTTCTACCTCAAAAGTAAAAAAACACTCAGCTGATCTAAAACCACACCTCACCTTAGGGGAGGAGACAGGTCTGGTCACTGATTGGGCATGCCCAAGCAAGAGGCAGGGAGTGCAACGTAATGAGAGCTTGTTAAATACGCAAGCAGTCAGAACACAGTTAGAGAAGGAGAAGGAGAGGGATAAGGAGAACTTAGGAGAAGCACTGAGAGACTCCAAAGCACGGAGAGACTCAGATGCACTGGGAGACTCGGGGAGAGACTCAGACTCAAGGAGAGAGAGAGACACACGGAGAGACCCAGAGAGACATCGAGCTACAGGAAGAGCTACCTAAGAACCAAGCAGGACCTTGGAGCAGTGGTCAGCGGTGCAAGGATCCACCCTGGAAGCACTCTCGTTACAAGGTAGAACCTGGGGTTAAAGGAGCTAACAGGTTTGATACCTGGGATAAAGGCAGTTGGAAGTACAGCATTAAAAGCCAAAGCAAGAAGGCACTCAAATCCCACCTTTTCCTCCAATACTACCCAACCAGCAATTGAACCTAGATATCCCTCTCAAGAAATGACCCACTCTAGAAAGGCCCTTACATTCAGTATCTGATTTTTACCTATCCTTGCAGTGTAAATAGCTTATGTATATAGTTAACCCTGTTGTCCAAGTTTGTACTCCTGTTCGATGTAAAACCAGACAGCTTGTTGTTATGGTCGTTGTGTTGTGATGTAAACCGCGCTGATACCGAATAGCGCGGTATATAAGAAACTATAATAAATAAATAATAAAATAATAAATAAATAAGAACAGACAAAGCTACAGAGGAATTGTTCAGCCTGATATTCACCTGAAAAGCACAAGTACCAATGATAAGCAAACTGGAGCACAAACCCTAAAAGCCCGCAGGAGAACAGGAGCTAATGCTTATTCAGAAGACCTGAATGAAGGTAAAGCTGACATTTCTTACTATTATTGCTTATCTCCAGAACGTGTTAAACTCCTGAAAACAAACCCAACACATTCTCTTAAGGACAAGTGGGGGAGGGGATTTACCCACATGGAGAACTGTTGCTTTGATAAGGACAGCATAGCTAATTACCATGAGCTGGGAGTCTTAAACAAACGTTTGCCTGAAGAGAAAGAAAGCTATCAGCTTGTGAAAGGGCACAAGCAGGCTGAATTACTTCTTGAGCAGTTTAAAGAGTTCCTAGAGAAAAAGGCAGCCTCTGCTATTAACCCAATACAGCATGATAATAGCTGTGAGGAAGAAATGCAGTTAGATGTTTGTCTGCCTTCAAATGATCTTGACTTTGCTATGGATTGTTCTCCTTGTTCTATTGAAGATAGCCATGATAAAGAACTTTGAAAACTAAATGGAAAGAATATAGTACAAAGATTACTTTACCTGTTGTTACCGTGAGAAGCTTATGAAGGTTTAATAAGTGTAATCACATGCTGCTGCTGAGAAGCCTTGCCGTTTAAAAGGACATTGCTTTCAGTTCTGTGAAGAGTCATATGACTGCCTAAGTTTGAAGCCTGAAAAGGAACTGTAAAACAGCTGAGTGAAAGCTGTGTTATTTCTGCAACCCCTGTATGCTTGTTTTCCCATCTTTTGTTGGATGTGCATATTCTTCTTTTGCGTCTGAAAGCACTGAGCTTCAATGCACTGGAATAAAAGCCTCATAAAAGAAATTTTCTTGCCTGCCTTTGTCTGCTCGAGTCACAACTACAACTCAATCCTTCAGGGGCCCAACAACTACATTTCCCAGAACCCCTGAAGGGCATCAAAGGCCGCTCCTACCTGAAACCTTCGGGCCCAGGTAGTGGGTGGGCGGCAATACATACACACCTTATTTATTGTAGCAACACAGCTAAATGTTATGCAGCATTTTCAGCGCCAATGTATCTCGCAGAGTGGAAGGGATGTAATGCTACTGAAAGCAAAGACAAAGAAAAAGCAAAACTAAAACAAAAACCACAAAAGAGAAATATTGTGTTCTTGTGTATTTCAGCTGCATTGCATTTGCAACTTGGTTAATGTAGTCAAATGTATAGCAAAAGAAGCTGATATTCAATCCTTTCTTAAAAGTGTCAAGGAAAAAAAGCTAATACATGTGAAGGCAGATTTTAGATAGTACGTAGAGACTGCAGTCACTGTTCCCTCTAAGCTGTGCGCGTGTGCGCGCGCACACACCTCGCCGAGCGAGCGCACATATTTTACAACAGAACGCACAAAAATTACAGTTCTGATTCTGATAGAAGACAACACAGACGTCTTAAAATTTAAAAGTTGTTGTGTATTTACGGTTTTCACAAGTTCTACAGTATTTTCTAGTGCAATCAATGTGGTGTACATACTGTATTCTGATGTGTAGTAAAATTTTAAAGTATATAACTCCGAGTGTCGTTATGTGGCACACAAAAATTTAACCTTCCTTCAAAAGCTGCACAGCTGATATTTTATGCACACACAGCCTACAGAAAATTAGAGGGAACATTGACTGCAGTTGACATAGAGGTTGCAGTAGTTTAGAAAAGGTTTGTTATGTTAATTGTAAACTGCCCTTGATCTCTGGAAGGGGCGGTATATAAAAATGCACAAATAAATAAATAAAAGGAGCTTCTAAACATGTAGCCCTTTCTTAAAATAGTGCATGAGTTCACATGTGTTTGCCGATATGAGGAGCCGAAGGGCCAATTTTGCGAATCTACGCGTGGGAAAAATCGACAAGGGACATTCAGCAACTCATGGACACAGCGAGAAAGTGAAAAAGAGAGTTAGTGAAAGGCTGGAGAAGGAGAGAGAGATAGGGAATGGGAAGATTAGGGTTAGGGTTGAAAAGTGGTAGGTAGATTGATATGTGGAAGTTGGTATTTACAGTTACATGTGTAAATGCTACCAAATAAATACAGATGTCCTAGCTTTAAATTTGAAGAGGGGAAATAAACAACAGGGGGATTAAGGAGGATAACCCCCTTAATCTCTCCTGTAGAGGGCTGTTCAAAATGAGCACTTTTTAAAAACCTGTATGTGCCAGGAAACAATTGTCAATCCCTAAGTGGACAATTGCAGACATACACATGTAAATAGGGAATATACATGGATTTTTGACCTGTCAAGCCACTCCCTAACCATGCTCCCTTGAAATTTGCTACATAGTAAGGACAATCATGTGTAATTTTGACCCTTTTTAAAATCACTTTTTCCACATGTAAATACCCAGTTTACATGTGGAAATTGCAAATAAGGGTTCTAAAGTAATCCCCAAAGTTTAATATTTGGCATATTTTGTATTAAATGATACTTAGAAAAAACCAAGTAATAAAGCACATCCTGGTGAGTGTGATTCCAATTTGTGCTTGGATCACCTACCATTGTTTTCTCCTGCCTGATAACATCATGCATGATGTGTTCTGCTGCAAAGATAACCAAGCCTTAAGATATAAGACTTCAGCATATATTTAAGTTCATTGCCAATGTTCTATCATATTAAAGCAGATTTTCATTTCCTCCCTCAAACAGCAAGCATGAAATGCTGAACGTATCTGGTATAGGATTCTTCCGGCTGAAGCATAGACAGATTGTAGATATTGCCATGTTGACCACCAGGTGAAGCTAGCAAAAAGATCCTATATTTCTGATCTTATTAAGTCAAGTGACAATCCCATGAAAAATTGATACATGTTATGACTAATTTGATTTCCGCCGCCCCTAAAACATCTACAGTGTATAAACTATCCATCTGACGCTATTCTTGCTGATCTTCACATCCAAAATATATGTAGCGGGATCCAAGATGGTGCAAGGCAGGCGCGTTGTGCTGTGACAGCGTTCTCTTTTGAGGAAGAAGAGGAAAGTTAAAGGGGCTAAGATGCCCTCTACAGCCTCTGCAACTTCCTCTTGGCGTTCACCAAAGGTGGTGCTGTTGTCATCATTCTCTGATGATTTGCAATAGGAGGGCTTCCAGCTTGTCAGTGTGAGGGGAGGGCTGATCCCAGGACAAAGTGAGGGAAGTGTTTGGCTTCCCTGGAACAGCTTGGTGTCAGCAATCAGCTGGATGTATCTGCAGGAGTACAGGCAAATGTTACTGCCCTGCAGAATCTAGGTCTGGTGTCAAGTGCTATGGAAGGCGAAGTGTTGTCAGCAGGAGAGACTTTTTCCTTCCCCTCTGCTCGTCCTGGGGTCTTCACGCTTGAATCCATATGGTCTGCCGTCATGAAGTTAGGTGAAGCTTTGGTTCCACAGGTTCAAGCCCTAACACTTAAAGTGCAAGGTAACTATGAAGCTGTTCAAGACAACACAGAGAAAGTGGTTTCTCTTCAAAACTCATTATCAAAAATGCCATTGAAAGTTACCTCTTTGGAAGGACATTCTGACTCTTTTGTCAAGGACTTTATTGCGGTTAAAGCTAAACTTGAACAACTTAATAATGTTTCCCAAGCCTCTAATCTACAGTAAGACATGTTGATTTTCCCAGGTCTGCTACTGTATCAGCAAAGGACATTTTTCGGTCTTATTGGATAGACATTCTGGGTGTGCCTCCCGAGTCACATCCCCCCATGATTAAGATATAATCTCCAGGAACAAGCAGGAATGAGTCTTCACACGTGGGAGACGTCACCGACGGAGCCCGCACGGGAATGCTCCCCAGCATCCAATCAGAAAGCCTTTGGGAGCATCCCCCGCGCCTGCGCGGTGGCTTCCCGCCCTTCCTACTGCCTCTCCCCAGTTTTTCGTTTTCCGTGGAGCAGGCAGGACGTCCCTCCTGCCACCGCAGACATTTTTCCCTTTGTTCTTCTTTCTGTAGTCGCGGCTTTTTCCCGCCGACGGTGGCACCTCCGTGCCCCTTTCTTTCTTTTCTTTTCAATTAAATTTCATTTATTTTGGTCGCCTGGAGGGACCCTCCCCTCTGGGCGCCGAGGCCTACCGGGCTTACAGCATGGAGCCTTCTTCTCCCCAGAAGTGCCCTCACTGCGGGGACCTAATTTTCCAATTGGACTCCAAGGCCTGGTGCCTCTCCTGTTTGGGGCCTGACCCTTCTTTCCCGGATACCCCAGGCTACAGTGTCGGGAGAAGACCCTCCCTTTTTCGGATATCCCTCGACGACGTCTTCGCGCCCAACGCGCGGTCGTCGGGTTGTTCTTCTCTCCAGGATCAGGTATCCCCACAACAGTCTGTTAAGACTAGCCGAGTCTTGATGGGCGAGTCTCATGCGCGGCATGGCGACAGCTCCAGCCGACCCCTCAAGTCCCCCTTGGCTAATATACCCCGGCGGGAGTCCTCGGGCTCCAAAGCATTTACGGGGTTTCGGGATGTTCCTGAGGTTCTCTCCTCACAGAACATTCCCGAGCCATGCCCGAGGGAGGTACCCGCTTAGAGCGGTGCCGATTCCCCGGCATTGGCGTTGGCGTCGAGTGTTTCACTCTTCGCCAGGGATCGTCAGCTGGTGTCCTCGACGCCTCCGGGGCCGATCGACTCGACCGGGTCTGACCTCCCTACATCCCAGCCATGCTCAGGTGTGGTATCCACTCCGGGCGGTACTGAGACATCGGCGTCGGTGTCGAGCGCTCCGCTCCTCACCGAGGATCGTCGGCTGCTGTCCTCGGCGCCTCCGGGGCCGATCGACTCAGTCCAGCCTGGCATCCCTCCATCACTGCCATGCGCGGGGGTGGTATCCGCTACGAGCGGTACCGACCCATCGGCGTCGGTGTCGAGCGTTCTGCTCCTCACCGGGGATTGGCGGCTGCGGTCCTCGGCGCCTCCGGGGCCGACCGACTCGCGCCGGTATGGCGTCCCTACGGGGGTAGTATCCGCTTCGGGCGGTGCCGACCCGTGGGCGTCGAGTAACCCGCTCCCCACCGGGGATCGCCAGCCGCTGCCCTCGGCACCTCTGGGGCCGATCGGCTCGACACAGTCTGACCCTGCGTTCCGGCCATGCGCGGAGGCGGTACCCGCTTCGAGCGTGCCGGCGTCAATGGTTCCACCCCTCGCCGGGGATGATCTCCTGGCCTCACTCCCCTCGGAGCCGCTCACTTCGACCCGAGCTGGGTCGCCGGTATCCCAGCTCTGCGCAAGGATGGTACCGGTTTTGAGTGGCGCCACTCCGCCGGCGACGGCAGGGACGTCGAGCTCAAGGGACCGCCATCAACCTTCCCCGGGGACCTCGGGGTGTGTCGACCAGCACACGGGCGACCCCACGGCATCGACGCGGCCGTCGAGGGCCCCGCCCTTTCCTAGAAAAGGGGCCTCGAGGTCTTCGATCGCCTCGATCCCACCGCAGGGGCTTGGCACTTCCCCCCCCCGCAGGGACTCGTCGTCGGGTGACCTGGGTCCCCTCGGGGACGGGCTGTATGCCCCGGCAGGCTTTCCCTCCGGGTAGGATGGGTTCGAGAGGGGGCCCGGCATCGGGCAGCGCCCGCCGATCGACATCGGCGCCGGCGTCAAATGACCCCCTCTCCACCGGGCTCCGTCCTCGGGGGCCCTTGATGCTCACGGCACCGGTCGGCATGGTTCCGATCCGCGCTCCGGGATCTCCACCACCGGCGCGGTCGCTCCCGCCGGGGTCCTCGAGGAGGGAGTCGATCTCCTCGCTCGGTTCGATGCCCAGCCTGGAGTCGTTGTCCAGCCTTGAAAGCCTGGCCACTGCACGTCTCGGTATCGGCCCCTATCCCCTCCCACAACGCAGAGCAGAGACCACTGGCCCCTGCCCTCCGGCGGCCGCGGATTCGCTCCAGTCACAGGGGGAAGCGCCGGCCCCGGGTTCGGGGCCGAGGCCGATTCCTGCGGCGCCGTCGGTGCCATCGACCCCTTCGATGCCTAGCTTGGAATCAATTCCAGGAGCCGACGACGCCATGTTGACTACCCCAATCCGGGTCGGTTGGTCCCCTCCTCTGCCCAGCGGGCATCGGCCCGAGCGGCCTCTTAGTGCCCTGGCGGCCTCTCCCGCCATAACTCCTCCGGCAGAGCCGACTTTTCAGGATTTCCTCCTTGAAATGGCGGACTTGCTGGTCATCCCTATCCCGGACCCGAGCCCAGGCCCTGCGGAACAGGCAGCCGTGATGCTTCCTCTGCATCCCTCCCTGCAGGATCTCCTGCTGGGGGCTTGGCGGTCGCCTTTGAGAGTTCCGGCACCGTCGACTGTGTTGCAGGCTCTGTACCGGGTGCCTCCGTCCCCGGGGTTTCGGCAGCATCAACTTCCACATCGGTCCATTGTGGTGGAATCGGCGCTGAGGAAGGCCGGAAGCAAGGAGAAGCATGCTTCTCGCCCTCCAGGCCGCGCCTCGAAGACGCTAGATACTCTAGGACATCAAGCCTTCCAAACGTCTATGCTGGCGGCCAGAATTATTTCATATATATTTTATATGAGTCTGTCGCTTCGGGAGGTCACCGAGAGGTTATCTCGGTTATCCCACTTCGTATCTGCAACCAAGGCCTTTGAATATTCCCTGCTTCTTTGTCACTGCAGGAATATCTCCGGGTTCCTTTCTCGTGCTTCTCTGGACTCCTTCCGGTCGGTCAGCAGAGCCTCTGCTGTTGCCATTAGAGCACGCCGTACAGCATGGTTGCAGGTGTCCGAGTTGTGTAGACGGGCACAGCACAACCTGGGTAATTCTCCCTGCGACGGAGATCACCTCTTCAATAGCGAAGCCTTACGTCAGGTCGCACAGTGCTTCGCTACCCTTCCCAGAGTTAGCAGTCAGCCTAGGGCCCGGCCCTCACCCGGCGGTGGTAAACGCCTCTCCAGACCCCCCTTCCCTAGGAAGAGGAAATGTCAGCCCTCCGCCCACCCTCCAGCGCGCCCAAGCAAGGGACCTCTCACCCCGGGTTGATGTCCCCGGGCCCGCGCCAGGACTCTCATACTAAGCATTTTTAGGCTAGGGTGGGCGGCTGCCTGCACTTAACCTCCTTACCAGAAGTTTAAAATCGAGCTCTACTCTGGGGCTCGTTCAGTTGACGAATGGTTCGGGGACTTATCTAAGGGTTCAGGTATTCTCCTCCGTGGGAAAGGGAGACCACCTTACTCCGTGATAGCTATGGCCTACGGTCACCCTACTTACTCTTCGGTACGTCCCCGAACCCCTCTCAGCCAGTATTCCCTTGCTGATTGCTTCCGTACTGGAATTCCCCTTCCAGCCGCTATAGTCCCCCAATACTTACCAGGGACTATACCCTCATGTCCCCCGATTGTGCGGGGGACAAGTTCTGCGTGCAGGTCCTGGGGACACATATAGGGCCTCCAACCCCTGAGGCGTTCTACCGGACTGATGCTATCCTCCGTCCCCCACGCTACCGCGCTCTTAGCTCGCCGATCTGCCCTTGCCCTCTGGAAAAGATCCCTCCTCTGATGGATCTTGAGGCCGCCTCTCCAGGTGGACGTTCTGGGGATTGATGGCAGATCCGCCTTACCAGGGTGCTGCTCATGGAGGTAGGCCCCCCGGCGTACCTGCGTTAGTACCGGAGGGGGCGTCCCCATGTCCACCGGCTTAGATATACTAGATATCACCTGCTTGATAGGCGCCTATTGGGGGATGCCCACAGTACCTGTGTTCTACCGCCTTTTTCCCCCTATGGCCTGTACACCCCCCCCCCCCCCCGGGGGTCCAGCCAGTCCGCCTGCCTATTCCTCGTTCGGCCCACGGACTGGTGGTACCCTACTGCTGTGAAGTCAACAGCTCCTTTTTTTAGTTAGGTCCTCCTCCCGGAGGTCCGGACCCTTGTCTCCCTATCTCTCGCTAGGGCAGACTGTGTACTCCTTCTGCTCCGGGGTACACCTCTACTCTTCTCCGGGATAGGCTCTCTAGTTCGGCCTGTCTTCCACTGTTAGTCCTCTGAGTTATGGACTCTACTCCTAAGGGAGTGCTCAGCTTGCATTAAGCCTCCTGGAAGACCTGCCGTCCTTCTCCTGACCCAGCTGACGCCTGGATCTCATGGCCTTCCGGATTTGGAACTTCCTCCTCGCTGCGGTGAGGTTTCCTTGATGACCTCGCTACTGTGTCTACAGTGCCTTCATCACAGGACTACTTCCGACAACCCGGTGGGTAAGCTATACAGGGTTCTAAACCATTAGTTCTTTAAAACTTAATGGCCGGTAAGCTCTATATGGTACTAGGTCATTTACTCATTAAATGCTTAATGATACTCTTCATGCACCCCTCTGACTACTCTCCCGTAGCCTGGGGTTTTTTTTTGCTGTATCTTAATGGTACCTGTTCTGCACTCTAAAGACTTTCCTCTGTAGTCTTTAGATTCGCTGTTCCTCTATTCAACTCCTGCCCTCCATCCCTCAGGGGATGCCGGGGATTCAGGTTGGGCAAATGCCATCCCGTCCTGGGCTGCGCTTATGGGATCTCCCCGGGCATCCTTAGCTAGGGAGTCCCCACGTGTGAAGACTCATTCCTGCTTGTTCCTGGAGATAGCACAGTTACTTACCTGTAACAGGTGATCTCCGGAACAGCAGGAATTAGTCTTCACAACCCGCCCACCTCCCCTAGGAGTTGTATCTCTATTTTCTCTATTCCTTCCTCTCCTCTCCTTCTGGCTCAGCTATGAAACTCAACTGGGGAGAGGCAGTAGGAAGGGCGGGAAACCACCGCGCAGGCACGGGGGATGCTCCCAAAGGCTTTCTGATTGGATGCTGGGGAGCATTCCCGTGCGGGCTCCGTCGGCGACGTCTCCCACGTGTGAAGACTAATTCCTGCTGTTCCGGAGATCACCTGTTACAGGTAAGTAACTGTGCTTTATCTGCCTTTTAATAAAAAGTCAGCGAGTGTAGGGGGAGTGGCTGGATTACAGCAGGTAGATTCTCTTGCTGTCTCGGCTTTGTTACAGGGTTCTGAAGAAGAACCAGTTGTACCTTCCACTTTACTAATATCTGATAGGGAATGGCTTTTGAAAATTTTTTTTAAGAAAAAAGACATCTACTATTTAAGGGTTTACAAATTCATATGTTTCTGGATCAGTCCAGGGAAATCACAAAGGTGAAGAGAATTTCTTCTCCGCCCCAAGGTCCAGAAGTTGGGGGCACTGTTTTTCCTCAAATATCCATGCAAATGCATGGTGAAATACCAATCTTTTTCATATATATATTCTATGAGCCTTCCAGGCTGCTGGCCTTCTTTAATGTTCATCAGCCTCTGGATCCTGACTCCTCTCTTTTCGGTCTTCCGTGATGTTAATAGTGCTGGTTGATAGAGTCTGCTTTACTTTCCTATGTATATTCACAGTATATTTTGTTTTCTTGGATCTTGGATTGTGGGCTGGAGAAGGGATGGTTTTGATTTTGATTACCTTGTAATTTTTTTCCTTATGTATTGTTACTGCAATTGTCCCTGTATTTCTGTACAAGATATAATTCTTGGTTTATTTGTAAAAAAAAGAAAAAAAATAGATATAAGCGCTTTAGCCAGATTTTACTGTTCAACCAAACACTGCACAGTGGAACTCTACAACCAGGGCTGGCCATAGACATGTGCAGGCATGTTGTCTGCATATGGCCCGGCTACACTGCAAGCCCCATGTCCACATTGCTTAGAAAAATATTAATAGCATCCCTTCAACTCCTTCCAGCCACTGGTGATGCTGCATCTCCTCAGGCGTAGCAACGGCAACAGTCATAAGTCAGAGCGGGACCTTTAAGATGCATGCGCACCTCCAAGATCCTGCTCGCAGTTCGGCTGAGTGCATGAAGGTGTGAAGAGGAAAGAATTGGGGATCCGGTGGGCTTGGATCCTGAGTCTTGTGATAAGGCAGAGGCTTTAAACAGGGAGAAAATGGGTTTAAAACTGCAGCTTTCCTCTAATGCACACATTAAGGCAGGCAAGGAAGGGGTTAAAGCATAAACCCAGAGAAACTCTCTGCACAGAAAGGCAGTGAGAGAGCCACACCCCAGCTCCAGGACAAACAGGGGAGCTGACGTAAGAGGCAAGGGGGCGGAGTCAAACCGGATAGGACAGCCCAATGCTCTTAACCAGGAAGTAACAGAGAGAGAGTTGGAGATCGTGTGAGAGCTCGAGTGGGAGAAGGAGATTGAGTTCTGATCTGAGGAGAGTTCGTGGAGGAGCAGGAGGAGTGCCTGGGAGAACAGGAAGTGTTCAGGCAGGAGACTCAGGACCTGACTCTGACCAAGAGGCAGAGAGAAGCAAAGGGTGGAGCAGCCATTGCCAGGATAGCATATGGTGCTGGGAGAGTTGCCATCCAGACTGCTGTGAGACACGGAGGTCTCTGAGACAGCAGGGGAGCAAGCTTCCTCTGAGAGAGAGAGGTCAACGCGAACCAGACAGCCAGGAGAAGCAGGTGGGAACATACTTTTATTCTCATGGGGAGAGGCTGGAACCCTTAACCAGAAGAGAGAGTATATCTTCCCTAGAGACTTCCCTAGAAGCTGTGAACAGAGGTGAGAGTTTAACCAAGTATAAAACTCTGTATGCTAAGCTGCCTAAGCGTTCCAAGTGCAGGAAGCCAGATACTAGCAGAAGCTTAGGAAGTACCTCAGCTGTTCTTAATTCATCAGCTGTTGGTAGGCTTCGACGAGAGAAGCTAAAGCTAGCTCACGCTGTGCCAGTGAAACAGGAGCAGTGCAAGAACAGAGACTTGTCTTTTTACCCACCTTTGCAACCCAGACGTACTAGAAGAGGAGCAAGCCAGTTGAGTTCCTTTAACACCACTTTAAAGGAGGCTGCTTATTCTAGGTATAATTATATTCCACTGAGGGAAAGGAATAGAGAGTGGAAACAGCTTAGACACCATTTGGAACCATGGAAGCCTGTTGATCTGCAGTACCCTGATTTGAATCATGAGACGTCTGACTCGGATGTTGAATCCAAATCAGATAGGTCTTATTCTGACATGGAAGCAGACTGTGCTATGTGTTGCCAAGAGTGAAGCTGTTAATAGTATTGTATAAGAGAAGTGCTGATAAGTAATTCATGCTACTGAGTTTGCACGGAGAGAAGCAGCGTTCTGCTAGAGTGAAACTCAATGTCTGTAAGCAGCTGAATATGGTGAAAGCTATGGAAGTGATTAGCTGCTACTGAAGCTGTTCGTTGATGAGAAGAAGTTGAATTAACTTTGTATATAATCTGACAACCCTGAGAAGGATCAGGTTGGACTGTATTTCAGTTGGACTTTATATTGGCATATAAAAGTATCCACCGTTTTGTTTCTGGTTAGGGGAGGATAGATGACAGAATCCTGTGCAACAAATAAAGTTTTTGTTATCACACAAAACCTTGGCTGTCTTTCGTTTGGGCCACAACTACAGGGATACCAAGCATCAGCACTTACAAGGATAATCTGGCACATTTTCCACTCCTCTAGGCAACCGCCTATACGCTGAGAAAGGGGGTGTGGCAGTCTGCTCTGCCACTACTACTGTCATGTTGTGTTCTGTGCCGGCTGCTGTAACTGCACTAGTCCTGCGCTAGCACTGCCCTGCCTAGCCTAGGCTGGTATCGCTACTTGCCAGTCACTGCAATTTAGCAATGGGGCAGGGGCAGCTCCTGGACATGCACATCAGATCACCCAGCTCTACAGAAATCTGTACATGGAGTAGGCCTGTCATGCTGCGGCCTGCTGCCTAATGATTGCCCTTGGAGGAAACTTCCTTTGGAAGGTAGTGTGAGTACAAGATAATGAACTGCATAGGTGAGTGCTTTCAGGGTTTGGGGTGAAGAAAGTCCTGCTGAGGTCAATGCTGTGGTTTGTGCTTCGGGCTAGGGATTGTTAGCTGACATGTTTTTCATCTGTGTTTTGGGGTTATTTTTTTTTTTAAAGAAAACAGAGGCCTAATTTTCCATGCATAGAGTAGAACAAAATTTGGGTGAGATGATAACCCCTGTTGAGTTACCATGGAAAACTTGGTTACCCAGTCATGAGTACATCCCAACAGCATTGTGGATCACAGGCCACATCAGGGCCAGCCTTAGAGCTGGTGGTGTGTGCCCTAGGCAAGCCTTGCCCCCCTCACCTCTCCTGGTTTTGAATATTAAACTCAGCAGTTCACTGCTATCTCACTTCCATTTGGTGTATCAGAACTCTGTCATTGGACCTCTTCTCTCTCTACACTCATTCCCTTGGTGCCCTGCATGGCTAATCTGCCAGTGTCACTATGCTCACTTAATCCCTCATCTCAAGTCACTTCATTCTCTCTCTATCTGTTTCCATTTATAGTCAAATATTGAACTTCAAACTTCTCCTACTGTTCTACAAATGTATTTCTTTTGCGGCTCCTCAAAAAAGCAAATCACTTTTATCTATGCCCTTCTCTTCTATTGCTAACTCTAGGTTCCGTTCTTTCCCCCTTGCTGGACATGCGAGGAAATAGAGGAGTGGAGACGATAGACATGGGAGGAAATAAGGAGAAATGCTGGACATGTAGGAGAAAGGGGAGATTTTGAATTTAAGAGAGGATATGGGTGAAAATGAGGACTATATGCTGGACGGGGGGGGGGGAGAGAGAGCGAGAGAGTGCTAATGTTGGATGGGGACTGATAGAAAGCAGGGTCAGAGGGAGGGGAGAGATGCTGAACACAGTAGGCAAGAGAAAAAGACGAAGGTTAGTGAAAGGGTTGGGGATAGGGTTGAAAAGTGGTAGGTAGATTGGGTACAAGATGGTAAGAAAGGAGAAAAATCATATTCCATAAAGAGAGAGAAAAATAAATGGAAGAAAACTGAAAAGAAAAAGATCAATGTCAGCAGGGGCAGCGGAACATCTTTTTGGTTGGAGGGGCCAAACAAGCAAATCCATAGTCCTACCCTTAAACCCTGTGGTTGGTGGTGCTGTGTTGGGCAAAATATTGGTGGGGCCATGGCCCCTGTAGCCCACCCCATTCTGCTGCCTATGACTGTCAGAGATGGATGTGAGAGAGAAGAAGCAGCAGTAAATGGACTTGAGACCCTAGAAAAATGGAGGAAAGCTGAAATCAGACAGGAACCAGCACTGATGATTAGAAAAATAAAAAGGCCAGACAGCAAAGGCAGAAAAAGTATTTTATTTTCAATCTAGTGAATGGAATGTGTCAGTTTTTGTAATTTACATGTGCTGGCTTTGTTTATAATAAAAGTCAAACAAAGGAAACCCTATTCAGAGTGCAATATCCTCTCGCTGTGATTACTCCTTTTTAATCATTTGAAAAAGTAAACAATTTAGTATAGCTATATCACTTAGCTGCAATTCTTTCCGAGCTCACAAACACCACAGAATCCCATATTCATGACGTGGCACGTTTCGGGTCTGAAAAGTCTCGACCCTGCATCAGGTAGAAAGAAAGTCCTTGCAACTTCTACAGTTTCCTTTCCTTTGGAAAGAGTTAATCTTTCATATCTCTTTTGTCCCTCCTGAAATGTAAGATATACATATTTATGTGCTCAGATTTTACCTCATATGTCTTGTGCACACCCATCATCATTTTGATTGCATTCCACTGAACCACGTCTAGCCTTTTTATATCTTTAGTGAGATACAGTCTTCAAAACTAAACACAATGGGGGTTATTCTGTCCCACGAATAGCGGGGATGGACATCCCAATGGAATCTCCATCCCCTGCTATTTGTGGCCCTCCCCGCCTGCATCTACAGTGGTGTGCAAAAGTCTGGAATCACTTGTAAATTTGACGTTTTTTCAACTTCGTGACCTTATATCTTAATTTCATTTTCCTCCCAGTGGCTTTTTCTGTGTATCTCATGATAAGTGATAGATTTGGCTATTAGAGCCAACTTTTAGTATTGGTTTGGCCCTTATTTTCTGAGTTTGTTCCCCATAGTTGTCCTGTTGATAGATTTTCTGTTGCCCAACGATATATTATTGTAAGTATGCTTTAAAATATTATGGAGGCACACCAGGCTTCCTTCAAATTAATGTATGTGGCCTTGAAAAACGCCGTTTTTATGTGTCAGTGATGGCTCAGTATTTAATGGGGTACACAAAGAGCAAGAGTCAAAAGACCGTCAGGATGAGTTCAAAAGTGCTTTATTAGAATTGTCCCCACTTTTGAACTCATCCTGACGGTCTTTTGACTCTTGCTCTTTGTGTACCCTGTGGACAGCTGCAAGAGCAGTGCTCCTCATTTTGTTTCTTCTTCTTTCAGTATTTAATGGGCCACCCTTTGTTCTTGATCATCTGACTGCACCTTGTTGGCATTGAATGAACCAGTCTGACAAGGTGATCGTTGGTGACAACGCAGTTCCAAGCTGCAATGAGTGACTCAATCAGCTCACGCTTTGATGTCGGATGCCTCTTGGATATTTCCAAGGCCACCTTGTGCCACAGGTTCTCGATTGGATTCAGATCTGGAGATTGGGCAGGCCAGTCCATTGACTTGATGTTGTTCCGCTGCTTCCAGCTGATCACCTGTCTGGAGCAATGGCAGGGTGCATTGTTATCTTGGAACAGGAACTGGCCAGGAAACAGCTGGTGTGCTGATGGCACCATGCATTTTTGTAGTATGATGATGTACTTGGCCCCGTTGACCATTCCATCGATGATGTCCAATGCCACTGGCAGCCATGCAGCCCCAGACCATGACCTTCAAAGGATGCTTCACAGTGAGGTTGAGACACTCAGGCTTGAATTCCTCTCCAGGAAATCTCCTCACATAGGTGTGGGCCTGGTTACAAAACAGGCAGAAGGTGCTTTCACCACTGAATCGCACCTTTTCCCACATTTCAGTCGACCAGGTTGAGTGCTTTCTCACCCACACGATCCAGTTGCGCCTTTGTATGTCAGTCATCAGTGGCTTATTCCATGCTTTGCAGCCCCGGAGACCAAACTGCAGGCACCGGCGACAAACTGTTGATGAACTGACACTGACCTCACTCTTGTCTGACCACTCTCGAAGTAGCTGAGGAGAGGTCAACTTGCAATTAGTCAGTAAAATGCGTCGTAGTGCGTGGTCCTGGTGTGATGTTGATGCACGTGGATGACCTGAACGAGGCTTGTCCACCACTGAACCCATTTCTTTCTTCTTCTGTACATTCTTAACAACAGCGCTCTGACTGCAGCCAACTTTCCTGGCTATCTGATGGCTTGAAAATCCTTCCTCGCTCATAAAGGACACACGAACACACTCCTCCAACATCAGGGTCTGAGTCATCTTCATAGTCGATCCAGAAAGCGTATGAAATTCAAAAATTCCACGTGTTTTTATAGCTGCACTGTTGGCTAGATATCTGCATTGTGATTGGTTAGTGAAACCAGCCTTCTGATTGGTCAGAAATAACGTGTGCATATTCGATAATCTCAATCCAGTTTTGATGCAGGATCCACAAAAATCGCAGTAGCTATCTCCCAGTATCTGTAAAGTATTTAAATTGGAAGTAAGGAATGCAAAAAAGTTGACTCTAATAGCCAAATGTATCCCTTTTAATGTGGTAGAAAGATGAATATGCTGGGCTAACGCAAAATTTAAAAAAAAAGTTGGAAAGTACGAAAAACGCAAAACTCACAAGTGATTCCAGACTTTTGCACACCACTGTAACTTCCCCACCGGTAGTAATGGGAAGTTAGACGGGGCGGGAAAGGGGAGGATCGAGGGCAGCATTAGAGTGGGCAGTGGGCGGTTGCCAGCCCCAGACATACAGGGCCGATGCTAAAGCCGGCCCTGTACGTCTGGGGCCGGCGACTTGAATGGGAAATTATTCCACCACTGAGGTGGAATAATTTCCCCGATTCTGCAGGATCGGCGGGCCTGGAGCTGGGAAGGGGCAGCAGGGGGCAGAGGGTATTCCCCGCAGCCCAACCCTGGCCCTGGAAGGCCAGATCGGGGATCAGGCTGTGGGGAATTAGCTGCAGGAGCCAATGGCTGGGGATCGCGATTTTTAAATGGAGCCATGGAGCCACGGCTCCATTTAAAAGCCCTGAGTTAGTTGGGCAAGGCCTGTACGTGCAGGCCGGGCTGAATCGCAGGCCTGGCCTACACGTACAGGTCTGATTGCAATTCTGATCCCGTGGGGCTAGACGTGCCCCATGGGATCAGAATCATGACACCCTCTGTTTGTCCAGTTCAGACCGGGCATACAAAGGGCATCTACGTCTAGGAAAGAATCGGGCTGAATATGCCAAATGAGAGTTCGTCAGTGACTTACATAGAAGCATTATCACCTCCTCCATTTTTCTGCTGGTTATGCCTTTTACTGTGAGCCTAGAATCCTTAGGGCTTTGCTCACTGCCTTCTCACATGCTTTTGCTACCTTGAAATTGTCAGACACTGTGACTGCAGGGGTGCTTGTGATCATGGGGGAGTCTTACTTGGGGCTTACTACTTTATTATTTACAGAAGTGCGAGAGGCTCTATGAGAGAATTGACAGGCTGATACTTTTGAAGGGAGGGGTTCATACCTCTTGGCATACTTAAGCCACATTCTGCGTTAATTTGTAGAACATTTTCATATTATTTGGCTAATTCGCATGAATCCAGTTTATTACATTTTGCTCACGTATGGCCTGCTTTTTGTGTCAATATTGGTAATGACAGAATGGAAAAGACTTTAAATCAGTCCCAAAGAGGTACTACATTTTTTTAAGCTGAAATGTAATTGGTTATAGGATATTACAAGTATATATAACTTAAGATGTTACACAGTACATTAGAATATAAGCAATTTCTTAACAGCTTTGTAATAAAGAGGCTTGCAAGTCCCAAAAGATTTGTATCATGAAATAAAGCTAATGTTCAAAACCATCAAGCGAGAAACCAACGCTGATAAAAGAGAAGTGATAGTGGTAAAACAAGAAGATGACTAGTATGTGGTTAAATGTTTTTTTCTTATATCTTCTTATCATTATAATTAGAATAATTTTAATTCTTAGATGGTCAATACCATAACAATAGGTTGAACACACATAAATAAAGGCAAGTGACTAGTCTAAGATCACAAAGACTCACACTGGAATTTGAACCCTGCCTACCCTATTTCCAAGCTACTACTTTAACCATTATGGGCCCAATTTTCAACTGGGCAGGGCGCATAGCCCTGCTTGCTGACCCTTAAACCTTGATATTCAATGCTGCGGTGATGGCATTTAATATCCAGTGATCGCCACAAAAGCCGGAAGCCGCCAAAGCTAACCAGGCAGCAGCGACATTGGATGCTGCCCGGTTACCTCCTGCACCTTAAACATAGACAAGGGTTATCCTCTGCTATTTCTTTTGGTGCACATCAGATTGCTTGGTTACAAGCATCTGATTTAGAGCAGTGGGTGCAAGACAAGCTGGGGAATATTCCTTGCACGGGAGAAAACCTCTTTGGCAAGGACTGGCAGGATAAAGCTTCTCAGCTTGAGTCCGAGAACACTACTTTGAATAGACTATCCAGGACTACTGCCAACCCAGCTAAGAAAAAGACAGTTAAACCCTTTTTCAACAAGAAAAAGAAATTCTATCCTTCTTACACCCAAACTGTTCACTGCCCAATCCATGCTCCCCAGAAGTGGCAGCAGCAGCCGAAACAACAAAGAAAGTCTCAAGTCCCCAGAGCTCAACCAGCTCAGCCGACACAGCTTCCGCAAGGTCACTGACTCCTTCCTAGAGAACCTAGTCATCCTTTCTCTAAAAATACCAGAGCCTCTCAACATTCCAGGCAGACTGTGTTACTTTGCCAGGAGGTGGCATCAGATAACATCAGAGCATTGGACTCTCTCCATAGTGGCAGAGGGGTACAAACTTCACTTCCACAGTATGCCCCCTCTCTCTACTCCAAGAGAGTTCAGCTCTCAGCCCCCCTCACCACTCTCTTGTGTCAAGAGGTCACCTCACTCCTTGCTCAGGGTGCGATAGAGGAGGTACCTCATTCTCAACAAGGCTTTTACTCCCCCTAATTCCTTATACCAAAGAAAACAGGAGGGTACAGGCCCATACTGGACCTCAGGGAGTTAAACAAGTATCTGTTCCGAGAAAAATTCAAAATGATCTCTCTCGGAACACTTCTCCCTTACATTCAGAGTCAGGATTGGCTATGTTCTCTAGACCTAAAAGACGCCTATACACATATCCTTATTCATGCAGAACACAGGAGGTTTCTTCGATTCCTCTTTTAGGGAAGACATTACCAGTACAGAGTTCTACCCTTTGGCCTGGCTTCCGCCCCAAGAGTCTTCACAAAATGCATGGCAGTAGTAGCAGCATTTCTAAGGACTCTAGGGATATTCGTCTTCCCCTACTTAGATGACTGGCTGATCGAGCATCAACAGCTCCAGAAGCCAGCTCTGCTCTTTCCTGCACGATGCAAATCCTGCAATATTTGGGATTGGTCATAAATCTCCCAAAATCCCATCTCACCCCTTCTCAATCTCTAGAGTTCATAGGGGATCATCTAGACACACGGCAGTCAAGTGCTCACGGCAGTCAAGTGCTTTCCTGCCACAACTCCGTTGTGCTCGAATAGTTCAACTGGCTTCTCAAGCAGCTATGAAAACTTTCCTGACTACTCGAGAAATGCTTCAGTTGCTGGGGCATATGGCGTCCACTGTACATGTGGTCCCCTATGCTTGCCTACACATGCAAGCAGCCCATTGGACCCTAGCCTCTCAGTGGACATAGGCCTCAGGTCATCTGGGGGCAAAATCAGAAACTCTGCACGTCTCATTCTGTCCCTTCAGTGGTGGCAATCACTAGAAAACCTTCTCGTAGGGTCACCTTTTCAGCAGCCACTGCACCAAGCTACCTTAACGATGGATGCGTCCAAGTCGGGTTAGAGGGCTCATACGGACAACCTCTCCGCTCAAGGTCTCTGGACCCAGCAGGAGGTTTGTCTTCATATAAATCTACTGGAACTCAGAGCCATTTTCTATGCTCTTCGAATATTTCAGGACCATCTGCACTACAAGACAGTTCTTGTCCAGACGGACAATCAGGTAGCCATGTTCTATGTGAACAAGTAGGGTGGAACAGGCTCTCAGGCGTTGTGCAACAAAGCTCTACACCTCTGGTCCTTTGCACGAGGCCTTCAGATTCACCTACTAGTGGTGTATCTCCCAGGCACACAATCTCCTGGCAGATAAACCCAGTCGAGTGCTGCTGCCACACGAGTGGTCTCTCCAGAGCAAATTGCTCGAATCTTTTGAATCTGGGGAACCCCAGATATAGACCTATTTGCAAGTCCTCAGAATGCCAAACTTCCCCGATTCTGTTCCAGAATTCCGGCTCGGAACAGTAGGGCAATGGATACTTTCCACCTCCACTGGGGTCAGGACTTCCAATATGCCTACCCACTCATTCCCCTCATTCCCAAGACTCTGTTCAAACTTCAGAGAAACGAGGGCCATATGATCCTCATGGTCCCACGCTGGCCACAACAGACGTGGTATCCACTGCTTCTAGGTCTCTCTCAAGCCAGGCCTCTGGAGTTGGGATGTGCTCCAGATCTTCTATCCCAGGAGAACGGGATGCTTTTGCACCCGAATCCTCAGTCTTTACACCTGATGGCCTGGTTGCTAACAGCTTAGAATTCCAGGATGTCAACCTCTCTCAGCAGGTTAAAGATATCCTTTTGGCCTCAAGGAAAGCTTCCACAAGGCGTGCCTATGCCTTCAAGTGGAAAAGGTTCTCTATCTGGTGTTCATAAAAGGAACTTAATCCTTTTTCAGTTCCTGTAGAGGCATTACTGGAGTATCTCTTCCACCTTTCATCCTTTGGACTTAAGACTAATTCAGTAAGAGTCCACCTTACTGCCATTGCGGCTTTCCACAAGCCCTTTGATGGACAACCTGTCTCCTCTCAGCTGCTTGTAACACGGTTTATGAGAGGTCTACTCTTAACTAAGCCTCCCATTAAGCCACCACCCTTGGCATGGGATTTAAATTTTGTCCGCGGACAGCTCATGAAACCACCCTTCGAGCCCTTAGCCACTACAAACCTAAAGTTTCTTTCTTGGAAGGTAATATTCCTAATTGCCTTCACTTCTGCACGACGCATCAGTGAGCTACAAGCTTTAGTGGCTGATCCTCCTCACACAAGGTTCCACCATGATAAAGTAGTCCTTAGGACTCATCCTCACTTTATGCCAAAGCTGGTTTCGCCATTTCATTGGAACCAGTCGTTTACCTTCTTGTCTTCTTCCCTAGGCCTCATGCCTCTAGTACAGAAAGGAATCTTCACACTCTAGATTGTAAAAGAGCTTTAGCTTTTTACCTTCAGAAGACTAGGCTGCATAGAAAGACTTCACAGCTTTTTGTTACTTTTGATTCCAGTCACCTGGGCTTACCCGTTTCCAAGAGAACTCTCTCCAGGTGGATTGCAGAATGCATATCCTTTACCTATGAGAGTAAGGGACTTTCCTGCTTATTCTTGGAGATAGAGTTTTACTCACCTGTAACATGTGATCTCCGGGAACAGCAGGAACTGAGTCTTCACAACCCACCCACCTCCCCTAGGAGTTGTATCTCTATCTCTCGCTCTTTCTTTCCTTCTCTCCTTTTGTCTCAGCTACAAACCCAGCTGAAGAAGGAGAGTTGGAAAGGCGGGAAGGCAGCAGCACAGGCGCAGTGGGATGCTCCCAAAAGCTTTCCTATAAGAACCTGGGGAGCATTCCTGCGTGGGCTCCGTCTGTGCAGACGATACCCATATGTGAAGACTCAATTCCTGCTGTTCCCAGAGATTACCTGTTACAGGTGAGTAACTACGCTTTCTCTGCCCCGGAACATCTTCAACATGCTCCGATGCCAGCCGGATAGCATCAGGGTGCGTAAATACCTTAGATGGAGATATTCAACGGCAATAACCATGTAAGTGCCATTGAATATCCCCTTCTAAGGCCTTTACACGGTTTACTGGGCTGTAAACTGTGTAAATGCCTTTCAAATATCAGACCCTATGCTATTAAATGTTCATGTTCTGAGCTGCTGTTCTGAGGATGTCTGTGTAGACATCTCTGTAGACATCCATATCGGGCATATCCACATTTATGAAATTATGCCTGAACTTGCATGTGCTTGCTTTTTTTTTTTTTTTTTTCAGATGTTCTGGCTTTGACGTCCCAGATTCCACTCGGAGATCTCATTGTAAAACCATAGTGATCTTTCCGCCTATCATCCACATCAAGGTGAATAAATCAAAAGAAGATATTAAAAGCACAGGTACACCATACCAATGAACAACATCCAAATAAACGTATGTCAAGAACTTAAATACCTAAGCATCATCATTGGCCTCTCCTTCAAGACACAAATAGCAGCTACAGTCAAACCTCGGTTTTCATGATTAATCCGTTCAAAAAAGTCTGACTAAAACCGAAACGTATGAAAACTGAAGCAATATTTCCCATAAGAAATAATGTAAATCCAATTAATCCGTTCCAGACACCCAAAAATATTCACAAAAAATACATTTTATAGAGAATAACTATATTTTTACATACAGAAAACAATGAGAAATAAATATAAATGACTAATGAAATGGATAAATGAACATTTAACATCACTGAAAGCAAGCTAAGTACAGTACTGTACAGTACAGTATGTTAACATCTGGCCTTAGCCACCCCTGACAAGCTGCTGTGCCCAGCTCTCTTCGGAATCACATTTAATTCAGTCCATTAAAATACCTTTACATTATCTGCTCAATGCTTCAGAATGGCAGAAAATCTTAATGATATAGCTTCAGACGTACCCTGCAAGAGAAAGAACTGCCTCCCACATTCATGCAACATCTCCTGCTTACGTTGACAGCTTTTCTTCCCTGCTACCGGGACAAAATCTCAGTCAAAAGACGTTGAAAACCGAAGCAATGCATGAAAACCGGGACAAAATCTCAGTCAGAAAAGACGTTGAAAACCGAAGCGTATGAAAACCGGGGCAAATGAAAACCGAGGTTTGACTGTATAGTCAAAGCAATATTCTACAAATCCAAGACTCTACAATGTCTCCGGGCCATCCTTGATTTATCAGATTTCCGCTCAGCCCTCCAAGCCCTAATCCTTCCTCATGCTTCCTCATACTGTAACACAAAATACCATGGTCTCCCACAGTCCATCCTCCTCCCATTATAAACTGCCCTCTACACTGCTGCATGCATCATATAAGGAGCATCCAAATTTGGCAAAATCAGCCCTGTACTCAAAGAACTCCACTGGCTACCGCTCCACAGCAGAATCACATTAAAAAACCCTACTACTAACACCCAAGGCTCCCCACTGCACCCCTGCTACCCATCTGCAAACCCTTCTTCAACCCCTCAATCCCAACCAGCCACGAAGACTCTCCACAACTGACAAACTCTCTATACCACATTCCAGAACAAAGCATTCACAACAAACATGCCATAGAGCCTTTGAACTATATGCACTCTCCCTCTGGAACACACTCCCAAACCCTATAAGAAATATCTCTGACCTCCATCCCTTCTGTAAACAGCTCAGAACCTTCCTGTTCTCAAAACACTTCAACCCTGACTCCAAACCAGAAACATACTGATCCCCTCAGTAAATGTACCCACCGAAACTGCTGATAATATGGACCTACTCGCTACTTGTACATAATTACAATGTTCCTTGTGCATAGTTGGCTGTTACAGGTAAGCTGAATCTCTTTTGTTCAATGTAAACCATTTTGACCCTGTGAAAAGTGGTATCTAAGCTCTGCTAAATAAACAGAAACACTAGACAAAAAGGACAACTAAATGAGGATCAGAGAGTCATCTGTGTCTTGAGAGGTTTCAGTCTTAGTCCAGTAATGGTTGGCTACTATTAGCCATGTGCATTAGATCTTGTTTAAATGGAAAAATTGACGAAAATCATGATTTTGAGTTCATCTCAGTGCTATCTAACTGAATGCACATGCTTGTAAAATTTGCACGAATCTCCATTTGTAAATTTTGTTTTCATCATGCATGCATGGCCAGACATAATGGAGCCAATCTGGTGGGGAGGGGTTAAGAGGTCAAGGAGGGGTTACCAGCAGCTAGCATGAGACACTTGAGCCAGTCATGCTGCCAGTTTTTGACAAACAGTTAGAGACATCTATCCCTACCTGAGTTGTACAAATCTCATGGCTGATGAGGTCACAGCAGGGCTGGAACACACAGCCCAGTCCAAGCCTCAGACAACCATTATGGGCCCGATTCTGACATGTGAATAGCGGGACTGTATGTTTATTTATTTAGTCGGATTTAATATATCGCTTTATCATTAAATCAAAGCGGTTAGCAATTCAAACAATCAAGAGGGGGTTGTAGTGTGCAGTGGAAACATCAGCATGAGTGGAGTGGGAGGGGTGTGATCGATTAATTTGAGCTATATACAAGTGATCTATGCACAGGTCTATATACAGGTCTGTTCATATGGGTTGCAGGGTGAGACTGATTTGAGCTATATACAATTGATCTATGTACAGGTCTATATACAGTCTATTCGTATGGGTTGCAGGGTTGGATAGGGCAGAGTCTGGTTCAGGTGATGTCCTTGTAGTGTTCCAAGAAGAGTGCTGTTTTGAGCATCTTTCTGAAATCTTTGAGGTCCGTGGTTGATCTCACATCATCAGGGAGAGAGTTCCACAGGGAGGGTGCCGCTAGGGATAGTGCTCTTTTTGAAGTGTCCTGTCTTGATTTGGCAAATTCTTTTGCGGTGGTGATGGTGTCTGTGGCTCCCTTTCTTCTGGGTCTGGTGCAAGGGTCAGCTTTGATAAGAGGTTGTAGGCTGTCATCTGAGATGTTTTGTCTTATTTTGAATATGTTTAGTAGAACTTTGTATTTGATATGGGAGATGATTGGAAGCCAGTGGAAGTGGTACAGGATGGGTGTAATGTGGTCGTGACCTGAGCAGCCTGTTATTATGCGGGCTGCTGTGTTCTGTGCCAGCTGCAATGGTCGGAGGGCTTGTTTTATTATGGTCGGACGTCCAGCCCCGCTAAATGCCGGGACCGTATGCCGGCTCAAGTGCTTCCCACATGCATAGAGCCACTGTGTGGGAAGCGCTGGATGGGGGCGGAGGGTGGGTGGAGAGGGGGCAGGCTGAGGCACCTGGACATACAGGGCCGATTCAGGTCATGGCCCTGTATGTCCAGCAGGCAGATGATGGCCGTGCTATCTATTCCATCTTGGAGGTGGAATAAGGCATGGCAATGGAGGCGATCGCACCTGGCAGTCCCCCGGCAGCATAGGGGCCTTGGCAGGTGAGTCCCGTCTGCCTGATCCCAGCCTTGGCATGCCCCACCGAGGGTCGGGCGGCCGTGAAAGGCGAGTTTGTGGGATGGCGAGCTGTCAGTGGCCCTACTGGGCATCCCGGTGCCATGGCGATATGACGCCACAACACCAGCACATCAGCAGGAGCATGGGGCAGGCTGGACAAGGTGTCGGCCGGACATCCTGTGCCATAGAATAGGGGTAATGCTGGCCATCTGGGTGCCCGATTCTGCAGCTGCAGGAATATCTAACTCCCACGGTTGCAGAATAGAGTACCTGTTAGGGCCATCCATTATTTGGCCATCCAGATGGCCTAGACATGCCCCTCACTGAATCGGGCTCCACATGTCTCACTTTCAGAGAGTGAGGAAGGAGTGCTGTCTGGGGTTTAGGATTAGAAAGGAGAAAAATATTAGCACCATGGCTGTGGCTGGCAGTTGTTTATGATTTGAAAGGAGAAAAAAATAGAGCTTGGCTGGGACTGTCTGGGGTTAAGGATTGGAAAGGAAAAAAAATACAGACAGTTTCAAGTCTAACTTTGAGCTACTGAGGAGGGAGTGGTGGCTGGAGTTTTCTTGCTACTTGAAAGCCCTAAAAAGATTCAGGAAAAAAAACAGCTAGAGGGTGTTCTTTCCTCCTTTAGTGCTGTAATGTCTGGGTTATTCCCAGGATATGCTTAGGGGCCCCTCTAGTCCACCATCCAAGTTAAAGAGAGATGTATTTACAAGAAGAGTAAAAAAAAGCTTTAGCTTCTAGTGCGACTGTGAAAAATCAGATGTCCAGTGTCATCTCCAGAGAGAGTCAAAGGGAGGTTGATATGGTACAGGGTGGTGGGCACACAAGAGAAACAGCTGAAGGCAACTCAGCCTGTCAGCAGGTGCACCATATTCCCTGCTGAAGTGTGTGGAAATGGTATTCACAAATACAGAAACTGAGGGATCCATATGGGTGGGATTTACATCTAACTCATCAGATATTGAAAAGTTTACTGGCTGAAGAGGATATTGAAGAGATTGTTGAGGAGGTAGAAAGTGATCCTGACAATGCCAAAGCCAAAAGCTCTGCGCAGGTAGCGGGAACAATAGAGAATGGGAAAGATAATGCTGGCCTTTCATCACCTCCTCTGTCCCCATCCATGAGCTCTTGCAGCAGCACCAAGCAGCAGCCCCACTCAAGGAAGTAGGGGAGAAGTCTAAAACCTTATATTCATGAAGGCATTTTTGCTGCATCAGGATCCACATTATGTAGAATGCAGTTATTGTAGGAAGAACATTAGTAGAGAGAAGCTGATAGATCATCTTACGAACAATGGCATATTGCATCATCTGTCAAAGCAGCATCTTTCCCAGCTTAGTACAAAGGAGAGTACTGATCCTAAGTAGGGGATTCAGTCCAGGAGTGCAAATAGCAGTGGTGCGAAAGGTAAAGGAACGACAAAATCCCTTTCCCAAACAGAACCCCTAGACTCACCCATATGTCAGATGTCATGACAGCAGGCCTAAAGCACATCAAAGCAAGCCACCATGGAAGATGTGGGGTGGTGATCATCAGAGCTGCCACAGGGCAGATGGCATCAAGGGTAGTGGCATGGTGCTATTGGGATAAAGAAGTGAATATTGTTGCATTAAGACATTCTAAGTTGGAATTATAAATGATTAAAAATGTATGCAATTTGGAATACAGAGATGGTTCTCAATAATGTGGAATCCGAATCAGGAAGGGGCATGTCCATGCCATCCGGATGGCCCTGAGCAGGATGTGCCCTTTAGGACACAATTCTGTAACGCAGGAGCAAAACGTTCCCGTGGCACACAGAATCGGCCTGAGGACAGCCTGGCGTGCCCCATGGCCTTCAGGACATCCATCCCGCAGGTCATGCATGCCTGCAGTGCCCTAGCACTTACCCCGCAGCCCAACCCCCAGCAGGGGCTACCAGAGCCCAGATCAGGTGGGGGAGACTCATCTTTGGTGGCCTGCTGCTCCGGTGGTGGGCCGCCATGCTCCCATGGCGGGGCTTCAGGGCAAGACCGTGGGGGGTGCTGCCCTTATTGCATCTACGTGATGGAATAACCAGGCTGGTCCCCCAATGATCCCCAGGCGTACAGGGCCATCAATGGAATCGGCCCTGTACATCCGGGGGTTGGGCCCGCCCTCGCACCTCCCCCATCATGTCCATATCCCCCGCTGCACACACAGTGGCTCTGTGCGTGCAGCGGGGGAATTGAGCGGAATACCACCAGTGCAGATAGCAGGGCAGCATGTCCCATGGGGCGTGCTGTCCCGCTATTCCCCTTCTAGAATTGGGCCCATAGTGCATTAGAACATGAGCAGTTAATTTGCTGCTGTGTAATTCAAAGGTTTGCAATCTCAAAAGGCTTGCAGGTGGGTCATGAAATAAAGCACCATTCTGGTCAATCATGATCAAAAGTTAAAAAAAATAGACAGGAAGGCGCTACTCTACATTTTTTTTATGCATATAAGTTCTTATTTACTTAGTTCTGAATACTATCCATTTTTAATTTGCGTTTTACAGAATTTTATTTTGTGGTAGGTGCTGTGATTTTTGCTATTACCCAGCATTGTTTTCCAGAGCTAAATAATCAAAACCACTCAGTTCTTCTATCTTCATTTCAGGGTAAGATGGTGAAAGGGATGGGTGGTGCCATGGACTTGGTAGCTAGCGCAGGAACTAAAGTGGTTGTCACCATGGAGCACTCCGCCAAGGTGAGTGTTTGCACGTTTCTTCTAAATGATTTTGGTAATACAGTTTTGTGTGCTGTACTGATATAATTCAGTCTTCATTTCATTTGAGAGATGACATAGATCAGGTGTAACAGCTATTTAAAATATTTTGATGGTCATTTACTAATAATGTGCATAAAAAGATCCCTGTGCCAATGACATGTGTTCGTGGCATTAACGTGTGCTGTTCATAAATGACCCTGTCTGCAAGCTGTCAAATTTTAGCATATTTGCATGCCTTTTTAGAGGTTTTTGTGAAAGTGCTAGATATGAAAAAGATTGCTGTGTGCTCTGTCCTGATTCTGAAAGCGTTTTTAACACCAGAAATTATATTTGATATGTTCTAGCATAGCCAAATTTGTATATCGTGTCAGAGTGTTCTGCCAGGTAGCTCATTTACAAAAGTAGGCTAAAGAACAGACTCCATGATAAGAACAACACATCTTTGTTAAAATACAGCATGATGCAAGGGATCTCAGAAGGAGAAGAAGAAGAATTTTGTAGAAAGACTGAGGAAAGCAGGGAAGCCAGGATAGCAAAAATATAAATGAAGGAAAATATAGCTGAGGCTGTAAAAGGAGACTGTACCTTTTTTATTTTAATGAACAGAAGCATTGCAAGTATGGGATTGTGAAACAGTGGTAAAAGGGAGAACTGTATGTAGTATGACTGGGAACAAGCAGAAATACTGAATGAATGCTTCTGTTTGGTGTTCCCTGAAGAAAAGAACGGTGAAGAATCACATAAAGATGGCAGGAGTACAATACAATGGTGAGGAAGACCTTTAACAGAGGAAAGAGTTCAGATAGGACTAGCAGAACTAAGTGGCATGGCAGAGGGCCCAAATGGATTCATCTCGGGGAAGTAAGAGAGCTTTGAAAGGATTCTGGCAGTCCCACTGACACTTATTAGAGACAGAAATGGTTCTGTGTTTCTAGACCTAAGAACTTGAATACATAGATTAGAAGAGGAACAGGATGGATAGAATAGAGAAGTTCAGTTACCTCAAATGTATACATAGTATCCCACTAGAGGACAGCAACCTTGGACCGGAAGGACTGGGGTTTCTAGTCCCACAGGTGCTCCTTGTGGTCTTGGGCAAGCCACTTAACCCTCCATAGCCCATGTTCCCTATAAAATAGTTATCTCCAAGTTATAATGCCCTGTTCAATGTAATTTCAGTTTGTTCAATGTAAACCGCACTGATGCAGAATAGCACGGTATATAAGAGAATGTAAATAAATAAATAAATAATATACATGAGGAAAACATGTTTAAATGGAAAGGAAGTTCTAGAACAAAGAAATTATGAAACTAGGTGAAAGGGAATAGAGTGAATAGTCAGGGGCGGTGTTAGGGGATGGCTAACAGGCTGTTTCCCTGGGCCCCTTGCTACAAGGGCACCTGAAGGAGACATAGACCGCAGGCAGGCTTTGGGGCCTTCTCGCCAGTTCTTGCCCTGTGTCCCTGCATGTCTCACACTGGTCCTACAAATTGAAACATATTTATTTTTGGAAACAGTAGTGCTAGCAGTGGATGTAAAAACAGTATCAAAATTAATGAAAGCATGAAGATCTTAGTTGCAGGATAATGTAGGTAAAGTCAGAAATGAAATAGACCTTGTGGTATCGCAACAAGGAAGTAAAACGAGCAGCCTTGCTGTCCTTGTTATCATATTTCTATAGATGTTTTAAGTAATGAAAAATGTGTTTTTGAATTGAGAGTAACTCATTCAGTGAGGCAGTTTCATAAGTTAGATCTATTTCTATTGTTTCAAATGCGTTATTGATATTTTTTAAAAAAGAGTGCTTTATTAGATAGAAAGCATTCCAAAAGTCAAGTAAAGAGATTTCTTTATTGTATTTTATTTATTAGTGGCTCTTGATTTCCCACTAATGGTCAATGAAGACCCTAAAGCAGCTTACAGTTAAAGATCCAAACAATACATAGACAATATATAACACAGGTACACTAAAAAAAAATTTTTTTAAACTGCCTCTAATGTTTCGATTGATTTTTACGTTTTTTGGTGCGCTGAATCCAAATCTGGTAACCAATTTGCTCCATCACGTACAGATTTTTTGCTACATTGGGTTAGCAGTTTGAGGTGAACGTTTCAGATTGAGTGCGATCGAGATAAAAGTTTCTTGGATGAATTCTTTATACTAATTGTTTAGTAGTTATTCAAATAAGAATAAAGAAAATTGTAACAAGGCAGCACATAAGAATAGAGTAATGTCAACAAAACACACTGTGATGGTAGCAAAATTGTCTGCACTTAAAACAGCCACATACATGTGCACAAACATTGAGCATATAAGAGCGAGGTTAGACACAAAGCAAAGCAAAGAAATGTGCAAAAAATGTTGTACAGGTATGTATTGTCAGACGGCTGCCTGGGTGAGAATCTTCACAGTCTTGACAAGTGCATATCTCTATATGATTTGCAAGGTATTGTGGACAATGTAGTTCATTCACACCAGACACAGCTGCTGACAATAATTTAGTTGTGCTCTTGGGTAAAGCCAATAAGATATTTATTTATGGGGTTATTTCTCCCAACACAGATATGCTTGGTAGCACATAAATTAGGTTACTTGCCTTCAGTGTTAACTTGGAAAAACAAAGTTAAAATCAGGAAAACAACAAATGAAAAGCCACAAAGCAAGAAACAAACTGTTCTTTTTAGGTTAACTTCTGATTACTTCCCACATAGATACAGAAGTGATTCTCTCCTAGCTCACAAGCAATTAGGTAAAGCTTAATTGCTAGCAGTTACCAGCTGAAACCCCTTAGCTGGCTTGCCTTCCACTGTGTGGGTCAAATCCTGCTTCAGGAGCTTTTCTGAGTAGAATAAAGAACAAATTTGTATTTCTTTGTGATGGTTGCTGTACTTTATAACAGAAAGTTACCAACGGAGTTTAGATAGAGAGCAGTCCATATAAACAGGATCCTCATCTGCTATTATTCCCCCTTGTTCAACAAGCATGGGTTCAATATCATGGATTGGCACAGATGAATCTCTAAATGGAGCATTTTCAGGAGAATACTTGTTTCCCTGCTGTCTTTCAAGGTTATAGCTAGGGCATAGATCAGTGTTCATACCTGAGCTTCCATTGCTGCTAGAGTTCCTCTCTATATAGCCTGGCCAGTATGTAGTCCAGTTCTTATGTCCAGCCTTCCAATCCAGATCCCTGGACACTGGATCTCTCTTCACATACCTTCTGGCACAGGTCTTAGGGTCCCTTCCATGTGCAGCCGTCTCCCTCACAGGTAGCCTCTGGTGATTCCTAGCTCTGCAGCACCATTCCTCTGGCTTTCCCCAGTCCAATGGTGTATGCTGGCCCTTGGAATACCTCCCAGTATACGTACTGCTTTGGACTCTTCTAGACCTCTCAAAGGCTTTTCTCTTCCTTCTTCCAAAGGGTCTCTTTCCCTCTCTGTCCGTCCGGTTTGGCTTCTGCTTCTGATGATCCTTCAGATGAAACTGATGATCAAACTCAAGCTGATTCTCAGGATACTGAGGACAATTCTCTGGATATCCAAGGTGATCATGAAGATGGTCATCTGTAGAATAAACTCTACTCTTATTCTGCTTAGATGAGTGATCCTCCCTAACAGAGCGCAGCTGTGCTGAATCAGGCCCTGCCCTTTGAGATGAGTGCTTAGGGATTACCTCATAGCCCCCCTGATTGAACACACGTTTCCCCACTTCAGCTCCTCTAATGGCTGTTGGAAATCTGGTGCATTCTGGGACTGGTAGTCTTTTATGGCAAAATTCTGTTTTCTTATTTCTACCAGAACTGACAGGTTGCTTGTTCAGAGTCACTTCACCTTTTCTATAGCTCCTTCCTGAGCTATGATAAGCTTCCTTATCACAGTATGTAAGAAAAGAAAACGCAAACCGCACCATTGCAATACATGAAGACAAACACCCGATGGTGTGAAAATAAAATTCTAATAAATGAGATCCGACACTGTGGTAATAACTAGCAAATTTTTATTTCAAAGTTTAGTAAAAACACGATATTTGTCAACACAGTTTAGATTTTAAAGTCATTCTTGGGTCAATCAATCTCCTGGTGGGCCCGTTTCTTCTTCCCCGAATGCTTCTCTTGGTGCGCTGCTTGGCGTATTTTTCATCTGGGGTTTCCCGCAGCAGCAACCAGCAGAAATCAGCCATCATAGTGGTGTTCCATCTTCCTTGGTACCTTCTCTCTGCGTCCTTGATGTCCTGGTGAAACCTTTCACCTTGTTCTTCACTGTACGCCCCCAAGTTTTCGGGAAAGTAGTTCACATGGGAGTGCAAGAAATGGACTTTCAGGCTCATGTTACAGCCTTGTTCTTTGAAGGCATTGAGCATCCTGGCAACAATATCCTTATAGTTCTCATCCCGCCTGTTCCCCAAGAATTTGAGAACAACATCCTTGAAGGAATCCCAGGCTTCTTTTTCCTTCTCAGACATCGTTTCAGCGAATGCTCCATCTGAAATGAGTTTCCTTATATCAGGGCCAACAAACACTCCTTCCTTTAGCTTTGCTTCAGAAAGTCGGGGGAACTTTGAGCAAAGGTACCGAAAGCACTCACCATCTTTTGGAAGGGACTTGATGAATTGCTTAATGAGACCCAACTTAATGTGGAGAGGTGGTAATAGAATTTTATCACGAGGTACCAAGCTCTCATGAAGAACATTTTTCTCACCGGGTCTCAAATACTCCCGAATTGGCCAGTCTTTTTTCCCCCAGTGTAGGTCGCGGGCCCGGCTATCCCACAAGCAAAGGAAGCAGGGATATTTGGTGAAACCGGATTGCTGCCCTAATAGCATGGATAGAATTTTTAAAGTCTCCACAAATCATCCACTTATGCTCATCATAACGAATCTTCTGAAGAATCGGGGCCAAATTCTCGTATTTTTCTTGGAGAATAACAGAGTGAGCAATAGGAACTGAAGCGAATGTGTTGCCATTAAGAAGAAGAACACCTTTTATGCTGTCTTTTGACGAATCAATGAACAGCCGCCATTCAGCAGGATCATACTTGAGTTTAAACTTTTCCATCACTCCGTATATATCGTTGCAAAATACCAAAATCTTCCTCTTTGCTGAAATACTTCAAAAATTGTGTCTCGCGGTTGCGGTACCAATAAAACGTTGTTCCTGGTGACAATAGATTTTTTTGTTTAAGCCGAGAACCTAGCAGTTGGGCAGCATCTTTTGGGAGTCCTAAATCCCGGACTAAATCATTCAATTCAGCTTGAGAGAAAAGTTCAGGTTTCGGATCTGGTTCAGTTTCAAACTCGGAAGTACTGGACTCATCGGGAAAAGCCATCTGATGAGTCTCATCATGATCAGAACTGTCCACACAAATATGATCCAAAGATTTTGGTGGTTCAGGCACAGGTACTTCGTTGCTATGAGGCATAGGCCTAATTGCTGAGGGAAGGTTGGGGTAACTTATTACGTTCTTATTTTTTAAGTTGTATCCCTTCACAATGCAAGAGCAAAAATAACAGTCACTGCTGTGGTCTCTTTGTTCACGCCACATCATAGGTATTCCGAAACGAAATGCTTGTTTTTTACCTTTCATCCATAAGCGTAGATCTTCCTCACATGTCTTGCACACTTTGTGAGGAGCCCACGGTTTGTCTTGATCGCCTAACTTCAAACCGAAATAGGCGAAATATACTTTTTTAATAAATGCAGAAATGTTCCTCTGCCGCTTTTTCACGGTATATTCCCCACAAATAAAACAAAAACTGTCTGGAGAGTTGACGCAACCTCTGGCTCTGTGAGCCATCACAAATACACAGCACTGCAAACTACAACTGTAGTGAACCACTTCGGAATAAAGCTGGATTACGACTGAGCAAACAAAAGGTAATAATGAACTTGCAAGAAACTGAAATTTGACAGGAATGTTCATGTCGCAACCACCGTGTTTGAGCGAGCGAACGAGGCGAGGCGAACAGGAAAGAACATGCGCCAGCGCGAGTACTGGATTTAGCCCCCCGCCTCCCAATTGTCCTGTTAATGTATAAAATGAATACAAAACACTCTAAAATATCATGAGGGAGTGTTTCTAGTTAGTTAATCATTACAACCTCTATTTTGGACCATGAAAATAAACTGCAGTCGGCTAAAAAGAAATTATGTGAACATTCCTTATATGGGTAAGAAATCTAATTTTGCAAGAAAACGTGACATGATGGAACATTTTGGCTATTTTTCCTGGATTCAGCACCCCAAAATCTATAGGAATCAGTTGCAAAACTGGAGGCAGTTTTTTGGTAGTGTACCTGTGTAATATATAACAATGCAAAAAACAATATCATTCCCTCCCTCATACTAAACCAGTATTCCTGAAACTCAACTCGCACCCCCCAAATTTCCTCACAGAACATCCACGTCCCCTTTCTGAATCTGTAGAAAATTTAATTCTGTGTTTACCTCCACTGGAAGACTGTTTCACAGCTCTGGCACAAAACTCCGAAAGCTGCACCTTTTAGTAATAGATCTGTGGAAAACAGGATATCTGCAATGCACCACGTGAGATCAATTGTAAGGGCCAAGTAGAACTATAAGGATCAGCCAAATACATTAACACTCATTTGTAAATATTCGAACACCATACATAAAATCTTAAACTTGAGTTTCTACCTCACTGGTAACCTGTTTAATTCTTGCAGCAGAGGAGTCACATGTTCATGTTTACCCTTTACATAAACTAATCTTACCACACAGTTTTGCACATACTGAAAGAGTTACAGGTGATATTCTAGCAGGCCAAAGTTCACCCTATTGCAGTAATCAACACGGGACATTATCAGGGTATACATTACCACAAGAAAGTCCCATCTGTCCAAATAAGGGTGCAGTGCCCCATATGTCCCCTTTAGCATGCCTGCAATCTGTTGATCCAATTGCAACTGACTAACTGCACTCCCGAAATCCACACCACCTCCTGAGGCTCCAAGACAGCCCCATCCACCTCTGGTCTTATATTCAACCCATGACCTCATCTGCTAAACCACAACTAATACTTAATTAGATTGTCTCAAGTGATATAAGCATAACCAAAGGGAAATGTGATTAAATCTGTCATTCAGGGTCAGATTTGCCTGCCCCAAATTCCTGATGTCATCCACCAGTACAATCAGTGTTATACTTTCTGCATATGGATGACATGTAACTCCCAATTGCATAATTAATCAACATAAGGGGACCAAATAATTATTAAACACTAGTGGGGATAATACTGACCCCTAAGGGATCCCAATTGTCACCTGTCTCTCACCTGCCTACTGATCTTTCCATAACACTTGTTTTATGATCTGTCAGAAAAGAATGCATCAAAGAGAGAGCAGTGCCTTGAAAACGTAGGGGTCATTCTGAATCACGAATAGTGGGGATGGATGTCCCAATGAAAGTTAATCGGGGGCGAGGAATGGGTGGCCTGGGAGTGGAAAGTGGGTGGGCAGTGAGCGGTTGCCGGCCCTGAAGGGATTTTAATGTTGGCCCTGTATGTCCAGGGCCGGTGAAATGGCTGGGGAAGTTATTCCACCTCCAAAATGGAATAACTCCCCTGGACGTGTTTTTTTTTAAATTCGGGGCATGGAAGGGGCTGGCGGGAGCCAAGGGATATTCCCTGCAGCCCAATCCTGGTCTTCGGAGGCTGGATTAGAGTCAGGCTGCGGGGAATTTGCAGTTTTGGTCAGCGGCCAGCATCACGGCTTTTAAATGGAGCCGCAGTTCCATGGCAACATGACGCTGCGGCTCCATTTAAATGCTCTGACTGAGTTAACTGGAGGCAGTCCTGCATGTGCAGGACTGTTCACAATTCTGATCTTGCAGAGCTAGACGTGCCCCACAGGATCAGAAGCGCAATCCCCTTTGTGCATCCGGTTCAGACCAGACGCACAGAGGGGATGCATGTGCGGGAGAGAATTGGGTCCTTATTGCCTCCAGTCTTGCTACTAGTAAATCATGAGGGATGATATTGTATGTCACTGATAAGTTTAAAACAATAACTATGCGGTCTGAACCTTTGTCTAAGATCAATCTAGCCAACAACACTGTTTCTGGGCTATGATGAGCATAATGTCACAACTGTGAAGGGGACAATAAATTCCTGCCTTCCACAGACTCCTCTGACGGGATACCACATTTTCAATGATCTTCCCCAAAAACGGCAACAGTGACACTGGACAATATTTGTTCACATCAGAATAATCATCGGCATGCCCTTTTAATATAGGACAAACAATAGCAGATGACCTGACTCAAGGGATCCATTTACAATGACAATTAACCATTGCAGCAACTAGATATTGCCATTCTTATTATAGCTTGAATGCAAAAGATCATTTGCACATGTCACTGGATGCATTTGGACAATTTCTATATACCAACGGTATTTAACATCTCTTAATTCTCCAAGATTTCCTGCTCTTCCACTGTCTCCTACTCACCTCTTTCCTCTTCATATATTCCCCTTTGAAACCCTGGAACCAGACCCTAACTTGCTGTATTTTCTGTTCAAAAAATTCAGCAGACACTTTATAAGCAATCCAGGTAACATTTTTCCTGTCATTCTCTTTCTTGGCTCTGTTAAAGAGGAGATAATTTTAACCCCTTAACTGGGGAAAATGCATGGCACCCAGCAAACCACTGCCTGGGGAATTTACTGCCCTTGCATCGATGTCTCAGCACCAATCACCTCTGGTATGGTCTGAGCTCTAAGAACAAATAGTTCTATGTTTTTTAGGACTTTCACATTGACATGAGGGGGAATTACAGACATTTCTGTTGGTGAAGAAACACCCACGGTGTCTGTCAGATTTCAAGGAGCGATCGCTGATGCTGGAGTTGATCGGGGGAGCACAGTGACTGGAGTTCATTGGGGCAAAGATCAACACTCTCCAGTTGAAGGCTTTCTTGCCCAGGGACCAAGCCAATCACTGTTTAACTTTCTTGAAAGCACCTCCTCAATCCATTGCCTTTTCATAATCTTCGTAACCTGCTCAGCAGCACAATGATGTGGAGTCATACGCTATTGTTGGCCCTATGCTGCTTAGCCCATCTCATTGCCTGGGCTTAATCCTACTCACATCAGCATGACCTAATCCCCACCTTACACCATACTGACACTACAGAAGATCTTATCCTTTTGTGCACCAGCGATGGCTCATTCACATAATCTGCCAACCCCTGCCAGAAACTCACAGAAGGAAGTCTCCTCGCCCTCACCACCTGAACTGCATGCTCATAAATGCTCGTTTATCTGCAATAAATGGCCTGTCCTCACTGACTATATCGAGTAACGGAATCTGGATCTGCTTTTCGTCACAGAGACATGGCTGACTGATGCGGACATGGTCCTTACCAATCTGCTCAGGCTTACCATCAGTCAGCCACTGGGCTATGACCTCTTTAATTGCCCGAGAGCAAACCAGAGAGGCAGCGGAATCCTCATTATTGCCAGAAGCAATCTCCACTTCCAATGCAACTCTGCTCAGAGTGCACTCAACCTTGACTACATTCGGATTTCTAATAAATTCCTATCTGCCTGTCTCTTCTAATGCTCACCATCTACACGTGCTGATGAGCTGGCCACTATTCTTGACCTAGCTTGCGATAGGAATACCCAATTCAAACCACTCTGGCTGCTAGGTGACTTCAATCTCCCAGCCCTCCCTACCAAGCACTCTTCTGCCTTCCTCAATGTAATGAAAGCTCTCGACTATCATCAGCTGATACATATACCCACTCACTCGGCAAGCAACACCCTGGGTCTCATCTTTGCTCCTTCACCCCTCCACAGTCTGACCAACCAGGACCCTCCACTTGTCCTCCCTGTTCCCTGGTCTGATCATAATGCCATACTGTTCCGTACCCCTACAGACCCCGGAGGTGACCAGCAGCCATCCAACTCCAATCCTACAGCCTCCAGACGTCTCTTCAGACTCTTTGATAAGGAAACATTCCTCAGTAATATTCTTGATGACCTCAACCCTGACACCAATGATCTGGTTGGGCTAATAGACACTTGGAACAACACCCTTGCTAAAGCATCACTCCTTCCACCTTCCACTAAGCCCACCAGGAGGAAGCACTCAGCGATATGGTTCTCTTCTGATCTTCGTGATTCCTAATTACTCCTCAGAAAGCTTGAGCGACGCTGGAGGCATTCTAGGCATGACATCGACCACGTTGCCTACCTGGTCAAACTACAGGAACACCAAAAAGCAGTCAATCTCAAGAGAAGGGAATACAATACTAACACCCTTATGCATTCTCTTAACAAGCCCTGCAAGCTTTTCAGCATTGTTAGATCCCTTACAAGTGATGCATCCAAGAAACCTACCAGCAATTACCCCTAGCCTGGCCGATTTTGCCTCTCACTTCCAGAGCAAGACGAATTTGATTATCTCACTCTCAGAGAAGCTTGATGACGAGCATACCTTTCCTAAACCCCCCCCCCCCCACACACACACACACACAGAGGCGATGCACCTATACCTACTCTTGATTCTTTCTACCCATACTCGGCTGAACAAATAGAAAATAACATCGGCACAATCAACATCTCAACCTCCCCAGCTGATCCTTGCCCAGCATTCTGGATTAAGCAAGCAAGATCCAACCTGAGCTCACCTATCTCCAGAATAGTATACCTCTCTTTATCCACAGGTTCTCTTCCAGTGTCCCTTAAATCTGCCTCCATCAGACCTCTGCTAAAAAACAATAAATCAAACCCCTCAGATATCAGCTCATACAGACCAATTTCCAGCCTACCCTTCCTGACCAAGATTTTAGAAAAGAATGTCCAGCAACAGGTCCAGGACCACATTGACTCCCACGTCCCTCTTATTTATTATTTATTTATTTACAGTTTCTTTTATACCGTGCTATTCAACATCAGTGCGGTTTACAATGAACATAAAAACCACACGTCACAAATAATTGATCTGTGCTTACAATGAACAGGTAAAATAAACTTGGATATACATTAAACAGGTTTCTTGAACAGTGAAACAGTGAACATGAGAACTATGTACAAAACAACTAAATGCAGCTAAATGTAGAGTTACGTGAAACTAGGTAAATTTCTCTTGGTGAGAGGAGGTGCGAAGTGAGATTACAGTTCTGCAGATTAAGAATGTGGAGTGCATGGGTTTAGGTGTTGGCCTGGAGTGTGGTGGTGGGTTGGTATGGGTGGGTATCCGAAACATCGTAGTGCTGCAGAAATAGGTGATGCTTCAGTGCCTTCCTGAACTGGGAGAGGTCACTGATGGTTCTGATGCCAGATGGTAGGGCGTTCCAACATGATGGTGCAAAGTAGGAGAAAGCTCTGGATCTAGTGACTTGAGAGCACTTCGTGATTGCCTTCGGTAATACGAGAGAGTTGGAGGCGGTTGATCTCCTTGCTCGATTAGGGGGTGTAATTGTATCAGGTCAGTGATCGCAGACTAAGAGTAGTTATTGATCGCTTTATGAGTCATAGTTAGGATCTTGAAAGAGATCCTAGATTGTATAGGCAGCCAATGTAACTGTTTCAGTATTGGAGTGATGTGGGTTCTCTTAGAGGCTCCATGAAGGATTCTTGCAGCAGAGTTCATTGACAGTTGTAAGGGGTTGATCGTGCTCTTTGGTAGGCCATGTAGTATCGCATTGGCATAGTCAAGGTGAGGCATTATTAGGGCCTGAAAGACTGATCGGAAGTCATCTGGCACTAGCAGCTGATGCAGATAACGAAGAGTCCGGATTTTATGAAAGACAGATTTTGCTACGTTGCTGATATGAACCTTCATATTGAGTTGCTGATCGAGCATAACCCCCAGGTATCTCACTGTAGTCTTGCAGAGGAGTTCTGCGTCACGCACCTTGATGGACATTGGTGGGGTAAATGCAGGGTTCCTGGTGACGAAGAGGACTTCTGTCTTTTTGAAGTTTATCTTAAGCATTTGTGCATCTAGCCAGTCTGTGACTGCGTCAAAGCACTTGATTAGTGGGGAGAGGTCCAGGTGTTCTGTTGAGCTCCCAAAGCGTGGGCTTTTCAGAGCCGCGAAGGGAGAGCTTCTCCTCTCGTGGCTCTGTTAATCCCGCCACGGGACTCTGCAGGGCAGGGGGGGGCCCGCGAGGTGCTCGATTCTGCGGCAGCAGCAGCCAGTTTGTGTTTTTTTATTATCTAGCTGGGCTGATGGGGGGGGGGTTAGGACTGGTAATGGGCTATGGGGGGGCTAAGACTGTAAGTGGGCTGATGGGGGGGTTAGGACTGGTAATAGACTATGGGGGGTTAGGACAAGTAATGGGCTGTGGGGGGGCTAAGACTGGAAGTGGGCTGATGGGGGGGTTAGGACTGGTAATGGGCTATGGGGGGCTAGGACTGGAAATGGGGTTATGGGGGGTTAGGACTGGATGTGGGCTGATGGGGGGTTAGGACATAATGGGCTATGGGGGCGGGGGCTAAGACTGGAAATGGGCTGATGGGGGGGTTAGGACTGGAAGTAGGCTGATGGGTGGCATTAGGACTGGTAATGGGCTATGTGGGAGGCTAGGTCTGGAAATGGGCTGATGGGGGGTTAGGACTGGTAATGGGCTATGGGAGGTAGGACTGGTAATGGGCTGTGGGGGGGTAAGACTGAAAATGGGGTGATGGGGGGTTAGGACTGGAAGTGGGCTGATGGGGGGCTTAGGACTGGTAATGGGTTGTGGGGGGGCTTAGGACTGGTAATGGGCTATGGGGTGGCTAGGACTGGTAATGGGCTGGGGGGTTGCTAGGACTGGAAATGGGCTGAGTGGAAGGTGGGCTTTAACTGCAAATAGCTGATGAGGACGGGGGCTTGGAATGGAAATGGGCTGAGTGGAAGGGGGGCTTAAACTGCAAATAGCTGATGGGGAGGGGGCTTGGAATGGAAATGGGCTGTGAGGGGAGGGAGCTAGGACTGGAAATGGTCTGAGTGAGGGGGGCTAGGACAGGAAATGGCCTGATGGAGGGGCTAAGATAGGTTTGGAAATGGGCTGTTGGGGGTGCTAAGATTGGAAATGGGCTGTAGTGGGGGCTTGAATTGAAATGGACTCATGGAGGGGCTAAAACTGGAAGTAGGCTCATGGGGGGCTTGGATTGGAAATGGGCTGAGTGGAGGGGAGTTAGGATTTGATATGGGCTGATGGTGGGGCTAGGAAAGGACTAGAAATGGGCTGATGGGGGGCTGGGATTGGAAATGAGCTGATGGAGGGACTCGGATAGGACTGGAAATGGATGGGGGAACTAGGACTGGAAATGGGCTGATGGTGGGGCTAGGATAGGATTGGAAATGGGCTGATGGGGGGCTAGGACTGGAAATGGGCTGATGCAGGGACTAGAAGGGAGCGGATGCTGGGTGGGGCTGGAACTAGAAGGGAGCTGATATTGGGGGAGGATTAGAATGGGATGGAGCTGGGAGAGTGAAATGGAGAGGGAAAAAATATTTTGTGTGGGAGGGAAGACAAATCTACAATTGGCCGGATATTGGGAGAGTAAGTGGGGATTGAGGATGGAGGGGTAAAATTTGAGTGGATGAAATAGGAATGAGGAAAGAGCAAAAGGAGAAAGATTCGTAGGTTAAAGCAGATGTAGAGAGAGGATGGAAAAAAACTAGAAGAGAGAAGAAAGGACAAATGGACAGCAGACGATGGAGAGTTAGCAGAAGACACAAAGAAACCAGAAGAAAGTAGCTGGAGCAATTGCAACTGAAAAAAATGCCCAAAAGGTAGAAAAATATCTCTTTATTTTGAATTTATTAACTGGAATATGTCAGCTCTAGGAAATGTGCATCATTAACGTCTGCGCTTTGTTTAGTACAAGAGGAAATTAATTTATAGTTTTATTTCTACAGTGTTGTACATTCCAAGTTTGGCTTTTGGGGTTCCCAGTTTAATTATTGTCTTCCTGTTTCTAAATTGTAATTCTTTGTTTGGTGATGGTCTATGTTCTGCATGTGTAACTGAGCTGAGGTATTCTGTGTATGTAATTCCTATTTGACATTGCCACTTGTTCTCTTTCCCCAGTAGGTCATGTACTATTATTCTCTGAAATGTATTGGTTTAATATTTGCAGTGTTGCCTTTTGATAGCTAGGGTATGGTGCTTTGTGAGTCCTGGTAGTGCTGTTATGATACGGCGGGTATGCTATGGGTTCTAAATGCCCTAAAAACCCAGCAAATAGCAAACCACATAGAAAAAATTTTTTTGTCGGATTGACCAACACAGTACACAGGATCAACGCCCGTTACCGCAGCGGTCCTTCCTTTTTAATCGTTTATATGACAACTTAAAACAGCTCCTGTTAGGAACAGCTGGTACTTAGCTTTGTGCAGTTAGGCTGTGAAGATAGGCACTGAACTTCCACTGCCTATCTATCTTCACAGCCTAACTGCACAAAGCTAAGTACCAGCTGTTCCTAACAGGAGCTGTTTTAAGTTGTCATATAAACGATTAAAAAGGAAGGACCGCTGCGGTAACGGGCGTTGATCCTGTGTACTGTGTTGGTCAATCCGACAAAAAAATTTTTTCTATGTGGTTTGCTATTTGCTGGGTTTTTAGGGTATTTCTGAATTTAATTTGACCCAGTTTCGAAGTATTTGGAGTTCACTATGGGTTCTAAATGGGCAGTGTTTGTAGTAGTTCCTAATGTGCCTGGCGGTTGGTACTGGATTATAGTAATGTAGAAATCTTTTAGTCTTTCTTTATCCATACAGTCATTAAGAGACATGTTTGCTAAAAGTTAGTGCATGGTAACATTATTAAAATATTTATGCAAATGAGGCACCTTATGCAAATGAGGCCCCGCACTGAGTCTCCGCACATGGCCCCGCACCCCCCTTGGGCCGCCCCTGTCCCCATATCTAGCCGTCTGACTTATAAAGCTCTTCTTCTCATGTTTAACATTATCCACAATCATCTGCATTCTCCCTGTCAGCAATGGTTCAACATACCCCAGACAACAGAACGAGAAGATCTAACATGGTAAACACCTTGGTCACTCCTTCAACAATAAGGACTTGCACTAAGGCCGTCAGAAACCGCACCTTTTCTTTATATGCACCAACTCTCTGGAATGCCCTTCCTGCTTCAGTCTGAGTCATAGTGGACTAATCTACGTTCAGAAAGGCATTAAAGACTCACCTTTTCCAGCTGGCTTATGACCACATAACTTAAGAAGGGCTCTATTAATGCTGGCCTCTTCACTTACACAGACTATACTTTGAGTCCCGGCTGCACAACATGTAATTAGTTCTACCATCCTCTCCCTATTTCCCCTGTCCGATGCCACCCCTTCCCCTTCCTCTACCCCTTTTCTCCCTCTCATCTTATCCCCTTATGTTGACACATTTGCTTGTCACTATTTACCTGCCTTATGTTATTTAAATTAGCTGTTTATGCCTGTTCGATGTAGAGTTGCTTGTTTTGATGTTTATGCCTGTTCTATGTAAAGTTGCTTCACTGTTCACATTTCCTGTAAACTGCTCTGATACTAAATAGTGCGGTATATAAAAGCTAATAAATAAATAAAAAATAAATTGTAGGACTCTGGCTCAGGAAGTACAGTACCGTCCCTCGGTGCCCGCTTGGCTTCTCCTGTGCCTCATCGGGCACATGGCCTCCACAGTCCACATCACCCCTGACAATTGCTTCCACATGAGAGCGGCACAGTGTTGTCTCTGGGACCAGTGGTCTCAGGCCACGGGCCGCCTCCGAGACAGAGTTTCTGTGACCCGCCAATTGGCGGATTCTCTGGTCTGGTGGCAACTTCCCCAGCATCTCGAGGCGGATATGCCTTTTCAGGCCCTAAGCCCCTCAAGGGTCCTCACCACGGACACCCTCCTGCTCAGCTGGGGAGCTCACTGCGGAGAATGACCTTCTGAAGACACTGAGGCATCTCCTTGTAAAGGGTATGATAAATTAAGGTCATCCACTTGAACTTATCATAGTATGCTATTGGCAACCAATGCAGCTGGATCAAATAAGGAGAAACACAATTCTCCAAGGACATCCATTTAAAATCCTTCTATCTGCATTCTAAATTGTTTGTAAAACATTTTTCTGAGGCAACCCCACTCATAAGGTATTGCAGTAATATAAATCCAACAAAACTAGTGCCTTGTTCCACAGTTTGCAAATACTGAAATAAAATAACGTATTTCAAATGATGAATTAACACAATTTTTACAAAGCTTAGTGGACCACAGAGGACCAAAGAAAATAGGATTGCACGAGAACTCATGTAAGAAGACTTGAAGATCTAAATATGTATACTTTAGAAGAAAGAAGGACAGGGAAGATATGATACAGATGTTTAAATATTGAAAAGTTTAATGCACAAGGTATAAACCTTTTCTAAAGGAAAGGAAGCTGCATAATATGACATGAAACAGCAAGGAGTTAGACTGAGGAGAAACATCAGGAAATATTTTTCCACAGAAAGGGTGGTGAGTGCCTGGAGTGCCCTCCCAGAAATGGTGCTGGAGAAAAAAACAATGATGGAATTCAAAAAGGAGTATGATATACCTAGAGGATCCCTGAATAGCAAGAGGATGGAAACCAAGCATTGGGAAGTTCAGCTCAAAATAACAGTGAAATGACGTTTTTATACTTTTTAAGAGGGTATGAGGAAGGTTATCTGCACAGAGTGGCATTACAACCCTAAACAAAGGCATGGGGGAGTAACCTGCATGGAGAGGCAGTTATAACCCTAACCACCTTACTGGGCAGACAAGATGTTACTGTATAAGAATTTCAGATTATATTTAAGCACTGGCATCATTTATTTTTCAAACAGGCATGGTGGACCTTTTAAAAGTAGGATCATTGAACTAGAAGTAAGCAGATGCTCAAAGAGACCATATTCTTGCTTTTCTAAGAACTGTAACTAGCAATATTTTGTATTCATGGTCCAGGATTGTAGTCCCAAACAGACTACAGGGGGAAATTATTGATAGAGCACAGCTTTCGTAGTAGTGGTTTTCTTCCAGCAAGAGAGAGTAAAAGGGAACAAATAGTTCCATTTTTTGTTGATTTTGTGGCAGAAATATTGATCTCTGATTATTTTTCTTATATAAGCAAGCCAGGTTGCACCAGATAGAAGAGTGGGGGCATCAAATTAAATAAGGTCTAAATGAAACTTTTGAAGGAAAAGATCAATCAATGAAAGGCTCATGCTGTGTGTAATATTTCTCCAATATCAGCATGTCTGTGGGGCATACATTCAGTTTCTAGTTACACTTTAGTGCATTCTAATACACAGAGTTCCATTCTAATAACCATTGTAACTATAGGCAACAGGATTCACTAGGGAAAGAAAGATTTAAGAAAGCAAACTTGGTAATTCATCCATATCACTATTGACCAAGATCACTGGAAAATGTATGAGTACAATAATGGGGGGATATTTTAGAAGCATCTCCACATTAAGTAGCTGCTTTAATATGTGTAGATTGGCCAAACATGCAAATAGCAATTTTAGAAAGCGCTACATGGTGAAATTTACTCCATGTAACAGTTTTCATGGGACATAGATACAGCATGGTTTAGGTGGGCTAATTATCTATATGTGTATTCTCCATTTTACAAGGGGAATACACGTGGAGACCTAAAAATCTCCAAAATGACTCTTACACCTTCCCCGAGGCATACATAACTGCCAGCATGAAGGGGCAGGTGCACAGGCCAGCAGAATCTCTTTATTCCATATTCCCCCAAACACCATTAATCTCTCTCTCTTCTAAACTCCCTGATAGGATTAACAAACATCTTCCCTTCCTTCGAACATTAGCAGTCATCTGTGTTCCCCCCCCACCCCGTCCAAATCTCCCAACAGCAATAACATTCAACTCCCCCTCCCCTTACAAAAATACAAGCCACAACCCAACACAAGACTCCACCCCCTTGCATGAGATATAAGGCATCTAGCACCCCTCTGAACCCCACCCCACAAGACATAAGACATCTCTCATTGAGAACCCCCACTCCATGACCCTCCCCTAGGTCCTACTGGGAGGTCTATCTTATGCCTGGTGGGATCAGGAACAATTTCCAGTCACTCCTATCTCTTCTGGCACCAAGTTCAGAATGGTACAGGCCAACCCTTAGCAGTAGTCATGTAATATTACCACTAGGGTCAAGCTGCCAAATAAACCTTTTGCCCTTTTTGGTAGCTTGTCTGCTAGCAATAGTACTGCAAGACTATTGCTAGGGTTGGCTGACACAATTTTGAACCCAGCACCAGAAGAGGCAAGAGCAACAAGGAATCATTTCTGCCCTCACCTGAAACCAGGGAGACCCCTGGTAGTACCCAGGGGATGGTTGAGGTGGGATTTCTCTTCAGGCAAGGGGGATCAGTGGGGTTTATGGGATGCCTTATGTTTTTTTGCGGGAGGGAGTGCAGGGTGGTTCAGAGGATGAGTGAAACATAGAAAGAGAGAAAAATGGGAGCAGATAAAGATCATACAGCCTATCCAGTCTGCCCTTCCAGATTAATTCATAAGCTTTACAGTCCCTTTTGTTCCCTTAGAAATTCTCTGTTTTTGTTCCATCCTTTCTTGAAGTCAGATACAGTCCTTGTCTCTACCACCTCAATTGGAGGCTATTCCATGCATCTACCATTATTTCCGTAAAGCGTAGTTACTCACCTGTAACAGGTGATCTCCAGGAACAGCAGGTATTTAGTCTTCACATATGAGTATCGTCGGTACCGATAGAGCTTGCGCGGGAACACTCTCCAACGTCCAATAGGAAAGCTTTTGGGAGCATCCCACAGCGCCTGCATGCTGCCTTCCCGCCTTTCCAACTGTCCCTCTCCAGTTGAGTTTATAGCTGAGACAAAGAGAGAGGGAGAGAGAGAGAGATACAGACTCCTAGGGGAGGTGGGCGGGTTGTGAAGACTAAATTCCTGCTGTTCCCGGAGATCACCTGTTACAGGTGAGTAACTACGTTATCTCCAGGAACAAGCAGGAATGCAGTCTTCACATATGGGGACTCCCTAGCTGCAGATGCCAGGGAGATGGCCCCAGGAAGTTGTTAGGCCTTATGAAAGGGCCATACCTCCCCCCATGGATCTCTGGCATCGTACCAGGGACGGTGGGTAGGAGTTGACTAAGTCTGAAAAAGGTGTTGAAGAACAGCCTGGCCAAACAAGGCATCCCGGCAGGAGTCCTTGTCTAAGCAGTAGTGGGCTGTGAGGGTATGTACCGAAGCCCAAGTAGCTGCTTGACAGATGTCGTCGATACACAGAGTGAAGATGAGCCATTGAGGCTGCCATGGCTCTCACATTGTGAGCTGTGACATGGCCTTCAAGAGGAAGGTTCCTACTCTCATAGGCAAAGGATATGCACTGAGCAATCCATTTAGATAGAGTTCTTTTGGAAACTGGAAGTCCCAAATGACTAGGATCAAAAGCAACAAAGAGTTGAGAAGATTTTCGATTTTGCTATGTCCTTTGCAAGTAAAAGGCCAAAACTATTTTACAGTCCAAGGTATGAAGGTTCCTTTCTGCACTGGAGGCATGAGGCCTCGGAAAGAATACAGGAAGGTAAACCGCTTGTTTTAAATGGAAAGGCGAAACCACCTTTGGCATAAAGTGTGGATGAGTCCTAAGAACTACCTTACCATGGTGGAACCTTGTATAAGGAGGATCAGCCACTAACGCTTGCAATTCACTGATGCGATGTGCTGATGTGATTGCAATGAGGAAGATGACTTTCCAAGAAAGGAATTTCAAAGATGTAGTGGCTAATGGTTCAAAGGGCGGTTTCATGAGCTGCCCGAGCACCAGATTTAAGTCCCGTGCCACCGGTGGTGGCTTAATGGGAGTCTTTTTTAAAAGAAGGCCTCTCATAAATCTCGCTATGAGAGGATGAGAGGAAATAGGTTGTCCACTTAGAGGCTTGTAAGAAGCTGCAATAGCACTAAGATGGACTCTTACTGAATTTGTCTTGAGACCCGCATTTGACAAATGAAGGAGATACTCCAGTATCGATTCCAGACGTATCGCAAGAGGGTTAAGACCCTTCTGCAAGCACAATATGGTAAACCTTTTCCACTTAAAGACATACGAGTGTCTTGTGGAGGGTTTCCTAGAAGCATGAAGGATATCCTTTACCTGAAGTTCTAGGCTTTCAGCAACCAGGCCCTGAGATGCAGAGACTGGGGATTCGGATGCCAGAGCATCCCGTCCTCTTGGGAGAGAAGATCTGGAGCGGATCCCAACTCCAGAGGCGGAACTTGAGAGATGTAGGAGCAGAGGGTACCACGTTTGCCATGACCAACGTGGAGCTATGAGGATCATATGACCTCTGTCTCTCTGAAGCTTGAATAGTGTTTTGGGGATGAGGGGAATGGGTGGGAAGGCATATAGGAAGTCCTGACCCCAGTGGAGGAGGAAGGCGTCCCTTGCCTGACAACATCAAGCCGGAATTCTGGAACAGAACTGGGGAAGTTTGGCATTCAGCGGACTTGCAAAGAGGTCTATGTCCGGGGTTCCCCAAATCTGAAATATTTGGGCAACCTGGTCTGGATGGAGAGACCATCCGTGTGGAAGCCAAACTCGATTGAATTTGTCTGCCCAAGAGTTTTGGATGCCTGGAAGATACACCGCAAGGAGATGAATCTGATGCTCTCTGGCGAGGGCCCATAGTCGCAAAGCTTTGTTGCATAGTGACAGAGAGCCTGTTCCCCCCTGTTTGTTCACATAGAACATAGCTACCTGATTGTCCATTTGAACTAGGACTGTCTTGTAGCTGAGCTGGGCGTGAAATACTCGAAGAGCAAAGAAGATTACTCTGAGCTCCAGGAGGTTGAGGTGAAGAAAGGCCTCCTGTGGAGTCCGGGTACCCTGGGTAGAGAGATTGTGCAGGTGGGCTCCCCATCCCACCTGTGGGCTCCCCATCTGTTGTTAGGGTGGCTTGGGATAAGGGTTGCTGGAAAGGAGACCCCATCAAAAGATTTCTGGGTGATTGCCACCATTGGAGGGATGAAATAAGACGATTTGAGTTTGTTATTTTGTCCGACAGGCAGCCTGAGGCCTGTGTCCACTGAGTGGATAAAGTCCACTGGGCTGTGAGCATATGGAGGCGAGCATAAGGAACCACATGCACGGTGGATGCCATGTGGCCTAGCAATTGTAGCATTTCCCGAGCAGTGAGACAAGGTTTGAGCACTGCTTGGGAAGCTAGTTGTACTATGCGAAGACAGCGTGGCTGCGGAAGGAAAGCCCTTGTCTGTCTGGTATCCAGATGAGCTTCTATGAACTCAAGGGACTGAGTGGGAGAAAGATTGGTTTTTGGGAGGTTTATGACCAGTCCCAAATACTGAAGGATTCGTATTGTGCGAAACAGAGCAGAGCTGGCTTCTGGCACTGTCGTCTAAGTAAGGGAAGATGAATATTCCCAAAGTGCGGAGAAATGCTGCTACCACAGCCATTCATTTTGTGAACACTCTTGGCACAGAAGCCAGGCCAAAGGGAAGAACCTTGTATTGGTAGTGCTTTCCTTGAAACAGGAATCGGAAGAATCTCCTGTGATTTGGATGGATCAGAATATGAGTATATGCATCCTTGACATCTAGAGAACAAAACAAATCCTGACTTTGAAGATATGGTAGCAGAGTTCCTAGAGAGACCATTTTGAACTTCTCTCGGAACAAATATTTGTTCAATTCTCTGAGGTATAAAATGGGTCTATGTCCCCCTGTTTTCTTTGGAATTAAGAAATAGGGGGAGTAGAACCCTGTACCCTGATGAGGAATGGGTGCTTCCTCTATTGCTCCTTTGAGCAAGGAGCATTGTGACTTCTTGACCTAAGAGACTGTCGAGAGAGATCTGGGATTTGAACTGTCTTACAATTGTAGGAGGGGGCATTCTGTGAAAATGAAGCTTGTACCCCTCTCGTACAATGGACAGAGTCCAATTTTCTGCTGTTATTTGGTACCATCTGTGGGCAAAATGAAATAACCTGCCTGGGATGGTCGGGGGTTCTGGACCATTCAGAGGTAGGAAGGCAAAGTTCTCTAGAGAGGAGTCAAAGTTCCTGAGCAGGCTGAGCCTGCTGAGGTGGCTGAGGTTTTGCAGCTTTTGGCTTTTTTTGTTGTCTAGGTTGTTGCTGTTGTCCCTTTTGGGCAGTCTGACCTGGACGGTGTCCCTGTTGGGTATAGGAAGGATAAAACTACTTTTTCTTATTGAAAAATGGTTTCTTAGAGGATCTTTTCCTTGCAGGATCGGCTCAGCATCTATCTCATTAGCCTTCTCCTGCCAATTCTTGCCAAAGAGATTTTCTCCTGTGCAAGGAATGTTTCCTAATTTATCCTGTACCCAAATTTCCAAGTCAGATGCCTGAAGCCAGGCAATCCGACATGCACCAATGGCAATAGCAGAGGTTCTAATTATGCACTCAGAACAGTCAAAGACTGTATGATTTACAAACTTGGAAACATCCTGAGCATGTTTGACTAGAGTAAGATAGTCTTGCCTTTTGTCATCAGGAAGGAGGGGGCTCATATGCTCAGTCTCCTGTGACCTCTTTAAGGAACATTCCCATATACAAGATATAGTAACTGATCCTAGCTGAGAGCATGGAAGCTTGGAAGCATCGACGCCCAAAGGCATCGAGAGTCCTACATTCACGACCTGGAGGATTGGATGCATGTCTTTTAGCACTTTTCATCCTTCTCATAGCTGATTCCACCACCAGTGAATGGTGTGGTAATTGAGTTTTTTGAAAGCCAGGACAAGGTGGAACTCGATACATGGTATCGAGTCTTCGAGAATGAGGAGATGTGGTTAAAGGTGTTTCCCACATCCTTAGCACAACATCATGTAAAATCACATGAATAGGCAGAGTAGCTGCCTCTTTGGGAGCCTTAGGGTACTGGAGAATTTCCAATTCCTTTGCCCTAGGCTCTTTTTCAGGAGCTACTGTGATGGAAAGGCCTCGGGCCACATCACGGATAAAGTCCTGAAAGGACATATCCTCTGGCAGAGACATTCTGCGCTGAGGAGAAGAGGAATCCTCGGGGAGAAGTACTCTTGTATCGGCAGAGTCTTTGGAGTCTTCAGACTCATCAGAGGATTCAAAATACCTCCGATCCCGGTGATCGTACAAAGCATGGTACCGGTATCGATCAAAGTCGGTATCGGGTTGTTCCGGTACCAATCTGTCCTTGCCGGAGACATAGGCATGACTCGATGACTCGGTATGGTTGGCATATCCGCCGATGCTAATGCAGTCGGTACCAGTTCCGGTACCGGTGTCGGTATCGGTTGAGGTGTCTGAAGCGGTTTCAATGGTACCAAAGCCGTGAGAAGAGCCGCTAGACTGCATTCGATAGCAAGGAATCTGTGGTCTATCGACGCTGACGATGCTTGGGTGTCGGTACCAGTAGAAGCGGCCGGAACCCCAGAGCATGGCGCCAGTAGTTCTGCCGAGGTTGAGGCCTTGAGAACATCCTGGAGCCCCATTAGTGCTTTGGAAGCCAAAGCCTCCCACCGGGGCAGTTTTGCCGGTGAAAATTTCTCAAGGGCAACGCCAGGGGCATCTCGATATTTAGAAGGAGATCTATCCTTTGAGGACTGGCTAGATTTATGTTTAGTTACCTGAGATCCATGGGAGGAAGATGAGGCCCTGGAGGACGTCGATGCAACAGACGCCACGTCTGAGGGAAAAAGGGTGCTAAGTTTAGCAGCTCGGTTCTGCCGGCCCCTTTTTGACATCATTCCACAGGAGTGGCACTATGAAATAGAGTGGTCAGGACCTAAACATTTGAGACACCAATCATGGGTGTCGGTGACGGAAATAGTACCGCCACATTTAGAACATTTCTTAAAACCTGAAATAGGTTTTTCCATTTTTAAGGAAAAAAATTGGGCCTAGTGCCCAAAATGGCACCTAGCACCAAGGAAAAAAGTTTCTAAAGTAAAACACCTCAGAAACTATAATTTTTTTTTTAAAAAGAAAGAAGAAAGAACCAGCGGTATGGCATCGAAGGAAAGCAGACGCGACCACAAAAACAAAGATTAAAGACAAACTTTTTCTGTCGGTTCCGCAGAAAATGAAGAACTGGAGAGGGACAGTTGGAAAGGCAGAAAGGCAGCACGCAGGCGCTGTGGGATGCTCCTAAAAGCTTTCCTATTGGACGTTGGGAGCGTTCCCGCGCAGGCTCCGTCGGTACTGACGATACCCATATGTGAAGACTACATTCCTGCTTGTTCCCGGAGATAGAAATATTTCCTCAAATTACTCCAGAGTCTATCCTATTTCATCTGTATCTATGCCTCCTCATTGCAGAATTTTCCTTCAGATGAGAGGCTCTCCTCCTGTGCATTTATGCCATGGAAATATGTCTCTATCATATCTCCTCTCTCCCACCTTTCTACCAGAATATACATATTAAGAACTTTAAGTCTTTTCCCATATGCCTTATGTTGAAGACCAGTGACCATTTTGCTAGCCACCATCTGCACCAACTCCATCCTGTTTATATCCTTTTGAAGATATGGTCTCCAGAATTGCATATAATACTCCAAATGAAGTTTCACCAAAGACCACTCTTTTATCTCACTTTTTCAGTTACTTCTTTTGAGAACCATAGTGACCTGCTATCCCTTTTACATTGATTTATTTTCCTAACAAAAAGGTTTGTTGCCCTTAAAAAAACCCCTTTTAGTTTTGCCCACTGTTTCTCCACATCCCCCAGCTGTTTCTATCAAGCTAATGACTCCTTGAGTACCACCTTGACAGTTAGTTTTCCTAAGGTCTAGAACCCTCACTTTTGAATAAACTCCTAATACTGAACCATACCATTCAATGATCACTGGATTTGAGACAATCATCCACTATAACATCAGAAACACTCTCCCCATTCGTAAGCACCAGGTTCAGTATGGCCCGCTTCCATATGTGTGCTCTTACCAGTTGCTGAAAAAGTTCTCACTGTAAAGAATTAGGATCTCCTTACCTCTAGAAACCATTTAGTATGTTGAAATCACCTATCAGTAGCACGTTTCCTTTCATAATAGTTCTACAAAGGTAGTCAAATCTGTCCACTTCTTCTGCCTGTGAAGGAGCTTTGTATATCACACCAGTGCAAATGGATACACTATTCCCTCTTTCCAGTTTAACCCACAGTGCTTCGTCCTTCCTTTCTAAGCCCTGCAATTTTGTGGTTTTAATATTATTTTTTACATATCGTGTCACTCCTCCTCCTCCCTTTCTTCCTACCTTGTCTTTCCTGAATAAATTATAGCCCAGTGTAATTATATAAAAGGCTCCAGTGCCCTGCCCTGTTGAGGCTTTCCTATCAGGGGCTCTACAGATCAACCAACAGTAAGGATTTGAGGGTTTATTTTATTATATTAAATTGCTAGCTTTCTGACTGGGAGCTCTTAAAAGGGTTTTTTGTATATTTTTCAAGCAAGGTTACTTTCTTTTTGGTGCTTTAGTGGAACTTTCCTTGAGCACAGTAGGTTGCTGAACTCTAGGTGTTAGCAGTTCCCAAAGCTGAGGAGGTTACTAATCAGGAGTTAGTGGGCCTGATTACCTGAGAGCAGCTGAGGCCTGCATAAAAGGCTCCAGTGCCCTGCACTGTGAGGCTTTCCTATCAGGGGCTCTACAGATCAACCAACAGTAAGAATTTGAGGGTTTATTTTATTATATTAAATTGCTAGCTCTCTGACTGGGAGCTCTTAAAAGGGCTTTTGTACATTTTTCAAGCAAGGTTACTTTCTTTTTGGTGCTTTAGTGGAACTTTCCTTGAGCACAGTAGGTTGCTGAACTCTAGTAACCTCCTCAGATTTGGGAACTGCTAACACCTAATCAGGTGTTAGTTCCCTCCCTACCCACCCCGACTCCCACCCATCCCTAGTGAGCAGTCTTGCTTTATAGGGCACCTCCCCATTTAACAAATCACAGAGAATTGGACCAGCACATTTTGAATATAATTAAAGAGATTTAACTGCTTTTTCTCTGAAAGGACAGCTGGGAAACCGGCTGGTACTTGGTAGATCTCTCTCTTTTGCTTTAACAGATACCTAAGCTCCACGAACAGAACAATGGCTGGGAAAAATCATATTGCTAAAGCTGTTGCCCCCGTTACAGCTTCTGCCTCAGTCCAGACAGAGGTCCTAATGCCAGTTGAAGGACCGGTTCCATGTGCAGGGTGCCTGCATGCTAAAGCTCTGAGGAAACAAGTGGAGGAACTCGGAGAGGAGGTGGCGAGGCTGAGGAGCATTCAAGACAGTGAGAAGTACATTGATGAGATGCTTCTTGCAGCAACCAAGCTGTCCAGCACAGGAGAAGATGGGTGCCAACAGAATGTCGATGGTTGGACACAAGTCACAAGGCCTGCAAAATCACCAATCCAACTTCTCCAGCCCTTGAATTGAAGTTATCTGTGAGGGAACGCCAGCATGATAGTGGAAAACAGCTTAGCATTTCCCCTGAGGAACCTTGAATGGCAGTTCAGCAGTTATCTGTGAGGGAACGCCAGCATGATAGTGGAAAACAGCTTAGCATTTCCCCTGAGGAACCTTGAATGGCGAAACGCCTAGCGCTGGTTAGCGTCGGAAACAAAAAGGCGAATACCATTGGGACTATATGAACGTACCACTGGCAGCAGATCAAAGTTGAAGCTCGATCATTAAAAGCTAAGCAAAGAACCATTTTTGATTATTTTGTCTTGATGGAGAGGGTTTTTAAGAGTTATTTATGAAAATTGGTAGCTATGAAAATGTGGTCGTTGATGTGAAGTCCGTGACAGAGAATCAGAAGTTTTGTTTCCTGTCCATGAATACTGAGACCACGTTAGCTTCCAAGAGAATATATTGATATATGTCTACTTTGCCCATCAAGTTTTTCTAGTCTACATGAGAACAAACTATACTTTCTAAGTGCAATACAGAGTTAGTTGCCTTTATTATTGATACACACTCTGTAAAAGTCGTGATCATATAGTGATCTGAGATACAGAGTGCCTAGGCTTTGAAAAGCCCCAACTCCCCTACCACTGAATGGTAGTGGAATCGACCATGTGCAGAATAAAAAATTCAAAGAATCACTCCTCCATGCCTCTAGGTAGAGACTCAAGGACACTCGATACCTTTGGGGTTGATGTTTTCAGGCATGTATGCTGACCTCAAGGATTACCTCCTACATGCATGTTCCTAAAGGATGTCACCAGGGATCTGGAGATGTTTACCCCCATCATTCCAGATGATAAGCAGAGTACATTCCAAGCACTTATCAGACAAGGTCAAAATACTTCAAAATTTCTTACCAGGACATCTTTTGATGCTTTTGAATCAACCAGCAGAGCTTCAGAAGTCTGCATTGGGGCTCAAAGGATGACCTGGTTACAGGCATCAGATTTTGAACAGTGGGTCCAGGGCAAGTTGGCTAATATCCCATGTACTGGAGAGAACATTTTTGGAAAGGGTTGGAGGGAAAAGGCGGGCGTGATTAAGACAGATGATCTCACCCTCAAGCGCCTTTCCGGGAAGACGGCTGACCTCTCCAAAAGGAAGGCTCTTCCAAAGAAACTTTCTACTCTAAGAAGAAGAGATATTATCCCTCCTACACACCTGCAGCTGCTTGCCAGCCTCAGCAGCACCATCAGAGCCCTTGCCAACCCAAGAAAAACAAGGCTCCTAAGCACTGTAAACGGGTGCCAGGCCTTCGCCTAGGGTGCGAAGGTTGGGGTACCCTGATATCTTCTGTTAGCAAATAATAGTCGTAAGTCGAATGTTCAAGGCAAAACATAACAAGGAATTTATTCCCCTTCCCAAAGGATTTTTAAGTGCAAAACAAAACATGGAAAACAAACAACTTCTTCCGAAAGAAAAATATCATCTTTTTCTTTGCTATATACAAAACTTAGCATAAAGACTCAATGTTGTCTGCAAGGCATAGCGTACAATCCATAGGAGCATATTCGGGTTCACTAGTGCTACACTCCCATTGCATATCCTCACATTCAGTGTGTGTGGGGTTTGGCTTCAGACCTTTATTGCTGTCTCTGGAAAAAACCCTCGCTGAGAACTCGGGTATCTCATAAGAACACAGTTCCATACAGTGAGGTTTAAAAGTACCTGTAGCTGTAGTGTTTCTTCCCCGGCTCTCCTTTTGTTCCCTCCAGTTAGCAGGAACTCCTTTATAACTTTCTGCTGACACTTCTTGTGTTGAGCAGTGCCCTGGCCCTCTGTTCCGAACAGAACGTCTGGCTTTCCTTATTATAGTGCTAGGCTCCCACCTGTATGAATGCTGAAGCCTCTCCTCTGGCAGTGAGGTCTGGGAGACTCCCTGCTCTCTTGGTCCAGTTAGGTTCCTAGCCACCGAGTGTGCCTTCCTTCCTTCTGCTGCCCTGGCTTCTCTCTCTGAGCTGCAACCTGGTTCCTCACAGGACCTCCAGCTGCCTGTGGTCTGTGTGCTTTTCCAGCCACGTTTCTCTGAGGCTTCGCCTCTGCTGCTTCCTGCTTCTCTGACACGCCCACTGTTTCTCTCTGAGGAATCACAGCACCCCTTTCTCTCTGAGGAATCACAGCACTCCTTTCTCTCTGGGGAATCAAAGCCCTCCCTTGCTGGAGCTACCCTCCGGCTTTTATCTCTCTGTTCCCTGCAGGCTGGCTCGACTTTCTTGCCCAGGTGAGTGTAATCAAGCTCTGAGCTTGCTGTTACGTCAGAGCTTGGGTGTGTCAGCTCTGCTCCTCTCTTTCCCTGTTTCTCATGAGCTGTATATGCTGGCTGACTAACAGTTTCAAAGGTAAATTCCTCCTTTCTATCTATTTGCATAGGTTCTGTGTGGGCTTCTACGTCACAGCACCAACCAGTGGTGCTTAGGAGCACCACTCTGTCTCTGCAGGGTCCCCAGCCCCTGAACATAGCAGGCAGATTCTGTTCCTATGCCCACAGGTGACGCCTCATCACTTCAGAACTGTGGACTCAATATTGTCCAAAGGAGGTACCTGCTTCACTTCGAAAATGTATCCCCCACCGGCTTCACAAACCCCCTTCAGAGCACACACTTGAAGGAAGAGTTGTCCACTCTGTTATCTCAGGGTGACATAGAAAGAGTTCCTCCCATCTCAGGAAGGGATGGGCTTCTACTCTCCATATTTCTCATTCCAAAGAAAACAGGAGGATTCAGACCCATCCTGGATCTCAGGGACCTAAACAAATTCCTGGTCTGAGAAAAATTCAAAATGATTTCCCTAAGGAGCTCTTCTCCCATACCTCCAGAGGTACGATTGGCTATGTTCGCTAGACCTAAAGGAAGCATACACACACTTACTAATCCATCCTCAGGACAGACAGTATCTGCGTTTCAGGTTTCAGCAAAACCACTAATAATACCAGGTGCTGCCCTTTGGCTTAGCCTCCACACCGCGAGTGTTCACAAAATGCATGACCGTGGTTGCTGCCTGTATCTGCACTTTGGGAATCTTCATCTTCCCTTACTTACTTCCCTCAGGAGGTAAAACTCTCCCTGCTTTGTGCCATCACCATGCTCCAACATCTAGGATTTGTCCTAAACATCCCAAAGTCACACCTCATTCCAACCCAAAGGCTCGAGTTCATCGGAGCACTCTTGGACACTCAGCAAGCCTAAGCTTTCCTTCCATAGGATCGCTGTGCCTGCCTCATCAAGCTTGTATAACACATACAGCAACAAAGGCTGGTAACACCTCGAGAGATGCTATACCTCTTGGGGCACAGGGCCTCGACGGTCCATGTATACCCCTATGCTCACCTACATATGTCAAGCCCAATAGACTCTGTCTTCTCAATGGACCCAAGCAAAGGGGTGTCTCAAAGACAAGATACACATCACCCCTCAACTAATCAGATCTCTTCACTGGTGGCATTCCCCACAAAACCTACTGTGATGAAGCTGACACTACTGAAGCTATGGAGTTAGGGGAAAACTCCGTTTCTTTTAAAGAAACTGATTTACAGAGAATGCAGTTACCAAAAAGTGCAGCTAGAGGGAGTAGGCATGAGGCTGCAGAAGGTAGGCTGACACACCCAGATTGTAATGATGCAATAGCTAATCAAACACACCTGAGTAGAGGGCCAGAAAGCTCACTAAAGAAACGGCTTTATAAGCAGTGCTCGGTAAGGAGAATAGGGAGACGACCACAGGAGCAGAGAGGACCACAAACACAGAGAGCAACAGAAACCCCTGCTACTAAGGAGAGAGAAAGGGGAAAGCTCCAACTACGGAAGGAAAGGCAGTTAAGCTTGCAGTCCTTACAAGGAAGGGACAACTTCCAGGAAGGACAAGCCCAAGCTGAAAAGCTCCAGAAAGAAGTCTCCAGGGAAAACAGTGTAAGCAGGAGAGTGCCTGGTAGAGGGAATACCAGCAACGCACGTCTCAGAGCACAAAGGTACATTCACACCTCCTTTCCTGAATGTGTGCCAGGTCCTAGAAAGGGTAAAGGGTATTTGTATCCCGCCTTATCCTTTAGAAAGGCTTGTAAACCAGAGAGCCATAGATATGAGAAACAAATCTGGGAAAAGCTTTGGAAACCGGTGCAGAAGGTCCTAGATAAAAGCCATATTAATTGTTTGCCAGACCAGGTCCAGCCAGGCTGGAAAATCTTGGAGAGAACTACTGAAGTACAACCAGTTTTGCCTAGGGAAAGCTCAGGCTTAGCAGACACCATATCTGAGCAAGAGGATATGCAAACAGACCTTGTAGAATCAGAATCATTGCTACCTGAATATCCTATGGACTGTACTCTCTGTGTAGCTGAGAGTATAGAATCTCTCAGAGTCATAGCATAAGACATGCTTTAAAAAATGTCATTGCTTTGTTGAGCTGAAAAGAAGAAGTTTTTGTGTTTATTTAACCTGTTGATATTGAAAAATCCTGCTTGAATGGAAAAGACTGTGAAGCGCTTATAACAGTTTTGGACTTTGTAAATACTTTGGTAGAAACCCTGAATCAAGGTGAATTCTGTTGTCTTCTTGGAGAACCTTAGCACATCAAGGGAATAAAACCTTATATTTAACCCAGCACAAGGCTCACACAACTATTCTTTATAAAGAAGGGAACTACAAGGACCATAATGCACCTGGTCTAAGTTAAAGTTTCCAGCTTCAACAAACAATAAATGTCCGCCCTGACCCTTCAGCACGCTGCCACCGGGAGGGGCTGTGACACTACTCAGCGGGTCACCTTTTCGGATGCTTTTATCTCAATGCACCCTGACAACGGATGCCTCCAAACTAGGTTGGGGAGCATATCTGAATGACCTGACTACACAGGGTGTGTGGATGCCGTAGGAATATGTTGGAGATAAACCACCTGGAGCTGTGTGTCCTAACAAATGCCCTTTTAGTTTTTCAACCCCAACTTTCAGGCCAGCAGGAATTAGTCCGAACAGACAACCAGATGGCTATGTAAACAAACAGAGGGGATCAGGATCCTATCCCCTCCATCAGGAAGTTCTTCACTTCTGGATTTTTGCCCTTGCATACTGCATTCACCTCAGAGTGGTGTACCTCCCAGGTGAACTCAATGTCCTTGCGGACAAACTCAGCCTTATTCTTCATCCATAAGAATGGATCCTACATCGGGAGATGGCTGCTTGGATCTTCCAAACGTGGGGAACCCTACTCTTAGATCTTTTTTTTTATTGTCCTTTTCAGCATACATCACAACTAAGCCATGCCCAGAGAGTTAAACAATCCCTCGGTGTTGTAACAATCAATCAACAATTCAAACATCAGTTCAAAACATGAAACCCTGTTATCCTTGCTCCAAGCATTGAGTCTTTCAGTTTTCTTTTCCTTTGTCATTACCCATTACTCATTACTATTACCCATTACTTATCACATCCCACTCCCCTCCCCTCTCCCCCTCAGGAACTGCATTTGTAGCCTACTCCAGAGCCATTTGTATCGTAGCCACCTTGGGGTTTTATGGTTCCTATACTGATACAGCTTGGCTTGGGCCAGGTTGTGGAGGACATTTACCCATTTCTTGAATGTCAGCGGCTGTTCCCCCACCCATTGCTGCATGATGACCTTCTTGGCTCCCCAGATGCTCAATAAAATGAACTTATATTTGACTTTGCGCAATTTAAGAGCTTGTAGTGGCATGGGATCCCCGAGCATCAATAATCCATATGACCATTCTATGCGCTTTCAGACTATCTCTTCTAACCCTCTCTGGGCCTTCCCCCAAAGTGTCGTGAGCTCTCGGCATTCCAAGAAAGCATGGCCAAAGGTGTCAATCCGGGTTCGACATTTCTCACGGATTATTGATCCCCAAATTCCCAACTCCTCCCCCTGGGCTCTTGTAAGTTAACTGCAGTGCAAGATTTGGTATTGCATTTCTCTATAATGGCTGTTACTGGTCACCTCCATCATTGTCTGGAACTCCCTTCTAAATGCTCTACCTGAACTGTGTCCTCCATGTCTTCAGTCCACTGAGCGGCCAATCGCACCAGGTACTGGGAGTCCAGCCTCTCTCGTAACATCCTAATCCAGTTTGAGAGAGTGTTCCACTTTGGTTCTAGCTGACACAAATCATCATCTGCTTCCACATTCTCTAGATTGGCCGGGTGGTCTCCTCCTAATCCATGCCACTAGTGCTGGATCTACAGATATTGGTAATAATGGGAGGTCTGCAGTCCAAGCTTGTCTCAAACATATTCAAATTTCGGAATGCTCCGCACTCCCACCCCCCCACCCCCCATTTCAAGAGTCACCTGATATCCAGGTGGCCCTCTGGTTCCCACTGCCGGAACTGAGCTGCGTTCGCACCAAGGGGGAACCCCGGGTTACCTATGATTTGCAAAAACGGAGTGACCCACCAGCTTGGCCAGCCCTTCGCTGCCCACCACAGCCAGGACATCTGTAGCGGATATATCAAGCTGCCAAACGTTTTTGTGCTGCCAGGTCCACCTGCGTGTGGTGAATCATATTCAGCAGACGATATAGCCGACTCCAGTAGTCTAATAAGCCTCTCGGACAGTAGTGGTGCACCTCATGTTCATCTTCGTATATCCAACACATTAATACAGCTACATTATATAAACAGATCTGGGATGGCATGCCTCCTTTATGCCGTGGGAGAATCAGCTTATTATAACTTATGTGGGCTCACCTTCCATGCCATATAAAGATGCCTTTTAACTGGTTGTCTCTGCTCGTTGCACCCACATGGGGAGCATCTGGAGTTGGTAGACAATCTTTGGAAATATGACCATTCGGATTAGTGCGACCCACCCACTCAAAGACAGGGGCAGCTCTTGCCATTTTTCACAAAGGCATTTGATTTTGTCTTATATGTTCAAGTGATAAACCACACGATGGTCTGCCTATAGGTAAATGCTCAGGTATTTGAGGGATTCGTCAGACCAGCAGAAGTGTACCCCCCACATGGGCGGTTGCTGGTTTTTAACGCCCCCCCCCCCCCCCCCACGACATGGGCTTCTGATTTATCTGTGTTAATGTGAAGGCCTGAGAAGCTTCCAAACGTTCTCAAAAGCTCCATCAGCCCCTCCAGGTTTTGCCTACCATGTAGTGTACCGATCAACATGTTGTCAGCGAACATGCTGATTTTGCATTCATGTTCCCCTATACGGACTCCCTGAATCTCTGGGTTCCTCAGAGTTTAATTGCGAAAGGCTCCAAAGTCAGGATGAAAAGCAGAGGAGAGAAGTGGCAATCCTGCCGGGTGCCACGGTGGAGCTCAATACTTTCAGATAATTGTCCATTGACTAATATCTGTGTCCTCGGTTATGAGTATAGCACCCGCACCGACCCGAGGAAATGCTCTCCAAGCCCAAAGCAGGGTAGCACCCAAAACAGATAGTCCCAATCTACCCTGTCAAACACCTTTTTGGCATCCAAGCTGATTATGGCCACTTCTTGGCCCCTTGCTCGGCATTGTCGAAAGGTAGTGAGCGCCCTCACCAGGTGCACTGTTGCATGCCTCCCCTGGACAAAACCCACCTGGTCGGGGTGCATCAGCTCGGCCATTACCCTGCCAGGCACCATGCCAAGGCTCCTGCCACCAGCTTTAAGTGCTGGTTTAACAGGGAGATCGGGCGGTATGCGTCCGGAGTGTCACTGTCCCTGCCCGGCTTTTGTAAAAGTATCACAAGGGCCTTGTTGGCATGGGGTTTGAAGGCCCTCTGTGCTCAGACCGCCTCTCCCATTGGTACCAGTGCCTGTGCAGCTGCCATTCCCAGTAATTTATAGAACTCGGGCCCTAGGCCATCGGGACCAGGTGCTTTGGCCGACTGCAGTCAGCGCACCCCCTCTAGTATTTCCCCTGTCAAGAATGGCCTAGTTGTTTCTGCACCTCCTTGGTCAGCCATGACAATTTTATATTGCAGAAGAAATCCTCCCTGGCTTTTGCTTCAGCAGGCTCTGCATTATAGAGTTTTTGAAAAAATGTGGTGAATTCATGTGAGATTTCCGGCATTGTAGTGGCGAAGGTGCCATCAGCTCTCCGCAGTCTCGTCACCGTGCGTCACATCTTGGAGGGCTTAACGAGATTGGCCAAGAGTCTGCCCACTTTATCCCCCCATTGGTATAGCTTATATTTATAAATACGAATGCTATATAGTGCCTTTCATTGCAGCAGGACATTGATTTTATTGCGTTGCTCCAGCAAGCTCTGGTGTGTAGCTTGATCCTACTGTGCCATATACTGGCCCGACATTGCCACATTTCCTGCAGCTTCAGCAAGAGGTGCTGATTGTGCTGGTGGCGCTTAGCACTCAAGAATCCTATGATCCATCCACAGAGCACCATCTTAGCAGCTTCCCAGTAAATGGCTGGTCCTACGTCTTCCACGCAATTTTCCGCTTTATACTCCTGCCAACATTTACGCACAAATTGGCAAAATTGGGGGTCTTGGCTCCAGACTGGGTTAAAACGTCAGATTCTATTCACGCCCTCCGGATAGCCCTTCAATACTGCTTGTACTGCAGCATGATCAGAAATCACCCGCGGATGGATCTCGCAGCTCTGGAGCTGACTAAAAAGTTGCTCCATCAGAAGCAGATAATCCAAATGGGCCTGCGTTTTGTGGGAACTAGACTGGTGAGTGTATTCCACCTCCGACGGATGGAGAGTGTGCTACCCATCTATGAGTTCTAGTTCATGACACAAGAAATTTATTCCTCTATTCTCATGGCCCTTGGGTACCACTTGATGCGGTTCGCAATCTATGGTTAAGTCTGCCACCGTGTTGAAATCATCTCTAGGATCACCGAGTATTCAGATTGGTCTGCCAGTCTGGCCACTATCTCCCTAAAAAAGCCATGCCTATAGATGTTGGGAAGCATAAACGCTTCCCATCATCACCTTCCTACCTTGGAGTACTCCCCAAAACAGAATGTATTGTCCCTTTGGATCTTAGATCACCCGGTGAACCTCAAAGTTAACTTTTTTTCTAATGAGTATTGCTACTCCCCGTTGCCTAGCAGAGTATGCCACCCAGTGGACTTCGCACATCCAACTCCTCCTTAGCTTCCCGTGTTCTCTCTCTGACAAATGGGTTTCTTGTAAGAGGTCCACATTGGCCCACAGTTTCCACACATAGGTTAATATTTTTTCCTTTTTTAAGGTGAGTTCAGGCCGCCCATATTCAAGGTTAGTACCTTTATCTCAGCCAGTGTCTAACAGCTCCTGTGTGCAAAGAAAACTATAGGGCATCATCCTGCTTCCCTCAGGGCCTCCCAGCCGAACCCCTTGGATCTCCTCTGCCTTCCATGAAAATTTGTCCCCTCGGCCAAACTGTTGAATATGGGGTAGCCCCCCCCCCCCTGCACCTCCCTCCCCTTTTTGTGCAGTTCTGCGCACACTGGTGCAAACTCCCACCGTTTCATTGCTACCTGGTTTGAGTAATCATTAAAGTGGAGGATTCAATGGTTTTTATATTCGAAGCTCTTACATTGCCGGTAAGCCCTCAGTATCTGTTCCTTCTCCATCCAAATGAGAAAATGGACTGCCGGGGGTATGCCCCCGTGTTCTCTTCTTGGCCTAATGTTGTGTGCATGCTCGCAGTGCCACATGGAGCGGTCCCCCTGCAGGCCCAGAGCATGGGGCAGCCATTGTTCAAAAAAGTCATACAACTTTGCATCAGACATCGGTTCCGGTAGTCTTACCATTCGCAGGTTATTGAGGTGGGATCTATTCTCCTGCTCCTCGATGCGCTATATCAGCTTTTGGATCTCAGTGACTTGCGCTGCTGCTTCCTTACTGCTTGGGAAGTTTCATACTCGGTGCTGCAGCAGTGGGTATATCAGGTGATATCATCACTGAAAGTTGCTCATGTCTGCCTCCACTTTCTAGCAAGGACATACAATGTGACATTCCTACTAAAAAGACTACACTGGCTCCCTATTCTAAGCTGCATTGAATTCAAAGCCCTCTTAACCATATTCAAAATCTGTCATCATCTCTCTGCAGAATATTTAACAACCAAAATCCAAGTCCAGCCTTTAGAACTAGAAGGTCCTGCATGCAAAATACCTTCAGCATCCCACCACTCTAAAATCAAAGTAGTCAAATGATCTGCATTCGTGCCTTCTCCTTCTACACCCCAGAACTCTGGAATGCACTACTTACTACTACTACTATTGATCACTTAAATAGCACTACAAGGCGTACGCATTGCTGTATAGACACACATAAAAGACAGTCCCTGCTCATCAGAGCTTACAATCTAATCAATACAGACAGTACAATAGATGAGAGCCAGGGTACAGTAGGGAAGGGTAATGAGACAGAAGAGGAACAAAGGATTAAGATTCAAAAGCAGCCTGAAAGAGGTGAGCCTTTAGCATGGATTTGAAAAAAGGGGCAGATGAAACCTGACGTAGATACAGGTAGTTTTGTTCCAGGCATAAGGAGGAGTAACGTGAAAGGATCGAAGTCCGGAATTGGCTGCTAAAGAGAAGGGCAGAGAGAAGCAAACCAGAGGAAGAGTGGAGTTCACGAGGGGGAGGGGGTATAGGAAGAGAGAAGAGAGGAAAGGTAGTGAGGCGCAATAGAATAAATGCACTTATAGTTTGGAAGGAGAAGTTTGTATTGGATACGGAAACGGAAGGGAAGCCATGAAGTGATTTGAGAAGAGGGGTTATATGAATATATTGGGGCTGGCAGAAGATTAGCCATGCAGTAGAGTTTTGGACAGATTGAAGGGGAGAAAGATGACTCAGAGGGAGGCAAGCAAGGAGGAGGTTGCAGTAGTCGAGGCAAGAAGTGACTAGAGTGGATATGTGTTTTTGTAGTGTGTTTAGAAAGGAAGGGGCAAATTTTGTTAATGTTGTAGAGAAAGAAATGACAAGTTTTTGCTATCTGTTGGATATGTGAGGAGAAGGAGAGGGAAGAGTCGAAGATGACTCCAAGGTTGCTGATTGAGGAAACAGGAAGCAGAAAACTGTTATCAACAGAGATAGAGAAGGGAGGAAGAAGGTAATTTTCAAACGGAGGTGACACATCCAGGCAGTGATATCAGATAGGCAGGCAGATATAAGGGCTTGGAGTATAAGATAGATAGTTCTGAGAGTCATCAGCATAAAAATGATACTGAAAGCCATGGGAGGAGATAAGAGCACCAAGGGACTGGGTATAGAGAGAGAAAAGGAGAAGGCCTAAAACAGACCCTTAGGGGTATGTTTACTAAACTGCGGTAACGTTACATAACGCGCATTATGTAACGTTAACGATCGTTAGCGCATCATAACGCGCGTTATGATGCGCTAACAATCGTTAACATTACATAACGCGCGTTAACCAACATTAACGATCGTAAAGCTCCGCGGCGCGGTAAAACACCGCAGAAGGTGGAGAGAGGGCGGAGAGAAGGGGAGAGTGGGCGGGGAGAGGCTCCCTGCACACTAACGCGCTGATCTGAAGAGCTGAATCCAAACGCGATTGAAAACCTGCCGTTAAATGCACATTACAGGGGAGAGAAACCATTTCAGTGTCAGCAATGTACAGCCCAGGCAGGGAAACCAAAAAAAGTGATAAGTGTGATACATGTGCACAGAACAAAAGGGCACATAAACACTGAAAATGACCCCAACAAACTGGAAAGAAACCATAACCAAGCTGGCCAATAGTGGTATCAATGAGAAACATCAACCCCTCCCCCCCCCCCGAGTAAGCTCCATAGAACAGATATAAATCGTGGAAGGGTCTATACTCCGTCCCCATACAAGGTGAATGAGCCCACAGTGAAATAGCGCTGCTCAGGGATTTACCCACCATCGGACAGGGTTCCTATGGCGTGCACATGTCCCGCAACATCAGGGCGGGCATGTCGGAACGGCAATTGGACAGATGCCGGAGAAGGGGATACAGAGGGCCGCAGGCGGCACATGCTGTGGTGGAGCTGGGCCACAGTCCAGACTAGGGTGATGCCTAGGTGACCCATACGAATGCTGAAACAGCAGAGCAGCCAGACAGCAACTGTTGAAGGCCCAACATGGGCACGAGTGTGTTTCCCACAGTGTCACAGGGGATAGTACCCAACAGCTACCCCCAAGGGCACGGAACATTGGCAGGCGGGACTGGGGGGAGTGTGGATGCCTATGCAGGCACCCCTACCCCAGAACCTGCACCATAGGCAGCCGCCTACCTGCACACTGGATGGCCTGAGACTGCGCACCACCAGCAGAAGGGCATGTCAGCATGGTGGCTGAGGGATACTGGTGGTGGAGGGGGCAGTGGCAGCTGCCCAGAGCAGACCGTGGCCTAACCCTGTGTAGGTGGGTGCCGTGTACTGCAACAGACGGGCCCTGTCTGACGAACAGTCATGGTATCACCAAGGAATGTACTGACTCTGTGAAAACAAGGTGGTGCAGTGCACAAAACCAGTGTATTCAGAAGCAGAGGGTCACAGATTCAAGTCCCAGCTGTGGTTCCTACCAACCCAGTCCCCATATTTTACCCACTACTACAACGTGCTAATACAGACAGCACCTTTATTGCAGATGACGTAAACATGCCCAAGACACCTACATTTTACCCTACAGAGCACGGGCACCATAAACATGCACATTACCTAGAGCAGAGTCTCCCAAATGCAGTCCTGGAGGGCTAAACACCATTCCGGTTCCATGCTGCCTCTGATAAAGATGCCTGTGCTGCATTTCTATGCGCCACCCCCATGGTATGCAGATGTATCTCATGCATATTCATGAGGGACAGCATGAAAACCTGAACAGTGTTTGGCACCGCAGGACTGGAGTTGGGAATCTCTGACGTAAAGCAGCAGCCAACAGGGGCAGACACACCCGCACCCACAGGCCCCATTATCCAAAGCCTCCTGGAGAGGCAGGACTTTGGGCTCTGTGTGCATCTCCCAATACTAGCACTTGCATACCTTAGTAATGCCACCCTAAACCTGGGAATATGGTACACATCTATCAAAAGGTTGCTATAATTACTGGCAGATAGCAATTCCTAGGTTAAGTACAATTTTCTGAGTGAGCTGCATCATAGCAACCTTTCTGATGTCTGTGGAGTGTGCTACAGGTCTTGTGTCTGACAGTGTATACCAACCTGGGGAGTGACTCCTACAGTATTGCGTACCATAGCCATGCCTGCACTGTGCCCAGGACTGGTGTGGTGGCCTGGGCTGCCCAACACCTCTATAGTTGCACAATGCTGGCATAGGTGTGGGGAGTGTGTGTCTGTCTATCCAGTGTGTGGTGGCTGCAACACCCTCCACAGCCCACACTGCTAGCACTGTTGCCAGTATTGGCCTGCCAATGTGCATAATGAGGAGCAAGGTACTGTGGGAATAGCCTGGATAGGGTGGCCTGGCCTGGCCGCATCTGCACAGGGCATAGGGCAATGGCTCGGACATTGCAGTGCCCGATACCACCTGCACAGACAGGGTGGCCATAGCATGTCCTGCTGGGAGGTCACTCTCACCCTGACTGAGCAGTGACCATGGCATGGCTAGGTTCCCCCATAGTGCTGTATAGCATTTCTCTCATGTGATATTTATGGGTTTTCTTTTGGGGCCCAATCACTGACTTATCTGCTTGGTGTGTATGCTGACATCCCCGTTCTGGGTACATGCATCTCCTCCAGGACCATGCACTATGGACTAGCTGGCGGACTGTCTGCAGCTAGTATGTGTCTTGCTGGAACACCTTGCAGGGTGCAGCGGCTGGAGGCTTACTGCTGGAGAATGTCAGATAATGGTGGGTGGCAGCTGAGCATTTCCAGGCCTTCCGTCTGTCTGCTATTGCGTTATGGATGTGTACTGCTCTGTCTGTTCCCCAGCAAGAATGGGGTTGATGGTCCCCTCTCCTGCTACCATTGCAGGGAGGTAGACTGTGGATTGGTGGGTGATCCTGTTTCCCACCCTGAGCCCCAGAGGGTGGGTTGTGTGGTGGTACATAATCTGCCTATGGGTCCATACACCCCCCCCCCCCTTTCACCTACAGCAGGTAACCGTGGCACCAACACAGGATATGCACTATTCTGGGTGCATCATCGCCCATAAGGACTAGACATGACCGAGACCTACAGCAGGACACAGATGTATCCTAGGTGTGTCTAACGGAACTACCTATCACACACTGATGGGGACATGCAGCATGGCGTATTTCAGCCATGAAAGGTGCTGTGGACCTGGTGCTGGGCGCCCCACCTCAACCTCAGGGTGGGCACAGTACCCGCACAATGTGACTGTCTGTGGCTACTCTGTGGCATTGACACACACGGTCTGTTGCCCCTACCAGGCCGAGGTGCTGTGGGGGTGCATACCCAATCTTGTGCCCATCTCTCGACTGCTGATTTGCATGTGCAGTGCATCATGGGTACGGGTGGGTTAACCCTATCCTGGTAACCACAGCAGACAGTTTGTGTGGTGACGTGCAGTCCTTCTGCAGCCAGCCAGGGCTTTGTTCACAGCCTTATAAGGTGTCCTATAGGGGACATTATAGGGTGCCTTGGCGGACAGTACACTTTATAATGTGCCCTATGGAGTGCGTTATGGGGTGCCTTATGCGGCACCTTAGGTTATGCCACCGTGAGGGTGTGTTTACTGGCAGCACTAATTAAAATATATGTCAAATGGCTCAACAATCACTACTTAAATGTAAAGGGTGCTGCCTCAGCCAGCCTTATACATTAGGCCCACTGGGGAATCGAACCCATGACCCCTATACCATCAGTCAGTGTTGTAACCATTGTGCTACAGCTCTGTTGCTGTGCTTGTCTGCCTGCGCGCCTTCTTAAGATTAACGCGTGGTAATGTGCCCTGTAGCGCTCGTTCATTTATGGCGCCTTGTAATGCGCGTTATCGGTAACGATGTACCGCTCATGTCCTTATTTGGGATTTCTGTCTCTACCGCGGCTCCTAACGCGAATCACACTAACGCAGTTTAGTAAACATACCCCTTAGTGTACACTAACTGAGAGTGGGATAGCAGTCGAGGAGGAACCACCAGGACAGACACTGAAAGAATGATGGGAGAGATAAGAAGAGAACCAGAACAGTACAGAGCCTCTAAAACCAAGTAAGGACAATGTCTCAAGGAGAAGGTGATGATCAACAATGTCAGAAGCAGCAGAAAGGTCAATAAGAATGAGGACTGAGTAAAGGCCTTTGGATTTAGCCAGGAATAAGTCACTGGAGATTTTAGCTAGGTCCATTTCAGTAGAGTGTAAGGGATGAAAGCCAGATTGAAATGGATCGAGGAGGGCTTGAGAGGAGAGAAAATCAAGACAACGGCAGAGAATTGCACATTCAAGAATTTTGGAAATAAGGGAAAAAAGGAGATAGGTTGATAATTAGAAGGACAAGTAGGGTCAAGTGAAGGTTTCTTGAGGAGAGGTGTGACCAAAACATGATTGAAGGCTGCAGGGAAAGTTGCAGCAGAGAATGATAGGTTGAGAATGTGTGCGATGGAAGGGATGACAAAGGAGGAGATGGAGTTAAGGAGATGGATGGGGATAGGATCAGAGGAATAGGAAGTAAGTTTAGAGGAGGAAAGATGAGAGGTTTCCTCTTTGGAAATCTTAGAAAAGGAAGAAAGGGTAACAGAGATTGCAGAAAAAGTTGGTATTGAAGTGGGTGAACAGGGGATGAAGCTGATTTTGAGGGGGATTGAAGTGTAATCTTCTGGACTTTGTTGTGGAAATAGTCAGCAAGGGTTTGGGCAGAAAGAGAAGGGGGGTCGGAGGTGGAGATGCCTTGAGGAGAAAGTTGAGAGTAGAGAAGAAACTGTGGGGGTCAGAGGCAAGAGAATGGACATAGTAGTTTTGCTTGGCGAGTTAGTGATATAGCGGAAGGGCTGTCGGGTAAGGTTTGCCTCTTTGTGGATGATACCAAAATCTGTAATAGACACCCAGGAAGGTGTAAATAACATGAGAAGGGATCTAGCTAAGCTTGAAGAATGGTCTAGAATTTGGCAGCTGGGATTTAATGTTAAAAAATGCAAGGTCATGGATCTGGGCTGCAGCAATTCAAGGGAGCAATATAGTATAGGGGGTGAAGTACTTTTGTCCACTAAAGAAGAGCAGGACCTCAGCGTGGTTGTGTCTGATGATCTTAAAGTAGCTAAACAGGTAGAAAAGGCAACAGCAAAATCTAGAAGGATGCTTGGGTGCATAGGGAGAGGAATGGCCAGCAGAAAAAAGGAGGTGATAGTGCCTCTGTATAAGTCTTTGGTGCAGCCTCATTTGGAGTACTGTGTGCAATTCTGGAGATCGCACCTTCAAAAGGATATAAACAGGATGGAGTCAGTACAGAGGGTGGCTACTAAAATGGTTAGTGGTCTTCATTATAAAGCATATGAGGAGAGACTTAAGGATCTTAATATGTACACCTTAGAGGAAAGGTGCATTTATACCACAGAGGCGTTTAAATACCTCCATGGCATAAATGCATAGGGGGGAGCGTCTTTCGATTAAAAGCAAGTTCTGCTATGAGGGGACATGGGATGGGTGAAAGGGGATAGATTCAGGAGTGATATGCGGAAATATTTCTTTACGGAAAGAGTGGTGGATCCGTGGAATAGTCTCCCAGTGGAGGTGGTAGAGATAAGAACAGTATCTGAATTCAAAAAAGCATGGGACAAACACAGAGGATCTCTAAAGGAAAAAAGGGGACTGTTGTAGTTGTTGATATGGAAGGACAGACTAGATAGCCCATGTGGTCTTTTTCTGTCGTCATTTTTCTATGTTTCTATGGCAGATTGGAAGGAAGGAAGTATGAATTTGAAGTGAAGGAAGTCAGGAAGGGAGCTGGATTTGAACCAAATATGCTCAGTTGAATGGGCACAGGCAGGGGCGGCCCAAGGGGGGTACGGGGCCATGTGCGGAGACTCATTTGCATAAGGGGCCTCGTTTGCATAAATATTTGCATAATGTTACCATATACTAACTTTTAGTAAACGTGCCTCTTAATGAGTGTATGGATAAAGAAAGACTAAAAGATTTCTGCATTACTATAATCCAGTGCCAACTGCCAGACACATTAGGAACTACTACAAACACTGCCCATTTAGAACCCATAGCAAACCCGCCGTATCCTAACAGCACTACCAGGACTCACAAAGCACCAGACCCTACCTATCAAAAGGCAACACTGCAAATATTAAACCAATACATTTCAGAGAACAAGAATACATGACCTACTGGGGAAAGAGAACAAGTGGCAATGTCAAATAGGAATTATATAAACAGAACACCTTAGCTCAGTTACACATGCAGAACATAGACCATCACCAAACAAGTAATCACAATTTAGAAACAGGAAGACAATAATTAAACTGGGAATCCCAAAAGCCAAACTTGGAATGTACAACACTGTAGAAATAAAACTATACATTAATTTGCTCTTGTACTAAACAAAGCGCAGACGTTAATGATGCACATTTACCAGAGCTGACATATTCCAATTAATAAATTCAAAATAAAGAGATATTTTTCTACCTTTAGTGCATTTTTTTTCAGCTGCAATTGCTCCAGCCACTTTCTTCTGGTTTCTTCGTGTCTTCTGCTAACTCTCCATCGTCTGCTGTCCATTTGTCCTTTCTTCTCTCTTCTAGTTTTTTTCCATTCTCTCTCTACATCTGCTTTAACCTACGAATCTTTCTCCTTTTGCTCTTTCCTCATTCCTATTTCATCCACTCAAATTTTACCCCTCCATCCTCAATCCCCACTTACTCTCCCAATACCCGGTCAATTGTAGATTTTTTATCCCTCCCACACAAAATATTTTTCCCTTCTCCATTTTACTCTTCCAGCCCCATCCCATTCTAATCCTCCCCCAACATCAGCTCCCTTCTAGTTCCAGCCTCACCCAGCATCCATTTCCTTCTAGTCCCTGCATCAGCACATTTCCAGTCCTAGCCACCCATCAGCCCATTTCCAATCCTAGCAACCCCCCAACCCAATACCAGTCCTAGCCCCCCATCAACCCACTTACAGTCCTAACCCCCTATCACCCCATTTTCAGTTTAAGCCCCCCCTATAACCCATTTCCAGTCCTAACCCATCAGCCCACTTCCAGTCCTAACCCCGTCAACCCATTTCCAGTCAGCCCCCCATAGCCCATTGCCAGTCCTAACCCCCTCCCCCATCAGCCCACAGCCTATTACCAGTCCTAACCCCATCAGCCCACCTCAAGTCCTAACCCCTCCCCATCAGCCCATATCCTGTCCTAGCCCCCCCATAGCCCATTATCAGTCCTAACCCCCCCATAGCCCATTACCAGACAGCCCCCATCAGCCCACAGCCCATTACCAGTCTTAACCCCCCCCATAGCCCATTACCAGTTCTAACCCCCCCCCAACAGCCCACAGCCCATTACCAGTCCTAACCCCATCAGCCCACCTCAAGTCCTAACCCCTCCCCATCAGCCCATTTCCTGTCCTAGCCCCTCATAGCCCATTATCAGTCCTTACCCCCCCATAGCCCATTACCAGTCCTAACCACCCAGCAGCCCACAGCCCATTACCAGTCCTAACCCCATCAGCCCACCTCCAGTCTTAAGCCCCCAGCCCATTTCCAGTCCTAGCCCCCCCATAGCCCATTACCAGACAGCCCCCATCAGCCCACAGCCCATTACCAGTCTTAACCCCCCCATAGCCCATTACCAGTTCAAACCCCCCCCCAACAACCCACAGCCCATTACCAGTCCTAACCCCATCAGCCCACCTCCAGTCTTAACCCCCCCAGCCCATTTCCAGTCCTAGCCCCCCCATAGCCCATTACCAGTCCTAACCCCCCCCCCCCATCGGCTCAAGTAAAATTAAATTTAAAAAAACCAAACGCTGGCTGCTACCGCTGCTGCTGCCGCCGCGGCAGCAGCAGAATGGACTGTCCCGCGGGGCCCCCTCTGCCCGGCTGAATCCCTCCCTCCCTCCACGACGGCTGAGCCCCTCCGTGCCGGCTTTGAGAGTCGCGAAGGGAGAGTGTCTCCCTCGCGTCTCTGTTAAGCCCGCAGGGGCTGATGGGAAATTTCTCATCTGCCCCTGCAGGCTTAACAGAGACACGAGGGAGACACTCTCCCTTCGCGACTCTCAAAGCCGGCACGGAGGGGCTCAGCCGTCACGGAGGGAGGGAGGGAGGGATTCAGCCGGGCAGAGGGGGCCCCGCGGGACAGTCCATTCTGCCGCAGCGGCAGCGGTAGCAGCCAGCGTTTGGTTTTATTTTTATTTAATTTTGAAAAAAGCAGAATGTTCTTTGCGCGGGGCCCCCTGAAACGCGGGGCCCTGTGCAAAAAACATTCTTGCTCAATGGACGGGCCGGCCCTGGCACAGGATCAAAGGTTGCGGGTAGTTGAAGACAGGCAGGACTGAGGTATAGTGCACCTCACAGGACGTAGATTAGGGGGAGCAAGAGAATCCAGAGCAGAGGAGAGAGCAGTATTATAGGAAACCTAACAAGCTAAGAGCAATACACAACCTTTCCAACTTTCTAAAGGAACTGAAGACTTTCCTATTCAAGGATCTCTGTGTTGAAGAGACCTAACCAACTCTCCTGTCAGCTGATTATGACTGTGACTAGGGAGATAGACTGGATAAAATTCCATGTACCCTTTGGAAAATGGTATGCATAGATTGACCCAAATAAAAGTGATGAGCTGCAATTCAGGTAGATAGTATTGTACTCTGGAATACTTCCTTTCATAAGAGGTATAAGAGTCTGGGATCTTTATCAGGTAGCATATTAGCAAATTCCCTACATTTTCTTAATATTTGGCTAAGTGGCTGATTATTTTCCAGACAGAGGATTGTGATGTTCACAACAGACATGGGGGTGGGTCTCTTGCCCAGCAGTAGTAAAACTAGATATTATCAGGAAGTTCTAATTCAGTTTATGGCTCTGACAATCTGGAATGCTATCCTTATGAGTTACATCAAAAATTAAATTACCTGTTTAGGGAAAAAAGTTAAGGCATGGTCATTTATGTGTGCTTTTTAATTATGGCTGGATACTATATCTTTTTCTGTTGTTTCTGAGGGGATTGTTACTAATGCGCATTAAGGGAATAAGACATGATTTTGTCCTCTTAACATACGTTAAAGACCCAAATCATGCATTATTTTACTGTAACACGTTACTTTGCCCCAACACATGTTCCTTAATAATGAGATGCAAAACATGTAAATGGATACAAAGAAACCCTATTATGTAAATCAAATAATGCAACTTGTGTTGAACTTCACAAGCTGCGTTATCCAGGGGAAAATAATGCCAGCTCAAAGCTGCTATTATTTTTCCTGGCCAGGAGCATGGCGCCTCTAACACATGGCACAGTGCTCCTAGTTGCCATCGTAAAGGGGCCAGTACCAGGTCAAATTCTGTGGAATTTGTCCTCCCTCCAATTAAGAGCTCCTCTTCCAAAAAAACCCCCCTCCTATCCATAGCCCTAGTCCAGACCTTTATATGGCAGCTTGAACTCTAGCGGTAGTACCACGAGACTACTGCTGGGGTTCAACTGGAGCCATTCTGAATCTGGTGCTAGAGGGAATAGGAACAACTGGGGATTGCTCCTGTCCCTAAATCCTAGACCATCAAGGATATTCTCAGGAGCTCCAGGGGGCCTATATGGAAGATGGGGGGGGGGGGGGTCGGGGTTAGGGATGTCTTCAAGGTATCCATGGGTTGATTTCAGAGAGGTAGGGGTCTACACAGGTGGCTTTGGGGGAGCTATGGGTCTTGATGGGAGGAGATGTGGAGTCTGCAGAATTTGACCTGGTACCGGCCCCCTTTAAGATGGTGACTTGGAGCATCAGGCTGAGTGTTAGAGGCCTGATGCTCTGGGCCAAGAAAAATAATGTCGGCTTTGAGCTGTCGTTATTTTTCTTTAGAATAACACAGCTCACAAAGTTCATTGCAAGCTGCATTATTCCAATACCTCTGGTATTGAGTTACCGCAGATTAGTGACTTTTATTGTAAATTAACTGAGATTAAACCGCAGTTTAGCAACTCCCCCCTTCCCCCAAATATTTTAGTTTTATGTGAACTTGACATTTTATTATTTTTTTAAATGTTTCCTATGTTCCTGAAATTATCTTGCTGTAACTCACTTTGGTCTGTTCGGATATAGCTAAAAATAACATTTTAATAAATAAAGATAGTTGGGAGGTGGTGTACAAGGAAGGAGGAAAGGCAGATTAAATAAAACAGACCAGACTATCTAGGTTTAAATGCAGGAAGCAAATGAGAAAATAGGAGTTTGTAAGCAGGTGCAGCACAGATTTCCTTCCAAACCCCACCTTGAACACACAGACCTTTCTAGGAACAAACACACTCAGACCAGATTAACTCGGAGGGCACCGTTAGGAGACAGAAGGCGAAGGGAATTACATATATAATCTTCATCCTTCCTTATTGGTGTATTCTTAAATTATTCAGAAGACAATTCTTAGTTAACACCGTCACCATTAGTGCATTTTGTGCACAAGTTGATACCATCCCATGAATTACGTTGGTTGTGAAAGAAACCAGAACAGTGATAAATTATGAAAGAATGCGGTCACCAGTGGAAATGTATATCCAAGCAGAGTGCAGTCATCACTGAAATAACCGTAATGTCAAGGACAACTTCTGCTGCATTCAGGTTTGATTTTGTTATTTCGACTTGAAGTAATTGCCTCCAAGTAAGGATTATGCTATATCTGCTCTAATTAAATACATCCATCCTTATACATTTTAAAATATAGCAAATTACTCCAAAGTGAATCTACCAAAAGAAGATTTGAGGCTGCTCCCTGGAAATTTAGGTATGCACATTTTGGTTGTGTGAGTTTACATGGTAGATTAACCGGTCTGCGGTCTCCATGCAAGCTTGTACGTGAACTGCTTAACTAAAATGAAATCTTACCTGGAGACAGACTCTGTGCTGAGTTTGGTTGCTAGGGAAACATTTGCCTCATACATTTCAGAACAGTTGTCTCATTTGGAGGCTTTGGCAGCACTGCTGTATGAGGAATAAATAGCGACACAATATGAAATATCTGAAATATATATGCACACGGCGTGAAAGAAATGTACTCTAAAATGATATGTTGAATATGTACACATGAAAATGAACATAAAAGTGGTAGAGGGGGTGGGGATGAAGGGTAGGCCGTTGGAAGCAGTTCCGTGGATGAGTGGGAGGGAGAGGAGTGGAGGATTCCTCGAGAACCCATATGTGAGACATATTTTGGCAATATGGGATAAAGTGAGAAGAGGGGAGAAGGGAGGGAGGGTTCCGGGTTTTTCGGTGATGCAAACTCTGTGCCACATGGGGGATTTTATTCCAGGAGGAGAGGGGGGTATATAAACAGTGGGAGCTGAGAGAACTAAGGTGGTTCTGTCAATTTATAGATGGGGGGAATGGGTTCCGTTTGAGGACTTGCTAGAAGAATATCAACTAGGGGCGGAAGGATCATTTCACTATCGACAAGTGGTACATTACTTGCAGGGGAAATTAGGCAAGGAGGGGTTAGGGCGGGACTATACTGATCTGGAAATGATATGGTATGGGAAAAGGAGATTGAGGGGACTAATCTCTGTGTTGTATAAGGCAGTAAGAGGAGGGCAAAGGGAGGAGAAAATGGGTTATATGAAGGCCTAGGAAAAGGAGATGGGAAGGAGTTTTGAGATTAGTCAATGGAAGGCCATCCTGGAACAGGGACACCAAATGCCAATCTCGATAGCTATTAGGGAAAACTGGCATAAAGTTCTAATGCGATGTTCAAACGCATTGGCGTATAGTACCAAGATGTTCCCGACAGTATCAAGGAGTTGTTGGAGGAATTGTGGGGAGGATGGTACTATGTTTCATATATGGTGGGCATGTCCATGGATCTGCCCCTTCTGGGAGGAAATTCAGAGGTGGATTAGACAGGTAGTGGGAGTGGAAGTCAGGTGTGATCCAGAAATCTTTCTTTTTGGGTGGTGGAGGGAAGGGGGTCAGAGGGAGAGTAGGAAACAAATCTCGGCTTGTCTCAGTGCAGCAAGATGTGAAGTAGCCTATAGGCGGAAGCAGGAGGAGCCGCAAAAGAGATTAAAGTTTGATAGAGTATGGCAGAATGTGTTGGTGTACTTACAAGAGGGGGAGAGGGCAAAGGCTGGGGGGCAGGGGAGGAGGGGGAAGGAGATTAGGGGGAGGGGGGGAGTTAGGAATAAACTGTCCAAGGGGGTATTGATAGAGGAGGGAGGGTTAAAATATATGCTCTTAGGATGGGACTGAGAGGAATGGTCCTGTTACATGAGGGAAAAGGAGAACACATAACTATAGGGAAGGGGAATTAAGTGTGATGTTTGAATATGGGATCTGATTGTATTTTGTGAATTGTTGAATAACAAAATAATAAGTTACAAAAAGAAGAGTGAGCTTTAAAAGACAGCTAAATACAGAGCAGTGTACAAAACTGTAGGGATAGGTACATTTGGAGGGGGAAATTTAAATATGGTTTAAAAGGGTTAAAAGCATGGGGAAAGGGATAGTTCATGTATGTATAATTAGAAATATTGTTAAACATGACAAAAAATGAAATGTACACAAGTTATTAACTATTTGTTGTTTATTTGCATATGTACATATGGTTTATGGTTTAGGCATTAGATATACCGCCCTTTACTTACGCATCAGAGCGGTTTACATGTATACTAACAGGTACTTTTTTATTCCCTTGTAGGGCTCACAATCTAAGTGTACCTGAGGCAATGGAGGGTTAAGTGGCTTGCCCAAGGTGTATGTTAATACATAAGATGTTGGTATAAGATGATAAATAAAAATGGAAATATAAAAAAAAAGTGGTAGTGATCATTTGCGTGAACCAAGCACTGTGAATCCAAACATGATTCGTCGATCATTTACATTGATGGACGTGGATGTTCCTCTTAGAAAGATGGCTCTGTTTAAATGCTGAATTACTTTTTATGTCAAAGAAGAATGCAGAGAAACAGTGGGGTAAATTTTTAGTAAGGAGCATACGAAGGGGCATGTTTATTAAATTGTGCTAATGGTTGATGCATACTTTAACACATGCTAACCAGTTAGCACAGGCCTGCAGTAATGGATACCATGTGCTAAAAATCCCTCAGTAACTGCTCAGCATGCAACGGGACAGATATTGGGTGGATTAGCAGCAGACTGCACATTGCAGTTAATACAAGTGCACTTAACGCCACCTCAGTGGGTAGTATTAAGTGCATCCATGTTAATTGGAAAGATGATACTGCACAGAAAAGAATTTTTCTTTGCAGTAACTACAGGGGACAGAGTGGAGGAGTAGTCTAGTGGTTGGAGCAACTGCCTACTACCCAGAAAATCAACAGTTCAATTCCCACTGGTACTCCTTGTGACCTTGGGCAAGTCACTTTACCCTCTGTTGCCTCAGAAGAAAAGGCTGGCAATCTACTTCCAGTGATCCATTGCCACGAAAGCCCAGAGGTAGCTAGGTCACTATGAGTCAACACTGACTTGATGGCACAATTAAAGAAAAAAAAGAAACAGCAGGGGACATGCTGGGCATGCCCCCAACAGCACACAACATTTGCATTTTAGTAAACATGTCCCTATGTTAAGCACTCAATATATTAAATACCCACTATAAAGAGTCCTCAAAATATATCAATCAAAAGACACTTGAGGTTGGGAAAAATGTATATATTAGGACCATCAAATAAACTTGCAGTGAGCATATTGTTTCCTGTGCTCTACTTACATCATCAGTCCCAGTTTTTTTATTTTGCTTATCATATATCTTTAACTATACCTTAATGTCCAAAACAGCATATGCCCACATTTTTAAATGAAAAAAACACACACCATTGGGGTTCTATCAAACAACATATCCTTCTTTAGCCCCATTCTTGTGGGATTTAAAAGTCATATGCACCAGCAAAACATAATCAAAACCACTTATCTTGCAGAATCTCCTCAGAAACTTGATCCAACATGATAGATGTTTTGTTTCTACATCAGAGATCTGCTCTCATTGTAGGCTCTCACTTCACTCCACAGAACTCTGCCAATCTCATGCATGCCTCTGAATTTAAACAAATAAGGCACCAATCAGAAGGTCCCATTATTCATGTCAAAATGACATCCATCCAATCTAAAAGTTTAACCCATTCTGTTCCAAGGAGATCAATAAAGAAATCCATTGCTGCTCCTTATAATTAAGAATACGTTCAGAGTCAGCACCCTACTCTGTTCTCACAGCTTTGATCAAGTACGTGTCAGCAAATTTCAGAAATATCATGTTTATTTGTGTCCACTGTTCAACAAGTGGGGCTGTAGCATTCATTGTTCTGATCCTGCTAGGGTTCATTAAGCCTCACTCTGATCATGTTTGGACCTACTGACATAAATCTTTGGAAAAGAGCATTGAATTACATTTACCACATAAGTGGATTCTCAAATTGTATAGGTTGGGCCTTTAATGCGTGTCCCTTCCTAGGGTTAACCCAACTATCACCAGTCATTGCCTTCTCACACCAACTACACTGATCACATTTTTCATGACTGCAAATACTCTGATCCCTTCATCTATTAGATACAGAGGAAATTGGTTCTTCCAAATTCCTTGGTCTTTTTTATGCCTATGTTTAGCACTGGCACTTGGCTCTTCATTTCATTTCATTTTTCATTTTATCAAAACTTGATATACCACTTATCATGGGAACAGCAAAGCAGTTTACAATAAAAATATATTAAAACCCAGGATAGGAAAGGAATACCAAATTAATGTATAGGGAAAGGGGGCATGAGACACAGCACAAAAGGGGTCAAAGAAACAGGAAAAGGGAGGAGAACGGAGGGGAAGGAAAGCACAAAAGGGAGTCAGTTGAGAGAGTCTGGTGAGAGATGGAAAGCAATACAGAAAAGACGAGTTTTGCTTTGAGTCTTGAACTTGTTAAAGGAGAGTTCTAACTGGAGAGAAGAGGGAAGATTTTTTTCTAAGCAAGGTCTCAAGAAAATAGAAAGCAGAATACGGGAGGATATGGGGAGTCAGTGAAGGCGGATGAGGACAGAGTGATGTGGTCAAATCTAGAAGCATGGTAAATTAGTCTGGCTGCAGTGTGTTAGATGCGTTGGAGGCGTTTCAGAGGATTGAGGGAGATCGGCTAGACAGGACAAGGGAAAAAACAAGGGTTCTTAAGGCGGCCATGAATAGGAGTGGGCGAATGGCTCAGATACGGCGGAGGAAAAAAAGAGAACACTGTGTGACATGGTCATGGAAGGAAAGTGAGGCGTTGAGAATTACCCCAAAATAGTGGAAAGATGATGTAAGGTGAACTGGGACTCCATCAAGAGTCAGGGACACAGAAGGGGGAAAGGTAGGACTGGTGAGCCAGGTAGTGGTGATCTTTGAGGGGTTAAGTTGGAGATGGTTGGCAGTTAGCCAGACTGTGATGTGAGAAAGACAAGTGTTTAAAGGAGAGAGATCTAGGCAAAATTGGTCTGTGTAAAATAAAAGAAGAATGCCATCCGCATAGAAATAACCTGAAATGCCCAGTTGATTATGAACGCCAAGGGTGAGAGAAAAATGTTGAAGAGAAGAGGTGCTAACACCGAACCCTGACATACCCCACACAATAGAGGGTATGCAGAGTAAGTAGAAGATCCTTTAATGACACGGAAAGTGCGCTGTGAACGAAAATAGGAGAACCATTGAAGAACAGTACCACAGAGTGCAATATCATGCAATCAGGAAAGAAAAGCCAGAGGAGTGGCCTAGTGGTTAGGACACAGTACATCAAGCCAGGGGTTCAAGTCCCACCTGGGGACAGCAATCTCAGGCCGGAGGGACTGGGGTTTCTAGTCCTATAGGCATTCCTTGTGGCCTTTGGCAAGCCACTTAACCCTCCATTGCCTCAGGTATACATAGATTTTGAGCCCTTTAGGGACAAAAGAATGTATCTAGTACCTGTTTGTAGTGACTACATAATGTAAACCACTTTGATTGAAGGATAAGGCGGTAAAGATAAAGATATAGAAAACTGGTTAAATAAATAAATAAAATCATGGTTAACAAGATCAAAAGCCACAGATAGATCCAAAGAGAAAACATTGGTGACATCCCCATGATTCACAAAGCATGAAGAGCAAGATGGTTTCAGTGGAATGACCAGGGTGGAAGCCCAATTGGCGAGGATGCAGAGTATTGATATGTTCGAGCTGGGTGACTAATTGTTGAGAAACTAATTTCTCCAGGAAGTCAGTCCTCACATATGGGTGACGTCGGCACCAATGGAGCCTGCACAGAGCATTTCCCCAGCTTTCAAAGAAAGCCTTTGGGAATGCCACCATACATGCGTGGTCCCCTTCTCACCCAAGCATGCCATCTTACTCAGTCTCCCTTTTTTTTCCGCAGAGCCCTTCAGATATGTGTCTCATCCTCGGAAAATGTTTTTCTTCCTAATAATACAATTTTGTCTTTTCTGGCTTTCGCCGGTTCCTTTCCCTCCATCTCCAGCACCAGCCTCTGCTGTTGGTCTCGGGATCCGTTTTTCCCTTCTTTCACCTTTTTGTGCTTTCGCACTCTTTTCAACCCTTGTCGACCCTTGTCGACTTCGCAGGGCTTCTTTTTGCCCCGATGGCCTCCGGTTTCAAAAAATGTGATCGGTGTTCTAAGGACATGTCTCTCACAAATACCCATGACTGTTGTCTCCAATGTCTGGGAGCTGTCCACAATCCCTCTGCAAAAAGATGTCTTCTAAAGCCATCTAGAGCCGCCGGCAGAAGCTAGATTATATCTTCCATAAGGCCCCAGTATTCCCGGTAGCCTCACACTGCACGGCCCCACAATCCTTGGAGTCTCCCAAGGCCCCTCTGCAGGCCCGCAGGCACTTTGGCTAAGGGTCCACCGAGCATGAGAGAAAGAAAAAGAAGGTCGCTAAGATGCAATCCGGGGGGTCGGACAAGCGTGAGAAGACACGCGCATGGTCTCTCAGCCCCCTACGGCAGTTCGACAAGTTGGAGAGGAAGCGGCTGAAAAAGGTATCTTGAACTAATGCGGAGGCCTCTGGTGATGGTGCCCATCTCCCGAGGGTCATCCTGGCAAGGATCCCCTCTCCTCCTCGATGCCCAACCCAGTCACCCTGGTGTCGCAGGGCCCTATTCCTGAGTGGGAGGTCCGAATGCTGGCCTTGAAATGCAGCATTTCTGTGTTCCTCGCAGCCCAGCAGGTGCAGATGCCTGGCTCCGCCAGCACGCATCATAGGACTGCAGAGACCTCAACCTCAAGGACTCCCCAGGTCACCGCAGTGACACCCGAGAGCCAAATGCCTCATGAGGGTCCTCCGGCGGGGGTCTCAATGTCCATCCTGTTCTTCGGGCGCAAGATCATCTTGGGCGAGCACCTCTGGCTCTGGACAGGCTTCGGCCTCAGAAGCCCAGTGTGGGTCGCCGACCCCTCTGGAACCACCCGACCCCAAGTCCTCCACGGATAATTTGGACTGGGAATCTGATGGGGAAACCTCACCAGAGACTCTGTCTCATCGAGACCGTCCTTCAGATCCATCCCTGCCGTCCCAGAGATGACAGTCCCCTCCTGAAGACACTTCTTTTCTTGAGTTTGTCCAGGATATGGCATGGCCCTTGCACTCACCACCGAATTGGAGGAGGAGCCCTGAGCAGAGGAGCTCGATATCCTCCAATATGAGGCACCACCGAAGGAAAACCTTACGGTTTCGGTCCCTTCCACCCTTATCCGGCTCCTTCTCCCTATGTGGGAGATCCCAGCTTACGTCTCCATTGTCAGCAAATGCCTGGACTCTATGTATAGGGTCCAGCAGAGACCAGGGTTCCAGAAAGCACAGCTTCCCTACACTTCCATGGTCATCAAATCGGCCGTGCAAAAACAAAAAAGCCCAAAGACTCACTCTTCGGTCCTCTGGGCAGAGAGTCCCATGCTCTCAACGCCCTCGGGCAGAGAGCCTACCAAGGCTCCATGCTAGCATGCCGCATCCAGGTCTACCAAATGTATATTGGTATGTTCCTCCAAGACCTCTCACTAAGGAGCTCGGAGAATTTGCGTCGGGTCTTGATGGCGATCACCGCCGGCGCTTCCAGGCGCTCTTGAAGTCCGTTGAGGAGTGCTCTAAGTATCTCTCACAAGTGGCTTACGATGGCTTTGAGTCCTTTGCCTGAGTAGCGGCATCCAATTATCCGACCTGGAGCAGTGGTCCAGAAGAAGCTCTTCGAAGTCCCTTGCCTCGGAAAGCAGCTCTTTGATAAACCAATGGAGGATAAAGCCTGTACTTGGCTCTCTCGGAAGACCTTATTCCTCCCCAGAAAGAAACTGCAGAGCAAGAAATCCTTTTTCATCAGAAAGGGGCACCCATACAGGGGATATCCTCCATACCCGTCTACACCGAACCCAGCCCATGGCGGCAGGGTAAGAGCGCGGTCCATGGACCCTGTAAACCTAAAGGACAAAAGACCCAGCTACTGGCTGCAGCACAGCCGGCCTTGGGGTTTTGACACCATTGGCATAGCTTCTTGACCATTGGACAACCTGCTGCCAGTAGGGGGAAGGCTGATCCACTTTGCCCTCAGGTAGGAATCCATCACTACCAATGCTTGGGTCATCCAGGTTGTCCGGGAGGGCTGTCTCCTCCATCTGGACCAGTTGCCTCCCCCTTACTTCCCCGGGGGGCCCTTGAGGCTTCTCCTCCACCAGTCCCTACTAACTCAGGAGCTCGCAGGTCTCCTCAAAGATTGGGGGGTGGAAGCCATCCCACCACACCTCAGAGGAAGGGGATTTTACTCCCAGTACTTCCTCATTCTGAAGAGAACAGGGGGTCTCTGATCCATCCTCAATTAGAGGAACCTAAACAGATTTCTGGTGCGGGAGAAGTTCATAAGAACATAAGAAATGCCATACTGGGTCAGACCGAGGTCCATCAAGCCCAGTATCCTGTTTCCAACAGTGGCCAATCTAGGTCATACGTACCTAGCAGTTTCCCCAAAAGACACAGGTTCTGCAGTGCTTGTACTAGGCCAAGCATTGATATCCTGGGTCCCTTTTTAATAGTGGTTTATGGACCTTTCCTCCAGGAACTTGTCCAAACCTTTTTTAAACCCAGCTATACTAACAGCCCTTACTACATCCTCCGGTAACAGATTCCAGAGTTTGATTACACGTTGAGAGAAGAAATATTTTCTCCTATTTGTCTTAAATAGTTTACCCTGTAGCTTCATTACATGCCCCTAGTCCTTCTATATTCTGATAGCGTAAACAATTTATCCACGTTTATCCGTTCCACTCCATTCATTAATTTATACACCTCTATCATATCTCCCCTCAGCCGCCTCTTTTCTAGGTTAAAGAGCCCTAACCTTTTTAGCCTCTCTTCATAGGAGTAGCCTTCCATCCCCTTCACCAATTTGGTGGCTCTTCTCTGTACTTTTTCTAATAACTCTATGTCCTTTTTAAGATACGGTGACCAGAATTGCACACAATATTCAAGGTGCGGTCGTACCATGGAGCGATACAGAGGCATTATAATATCCTTTGTTTTATTCTCCATCCCTTTCCTTATGATACCTAGCATTCTATTTGCTTTCTTGGCCGCCGCTGCACACTGGGCGGAGGGTTTTAACATGTTATCCACGATGACTCCTAAATCTTTTTCCTGGGTGGTGGTTTCTAATGTGGAGCCTTGCATCTTGTAACTATAGTGTGGGTTGTTCTTTCCTAGGTGCATAACTTTGCACTTGTCCACATTAAATTTCATCTGCCATTTGGATGCCCAGTCTTCCAATTTATCCAGATCCTCCTGCAGTTTTCCACAATCCTCTTGGGTTTTAACAACTTTAAACAGTTTTGTGTCATCTGCAAATTTGATTACCTCACTAGTTATTCCCTTTTCCAGGTCATTTATGAATATGTCAAAAAGTAGCGGACCCAGTACAGATCCCTGGGGTACTCCACTATTCACCTTTTTCCATTGGGAATATTGGCCATTTAGCCCTACCCTCTGCTTTCTATCTTTTAACCAGTTCCCGATCCACAATAGTACACTGCCTCCTATCCCATGACTTTTTAGCTTCGCCAAAAGTCTCTGATGGGGGACCTTGTCAAAAGCTTTCTGAAAGTCCAGATACACTATATCAACCGACTCACCTTTGTCTACCTGTTTATGCACACCTTCAAAAAAACAGATCAGATTAGTAAGACAAGATCTTCCTTGTCTAAAGCCATGTTGGCTGTCTCCCATTAGGCCATGACTATCTACATGCTGTGTAATTTTGTTCTTTATGATGGCTTCTACCATTTTCCCTGGTACTGACGTCAGGCTCACCGGTCTGTAATTTCCGGGTCACCCCTGGAACCCTTTTTAAAAATTGGTGTTACGTTGGCGACCCTCCAATCTTCAGGTATTACAGATGATTTTAATGAAAGTTCACAGATTACCAATAACAGGTCTGCAATCTCATATTTCAGTTCTTTCAACACTCTGGGATGTATACCATCCGGTCCAGGTGATTTGCTACTATTCAGTTTATCAAATAGTTGTAATATATCTTCCCGGTGTAGCGATATTTCTCTCAATTCCTCTGCAGTATCACCTTTAAATACCACTTCAGTCTTGGGTAACACCCCTACATCTTCCTCAGTAAAGACCGAAGCAAAGAATTCATTCAGTCTCTCTGCTATAGCCTTGTCTCCTCTTATTGCACCTTTTACCCCTCTATCATCTAATGGTCCAATTGACTCTCTCACAGGCCTTTTGCTACGAATGTACTTGAAAAAGTCCTTATTTCGTGTTTTTGCTTCCGTAGCAAGTTTCTTCTCAAATTCCCGCTTTGCCTGCCTTATCAATGCTTTGCATTTAACTTGCCAGTGCTTGTGCTGTTTCCAGTTTTCATCATTTGGCTCTTTTTTCCATTTTCTGAAGGTTGCTCTTTTGGCAGCAACAGCCTCTCTGACCTCACCTTTAAACCATGCTGGCAGTTTTTTGGACTTTCTTCCACTTTTCTTAATGCGTGGAATACAGCTGGTCTGGGCTTCGAGGATAGTATTTTTAAATAACACCCAAGCTTGCTGTAAGTCTTTAACCTTTGGAACCGCTCCTTTTAGTTTTTTCCGAACTATATTCCTCATTCTATCATAGTCACCCTTTTGAAAGTTAAAAGGTAGTACTGTGGATTCCTTTACTATCTGTCCTCCACTGATTAAATCAAACATGATCATACTATGATCACTATTGCCAAGTGGTCCCAACACCCTTATTTCTTGCACCAGATCTGGCGTTCCACTAAGGACTAGGTCCAGTATGGCTTCCCCTCTGGTCGGTTCATGAACCAGCTGCTCCAAGAAGCAGTCATTCATTTCATCTAGAAACTTTATCTCTTTAGCTTGTCCTGCTGTGACACTGTCCCAGTCGATACCGGGGTAATTGAAATCACCCATTATTACTACTCTGTTGTGGCTTTTGTTAGCTTCCTTGATTTCTTTGAGCATTTCATCATCCATTTGTTCATTCTGGCCAGGTGGTCGATAGTATACTCCCACTGCCATCACCTTCCCCTTTGTAAATGGAATTTCAATCCATAGAGATTCTACAGCATATTTTGTTCCCTGCAAAACTTTAATCCTTTCTGACTCAATGCCCTCTCTAACATAGAGCGCAACCCCTCCACCAATTTGTTCAGCTCTATCATTACGATATAGTTTGTAGCCAGGTATCACAGTGTCCCACTGGTTATCCTCCTTCCACCATGTCTCTGAGAGTGCAATCATATCTAACCTCTCATTTAATGCTATATATTCTAATTCTCCCATCTTATTGTTTAGACTTCTAGCATTGGCATACAAGCATTTTAGAGACTGTATTTTATTAATATTAATCTGGCTATTGGTAGGCATGGGTAATGGGGAATCTTTATGCTCTGTCTGCTCCTTACTCAAGGGCATTTGGGCTACTATACTCCCTTTTGGAACCTCACTGCTTTTGGTAGTATCCTTCAAGGATACCTTTGTCCGAACCGTGCGCTCCTGGGTGACTGTCGGCTTTCCCCTATTTTCTAGTTTAAAAGCTTCTCTATCTCTTTTTTAAAGGTTAATGCCAGCAGTCTGGTCCCATCCTGATTAAGGTGAAGCCCATCCCTTGGAACACTGCTGCCCTACCTCCAGCAGGGCAATTGGCTATGCTCTTTGTACCTAAAGGATGCTTATATCCGTATCCTCAACCCACAATCCCAAGCACAAACAGTTCCTGCACTTTATGGTAGGAGGGAACCACAACCAGTACAGGATGTTTCCCTACGGACTCGCATCCGTCCCACAGGTCTTCAGCAAGTGTTTTATGGTGGTAGCAGCTCACCTCCATCTACAAGGCACTTTTGTCTACCCCTATCTAGATGATTGGCTCATAAAAGGGGACATGGCCTCGGAGGCCCTACAGACCGTGGGCCACACGATCCAGCTTCTGCAAAATTTGGGCTTTGTAGTCAACTACAGAACTACCCAAAATCCCACCTTACTCCAGTACAATCCCTGGAGTTCATAGGGGCTCGTCTGGATACTCTTCAGTCCACAGCCTTCCTTCCCCGGGATAGGGCAGACTACCTCAGATCCCTGGTGTTTGACATATGGACACGCCGCATGGTCTCGGCATGGTCGATGCTTCGCCTTCTCGGCCACATGGCCTCCACTGTCCACGTTGTGCCCAATACCTACCTCAGCATGCAAGTGGCACAGTGGTGCCTCTGCATGCAATGGACCCAGGCAACTGGCTGACTCCGGGACCCCATCTCAGTCACAACTCGCTTGATAGAGTCCCTGAACTGGTGGCAGGACACACAGAACATGCACCGAGGCATGCCCTTCCAGACCCCGACCCACCAGGCAGTCCTAACTACGGATGCCTTCCTCTTCGGCTGGGGGGCCCATTGCGAGGAGCTGCTCACCCAAGGAACTTGGTCCCACAAGGAGAGTTGCAGCAGATCAATCTGCTGGAGCTCTGAGCTATCCTCCTTGCGCTGAAGGCCTTCCAGCACCACCTGCGGTACCAAGTGGTGCTTGTTCAGATGGACAACCAGGTCACAATGTTCTACTTAAATAAAAAGGGGGGTGCAAACTCTTACAGCCTCTGCCAGGAGACAGTGCCCCTGTGCTCATTTGTTGTGAGCCAGGGCGTAACCCTCCGAGCCGTCTATCTCCCGGGCCAGGACAATGCCTTGGCGGACCGGCTGAGCAGAGTCCTCCAGCTGCACGAGTGGCACCTGTGCCCCAAGGTGTTGCAGCGGCTCTTCCAGTACTGGGGTACCCCAGACCTGGATGTCTTCACCAGTCCCATAAACACACAGCTTCCCTGTTTTTGTAGGCCCATCCCACACCCGGGCAGGGTGGCTCAGAACGCTTTCCTCCTCTTGACTTCTGTGGGGAGATGAAGAGGAGCTGCTGTATGCCTCCCCCCCCCCACACACACTGCTGTATGCCTTCCCCTCCACTCTGCTCATAGCTCGGACCCTCCTCAAGGTCCAGTGAGACAGGGCCTCGATGAGCCTCATGGCTCCAAGGTGGCCCAGACAGCTGTGGTTCCCTCTGCCACTCCATCTCTCGACAGAGCCCCCGGTCCCTCTCAGGAATTCACCGGGGCTCCTGACGCAGGAGAGACTGGCTCTTTCACCACAATCTGGGGTCTCTGTCCCTTATAGCTTGTCTGCTGAGTGGGTCGCCTTAGCTCCTCTTTATCTCCCCACGGAGGTCAAGGACATCCTATTGGCCTCCCGGAAAGACTCGACCAGGTGGGAGTACACTTTCAAGAGGCTCAGGTTCTCAGTGTGGTGCTCGGAGAACTGAGTGAACCTGTTCTTTTGCCCCATACACTCGGTCCTGCAATACCTACTCCATCTCTCGCTGGCTGGTCTAAAGTCTAACTCGATCAGGGTTCACCTGAGGGCCATCTCAGCAAACCACCATCCCATCGAGGGCAAACCCCTCTCGGGGCAACCCCTCATCTCTCGCTTCATGTGGGACTTACTCCTCTTCAAGCCCCCTATCCACTCCCCATCAGCGAAATGGGACCTCAACGTGGTCCTCACGCAGCTAACCAAGCTGCCCTTTGAGCCCATGGCTACTTGGTGGCTCTCACCTCCACCCATAGAGTCAGTGAAGTCCAGGCACTGATGGCCGAGGCGCCATACACAAGGTTCTACAGGAACAGGGTGGTTCTTCGCACTCATCCCAAGTTCCTCCCAAAGGTTGTCTCAGATTTCCACCTCAACCAGGTGCTGCCCACCTTCTTCCCAAGGCCCCACATTGACCAGTCAACAGCAGTTCTCCATACCCTGGACTGCAAGAGGGCCCTGTCCTTCTACCTGCAGCAGATTCGAGACCACCATAGGGCTGGGCAGCTTTTTGTCTACTATGACCCCAGCCACCTGGGGCTGGCGGACACCAAGCAAACTTTGTCCATTAGGGTAGCGGACTGCATCGTCATTGCTCAGGCCCAGGCTGGGCTACTTCTGGACTGCCAAGTCATGGTGCACAATGTCCAGGCGATGGTGACATCAGTCGCTAGCCTATGTTCAGTGCCTCTGATGGACATCTGCCAGGCCGCCACCTGGCCCTCCGCTGATACCTTTGTGGCACATTACTGCCTGGAGCGGGAGTCCCACCAGGACTCGGCCTTTGGCCGGGCAGTACTCCGTAATTTGTTCTGGGTTAAAGCAACTCCTGACCTCCAACCCTTCATGTTCAGGCTATCGGAAACGTGGCTCTCCATGGACTCTGGGTTATCGGGCTTGCTTTCAGATTCACTGGCGACTGCTCACGGCTCTGTCATGATTTTTCGTACAGGTCCTCGGTAGCCTGTAGCTAGGGCATCCCATATGTGAGGACTGATTCTTGCTTGTTCCTGGAGAAAGTTTAGTTACTCGTGTGTAACAGGTGCTCTCCAGGGACATCAGGAATCAGTCCTCACAACCCTCCCTCCTCCCCTTGGAGTTGCTGTCCATTTTTGCCATCTTCTTGGTAAGGCTGTAGCTATAGCACCTGACTGAGTAAGATGGCACCCTTGAGCGGGAAGGGGACCATGCATGCATAGTGGCATTCCCAAAGGCTTTCTTTGAAAGCTGGGGAAATGCTCCGCATAGGCTCCATCAGTGCTGACGTCGCCCATATGTGAGAACTGATTCCTGCTGTCCCTGGAGAACACCTGTTACAGGTGAGTAACTACGCTTTCTCTAAGAGTTTGGCAAGAAAAGGGCAGATTAGACACTGGATGATAGTTTGCGGGGAGAGACTTGTCAAGGGAGGGTTTTTTCAACAGAGGGAGGATATTAGCAACTTTACAAATGAGAGGAAAAACACTAGTAGACAAGCTGTTATTGAATATAGTAAGAACAATTGGAGTGAGTGCCAGAGAGTCTTGAGAGATCCAGGAAGAGGGGAGGGGATCAAGAGAGAGCAATAGGTCTTCCAGGAAGAACGGAGAACTTTAGACAGGGCAGCTGAGGAGATTGGGTTGAAGGTGCTCCAAGAGTGTGCCATTGCGAGAGTAGAGGGCGTATGAGGCATTGAAGCATCAGGGACAAAAGGGGAGGCTGGGGAAAAACTGTGATGAAGCATAGAGACCTTATTGTGAAAGAAGTCAGCTAGTTGAGAAGAGGTGTGAGAATTGTCAGTATCGGAAGAATGAGATGGAGGCGCTGCTAGCAAGGAGAGAGTGGAAAATAGTTGCCAAGACTGGGAGGAGGAATGAGTGATGAGCGTGGAATAGTAATTCCTCTTAGCGCTGACAATCAGATGATGATAAGAGCAGAGAGAGGTTCAGAAAAACTGGAGGGCATCAGGAGATTTGAGGTGCTGCCAGCGGCGTTGTGTCCTGTGGAGCTGTGAGCGGGTGAGGCGAAGACCATCATGATACCAAGGATGAACAAGATGCTGTTTGAGTTGAATTGATTGGGCGGAAGCAATATTATCCAAGACAGAGCGAAGAAGAGAGTCCCATTTCCATGCCTGATCACTAACAGAAAGAGACTAGAAGGAGGGGAAGAAAATAGTGTCTGCAATAGGGAAAGCCACCATCGTATCTGGCATAAGCCTGCGAGAAAATCTCAAAGGAGGAAGGGGGGCTGTTGAAGCATTGGTTGGGGAGGGGGAAGGAGGAAGAGAGAAAAGAATAAGGAAATGGTTGGTCCAGGGGAGAGTCAGAGAAGCTGGCCATAAGAGCTGTGAAGGGGAGTCAGGGGATGAGATGATCAGGTCAAGAGTATGACTGGCAGAGTGGGTTGCAAAAGGAATGTGCTGAACAAGCTGAAGGTAAGTGAGGTGGGTGCCAAAATCTGTCTCTGGGCTTGAGAGGAAGATTTACATGGAAATTTAGATCACCAAGGATATTTAGGTTAGGAAAAGATATGATGGTGTCTGAGATAGTCAGCAGAAGAGAATCCAGAAGAGAGCTAGAGAGGGAAGAAGAAGTGTAGAGCAGAAGGAAATGGGTCACCAGTTGTATTGACAGACTGAAAAGAAGAGCCTCTGGGAAAGAGAGTGGGAGAATGAAGTTCCAGGATAGAAAGAACAGAACAATATATGACAGTTATGCCTAAACAGATAAGCTATTCGTTTAGTGGCCAAATATTGTTGCTGTTTGGATCATTTTTAGGGCTTTTTCTGTCCTGCCCTAACCTAGCCTATAATTATGCAGATAGTATCTAACCATTTAGCAATTTAAATGGCCCAGTATTGTGTAATTTTTGAAAATATAAGGATAAGAAAATTGTGTTTGCCAGTTGTCAGCAACTAAAATTTACTTTGAATATCAGTTGGACAGTTAACAGTTTAAAATTTGGGTAGAGGTATATGCATACAGATAAAGCAAAAATATTCTGTTTAAAATGACAGAGAAAGGGCACACACATTTTTCCAGTGAACAGTCTGTGCCTTTGTGATAGGACTGGCATCTGTTTACATTAATTTGTGGATCCTCAAGTGATTTCTCTCAATAACTGAATCGTAAGAGTGCTAACAAAGTTTTATTTTGGTAATTCACTTAGACTGAAGAACAATCCAAATGTTAGAGAAATGCAGAGAAGTCAGGAAATTGAGTTATGGGGTGCTCCACATCATTTCCCTGTTGCATTGCAAATACCAAATGTAGTTCCATGTGCCACCATCCAACCATGATGGGAAATACAACATGTTAGAAGACAGCCCATGTAGCTTTTAATCATGGTATCTTTTTACTGCAGTTAGACATTTTTATTTTAAAAAAATCCAGATACATGGAGTTATGATTTTCACTGTACCTTCCTCAAGTAGGAAACCAAGACCTTTAAAAATACTTTGTGTGTTAATTTTTTGTATTGTTAGCAATAAATGGTGTTAGTAATAGACATTTACTTTATTATCATAATTGATATTATGCATCCTAGAAACAACTCAGTCGATCACGATAAAAACAACTCTTGTTGCCACATAGGTATCTTGAAGGATCCTGAAACAAAGAATGGGTTAGTTTGACTTCAGGGCCAGTGCAGGAGTATAAGGCACTCTAGGCGAACCTTAATCCTTGCGCCCCTTTCCCCAAAATGTGTTCTCCACTGCACCTGATCCCTGAGTCCCCATTCTTGCTTCCTCCTTCTGTTTCTAAATCTTTTGTCTCCATTCTTTTCTCCCAATAACCAGTCCCCATTTTAAATTATTCTCACCTCCCTTAGCATGCTTTTTGTTGTTAAGTGCCGTCAAGTCATTGTCGACTCATAACGACCCTCTGGATAGTTGTCCTAAATTGTGTTCAGTCTTCAGTCATTGTTGACAGACTGGCACCTGTAGCTGCTGTTATTGTATCGATCCATCTCATTGCTGGCCTTCCTCTTTAGCGTTGACCTTCTATCTTGCCAAGCATGATGTCTTTCTCTAATGATCTCTCTCGTCTCATGGTGTGTCCAAAGTATGAAAGTTGAAGTCTTGTCATCTGAGCTTCTAAAAAAAAAGCTTAGATTTGATCTCCTCTAGTACTGACTGGTTTGTTCTTTGGGCAGTCCATGGTATACGCAGTATTTGGCACCAGCACCATAATTCAAAGGCATCAATTTTCTTCCTTTCGCATCCATATGATGTTGTTGAAAATACCATGGCTTGAACGAGTTGAATCTTTGTATGGAGAGAGACATCTCTGCTCTTGAGAATCTTGTCTAGGACTTTCAAAGCCATTCTGCCAAGAGCAATGCGTCATCGGATTTCTTGACTGCTTGTTGTTTCTTTATTGATAGTTGATCCAAGTAGGTTAAAGTTGTCCACGATTTCAATTTCTTCTCCTTCAACGATGAACTTATTGATTTTGCCAGTTGTCACGATCTTTGTCTTTTTTACATTAAGGTGCAGGCCCATTTTAAGACTATGTTCCTTGATCGTGAGAAGCAAATGTTTCAGATCATCTTCACTTTCAGCTAGTAATAGGTGTATTTAGGGCTTCTCCTTGGTGGCCCATTCTGATGTTTCTCCCTTCCTCAGGGCGAGTTAAGCAGATTGATCTTCTTGTGCATCCGATAGTTCCCCAGTGGAGCCTTTCCTTGGCGTTGAAGGCATTGAAAGGACCCCCTTTTAAGCTCTTCTGTAAGGTTTCTCTCAAAGATTTGACTCTTAAGGTGTTTCTGGTAGTTATTGCTTCCGTCAGATTTATCTTGGAACTGCAGGCTTTGTCCTGCCGCAAACCTTTTTTGGTTATCTCAGCAGCTTCGGTCGCCTTGTGGAAATTGGCATTCTTACTTCCAAAGTGATCTCTTCACCTCAATCAGGCAGTCATTCTGCCCTCTGTTTTGGAGAAGGGCATTCTGTCAGGTCCCCCTCTGTGTCTGCTTGAAATGAGGAAGGTATTGCTTAGATCCTGAGAAGAGACAGACTCCTTTTGTCAATAGGGCTGTCTTTTGATCAGGGGAGGGAACAGGTAGCAGCCAAGTCCTTGATTTCCCATTGGATGAAAATGGCCATTAGTTCAGCATAACTCTTGGCTGGTAAATGTGTACCGGAGAGAGTCAAGGCTCACTCCACTAGGTCTCAGGCTGCCTCTTGAGATGCTCTGCCTTGGTGTCTCTGGAGGACATCTGTAAAGTGGCTACCTGTTCCTTTCTGAGTGCCTTTGTGAAGCACTACAGGTTGTATGTGGGAATAAGTACTGATGGGGCACCTTTGGCGAGGATGTTCTGACCAGAGCATCATCTCCCTCCCACCCTGGGTTCTGACTGTTTGGGTACGTTCCATTTGTCTGGACTGGTCTACCAGAATGACACAGAAGGAGACATTTTAATCATATTTGATCATTTCCTTTCCTTGAATCTTGCTAGACCAGTCCAGAACTCACCCTGGAAGTCTTTCCTATGTATTAGAAAGACCTGTTGCCTTTACATTGCCAATTGATGTTGTAGTGTTTATTTGTTTCAGTCTTGATTATTGCTTGGGAAGTGACTGGCTTCTCTTAGTGTTGCACCAGTGGTTATACCTTTTGATGACATCATTGAAAGATGCTCAAGTCTGCCTCCACTTGCTGGTAAGGGAGCATAATCCACTCATCTGGACTAGTCTAGCATATTTCAAGGAAAACAGATTTTTAGGTATGATTAAAATTTCTCCATAAATAATGGAAGTGCACATTGAACTAGGCATAATCATTTACACGAGCCCAATGGCTGACACAAATGACCATGTGTTTCTTATTTGCGCATGCCCATACTTTTTAAAGAACATGTGTAACTGTGCCCTCTGCTGATGCTGTGTTCAAGCTCCACCTATGTGAATGCCCACAGTGAAAGTATGCTCCATTGGCCTAATGTGCATACTTAAGAATAACAACCGGCCAACGTTTGTGCATAAGGGTTCATTGACCTGTATTAGTCTTTGAAAACACTTGATTTACATGCATGGATGGTGTGTAACTTTCCACAGATCCTTATAAACTTACTCTCTTATTATCCAATAATAATATTTCCAGACTCTCTACCAGGGTCCCCAAACCTTTCAAGAGAAGGGTCACACAGGATATTTTGAATTGCTAAAAAGATCTTGGGAGGGATCCCCACTAAAGTGTGATGAGCGGGATGGAGGGAGCTTCATTGGAGTTTGCTGTGTCTTTGCCATGTCATATTACCATGATCATTTTTGGCTGATGGAACTTGGAAACTCTGCAAGACATTCTGCTAACCATTTGCTGCATGTGGTTAAAAGATGCAATTTCCTCTGCAAGTAGGAAAAGCATGGAAGACTGAAGAAATTAGATACATAAACCATAGTCTGGGGACCCCTGTGCCCCTTACCTTAGGGCAGCAGGTAGATCCTGCAGGGCAGGTCACAGAGCAGTTTTTAATCCTGGATTCTCTTCTCCTTCACTCAGCTAGCACACACTCTTATTACCAGGGAGCAAGTTATCCATGGAGGGAAAGGAAATCACTTCAAGGCCCTTGACACATAAATTAAAGAGGCTCTGATTCTGAATTGGGTGCCCCTATTTTTCTACTGTAACAAAAATGTCCAATTCCACAATAACGAAGTAATTCTTTTCAGCTTTGATAACACTGGTTATGTTTCTCCCTGAGTTATTAGTGTCTGAAATCCAAATTTGAATATTTATCAGCTCTGCTGCTGGCAGAAAGATCCTGGGTTAAGACTGTTATGCTCTTAGCAGATTTCTTTACCCCTTCCTCACTGAGATCCTTTTCCTTTACGTATTCCTGTACTACGTTCACAGATAAATCTACTGTACCTCTTTCAGCAGGCAAATCTTCTCCAGTACATCAATCGCCTTTATTTTTTCTCAGGGAATAAGACAGCTCTTTCTCTCCGACTTCTTAGTGAGGCTTAAGGCAAGCCAATTCCTTCAGAATAGCACAAGCACATCAGGCCCTAGTTGTTGAGGCATCCATGCCTATACCTGCTCCTAAACATGAATATTGTGCAAAAAAAACCTGCTTGTTTCAAGACTGAAAACCTACTAGAGGGAACAGTAAAATACACATTTATCGCCACAGTTAATATTTCCAGGCCAAAGAAATCTGCATGTAAATATATACTCTAAACATGTTACTAGCTGGCCATTGCCGGTCTGAATATCTGAAATGGCAAGCCAGGATATGCTAGTCTCATAACAGAGGCACCTCCCCCTTCTGAATTATCTAGGCTGGGACATCCAAGTACCTGGTTCTGTGGGAATGAAATTTGGTGAAGTCCACATTTATGGAATGACCTACACCTGTACATGCACCCAGCCTTATCTACATGGGTCCTGTCTCCACAATTGGCTACTGGGATATTCATTTTTGGAGTGCAGGCAGAGTAATTTCACATAGCACTTATACGTGCCTTGCTTCACTGCTGCCACTCCCCCAGATTTTTGAATGTTCTGCTCTAGACCTCCCAGATTCATCCTAGATGTCCCTTCTAAAAGCCATTTTAAATATTTAGTAGTGGTAGTGATATGAGTGGAAAAGGATTGCATAGGAACACATGACAGCAGATCGAGAGGTGGAAGACAGTATAAGAATGCCTGGAAGAAATGACAGTCTGGTTAACCCAAAACAACCTAAATATCAATTACAACAAGACTGAAGCCCTCCTTGTCACTTGTCACGCGTAATTCAGGATTTACCCCCCCCCCCCTCCTACAATCAAGTTGAACAACATCACCATACCCATTAAACATATGGTAAAATACCTTGGAGTCACCCAGGACAGCAATTCAATCTCACATCAATAAAACAGCCAAAAATGCCTATCACAAAATGTGTGTTCTCAGACGGCTCAAACCTCTCCTCAACTATGAACACTTCCGCACTGTCTTCCAGATGAAAATCACTCCCATCTTGGACTACTGCAACCCCATTTACCTTGGTTTACCTCAACTAGCACTCCATCTCCTTCAGATGGTACAGAACACTGCTGCCCGCATCATAACTGGCTCATCAAAACATGACCACATCACCCCCCTCTTGAACCAGCTCCACTGGCTCCCCATCAGCTCCCGTATCAAGTACAAGACTGTGTTGAACATCTTCAAAATCAAGCAAAACATTTCTACTAATATACTGAAAACCCTTTTCACTACAGATACAAGCACCTACACAAAATCCAAGCAAGCTACTTCTGGAAGCTACTACCTGCTCTGTGGAATGCCCTCCCCGACCACCTCAGAGACACCTAAAAATCAAAGGACTTCAGGAAGAAGCTGAAAACCACCATCTACACTGAACACTTTGGGGACATTACCTAAAATGTACAACTGCATAATATAATACACAGATTGCCCTACCCTTCCCCCCACCACCCATGCCGACTTAATGCCTTATACCCCAGCCTCCCTCTCAAACATTTACTCGATATCCAACCATATACAATATCGCACAGTGAAGGTAAGCTCTGTCACAACTCATTCTATGTACATAGTTTTTGTATATAAGTTCTCTTGAAATAATCTCCTGCATGCTCCCCCATCCATTGTTCTATGTAAATTTCCAAGTTGCGCGGTAAACCGCTTTAATTTTAGGTTAAAGCGGTTTAGAAATCCTGTTAAATAAAATAAATAAATAAATAAATACTATTTAGAGGGGAGGCAAGGTAAAGAGAAAATTGTGTGAAGTTTGATTTGGTACACTCCAAGGATCAAGGAAACGTGGAAGTAAGCCATGAAATAAAGTTTGAGAAGCATTGCCCTAGAATGCCATAGAATCATATGACTGGTGACCATTTACAAGAACGAGCATTGCAGAAAGTCATGAATTTGTCGTCATTTTACACCTATAAATTTAGTTTAAACAATGCACTAGTTTCATCAGACACCTCAGCTGTTTGCAATATATTACTCTTGTTTGTCCTTCCTGCTAATGCGATGCAGTGCCACTAGTGAAATAAATCTTCTTGATATCAGTTCAAAATTGACAGGAAAATGTTGTACATACTATTTAGGCTTTCTTTTTAAATTTTGTATGATTTATCATGCTGAATGTTTATCACTGTCATTTTTGCTGAAGTGTGGACTTTTCTACCCTCTTTCCACTAATATTTCTCAATGCATACAGCCTAGAGCCGAAAGTCTATCTCTCCTTATAATGCATTGTACTTTATGCCTAGCTATTATTTGCTTATTTGCATACTGCCCATCTACCATTCTAGGTGGTTTACAGCAAAGATATAAAATAATAAAATTGCACAAAAAAAACAAATAGCAGAAAAGAAAAAACTAACCCTGTAAAACAAACTAATACATTTAATGAAAAAAAATAGTCTTACATGTGCTATATTGTAGCTCTATTGCATGTCCCCTAATCTTTGTACTTTTTGAACACCAATTCATGTTTAGACCTCTGTAGTATTTCCCCTCAGACATCTCTTCTCCAAGGGGACGAGCCCTAATCTTTTAAGCCTTTCCACTTAGGGGTATCCTTCCATCCCCTTTATAATTTTGGTCACCTTTGTCCGTTATGTGCAGTTCTGGTTGTTACATTTAAAAACAGATATATACAAAAGGTGTGGTCGCACCATAAAGCGATACAGAGGCATTAAACTATACTTCATTTTATTCTCTTTCTTTCCTTATAATTCCTAGCATTCTATTAGCTTTCTTGGCTACCACAGTGCACTGAGCAGAGGATTTCAACGAATTATCCACAATAACACTTAGATCCTTTTCTTGGGTGGTAATTCCTGGTGTGGATCCTTGCATCATGCAGCTATAATTTTGGTTGTTCTTCCCTACATGCATAACTTTGCACTTGTCCACGACAAATTTCATCTGCCATTTGAATGCCCAGTCTCTAAATCTCTCAAAGTCCTCTTGCAATTTTTCACATTCCTCTTGTGATTTAACAAATTTTAAATATTTGATGTCATCTGCAAATTTGATCACTTCACTTGTTCCCATTTTCAGGTCATTTATATGTTAAAAAGCAGCAGGCCCAGTAGAGATCCCTAAAGCATTTCACTATTCACCTTTCTCCATTGAGAAAGTTGACCATTTAGCCCCATTCTCTGTTTTTTATCTTTTAACCAGTTCCTAATCTACAGCAGGACACTGCCTCCTATTCCATAGCATTTTTCTACCTAAAAGCCTACATTTGGCTTCCAGAACCCCCCTCCCATGCTTTCCTATGTTGTTGGTACCCACATGTACCAAGACGGCCAGCTTCTTCCAGCCCGGTCTAGAATCCTATCTAGGTGACAAATGAGATCATCACCTTTTAATCAGGCAGGCAAGTGACCAAGTGATCCTCTCACCCAACAGCCACCCAGCTATCTACATGCCTAATGCTAGAATCATCAGCTAAAATGGCCGTCCTAACTCTTCCTTGCATTTCCTAGAACAATTCTTCTCGACCTTTTTCATTTTCTGGCACACTTTTGAGTTTGTTCAGTCCTCGGGTCACACAAACCAAATTTTTGCATGCAGGGCAAGTGTAAGGATATTAAGTGCCCTAGACAAAACTTCAGTCTTGTTCCCCTCACAATTAGCTTTTAGACCTCTAGCACCCCCCTAGTTGATTATCAGACTCAATTGTAATCATCTCAACACCATCTCTCCAAGAAGAATCCTATAAAAATGCATATTTGGACATTACACTTTTAAATATTAAACTTTATTTTGTAAACATATGCATAATGAGGGAGATTTCAAAAAGCCACTTACAAGGGTGAATGAACTATTTGCATATCAGCCATTCTTCCTGCAGGTAAAAGCACGCACTAACTCTGAGTTTGTGTGACTGCCAAGACCCATTGCTTAGCTTTGATTGGAGCTGCTTTTTGCTACCCCCCTCCCCTGCCAGAAGTTGCTGCCCAAAGCATCTACTTTTTTTGCCTAGTAGTTGGGTTGGCCCTGTTTGCATGATTCTGACTGCTCAGTCCCTCCCACTGGCAGGAGAGCCTCATTATGCCGGATTCAATCTCACATCTGAATATATTAGACCAGCAGGTCATATGAGATAGCAGGGCTCCATGCATTCAAATACCAGATTGAAGCCAGCAGAGGAGGCACACAGGTAAGACCACTCCACATACCCTGGTTGAGAAGTGAGGTACATTATTATCAGGGTATGCACAAAACTAATTTGGAGAAATTTCACCTATAAGTGCTGCTGTCCTATCAATGGGAGGGGGAAGTGCTAGTTGTAAGCGATCAGTTCAGTTTGCTCCCCAGTGGACTCTCTCCTTGAAAAATTGTAGTAATTTACTCTCGTATTATACCTAGAAGTACATTCTTTCAGTTTTGCTACTACAAAATATTTTTTGGTACAATACCCACCAGCCCCGAGGCTTTTGTATGTCCTGCATACAAGACAATTAATTATGCACCAGAGAGAAATCAGATTAGCCAACACAATCAAACTGTTCCCAACATGTAAATTCTGTGTAGAAGACAGGCTCAAGTCAGATTCTGCACTGGGTTCCAGAGCATCCGGCTTACTCCAGGGAGCAGCTACTAGATCACACATTACAATAACTAACCTGAAAATAAGTTGTTTTATTAATCTAGGATAGAGGAGAAAGGATCTAGAATGGGGAAAGGAGGGGCTCTGCTTTGATCTGGAGTATGCGCTCCAGTCAGTAACACTCCTCTCCTGCTGTCCCAGAGAGGCAGACTAGCTTTTTGCTTATCTGCTCCACGCTTACCCTGTTCTCTCCTGGTCTGCTTGGGAAAAAATGAGGCTGGAGCAGGAAACAGATGGCTGTTCTACTACTACTATTATTAATCATTTATAGAGCGCTGTACAAACATATAAAGAAGACAGTCCCTGCTTATAGAGCTTACAATCTAATCAAGACAGACAAAACAATACAAGAGAAACAAGGGGGGAGGGGGGTTCAGGAGCTACTGTTATTCTGTTTCCTTGTCAAAGGTTCTATAGTTAAATTGATTCAGTTTACTTTGCTAAGAATTGTTCTATGTAACATTCTTATCAGTTCTATGTAAACCACTGTGACTAGTAGATACAGCAGTATAAAAGAGTTGTTAAATAAAATAAATAGGAAAGGAGAAGAAGGAATTAGGATCCAAATGAGGCCTCAAAGAGGTAAGCCTGTAGCATGGATTTGAAGAGGGGGAGAGAAGAGACTTGATGTAAAAATAGAGGAAGTTTTTTCTGTGCATAGGGAGCAGCAAAGTGAAAAGATTGAAGTCTGGAGTTTGCAGAAGAAGAAAAGAACATAGAGAGAAGAAAGCCAGAGGAGGAGCGGAGTTCACGAGGAGGAGTGTAGGGAGAGAGGAAAGGTAATGAGGTGCAGTAGAGTGAATGCATTTATATGTTAGAAGGAGAAGTTTGAATTGAACATGGAAATGGAAAGGGAGCCAGTGAAGTGATCTTAGCAGAGGGGTTATATGAGTGTATCGAGGCTGGCAGAAGATTAGCTGCGCAGCAGAGTTCTGGACAGATTGAAGAGGAGAGAGATGACACTGAGGAAGACCAGCAAGGAAGAGGTTGCAATAGTCAAGACAGAAGGTGACCAAAGAGTGAACAAGAACCTTGATAATATGTTCAGAGAGGAAGGGACAAATTTTGTTAATGTTTTAGAGAAAGAAATGACAGGTTTTAGCTATATGTTGAATATATGTGAAGAAGGAAAGGGAGGAGTTAAAGATGACCCCAAGGTTGCGGGCTGAGGAAATGGGAAGAAGAAGAGTGTTGTCAACAGTGATAGTGAAAGGAGGCAGGGGGTGGAAGGTTTAAGGGGAAAAATAAGAAGTTCAGCTTTAGCTATATTCAATTTTAGGCAGTGGTGAGACATCCAGGCAATGATGCCAGATAAGCAAGTATAGATACGAGTTTGAAGCGAAAGAAAGATGTAGTTAGATTCGAGAGCCATCAGCAGAAAAATGATCCTGAAAGCCATGGGAAGAGATGAGGGCACCAATGGACTGAGTATATACGAAAAGCAGAGGACCCAGAACAGATCCTTGAGGTAGACCAACTGAGAGAGGGATGGCAGTAGAGGAGGAACCTCCAAAACAAACACTAAATTTAAATAAATTTACCCAATTTGTCCTGACGATTCTGCCTCTTGCTTTTTGTGGCTTCTACAAGATCATTTCCTGCCACACCAAGGTGATGCTCTCCTTCCAGATGACCTCTCTTCTTAAAGGCAATGCTGAGTGAGCTGGCAGACTGGAGATGGGACTTTTCTACTATGTCTCTGTATACCTCTCTATGGTTTTAGATGCTGCAGGATCCAAAGTTTTTTTTAAATTCTGATTTCATTACTTTCCTCATCAACAAATTAGGAACCCTTTTGCTAAAGTACAAGAAGCACTTAGTGTATGCTAATTCCTGTACTAACTTTAGCACATGGCTACACTAACAGTTAATGTAGTGGCTTGACAATTAGTGTGAGAGAATTCCCACATTAAAGTACAGTTATGGTATCTTAGCATATTTACTTATTTATTTAACAGGATTTTTATACTGCTTTATCATTCAGTCAAAGTAGTTTACATTTTAACTTAAACTTGATAATGTATATTAAACAGGGGCATTGATAACTTGAATTCTTCTGAGGCAATGGAGGGTTAAGTGACTTGCTCAAGGCCACAAAGAGTGCTAGTGGGAATCAAACCCCGGTCTCTTGGTTCCCAAGCCAATGCTCTATGTTAATTATTACCTCAACAGATAACACAGATCACTGAACAGCATCTCAGTAGGTGGCATTAAGTTCAACAACTGTTATCTGTAATATGTACAGCGCTGTGCACACCATGTACACATGATAAGCAGTAATAGTAGTTAATGCTGAGCATGCTCCCAACAGTTACTGTAGAGGCTTTGCAGTTAATGTGCATTAATTTTTGAGGCTAACCTGCTGTTTGTACAGTGCTATGTATGCTTTGCAGCGCTCTATAAATTATTAGTAGTAAATGCACATTTTTACTACAGTTTTGTGAAAGGGTCCCTTAAGGGCTTGTTTACAAAGCCGCGGTAGCGGTTCGCGATCGTTATCGGAGCCGCAGCCCCATTGATTTCAGGGCAAGTTAGATATGGGGTAGTAATTGTTTGGATTGTATTCATTGAGAATGAGCTTTAATACTGGCCTCACACTAGCTTTATTTGATGGAAAAAAGCTTTGATGAAAAGATACCATCACAATAATAGATAAAACCACACCCAACAGCTGAATGTTACTTTTTTTTAATACCAAGTGAACGTGAGTCTAGGGGACATGTGGCCATATTCATTTTTCTTATAATGCAGCTGATGTCTTTTAGATCCCTAAAACTTAAAATATACCATCCTTTGTGGCGCCGCAGTCCCTATTGGCAGTATTACATCTGCGGCGTATGACATTGCCGGACCGGGTGATGAAAAGTGTGCTGATCCAAGCGGCGCGACGTACGTGGCAGCAATTGAACAAACTGTGGGGCAGTTCTTCAGAGATCTCGAGTTGGCTGCCTTTACGGGGTAATCCCCGGTTTTCGCCGGGGTCAGACTCAGCTTCCTTTCGTCGGTGGGAGCAGGTGGGGATACGGAATCTGGGACATGTAGTCGATTTGGAAGGGCGGTGTAAGGCTGTGGGAGTGTTGTGTAAGGAATATGATCTGTGCCCTGGAACTTCTTTGTTTGCGTACTTGCAACTCTCCCACTATGTGGGTTCTGTCTCAGGGAGGGAATTACAGGTCGAACATTCCACACGGATTTTAGAATTCTTCACTTTAGGGACGGAGACTCCCCCCACTATAGCGCTGTTAAAAAGAGTGCTGGATGCTTGTGATGTGCCTCTAGATTATGCGGTGGAGGAAGCTTCTTGGGCGCAGGAATTGGGTTGTAGGATAGCCCCAGGCTCGGTTCGTGCCGTGTTAGGCCGGATTGTGCGGCTGGCGGACGGGGCTAGGTGGCGGGAGGTCCAACTTAAATGTATCCTCTGAGCCCATTTCTCTCCGCGGCGTGCACTGCGTAGTCATCTTACTCCGTATGGCGGGTGTCCGAAATATGACTGTATTTTGGCTGATTTGGGGCACATGTGGTGGGGCTGTCCCCATATCCGCAGATATTGGATGCGGATTGGGTACTATATAGGTGGCTTATTGCAGCAGCAGCTTTGCTGGACGGGGCCGCTAGTGGCGCTGGATCAACTAAGACCACTCCACCCGAAGGGCAGATGGCAGAGAATACTAGTGCGGAAAGCTTGTCTGGTGGGTAAGGTCCCTATACTCCGGCACTGGCGGGAACCGGTGCCCCCCTCTTTTTGGGAGTGGCGGAATGGTTCATGCTGTTGGAGCGGCGGAGTGCCACCAGTTCATGCTGTTGGAGCGGCGGAGTGCGAGGAGACATCCTCAGAGCTGGGCCTCCTTTCTCCTGGTCTGGATGCCTTATATTCAAAAATTGGGGTCTAAAACCCGCAGCGAAATATTGCACTTGGGATAGTAGTGGACAGGGATATGGTAGGTTCCCAGAGGATACACTAGGGAGGCTGGGTAGTATTCAGTGGTCTCGGGTGGGGGTGGGAATTGGGGGGGGCGGGGCTCGGGGGTTATTATTTTGGGTAGTGTTGTATTCCCTTCTTTACCTGTGTTGTTATACAACCCCAGGGTGGTGGACAAGACACAGCCCTGCCCGGGGTATGCTTGCTATATAATGGATGTATAATGGAAAATGAAAAATGATTTTGTTTGTCTTGCTTTTTCTGTACCCTGTGATTTAATAAACAGTTCTTTGAAAAAAAAAATACAGTCCTTTCTCTCTATTCAGGTATCCCAGGTACTTTGATTATTTTACTAATGTAGCGTTTGCCCATAGATTACAGATTTTGAAAAACAATGAAACTGGAATAGGGGGTGCTGAATTTCATTTTCAGTAGTTTTGTTAATGTTTTACACAGAACCATCACCATCATCATTCCTTTCTGCAAGTTATAACTTTACTTTTACACCTATGTATTTCACTGCCTTTCCCCATTTCCTCCTCAGAATTCAGTAAGTTTTTAGGTTATCAGAGATGATCATGCCTAGATTATTCTGTTTGTCTTCAATGCTTCAGCTCCAGTCATGTGCAGTTCCCTGCAGTTTTCTGTATCTCAAATGAACAATCTTACACCTTTTGTGCTAAATGCACAATTTATTATAACTTAAATATCTATTGGGGCTCTGTATTAAAGTGCAGTAAGCTTGTACACTTACTGCTCATTTTGAGTGAAAATTAACTTTCTGTAACTGCAAAAGTCATACAGTAACTGTCGGGGGCATGCCCAGCATATTCCATTCATTTACTGCACTGAAGAGTCTCTTGTTAGTGTGGTAACAGTTGCTGTGGCCCTGTGCTAGCAATTACTGTGTGTTAACTGCTTCATGTACTTCAGTAAAAGGGCCTCTTTAACAGTCACCCATCCATTTTCTTTGTAAAGGTGTCTAAGGGTGATGGCTTTCCTGCCAAGAAAACCAATTTAAGGGTGTCAATTCTGTGGAGGCCTCAAGAATATTAAATTGCAGGAAGTAAATTCCAGAAACCAAGTTGTTGATGGACTATAGCAGAAAGTAGTATATATGAGCATTCTTCTGAGGAAAAATTGAATATTCAACACCAGTCAACCCTATTTTTATATTCTTTGCTTCTCCATAATATAGGGAAAAACAGTGGATAAAATGTTCTTGGATTTAGTTGCTATGAAGAAGATCTCATCAGTTACTGGGCTGGGTTCTGGTCTTTGGGCCAGCTGGGGATGCCACTGAGACAACATTCATAGCCTCAGAGTGGAAGAGGGAAGGATGGAGTCTTAGATCTCACTCAGTGGTCACAGCAGTGGCCAGATTTAGGATCCATATTAGCCAGGATTCAGGAGAAGCTGTATTTGTAGCACTTGGTTTAGGGCTGTCTGCAATGGATATCAACGGAAAACACTTCTCAGGTGGTTACAAATGAAGGCTCATGGTGCCAGTAACCCAATAGATGCCTTTTCCAGTTCAGCTGGATATCCAAAGAAACTGGAGGAAACCGCTGGACCAAAAAAAGAAGAAAATGTGAAGATCTATTTTCATATATGAAAATTGATTGTCACAGAAGCTTTGTGGTAACCTTTAAGGACCTATAACAGAACATGTAAGATGTTGGTGTCTGGTGTCATAGAAAGCATCATCTATGAAAGCCCAGATATTTCCATCTTCCCATTAGTCCAACATGACCTCTTGCGTCTATCAGCAAATCTTGCAAAGAGCAAAAGTTGTCAGCTATACTGAGGACAGAATGCAGAGAGATCATTGAGATTGCACTATAACATCACATAAGAATAAAATTGTTGACATCTCAAGTCAACCTTTTTATTAAGATTTGAGTAGGTTCCATCTAAGTAAATGCATTGCTTCCAGATGTGCAGGATTATGCAGGCAAGATGTGAATAAGGATTTTCTTTCACTCAGGTCCCCCTCCTCCTTCCAAGTGCTCTTTTTTTTTTTAGCAGTGAGAAATTGGATTCATTGAGATATGACTGGTTTTGCTGTATTGAACTTAAGGAAAAAAGACCACTGCAAGCCTCAGAAAATTGTTTTTTGATTTGAGTTCATCAGATTAATTGCAGAGCCCTGAGGCAGTTTTCATCTTTCCAAAAGAAAAATTGATAATTGCACGCAATAATAAATCCATTTTATTGAGGTATTGATTCACAGGTGCAGGTGTAGAAATCCCATGTTTCACCTTGTAATGAATGGTAAAAAAAATATATATATTGCTTACTGCCTTGTGAACTGAGTGGTGCCACTTTTGGCACAGATCGTTAATATTTCGAGAACTTCCAGAAGTGAACTACGAACTGCTCAGTGACCCTTTCGCAGACTGTGAGTTATAGATTCTATTTCTGTGCCTGCTCAGCAGCACCCAAGTTATATCTCTGATTGAAAGGCTTCTTTTAACTTCTACCCGTCACGATTTATTCAATTCAAGCACTGTTTTCCTTATCCTAATATCAGACTTTTAGCAGGTAATGACCTCTTAACAGTGTAGCAAGGTTAAGTGGGCAGGAAGGAGCCTATTTTATAAAGACACAGAAATGCCAGTGAGTTTTACTTGCACATATCTTGCCTAAATCGCGCCTACATTGCAGTTGGGAACATTGTACCTGAGCAGGTGTAAATGTCAGTGCACACTTGACATATGCATTTTATAAAATATGCATGAAAATTATGACTCTGCCCACACTTCTCCCCTCTGCACCCCTGCTGTGCATGTACATCCTGGCTTGCAGAGCACATGCTTTTAGGTATGACTCATTTTGAGAGTCCATTGATGCATGTACAATTTTGTTATATGCTTGGAAATGAGTTATAAAACTACCCTCTTAATGTTGCAGACATTTTGGGGCATGTTTACTAAAGTGCATTAGGCTTTTGCAGCTAATGTACCAGGTTAGGGCAAATAGCACTGGGTTAGCTGCAAAAGCTATTCATTATCTGTTGGGAGTACGCACAGCATTTCCCCAGCAGATAATACTCCAAAAATGCAGAGATCGCGGTGCAGCAGTATCGCGGATGCAGCTAACACCAGCCATTGAGATGATGTTAACTTCACACATGGTGTCTGCAAAACATTCAGTTATGGCACACTGGCGATGGTCGCGGTAGCTGCTCCTTGTAGGCTGCTAATGCACAGCATGCATAGATAGTGCAGGGAAATTTCTGTGCTGTCTTCATTTTGCCCACTTTAGCTGTTACGTAGCATGTTTTTCCCATGTTATCGCTGCGTTAACAGCAAACACACTTTAATAAACATGCCCCTGTATTTTAGCAGACACAAAAAAGGATTTCTATAGCACAGGTTTCAAACTTGTAAGCAGTATCACCTACCATGAAGGCTTCAGTGCCGTTCAGGCATCTTAATTTAAAAATGTAATTTAAAATGACATTTATAGTTCACTTCCCTTGAAAAGGATTTGGAGTGGATAACAATAAAATAGACCAAATTACAGAATTAAAGAAAATGCCTTGCTAACATTTATGCTAAAGCTTACCTCTTTGAGACCGTTTTTGGATCCTAATCTCTTGTTCTCCTTGTGTCTCCTCTTACTATCGAACCCTTTATTTCTCTTGTATTGTGCTGTCTGTCTTAACGAGATTGTAAGCTCTATGAGCAGGGACCGTCTTCTATACGTGTTTGTACAGTGCTGCGTAAGCCTTGTAGCGCTATATAAATGATTAGTAGTAGTACTATGTGTAACTGTCACTGAGCAGCATCTTCTCTCCTTGCACATAAGTAATCTTTTATGTACATTTATAATTCAGTTCATTCTGAATTCAATTATCTTTAAAAAAATACAAAAACCCTGTCTAGAATGAAAGTACATCTTGCATTCACTGACCTCCATGCCTTGATTAGGAAAAGGTTGAGTATCTTGGCTGCAGTTCTTGAGAGGTTTCCTTACTTCTTATTTAGAGGAGGGTTTTTTTTAGTTAAGCCTTTAGATCTTAGGTGTTTGTTGCATGAGAGAGCATCTGCATTGCTAAGTCACATCAAAACACATCCTTTGGTGGTTCCTTTACGTCAAGCCTAGGTTTGTGGGGAAACTAAATGCCAAGCAGGGCTGACTTCTTAGTTACTTATTAATTTGCCCTGGTGCACAATTACAAACTTTTGTGTTATGGCAAAAGGCTGAGCTAAGGATCTTAACCAATTGTAATAAAGATGAAGGGAGGCTTAGGACTTTTCAGAACTTATGTTCTCAATATGATCTCTCTCTGAAAGATTTGTATGCTTATATTTAGCTACAACACTACCTGGAAGTCTTGGTAGGGTCACTCTAAACGGCCCCTGTATGGAAAGCCTGAGTGATATTTTATTGCTAGAAGCTGAGGACAAAGTGTCCTTCTCGCATCTGTATAAGTCTTTGGCCAGCGCTAGGTCAGCCTGTGATTCAGTAGCTTTGGCATATCAATGGAGCAATGATCTGGGTCTGTCTACAGCACCCAAAATGCAGGAAATGGCTACTTAACACATCTTATCATTGTCAGTTAATTCTGATCAGAGAGAAACCCAGTATGTTTTTGATTATATTTCACAGCAGCAAGCCTTTAAGGCACACATAGTGGTTCTGACTGTGATGAGGAGGGCCATTTCATATGTAAGTCCATCTATTTGGAATCAGCTTCTTCTGGATTTAAAACAGCTAGATAATTTTTTTATCATTGCATAGACCAGCGGGTTCTCAACCAATGTGTCACAAAACACTAGTGTGTCGCAGAGCCGGCGCATGCAGGGGCGGAGACGTGGCAAACACCCAGGAGGTGTGTCATGGAGCCGGCACAAACAGCGGCAGCAGCAGGAGACGTGACCACACCAGCCCCATCAATTCTTCTTTGATGTATGTTCATCTGTGCTCCTTCTCCACATCATAGCACCTGGGGCTCTTATTAGAATTTCAGAGTGCACCCTGGTGTTAAATCACATTAAGCAGCACTTGCTGCTGTGGCCCAGGAAGGAGCATGTCTCAATATACACTAAAGAAGAATTGCTGAAGTCAGTGGGCCGTATCTCCTTCCACTGCTTCTGCTTGCACCAGCTGCACAAGACAAAAGGAGAAGCTGCAGTATTGAGGCAGTTAAGGAAAAAGAACCAAAGAACATAAGAATTGCCATACTGGGTCAGACCAAGGTCTATCAAGCCCAGTATCTTCTATCCAACAGTGGTAAATCCAGGTCACAAGTACCTGTCACTTTCCCAAAAAAGTACACAGGTTCTACAATGAATGTCCCAGGGTAACCAGTGGATTCCCCAGGTCCTCTTTGATAGTGGTTTATGGACCTTTCCTCCAGGCATGTCCAAAATGTTTTTAAACCCAGCTACACTAACAGCTTTTACTACAGAGTTTGTTTATGTGTTGAGTGAAAAAATATTTTTTCTCCTTGAACAAGCAGGAAATCAGTCCTCACATATGAATGATGTCGGCACCGATGGAACCCCGCGTGGAGCATTTCCCCAGCTTTCAAAGAAATCCTTTGGGAATGCTACCATGCATGTGTGGTCCTCTTCCCGCTCAAGGGTGCCATCTTGCTCAGTCTCCTTTTTTCCGCACAGACCTACGGGCGTGGTCCTCTACTCTCCCAGAAAATGTTCTTTAATTTCTTTCCTTTGTCTGATTTGCGTACCGGTTCCCTTTCCGCCTTGAGGTGGCACCTCCGGTGCCGATCTCAGCTACCTTTTTTTCATGTTTCCTCTAGGTTCCACCTCGACCAGCCTTCGCACCATTTTTCTCCCAGGTGTCCTCCCACTATGACTCCCGGTAGGTTCAAGAAGTGCAACCGCTGCAGTCAGACTGTCTTAGTCACTGACACTCACGCCTGCTACATCCATTGATTGGGCCCAGGCCACGACAGTACCACCTGCAACCGGTGCCAGGCTATGACCCCTAAAATCAACAGGAGGCAGTCTGAGTTGCAAGGGAAGCTTTTCCCAAGGTCTGACTCTGCCCCGGCTTCCCCATCGCCGAGCCCCAAAGCTGGCCCTTCGAGAGAGGTCCAGGCATCCTTGGAGTCCCACAGCGGCAGCTCCTCTGCTGCGGCCCCAGACCCTCCCAAAAAGAAGAAGGTCCCGAAGGAGGTGCCTCCAATCAGACTTGGCAAGGTCCCTTGACGGGACCCTGGCAACTCCAAGCAGCACCCTCAGAAAGTCTTGAGACAAGAGTCCTCGTCTGGTGGAGATCGTGCCAGGACCCGGGAGCCTATAGTCCTCCTCAAGGACGCACTCTCCGGAGTGCCGGTATTGGACCCGAGGTCTTCGGTGTCCATGCCGAATGCTGCACAGCCATCGGGCCTCAAGTCACACATGGAGGCCATGGAGCAGAGACTCTCCTCCATCTTGGCCTTGCAACAGGCTTTGCTGTCTGGCCCCTAGCATCACCCCCCCCCCCCGGCCTCGGGGGAGCCTCCAGGTGTCAAACTGGGCACCAAGTGCCACTGGCCTTGGGTAAGTCCTCGGCGTCAATCGAGGTCTCAATCACACTCCTCGGGGTTCTGGTCCTCTCCAGTGAGTTTCCAGGAATCCGACCCCAGGTCCTCTGTGGGGGCCCGGTTCCTTGGAGCTGCCCTGGGTCTGGCTCCTTGACACCCTTGAGCTCTGACTGGGAGACCGAGGACGAGGCCTCCCTAGAGACCTCCTGACACCAGGACATCTCCTCTGAGCCATCTCCCCTGGAGTCCCAGCGCCACTCCTCGCCTGAGGATGTGGCCTTTCACAACTTTGTTCTTTCGATCCAGATGGAGTCAGAGAAGGACCCGTGCACCAAGGAGCTTGAGATCCTACAATATGAGTCCCCTTCTAAGGAGACTCTCACGGTGTCAGTTCCATCCATCCTTGAGAGATTTCTCCTTTTGGATGTGGGAGTCCCCGGCCTCGGTGCCAGTGGTCATTGGGCACCTGGATGCCATCTGTCATGTCCGGAAGGGCTCTGGGTTCCATAAACTACAATTCAATGGTGTTTGAGTCTCCCACACAATTCAATGGTGTTTGAGTCCTCCATGCAAAAACTGAAGAGTCAAAAGACCTACTCTTTGATCCCCCCCCCCCCCCCGGCAGGGAGTCCTGGGCCCTCGACGCCATGGGGTGCAAGTGCTACCAGGGCACCATTCTTCGATACCGAATACAGGCATACGAATTGCACAAATGCCTGATACAGGAACTCTCGGGGTTCTCGGCAGGCCTCGTCAGAGAACCTCTGCAAAGGTTGAGTCTCTAGCAGCGGGCATCCGGGACTATTCCAAATTCCTCCCCTGGGCCGCCTACGGTGGATTCAAGTCTGCAGCCAGGGTTGCGGCCGCCGGCATCAACACCCGGCGTGAGGTATGGATACAGACCTCGGACCTCATGTAGTGGGTACAGGAAAAGCTCCTGGATGTCCCCTGCAATGGGGAGAACCTATTCGGGAAACCGATGTCTGTTAAGGCTGCAGAAATTGAGGCCGAGGTAGTGACCCAACAGAGGCTGTCCAAAAAGACCTCAGCCTTTCCAAGGAAAAAATCCTCGGGGAAAAATCCCTTTTTCCTGAGCAAGAAGGGCTACTCCCAGGCTGGCCACTACCAGCCTTACTCGGGGCAGCCTCATCCGGCCTGACAGCCAAAAGGCCAGGGACATGAGCTTTGGAAGTCCTAGGCTCCAGAGCCCTAGACACCGGCTCCCACCCAACCGGGGGGAAGCTTTTGATTCTATGGGCTGGGCCTCCCCTCCCCCAGGAGTCCCACCTCAGTCCACAGAGGTTTGGCTAGCCTCTTTCATCCACAGATAGGCCAGCATCACCACAGACCAGGGGGTTTTGCAGATGGTGCAGGAGGGGTACTTCCTCCATCTGCAGCAAAACCCTCCAGACTTCTTCCTAGGAGAACCACCACAGCCTCTCCTCCACCAGGCCTTGCTCGCCACAGAACTCGCAGGCTTGCTCAGGGACAGGGTGGTGGAACCTGTACCCCATCACCTCTGGGAAAAGGGTTCTACTCAAGGTATTTCCTTGTCCCAAAAAGAACAGGTGGCCTCCTTCCCATCCTGAACCTGCATAACTTGAACAAGTTCCTGGTGAGGGAAAAGTTCAAGATGCTCTCCTTTGGGACACCGCTGCTCTATCTCCGCCTTGGAAACTAGCTCTGCTCCTTGGACCTCAAGGATGCATACACCCACATCCTGATCCACCCATCCCACAGGCATTACCTGAGAATTGTGGTGGGGGGAGGGGTAGCACTTCCAATACAGGATGCTGCCATTTGGCCTTGCCTCCTCTCCAAGGGTCTTTACAAAATGCCTGGTAGTCATAGCTGCCCATGTGCGCCTCCAAGGGTCCCACTTATTTCCTTACCTGGACAATTGGCTCATCAAAGGCAGCACACCTCTCAAGGCCAGGCGGGCCACAGTGCTCACTATCCATACCCTGCAGCATTTGGGGTTCATCAACTACCCCAAATCCAGCCTCTCCCTGGCCCAAGACCTGGAATTCATAGGAGCCCAGCTGGACACTCTGAAGGTCAGGGCCTTTCTCCCTGTGGAGAGAGCCCACCGTCTGATGCAGCTGGCAAGGGGGGTGCAGAGCTCCAGTTCAGTGCCGGCTCGCCTATTTCTCCACCTGCTAGGTCACATGGCCTCGACAGTTCACATTATGCTTCTGGCCCGCCTGCATATGTGGGCTGACCAGTGGTGCCTCCATTCCCAGTGGGCGCAGGCAACAGGCAGGCTGAGGGACAGATTGAAGGTCACCAACCAGTTCGTGGCCTCCCTTACTTTGTGGCAGTCTATACGTCACCTCAGGGCAGGGATGCCCTTCCAGGCACTGACCCCTCAGAGGGTCCTGACGACAAATGCCTCCCTTGTGGGCTGGGACACACATTGTGAGGGACAGTGCACTCATGGCACCTGGTCCAGAGAGGAATCCCTCCTCAAGCTCAGGGCCATCTTCCTGGCCCTTCAGGCATTCCGCCACCTCCTGAGCAACCTCCAGGTCCTCATACAGACAGATAATCAGGTTTCCATGTTCTTTGTAAACAAGCAGAGGGGTACGGGCTCCTACTCCCTCTGTCAGGAGGCAGTGGCCCTCTACTCCTTTGCTGTGCGCAAACATATCCTTCTGAGGCTGTGTACTTAACAGGGCAGGACAACTGCCTGGCTGACAACCTCAGGAGAGTCCTTTGGCGTCATGAGTGGTGTCTGGTCCCAAAAGTGGCCTGGAGGCTTTTCCACCTCTGGGGGAGACCCTGGCTGGATCTGTTCACCTCCCCGGACAACTTCAGCTGCTAAAATTCTGCTCTCCTGGGCCACACCACAGGAGAATGGTGGCGGATGCCTTCCTGATCTCCTGGTCACAGGGCCTGCCTTATGTATTCCCACTGACACCTCTGATAGCCAAGTGCCTTTTCAAGAGCCAGAGCAAGTATGCCTCAGTAATTCTGATTGCACCCAGATGGCCCAGGCAGCCCTGGTTCAACCTACTACTCTCCCTGTTGGTGGCAACCTCAGTATCACTGGGCTGGGACCTGGATCTCCTGTCCCAGGAGGGATGTTCCCTGCTACACCCAACCTGGGGTCCCTAACACTGACAGCGTGACTGCTGAAAGGGTAGCACTGCCCCTTTTTATCTCCCATGCGAGGTCGAGGAAATCCTCTTGGCTTCCCGGAAGCCATCCACCAGAAGGGCTTAACGCCTTCAAGTAGAAGAGGTTCTCTGGTGTGCAGAGAGGAATAAGAACCCAGTCTCCTGTCAGATAAAGCTTGTGTTGCAGTACTTGCTACACCTCTCACACTCGGGCTTGAAATCTAACTAGGTGAAGGTGCATCTCAGTGCCATAGCAACTAACCATCACCTGGGGCCTTCTCCGGCCAGCCTTTGGTCTCCAGATTCCTCAGGGGCCTCCTGCTATCCAAGCCCCCGCTCCGCCCTCCGGCAGCAGAATCAGACCTCAATGTGGTGCTCTCCCAGCTCACTAAGTCACCATTCGAGCCTTTGGCCTCCTGTCACCTGAGACACCTCTCTTGGAAGGTGGCCTTCTTGGTGGTGTTGACGTCCGTTCGCAGAGTAAGCGAGCTGTAGGCTCTGGTAGTGGACCCACCCTATACCAGGTTCTATACGAACAGGGTGGTGCTTCGTACGCACCCCAAATTCCTCCCAAAGATGGTGTCCATTTTCCACCTCAATCAGGAGGTAGTTCTCCCCATCTTCCCACGGCCACATGCCAGCAGGGAGGAGGTCATCTTGCATACCCTGGATTGCAAGAGGGCCCTGTCCTTTTATTTACAGAGGACCAAGGCCCATCGAATAGCTCTTCAGCTTTTCATCTCCTATGACCCCAGCAGACTGGGGCTACCTATGCCCATGCGAACACTGTCCACCTGGGTGGTGGACTGCATTGCCCTCGCTTATGAGTGAGCTGGCCTCTCTCTGGAGCGCCGGATCACTGCTCATTGCATGCTGGCTATGGCCACACTGGTGGCCAACCTACATGCAATGCCAGTGCAAGAAATCTGTAAGGCCGCCACGTGGTCTTCAGTCCATACGTTCGCAGCCCACTACTGCCTTGAGAGTGAATCCCACAGAGACAGTCCTTTGGCCAGGCAGTGATCAGAAACATTCTCGGTGTATAGACAACTCCTGCCATCCAACCCTTCAGTGTTCAGGCTACCAGAGTTCTGGTGATGCTGGACGCTTGGGTCTGCAGAGTCTCTTTGTAGGGACTCGCCTTCTGCAACTCACGATCTCCCTTGGGTCGCTGCTGCTGCTGTCGTGGTTTGGGTCCCGGCAGCCTGGAGCTAAGGAGTCCCATATGTGAGGATTGGCTTACTGCTTGTTCCTGGAGAAAGCAAAGTTACTCACCTGTAACAGGTGTTCTCCAGGGACAGCAGGAATCAGTCCTCACAACACTTCCTCCTCCCCTGGGAGTTGCCTCCTCGACCTTTTTGTCTTTTGCTTAAGCTATGTCATCTGATTGAGCAAGATGGCACCCTTGGGCGGGAAGGGGACCACGCATGCGTGGTAGCATTCCCTTAGGCTTTCTTTGAAAGATGGGGAAATGCTCTTTGCGGGGCTCCGTCAGTGCCGATGTCACCCATATGTTGGGACTGATTCCTACTGTCTCTGGAGAACATCAGTTACAGGTGAGTAACTATGCTTTCTTATTAGCCTTAAATAAGTTACATTGTAGCTTCATTGCGTGTCCACTAGTCGTTCTACTTTTTCATGGCGTAAACAACTGATCTTCGTTTACCAGTTCCACTCCATTCATTATTTTATAGACCTTTATAATATCTCCCCTCAGCCGTCTCTTTTTGAAGTTGAAGAGCCCTAACCTTTTAAGCTTTTCCTCATAGGGGTATCCTTCCATCCTCTTTACCATTTTGATGGCTCTTCTCTGTACCTTTTCTAATTCTGCTATATCCTTTTTAAAATATGACAACCAGAATTGCTCAGAATATTCAAGTTGTGGTCGCACCACGGAACGATACAGAGGCAATATAATATCCTAGGTTTTAATCTCCAGGAACAAGCAGGAATGAGTCTTCACATATGGGTACGTCGGTACCAACGGAGCCTGCGCGGGAACGCTCCCCAGCTTCCCAAAAAGGAAAGCTTTTGGGAGCATCCCACAGCGCCTGCGCGCTGCCTTCCCGCCTTTCCTAACCAACTCTCCTCAGTTCTTCTTTGCCGCGGAGCCAGCAGGTCGAGCCCTGTCACCGCTGAAGAAGTTCTTTATTTTATTTTATTTCTTTGGTCGCGTGTCTGCCTTCCCCGACTCCGGACTGGTACCGCCGGTCTTTTCTTTCTTTCTTTAAAAAAAAAATACACTTGGTGTATTTTTCTTCTTAAGGCCTCAGGGCCCACAAGAAAATTTCCCCCATGGAAAAACCAACCTCCGGGTTCAAAAAATGCACTAAGTGTAGCGGTACTATTTCTGTTACAGATACCCATGAATGGTGTCTTAAATGTTTGGGTCCTGAACACTCCTTTCCGGATTGTCCGTCCTGCTCCCTAATGTCTAAACGGGGGTTACAGAACCGAGCAGCTAAGCTCCATGTGCTGTTTCCCGCTGAGACACCGGTAGTAGCATCGACATCTTCCAGGTCTTCTTCTCCTGAAGGATCTCAGGTAACCAAACATAAACCTAGCAGGTCCTCGAAGGGTAGATCTCCCTCTAAGCATTGAGATGCCTCCGGGCTTGCCCTCGAGGATCCTGCACGAGCCAAACAACCCCGGCGGGAAGCTCCGGCTTCCAAAGCTCCTCCTATGGGGTTACAGGTTGACATCGATGGCACGGCCTCGATCGATCACCTGTTAGATTGCTCTGGGGTACCGGCACAATCCACCGGTACCGATTTCCAGGCTTTCATGGCGTCGATGGATCAGAATGTTCTGTCCATGCAGCAGGCTATACAGTCCTTCATTCAAGCTGCGACGCCGATGATACCGCAACGAGCTCTGTTGTCGGTATCGGCTCCGGTACCGGCACCAGCGCCGATGCCGGTACCGACTGCATCGACATCGACCAGGATACCGACTGCTGCGGTTCCTTGTCCAGGGCTACTTCTCGGTACCGATCCGGACCGGGGACGCCCGATGGAGATACCGCTCGATACGCGTATCGAGCGTTAGAAGAGCACCCTGACAGGCGATACTTCGATTCCTCTGATGATTCTGATACATCAGATGAGTCTCCTGAAGTATCCATAGCCCTTCCTGAGGAGCCTTCTTCTCCAAAACGAAGAATGTCTCCTCCAGAGGACTTGTCCCTTCAAGACTTCATAAGAGAAGTAGCTAAAGGACTCTCTATTTCAGTAACCTCTGAATCAGAGCCTAGAGCAAAAAAATTAGATATTTTAGGATACTCTAAGGCTCCTAAAGAGGCAGTCACCTTACCAATTCATGAGATTCTTCATGAACACATGATTGATTTATGGGAGACTCCTCTCACTCTCTCTCCTCATTCTCGCAGGTTGGACACTATGTATCATGTCCCTCCTTGTCCTGGGTTCCAGAAAACTCAGCTTCCTCACCATTCCATTGTGGTGCAGTCAGCTATGAAGAGGATAAAGAGTACAAAGAGACACTCTTCTGCTCCTCCAGGAAGAGAATGCAGGACCTTGGATGCTTTTGGTAGGAAAATCTTCCAGGCCAGTATGCTTATTGCCAGAATCAACTCATATAGCCTTTATATGGGTATGTTTCTGAAAGAAGTGGCAGAAAAGCTGCACACTTTCCTCCCTTTTATTCCAGAAGATAAAAGGGAAGAATTCCGCATGTGGCTTAAGCATACTCAAGACATCTCCAAGTTTTCAAACAGGGCAGCCTTTGACTCCTTTGAAGGTGCCAGTAGAGCCTCGGGCATTGCCATAGCTGCTCGCAGAATTGCTTAGCTCCAGGCTTCTGATTTAGAACCCTGCGTTCAAGATGGCTTAGGAAATCTGCCCTGTACAGGTGAAAATCTGTTTGGCAGAGAGTGGCAAATTAAAGCCACTCAAATGGATGCAGAGAATTCTGCTCTGGATAGACTTTCAATGTCTACCTCCATTCCTGCCAAGAAAAAGACTTTTAAGAAGTCCTTTTTCAAAAAGGGCAGGTTTCCTTCCACTTCTGGCCAACAATCTTCTACAGGTCGCTTTACCGCTAAGCGTCAGCAACCTAAGCAGGCCAGGCCTAAGTCTACAGGGGCTGCTGTAACCCAGCAGTCCCAACCCCCTCAGGGTTTTTGACTTGATGCTAGAGAACTTAGCCTTTCTGGCTTTAACACAGCCAGAACCTCTCACCATTCCAGGAAGGTTAGCTCATTTTGCTCCGAGATGGGTGCAAATCACATCAGAGCAGTGGACTCTCTCCATTATAAGAGAAGGCTACAAACTTCATTTCTCAGACCTTCCTCCCCACACCATGGTGAGACACTTTGATTCTCCCACATCTCTTCTCGACCTTTTAGGTCAGGAGATAACTACCCTTCTTGCCCAAGGGGCAATAGAAGAAGTTCCTCTTCTTCAACAAGGGTCAGGGTTCTACTCCCCCTATTTTCTCATTCCAAAGAAGACAGGGGGATACAGACCCATCTTAGATCTCAGAGAATTGAACAAATTTCTATGCAAGGAGAAGTTCAAGATGCTTTCTCTGGGCACTCTCCTTCCATACCTTCAAAGTCAGGATTGGCTTTGTTCTCTAGATCTCAAGGATGCGTACACACATGTTCTCATCCATCCATCTCACAGAAGATTCCTGCGTTTTCTTTTCCAAGGAAAACATTACCAATACAGAGTGCTTCCTTTCTGTCTGGCCTCTGCCCCAAGAGTGTTCACCAAATGCATGGCAGTAGTTGCTGCATTTCTACGCACTCTGGGAATATTTGTCTTCCCATACCTGGACGACTGGCTCATCCGAGCTCCATCTCAGTCAGAGGCCCAGATTTCCCTGGACCGCACAAGGCGCATTCTGCAGTATCTGGGACTGGTGGTAAACCTCCCAAAGTCCCAGCTCATCCCTACTCAGTCCCTGGAATTCATAGGGGCCTGGTTGGATACCATCACTGCAAGGGCCTACCTTCCTCAGGCCCGTTGCCAACGTCTAGTGCAGCTAGCTTCCCAGATTCAGTCAAAGAGCCACTTAACTGTCAGGGAGATGCTACAACTGCTGGGCCACATGGCTTCCACAGTACATGTGGTACCCTATGCTCGCCTACACATGAGAGCAGCTCAATGGACTTTGTCCACCCAGTGGACTCAAGCTTCAGGAGCTCTCTCAGACCAAATAGCAACCTCCAAACATCTCTTTTGGTCTCTCCAATGGTGGAGGTCCACTCAAAATCTGTTGCTGGGGTCCCCCTTCCAACAATTGTTGCCCCAAGCAACCCTCACAACAGATGCCTCCCAGACAGGTTGGGGAGCTCATCTACAGGACCTCTCCACTCAAGGCACTTGGTCCCCTCAGGAGACCTCTCTTCATATCAACCACTTGGAGCTTCGAACAGTTTTTCTAGCTCTCAAGGTCTTCCATACCCTCCTCAGCTACAAGACAGTCCTCATCCATACGGACAATCAAGTAGCTATGTTTTATATAAACAAGCAAGGAGGAACTGGCTCTCTGTCGCTTTGCAACGAAGATCTAAGATTGTGGGCCTTCGCCAGAGAGCATCAAATCCATCTCCTGGCAGTATATCTCCCAGGAATCCAAAACTCTTGGGCAGACAGACTCATTCGAGTTCTGCTTCCACACGAATGGTCCCTGCACATGGATCAGGTACTCAGAATCTTTCATGAATGGGGAACCCCGGACATAGACCTCTTTGCAAGTCCGTGGAATGCCAAACTTCCCCGGTTCTGTTCCAGAATTCCGTGTCAGGGGTTTCAGGCCAAGGATGCCTTCCTCCTTCATTGGGGTCAGGGCTTCCTGTATGCCTTTCCACCCATTCCCTTGATTCCCAAGACTCTGTTCAAACTCCAGAGGGATCAAGGATCTATGATCCTCATAGCTCCACGCTGGCCACGCCAAGTGTGGTACCCTCTGCTTCTGCATCTCTCCCAAGCCCCCTCCCTGGACTTGGGAGCTGCTCCAGACCTTCTGTCTCAGGAGGAAGGGACTTTGTGGCACCCAAACCCCAAGTCCCTTCACCTCAGAGCTTGGTTACTGAAGGCCTAGACCTTCAAGACTTGAATCTTTCTCAGCAGGTGAAGGATATCCTCCATGCTTCCAGGAAACCTTCCACCAGGCGTTCCTATGCTTTTAAGTGGAAAAGATTTTCCATTTGGTGTGCTGAAAAGGGTCTTGACCCTCTGGCACTACCTTTAACTTCTTTGTTAGACTATCTCCTGCATCTCTCCAATGCAGGACTTAAGACAAATTCAGTAAGAGTCCATTTGAGTGCTATTGCAGCATCCCTTAAGCCCATGAATGGACAACCTATCTCCTCTCATCCTCTTATTTCAAGATTCATGAGAGGCCTAACTTTAACTAAACCTCCCATTAGGCCTCCTCCGGTGGCATGGGACTTAAATTTGGTTCTTGGTCAGCTTATGAAGCCACCTTTTGAACCCTTAGCCACTACCTCCTTGAAATTTCTTTCCTGGAAGGTTATTTTCCTCATTGCAGTCACTTCTGCTCGCCACATCAGTGAACTGCAGGCCTTAGTGGCTAATCCACCTTATACAAGGTTCCATCATGACAAGGTAGTCCTTAGGACAAATCCACACTTTATGCCTAAAGTGGTCTCACCTTTTCATCTTAATCAAGAGGTATATTTACCTGTCTTTTTTCCAGCTCCTCATGCATCCAGTGCAGAGAGGAATCTTCATACTCTGGATTGTAAAAGAGCTCTTGCTTTTTACTTACATAGGACACAGCAACATAGAAAGTCTTCCCAGCTTTTTGTTGCTTTTCATCCTTCTCACTTGGGACTTCCAGTCTCTAAGAGAACACTGTCCAATTGGATTGCTCAGTGTATTTCTTTCACTTACCAGAGTAAGAACCTTTCTCTGGAGAGCCATGTCACAGCTCATAATGTGAGGACCATGGCCACCTCTATGGCTCATCTAAATTCTGTGTCCATCGACCAGATCTGTCGAGCAGCCACCTGGGCCTCTGTTCATACCTTCACAGCCCATTACTGCTTGGACAAGGATTCCCGCCGGGATGCCTTGTTTGGTCAGGCTGTCCTCAGACACCTGTTCCATTCTTAAACAACTCCTGCCCTCCTTCCCTGGATGGATGCCTGAGATCCATAGGAGGACGCAGACCCCTTCAGGGTCTCATATCCTTGGGGATCTCCCAGGCATCTCAGCTAGGGAGTCCCCATATGTGAAGACTCATTCCTGCTTGTTCCAGGTGATCTCTGGGAACAGCAGGAATAAGTCTTCACAACCCACCCACCTCCCCTAGGAGTTGTATCTCTTTTCTATCTTTCCTTTCCTCTCTCTCTCTATTGTCTCAGCTTTAAACTCGAACTGAGGAGAGTTGGTTAGGAAAGGCAGGAAGGCAGCGCGCAGGCGCTGTGGGATGCTCCCAAAAGCTTTCCTTTTTGGGAAGCTGGGGAGCGTTCCCGCGCAGGCTCCGTCGGTACCGACGTACCCATATGTGAAGACTTATTCCTGCTGTTCCCAGAGATCACCTGTTACAGGTAAGTAACTGTACTTTCTCCATTCCTTTCCTTATGATTCCTAGCATTCTATTTGTTTTCTTGACTGCTGTTGCACATTGGGTGGAGGGTTCCAACGAATTATGCACGATGATGCCTAAATCTTTTTCCTCTGTAATGCTCCCTAATGTGTAACCTTGCATCGTGTAACCTTAGTTTGGATTGTTCTTTCTTAGGTGCATAACTTTACATTTGTCCACATTAAATTTCATCTGCCATTTGGACATCCAGTCTTCCAGTTTATGAAGGTCCTCTTGCAATTTTTCACAATCCTTTTGTGTTTTAACAACTTTAAATAATTTTGTGTCATCTGCAAATATGATCACCTCGCGTATTATTGCTATTTCCAGGTCATTTCTGAATTGTTAAAAAGCAGTGGGTCCAGCACAGATCCCTGGGGTACTACACTATTCACCTTTTTCCACTGAGAAAATTGGCCATTTAGCCCTACTCTCTGTTTTCTGTCTTTTAACCCGTTCCCAATACACAATAATACGTTGCCTCCAATCCCATGACCTTATAATTTTGCCAAGAGTCTCTTATGAGGGACCTTGTCAAAGGCTTTCTAAAAATCCAGATACACTATATCAACTGATTCACCTTTGTCTACCTGTTTATTCACACCTTCAAAACATATAACAGATTAGTAAGACAAGACCTTCCTTGGCTAAATCCAGGTTGGCTTTCTGCAATTATACCATGATTATCTACATGTTCAGGAATTTTATTGTTTATAATGGTTTTTACCATTTTCCTGGACTTTTGGAACCCTTTTTAAAAATTGGTGTTACATTGGCCACTCTCTGATTTTTGGGTACTACAGATGATTTTACAGGTTTTTTATACCACTTTATCATTTCAGTCAAAGCGGTTTATATTTTTACTTAAACATGGAATTGTGTTCAGTTTTGGAGACCATATCTCGCCGAGGATACTAAAAAAAATGGTTCAGAGGAAGGCAACCAAAATTATTTGGAGCCTGCGCCAGAAGACATATGAGAAGAGGCTTGAAGACCTAAATATGTATACTGTAGAGGAGAAGAGGGATAGGGGAGAAATGATTCAGACCTTTAAATACTTAAGAGTATTAATGAACAAACAAACCTCTTCCAAAGACGGGGAAGCTGTAAAACCAGAGGGCATAACATGAAGCTGCAAGAGAGTAAACTGAAAGGCAATGTCAGGAAATACTTTTTCACTGAAAGGGTGGTGGATGCTTGGAATGCCCTCCCGATGGAAGTGGTGGGGCAAATACAACAACAGAATTCAAAATGGCATGGGACAGACACAGTGGGTTCCTTTATAGCAACATGATAAAATTAAAATAAACAGAGGAAAGGCAGGGTAGAGGTGATATGATTGAGACGTTTAACTACCTCTGTGGCATAAATGCACAGGGGGAGGGTCTCTTTTGGTTGAAAGTAAGTTCTGCTATGAGGGGACATAGGATGAGGGTGAAAGGGGATAGATTCAGGAGTGATATGCGTAAATATTTCTTTACAGAAAGAGTGATGGATCCATGGAGGTGGTAGAGATGAGGACAGTATCTGAATTCAAAAAAGCATGGGACAAATACAGAGGATCTCTAAAGGAAAAAAGGGGACTGTTGTAGTTGTTGATATTGAAGGACAGACTAGATAGGCCATGTGGTCTTTTTCTGTCATCATTTTCTATGTTTTCTATGTTTCTATAGCTATCTCTTATATCTCAACAAATAGGCGTGACCTGCACGGAGCAGCAGGTGCACCTACTCTTGCTGCCTTGCTGGGCAGACTAGATGGACCATATTGGTCTTTATCTGCCGTCATATGCTATGTTCCTATGTTACATTAAACAGGGACATTGGTAATTTTGATTTTTCTGAGGCAATGGAGGGTCAAGTGACCTGTCCAAGGCCACAAGGAGTGCCAACAGGAATCGAGCCCTGGTCTCCCAGTCCCCAAGCTCCCAAGCCCGTGCTCCAACCACTAGGCTACTCCTCTACGTCTCCTTCCATTCATTCCCCCTCCCCTTCGGAGAAAATATGAACAAAATTACCATCAAAATAATGTCAGGTTTCGGTATGTCTATAATAGTCCATTTTCATGGAGATATTTCCAGATTTGTCATCCTTTCCTTCTGCTACTTTTACTTAGAGCCCCCTCGCTGTGGTCCTTTAAGGTTGCTATGGTTCACATATTACTAAGTGGGAAAGATACTGCATTGTTGATGGGCAGGGGAGGGTTTAGAGGGAAGGTGCACTATTTGGGATGGGGAGAAGAGGAGAGGGAACAGGGCACTGCTGGACAATAGTGGCAGAGGGGCAAGGAGATGCTGGACTACAAAGGTGGGGTAGCAGTAGAGATATCTGGCGATATAGAGAGACGATGCCAGGCTATAAGGGTGGATGAGGGAAGGGGGGGAGATGCAAGACTTCATAAGGTGGTGGGTGGAGGGAAAGAGAGAGAGAGAGGGGAGGAAGATACCAGCTTAGCTGGCTGGGTGAGTCTGTGAGAAAGAGAGAGAGGGAAGATGGTGGATGGCTAGAGAGGGGAAGTACTGGGCTACATAGGATGGGTAAGTAGGTGGGAAAGAAGGAGAGGGGAGATGCCATGCTACAAGGTTGGAGGGGGAGAAGGAAAGGGTAGATGCTGGGCATGGTGTGGAACTTTGTGGGGGCTTATCAAGGAGACACAAGTGAGAGGAGTCTAGTGAGTACACAGGGTTGAAATGTTGTAATGGAGGTGGGTGAAAGACAGAAGGAAATAAGAGACGGGAAGGGATGGAGATGGGGAAATGGCAGAGGTAGGGGAGTTGGGCTGGGCAGGAGATGAAAAGTTGATAGGTTCATGAAAATTCCAAATTATCCAAGTAAAGTGAGCACCCTTTCTATATTCTTACTCATCTAACATGACTTTTTAATAAGAACAGCACAGTCTAAAGCTCAAATTTTGGTTCCTGTAATTAGTTATTAATTGAATTCAGTTGTTTAATATGTTAAAGTTGCTTTTTCCTTTATCCCCCAGCACTCCTTGTCAACAATGTTCCTTGTATAATTTTGTCGAATGTATTTTTTTTCTTTGAGTTCATTGTAACATATTAACATAGTAAATGACGGCAGATAAAGACCAGTATGGTCTATCTAGTCTGCCCAGTAAGATGGCAAGAGTAGGTGCACCTGCCGCTCCGTGCAGGCCACCCCTCCCCATGTCTTTGTTTTAGGGGTGAACCCACTGCTCCGTGTAGGACACCCCTGTATGTTGAGAAATTAGTTAAGTTTATTTTGATTTTATCCTGTTGCTGTAAAGGGAATGGACAGAAAAGCAGGAAAGAGAGAAAAGGAAATGATCAATATGTCAGAGACAGAAGTAGGGAAGAAAAAGGGGCAAGATGAGAGGAGAAGGGATAAATGGACAGCAAACACTGGAAAGTGCTGGCAGAAGACAGACAATGAAAGCAGAAAAGAGAAAATGGAACCAACATGACTGGAAAAATGAAATACCCAAACAACAAAGGTAGAAAAAAGTAGAACATGATTAACTGAATATGTTCACTTTGGGAGATGCGCATTGTAGATATTTTTATATTTTAAGTTTTCCAGTGTTGCACTACCTGCCAAGTTTGACTTGTTGGGATTCCCAGTTCAGCTTTAAAAGTTTGAAGAGAGCCCTTAAGAGGTTTCTCTTTGAGGCCACTTTCAACCTGAATTTAAAAACGTCTTGAGGAGTTCTTTTCTGCGTTGCGTGCCTAGTAAAAGCTGAATCCCTTTCCCTTCCATCCCCCTTCTCTGTCTTGCAGTCCTACCCTGCCTTCCCTCTTTCGTTATCCTATGTTAACCTGTTTATTTTTCTTTCCTATCTTTATGAAAATGGAATTCTTTTTCCAAATTTCTTTTATTATATTGTAAACTGCATAGTTTGTGTACAGTTTTGCGATATATCAAATAAAAATTAACCATAACCAGAGGCGGCTCTATAATGAGATGAAGTGAGGCAGCTGCCTTAGGTGGCAAAGTTTTGAGGGCAGCAAAAAATGCCGCCAAAACAGCTGCCTCACTTCGCCTTCAAAAGTTTAAAAAAAAAAAAAAAAGCAACCGCACAAGTTGCTTCCTTTGTGTGCGGGATGCAGCTGCATGGCTCCTTCACAGAGGTGGGAAGGCTCCGCACTGGTTTTGTGGCAGCACTGATAGCATGCAATAAATAATACCCGGAGTCAGTTCAAGGATCCAAGCCAAGTTTAATGTGCACATGGCCCAAGCATCAAAGGACTGAGCAATGGCGAACAGGAACAACTTCCTTATATACAAGCTTCACAGTTTGATACAGGCAGACTTTCTATTGGTCCCAACGCCCCCTGCACCTATCCAATCGGGGACCCTCACTGGGCTATTGCTCCCTGTTCACCCTTCTCAGACTAGTCTAACAAAGGCACAGTTCTATGTTATGACTACACTTCTACTGCAAGGTCATATCTAGCTCGAGGAATGCAACAGTATCCATTTAGTATGGAAGTATTGTGCATGCTTTGTCATAAACTGATTTTTCTTACTTTTAATTCTTTACTCTAACAACAGGAAGGTGGGGGTTAGAATCCAGGCCTATCTTACAGGCCTTTCACATCTATATAGGCCATCGCCTACCACAGTTTGGCTTTTATTTAAACAGAAGATCGCTGCAGGAGCTGCAGCTACCAGGAAAAGGACAGGGTGAGTCTGCAGCAGGAGAGTTAACATGTGGGAAGGTGGGGGATGGTAGCGGGCTGACACAGGGGAAGAGGGGGGGGCTGGAAGGGAATTGACATAAAGGGAAGGTGGAATCTGCAACAGGGCTGATATGAGGGGGAGAAGGGGGATAGAAGGGAATTGACAAAGGACAGGTAGGATCTGCAGTGGGGCTGACATGGGGAGGGGAGGAGGGGGCTGGAAGGGAATTGACATGATGAGAAGGTAGGATTTGCAATGGGCTGACCCAGGAGGGAGGAGGGGGCAGGAAGGGAATTGGCATAAAGGGAAGGTGGGATCTGCAACAGGGCTGACATGGGGGGAGGAGGGGGCTGGAAGGGAATTTTAACTTTTTAAACTAGTATTTGCATGGCCAAGCCAGCTGCCGGCAGAGATCTAAGACCAGCCCTTGAAAAGCCGGATTTTTGCTCTGGCCGTGAGAAAGGGAGTGGCCAGAGCAGAAAACCAGCTTTTCATCTCTTCTTGTACCCCCTTCCCCCAGCACAGCCTCACCTTCTCCTCCGCTGACAGTCCCTTCCTGCCACCTCCTTTGCCTTGCAGCTGCAGCTCGTGCTTCTTACAAAGCAGTGGCTGAAATACCGCTAATTTAAAAACAAAACGAAACCGGTGCGGAGCCCTCCAGCCCTATGGAACCCCTTCTGAAGCATCCTGCCCCCTTTAGCGTCATTTCCTTTTGAACGCAGGACTCTGCAGCAGGAGTTCCATAGGGCCGGAGGGTTCCGCACCAGTTTTGTTATGTTTTAAATTAGCGTTATTGCAGCTGCTACTCTGTAAGAAGCAGGAGCCGCTGCTGCAAAGGGGAAGGGGGTGGCAGGAAGGGACTGACAGTGAAGGAGAAGGTGAGGCAGGAAGGCAGCTGAAAGAGGGGGGAAGGAGGTGGCAGGAAGGGACTAACATGGGGGGAAGGTAGAGGCAGGAAGGCAGCTGAAAGAGAGGGGAAAGAGGGGGCTGGAAGGGAGCTGAAAGAGGGGGGAAGGTGAGGGCTGGAAGGAAGCTGAAAGGGGGGAAGAAAGTGGCAGGAAGGGAGCTGACATGGGGGAAAGTGAGGACTAGAAGGGAGCTGACAGTGGGGAAAAGGAGATGGCTGGAAGGGAGCAGACATGGGGGGGAAGGTGGGGATTGGGCTGTTGGAAGAAAGCTGACAGAAGGATGAAAGAGGTGGCTGGAAGGGAGCTGACATTGGGGGAAGGTGGGGGCTGGAAGGGAACTGATGCAGGGGGGAGGAAAGAGGTGGCAGGATGGGAGATGACAAAGGAGGGGGATGGAAGGGAGCTGTCACCTGGGGATGGTTCTGGAGGGGGACTGGAAGGGAGCTGACACCTGTGGGTGGGACTTGAAGGAGCTGACACTTGGGGGTGAGACTTGTAGGTGGCTGGGTAATGGAGGGGTTCGAAGGGAGAAGGCACGTGGGGATGGCACTGGAAGGGGATGGTCAGAAGGTAGAATGACTGGAAGGGAACTTGACACTTGGGGATGGGACTGGTAGGTGGTTGGGTAATGGATAGGAGGCTGGAAAAGAGAGGACACTGGGACTGGAAGGGAGCAGACATGTTCTAGAAGGGGCTGAACAGTGTGGAAGGAGGAGGACTTGAAGGGAATGGACAGCGCTGGCAGTCCTGGGAACACAGGGGGATTGACATTGGAAGGGGAAGGGACAACTGGAAAGGGGGCTGATACTGGGGAAAACAAAAGAAGAGACAAGAAATGGCAGATGGACTGTGGACCATAAAAAGAGAGCAGGAAGTCAGTCCTCACAAATGGGTGACGCCAGCACCAATGGAGCCCTCGCAGAAGCATCCTTCCAGCTTTCAAAAAGAGCCTTTGGGAGATGCCACCATGCATGCATGCCCCTTTCTGCCCAAGGGTGCCATCTTGTTCAGTCTCTTTTTTTTGCGGAGCCCTTCAGATGTTTGTCTGGCTTGTCCCCGTAAAAAGTTGATTTTTCTCTCCGAGTTTCATACTCATCTCCAGTATCACAATGGTACTCTTCCTGCCACCGACCTCATTGCGTCGGTGTCGAGTTTGAGTTGTAGTTTTTTTGTTCTTTTCTTTTCCTGGCGCCTTCGCGCCTTTTTTCTCCCACTGGCAGCCTGGAGAGTCTTTGACCTCGCAGGGGTACTTTTATCCCCCATGACTACCAGTGGCTTTAAGAAGTGTGATCGGTGCTCTAAAATTATGTCGTTGACTGACACACATGACTGCTGTTTCTGTTGTCTTGGGCCAGACCACGACCCGGCAGTCTGCAGTCTCTGTAAAAGGATGTCCAGTATGTCCCTCAAGAGCCGCCAGCAGCAGCATGATAAGTTTTTCCCTGAGTTCCTGGTGCCTCCAAAGGCCAGGGCTTCATCTGAGGGCCCAACGTCTCGGGCGGAACCTCCCAAACCCGAGTCCCATAGTGGGTCCTCAGAAAGGGGGTCTCCCTCGAGGGAACCCAGGAAGAAGAAACCCTCGAAGGCGGCGTCCTTGGATGGTTCCAACCAGCCGGATGCTCCCTGACCCCGATTCCGCAGTCTGAGACGTTCGTCCAAGGCTTCAGAGAGGGAGCAGCCTGCTAAAGTCCCACAAAAGGATCTGTCCATGGTCCGGCCTCGGTTCCCAGCACATCCCATGGACCCTGTAGAACATACAAGACTGTGATCTGAATCGACCCTGTATGTCCTGCTGGGCTGGCCCGCCCCTGCTCCGCCCCAACCCCGTCCCCTCCAGCCCCCTGCCAGCTCTCCCCATCCTACTGCTCAAGACGTGTGGGGAGAGCAGATGGGGGAATAGGGTCCGGACAGCTTGCAGACCCGCATCTATGAATCGGGCCCTAGGTAAACGTACATCAGAACATGCTAGGAAGTTAAAGTTTCTAGATGAAATAAATGACTTCTTCATGGAGCAGCTGGTTCAGGAACCAAGAAGAGGGAGAGCTATTTTAGACCTCTTCCTTAGTGTAATACAGGATTTGGTGCAATTGGTAACTGTGTTAGGGCCATTTGGCAAAAGTAGTCTCAATCACAGAAGCACTCGAAAGGCAAGAGGCTGTTGGGTGATATCTGCCTGAGTATGCACTGCATTGCGGCATTTCATCTGACCAGTTTTTCTCCTGGAATTCTTTTGCTTCTATTACTAGCATTGTAAGCCATACACCTTTGCTGAGCCATGTCAGCAAGATGGGACTACACTAGCCCTACAAAGGGCCAAGCCTTCAGACAGGCCTCCATACTGGCGGGCCCATGCCGAAGGCATTGTCATAGGGCTGTTTGTGTGGCCCTTCATGTGGACCTCGGGTTGGCCATTATTGTTGTTCAATATGACTTTTAATTGGGATCTAAAGATATTGGGGCCATATTCAAAGGCATTTGCTGACCTGCAAACTGTGCAAATGCCATTGTGCAGGATATTCAGCAGCACGGGTGCTGCCATTACACCCCGGAGCATGCCAGGGGCATTCTAGGGTGGCACCCATTGCTAATCAAGCAGTGGCAATATTAAGCCGCTGCCAGTGATGCATGGCGAAAGTCAGGTCCAGGAAACCCTGGCCTAACGTTTGCCGCAGAAGCTGAATATCGCTGCTGCCCGGTTAACTTCATAGCAATCTGGACAGCCCAGATATTCAGTGTTGGAGCCCGCATAGAGCCCCAGCATTAAATATCCAGGTTTTAAGTTCGGCAACGGTGGCTAGCTGCTTTAGCAGCACTAGCCACCGGCAGTGAATATCAGGCCCATTATGACTAGTATTGCTATGTGTGTACTGTACATAATATTGACAGAATCTGACTTGGGTAAACTTCCCATGATTTCTGGATATGGCCGATGTGGCCTTTGTAATCTATATTTACATATAAGGTACTTAAGTCTTCTGTACACTTTGGCATACCTAGAATTCATTTTTGGGTAGTTTTAAGACTGTGCAATCTGCTGCCTGTAACAAACAGCTGCCTATACTTTTAAGTAATATGTGTTCTGTTTGAAACAAAATCATAATAGCGTTTGATTATTTGAATGATTTTAAACCAGACTTATTCTGTATAACAGAAACATGGATTTCTAGCTCTGACAGTGTATTGTTAAATCAATTGTGTCCTGATTCATATGAAGTGTTTCATCAGCAGAGAGCTGCTAGAAGGGGTGATGGTGTTATGATTATTATTAAGAAATTATTGACTTTTCAAAGGATTAAATTTGACTTAGAGAATGGGATTGAGGTAATTATGACTTTCAACATGATCATAATCTTTGTGCTTAGTTTGTAAGCCTCCAGGTATTCACCCACTAGTGTTGGCTGTACTAGTGGGTGGATTGTTGAACATGGACATTGACCTTTTTCATCTGATAGTTATGGATGCATATTCATAGTGTAGTTGATTCTCTGGTTTCTGTGACTGAAAGTTTCTTGTTGGCAATGAGTTCCTAGGAGTGGACTAGTGGTTGGGGTCAGTTGCCTTGGGTTGGAAGGCCAGAGGTTCAAATCTTGCCTGAGGTTGATGTGGGTTTCTAGTCCCACAGGCACTTCTTGTGGCCTTGGGCAGGTCACTTAACCCTCTGTTGCCACAAGTAGAAAATGTATATTGTGAGCTCTTTGGGGACAAGGGAAATATGTACTGTATCTGAATGTATGCTGCTTTGACCCAGTGAAAAGCAGTAGATAAGCATTGCTAAATAAATTATAAGCAAATTGCATCTAAACCAACTCATAATAAGGGCAGTATTTTAGATGTAAAGACAAATTTTAGAAAAAGTCATTTAGAAGATTGGACACGGAAGAGAAAATGTGTGATATCACATGTCAATTTCAGAAGAGATGTGTACTGTCATTCTAAAATCGACGCATCTCCACCCCTGAAAATACATGTATTAAAAAAAACAGCAGCTGGTTACATGTGCACACAATGAGAAAATGGAGCACATAGATAGTTCCGGTAGGCAGCCACAACCATGATGACGTGCATATGCATTCCAAAGCTAAGATGGACGGACATCCTTGCAGATACATTAGCAAGCTACATGGGTCTGAAGTGCACGATGCCAGTTTCAGTATGTTACACATGCAAGATGCCCATCCATGCACAGTTCCAGTGGGACTCACATGTGCCCATTTGCACTACACATGCATCTCCCCCCTGCAGAACATGGTCTTTGTGTATCCCCGTGGACAATACGACAGTCAGAAGAGGAGCACAATGTCAGACACCTACCAGCCCAACTTCAGACACACAAGTCCTTCTGCTTTTCAGGCTAGGACTGACATTTGAGAAGCTGCTCTACCCCCCTGAATGGTGCAGGCCTCCCCATGCTGAAGCACCTGTTCACCGTCTAAGTGCATTTTTACTATTCCCCTAGATCTACCCTATTCCCCAGTTGTTGTTTTGTGTAGGAGTAGCCTAATGGTTAAGAACACTGGCTTGGGAACCCAGAGACTAGGGTTTAATTCCCATTAGCACTCCTTGTGGCCTTGGGCAAGTCACTTAACTCTCCATTGCCTCAGAAAATCCAAGTTATCAGTGTCTCTGTTTAATGTACATTACCAAGTTTGTTTCAATGTAAACCGCTTTGATTGAAATGATAAAGCAGTATATAAAAGCCTAATAAATAAAATAAATATGGGCCAGACAAATAGCAAAGACTTAGATGAGTTAGTTCAGTTTTTTGATACTATATTTTGGCACATGAAAGAGAAATATGATATCTGTTGAAGCTAGTGAAATGCCATCTGCAGATAGTTTTCTTTCTTATTTTTTATCTAAGCAGCAAGTATCTTAGGATGGATAATGATTCCATAACTTGTTCAGCTCTGAATTCAGAACAGTCAATAGTGATTCTTTTATGTGAACAACTTTCAGATATTACATTTGAATCATTGTCCTCTATGGTTTCTGCTCTGAATATAACTATCTCAGTATTGGATCCTTGCCCTACTAGCTGTTTTATCATTCATGAGAACATTGTAGAGCATATCAATCACATGGTGAAACTATCCTTGAAGGGCAACATGCCACACAGTATAATGCATACATCAATCTGACCCATTTTTAAAAAAGGGGAGGGTTAGATTCTTCCCAGCTAGCACCTATAGACCATTTTATATCCTTTCTTTTTTAGGCAAAATTATTGAGCATGTTATATTGATACAGCTACAAGATTTTATAAAACTGCCATATTTCCCAGATTATAAGTTGTGTTTGTTTACATCAGAAACCTAAGATGCGACCTATACAACAGAGCAACTTATCTAATAAATTTACACGGTAGACCATGCTCCTTGAAATGGATATAACTACAAGTAACTGCACAGCGGACGGTCTTTCTCCCTAGGCCTTCCACTCTATACCTAATGCTTGCAAGCAGACCCTCCAATCAGCAGACTGGTACGTACTTGGACTATACTCGCAAATAGCATACTGGACGAATTTCAGTTACAATTCAAATGTTATGTTTAACACCACAGAAAATGGTGACACTGAAGGTGTGGAACTCATACACCACGGAATTCAAATTGAAACTTATTCATTACGCAGAAGTACTTGGTAACAGAGCCACCGAGTGAACTTTTGGGATAAATGAGAAATTAGAGACTGAATGAAAATGCAGGGAAAACTAACCTTGATGAAATGCAGCTAGAAGGCAAATTGCGGCCGCAAAGCATTGTAGCCTGAATTAGAAGCACACCTGCTTCAGCCCGTTGAAGAGGGGAGGGCTCAGGGCCATGGACTTGCCACTTTGCAGGTGCAATTCAAAGCAGTTCATATCGCCAGGGAAATGAATATCGAGGGATTCAAGATTGGTGATTTGTGTTGCTACCGATTAATGATAAGAAACAAATTAAGCATTAGACAGAGAACAGCCATGTGTCAACAGCTCCCCGCTGATTTCTTGGATAAAGTATGGAATTTCAGGGAATTCGTAAACAAAGAAATCAACACATTCAGGGTGACACCGGACTTCATAATCAACATGGGCAAGGTTTCCTTAACCTCATTGAAGACATAAAGAAGAAAATAACATTATTTTTGCTTTTTTAGGAGCTGCAGCATTCTTGGCAAAAAATTTCAACGTATAATCCACAATGATTCTATGATCTTTTACTTAGGTGGTGACTCCTAATTCAGAATCCCACATTTTTGTGCTAGTATTTGCAGTTTATCACATGAAATTTCATTTGCTGTTTAGATGCTTAGTCTCCTAGCCATTTAGAATAATGATACAGATTAGTAGTAACAAGTTAATAGTTTCATGTTTAAGCTCTTTTAAGACTTTGGGGTAAATATGTTCTTAGGGCAGGCTATTGAAAAGTGTCCCCAAATGAAGTGAAATAGAATAAAGTGAGTGTTAAAGTAGAAAATGAAGATGCAGTAATCTTCACAATGGGCATGAAAATCAAGTAAACCTATTTTTGCATATGGAAATAAGGGCAAATTTTCATTAGAACTCACTGCTTACCACATCTGCCAATAGATAACATGGACAGAAGAGCACTTCTGTACTCTGATTAATGCAGATTGTCTTTTTTTAATTCTCTCTGGCTAATATGCACATCTAAGTTTTTTCAATACATTTATAGCCAATATCTATTAATAAGAAGTAAAAAAATCAATCAAAACAAATGTGCTGTAACAATAACAATTCATCTAGCCCACCCCATGGAGAGAGAGAGAGTCAAATTAAACAAATTAACATTTGAACCTATCCATCAGCAAGAAAGAGCCCCACTCCAATGATTGATTAATTAATTAATTAAATTTATTTGTGTGTTTTATATACCACTATATTGGGTAATCATAGCGGTTTACAATTAAATCAACTGATACATTAAACATTATAATAACTGGTGCTGAAATAGGCAATCAAAAAATGTATATAATTCTGGAAAGTTTTAACTTATTTACAACTTATTTACAATTCTAATGATCACAAATATCAGTCAGTTCAGGATAGGATTAAGGGATGGGGGGGGCTATTGACTTTTTTGAGAAGTTGGATAGCCTAGTAGGCAGAGGGGAGGGGTTAGTTATGTTGGGTCAGTGAAAGTTGTAGATCTCCAGGAACAAGCAGGAATGAGTCTTCACATATGGGTACGTCGGTACCGACGGAGTCTGCGCGGGAACGCTTCCCAGCGTCCAATCAAGAGCTTTTGGAAGCATCCCAGCACGCCTGCGTGCTGCCTTCCCGCCTTTCCCAACTGCCTCTCCTCAGTTTTCGTTTTTCCGCGGAGCCGGCAGGACGTCCTCCTGTCACCGCAGAAAATTCTTGTTTTTAGTTTTTAGTTTTCTTGTAGTCGCGGCTGTCTTGCCGACGCCACTGGTACCGCCGGTGTTTTTAACTTCTTTTCTTGAAAAATTTTTACTTTTCCACAGGATATTTTTTCTTCATAGTGTCCCACGGTCTCTTAGGCCTTTTAGGCCTCTTCTTTTTCCTTCATGGAACCACCAGGCACTTTCTCCAAGAAATGTTCACTCTGTGGCGGTACAACTTTATTTTTAGACCCTCAAAGTCGGTGTCTAACCTGCTTGGGTCCTGACAACAGTTTGGTGAGAAGAGGTTTTCAACATCGAGATTCCCTCGATACACAGTTGCCTTCCAACTTCGGGGCACCGTCCCCTTCTTCTTCCACACAGGATCAGGTAACCCACAAACAGTCTGTTAAGACTAGCCAGTCCTCGAGTGGTAGGTCTCATGCACAGCATGAAGACGGCTCCAGCCTTGCCCTCGAGGATCCACTGGCTTCAAAACCCCAGCGAGAGTCTTCGGTCTCCAAAGCATATAAGGGTTTTCGGGTTGTTCCTGGGGTGCACCCCTCACAGAACATACCTCAGCCGTGTCCGGTGGTGGCATCCGCTTCGAGCGGTACCGGTACCCCGGCATCGGCACTGGTGTTGGATGAAACACTCCTCACCAGGGATCGTCATCTGGCGTCCTCGGTACCTTCGGGACCGGTGGTTACACCCCAGACTGACTTTCCATTATCGGTGCCAGCACCGATACTACCACTGCCGTCGGTACCCTCCAGACGTGCATCGATAGACTCGCTTCCTTCGATGCCGAGTCTGGAATCGATCTCCAGTCTGGAGGACTGGGTACCGACTCGCCTTGGTACCGGCTCTTGGCGGTACCGAAGGCTCGGTTCCGATGATTCGGATCCACAACTCTCGGTTCCTTTGAGGCCGATTGAGTTGCCACTGGTTGACCTTCCTTCACCGGTGTCAGACACGGTACCGAAATCGGTACCGACGACCTCATTACCTTTGCGGTCGGTGCCTTCCATGCTTCGCTTATCAGGCTCTCTGCCCTCGATCCCGAGTTTGGAATCGATCTCTAGTCTAGAAGACTCGGTACCAATAGCTTTTGGTATCGACATCGATTGATACCGGTGCTTCGGTACCGGGGATAGTGGCCAGATGGCTTCGGTCACCTCGCTACCGATTGAGCTGTCACCGATGACTACTCCGATGTCTTTGTCGGGCTCGACTCAGACATCGGTACCGGTATTGACATCGGTACCGGTATCCACAGTAGCATCGTGGCCAACTCCTACCATGCTTTTTTCAACAGGATCGCTCCATTCTATACCAAGCTTGGAGTCGATACCTGGCATGGACAATGTGGTAAGGACGGTTGCTGCTCATGATACCCAGTACCAGCAACCATCCCTTAAGCATTCCACACTGCACTGTGCAGGATCTTCTATTCCTATACATTTGGATACCTCTGTGGATGCTCAGGCTAATTCTTTAAATCTAACCTGTCCAAGAGAGATTCCTGTTAGGGATCCCTCTTTTCAGAGTTTCCTCTGGGATATAGCAAGAACTCTTGCCATTCCTATCCCAGGACATGATCCTGCACAAGGCTCTCTTTCTACCAAAGAAAAGAGGAACATAATGCTTCCTTTGCATCATTCCTTGCAGGATCTCCTTCTAGGAATGTGGGAAACACTTTTCCGGGTACCCCCACCTCCCAGGGCAACTGATCTGTTATATCAGGTGCCCCCCTCTCCTGGATTTCAAAAGACTCAACTTCCTCATCATTCCCTAGTAGTGGAATCAGCAATGAGGCGGGTAAAGAGTAAGAAAAAGCACTCTTCCTATCCGCCAGGTCGTGAGTCTAAAACACTAGATGACTTTGGACGTCAAACCTTCCAGACATCTATGCTTTCTGCAAGAATTCTCTCATATATTTTTTATATGAGTCTTTCTCTGGAGGAGGTCGCAAAGCAATTACATCTTTTGTCTCCTTTCCTTTCAGATTCCAGGAGTACAGACTATTCCTCACTGCTTAAGCATATCCAGAATATCTCTTGGTTTCTTTCTCGTGCTTCCCTAGACTCTTTTGAGTCTGTTAGCAGGACTTCTGCTATAGCTATAGGGGCACGACGTAGAGCCTGGCTCCAAGCTTCAGACTTGGAAAAATGGGCACAACAAAGGCTAGGACATACTCCTTGCACTGGAGAAAATCTTTTCAACAAGGAGTCTTTACATCAGGTTACTCAGTTGTCCACTGATTTACCTGTTCCTAAGGGTTGTTCTACCCCTTCCTCTGTCCCAGTACGTAGGAAATGTCCTACCAAACTTTCTTCCCACAGGAGAAGAAGGTTTTATTCATCACTTGCCCATCATACAGATGTTCCCCAACAGGGAAAGCATCGTCCTGGTCTAAAGAATCCAACCTCTCACCAGGCTCAGCAAACCCAGCACCTGCAGGGTTTCTGATCATTCATCATCAGATGCTTGTGACTCTTGGGGTTAGAATCTACGGTTGCTTCTTCTCAATAGAGGCAATCCACCGCTTTATTCTAACCCCTACACAGGGATCTCTTTCCAAAAGATATCCATTTTTTCTATATGTCTATGAGCTGTCAGGATGTTCATGCCTATAAGTCACAGGTTTCTCCTCTTTTTCCTGCTAGGGAAAGAGGTCTAACCACTATCAGATGATAGTTCCTGTGCCAGCATGTATTTTTCCTTTCTATAGACTTACTACTTCGTACGTTTTCTTCAGCTCCATTCTCTTCACCCTCTTACCAAGTTTTTCCTCTGTAAGAGCGGAATTACTTACTGGGAGGCTTTCTCTTCAGCCTCTCTAGTTTTCTCACTTTCCAGTGCGGAGTTTTCCTCTCTGAGTTACCTCCTCTGTTTTAATCTTGCTTTGGGGCAGATTATCAGACATGTCCAGAGTTCCTACTCCTGTTCTGTCTGTTCTTTCTGTTTTTGAACAGTAAGATTCTTTCCGCTGTCTTGCCAACAGCTGCCCATGCAGGAGCTTTAATGTTTGGACCACTGGTTCTTATCCACAAACTACCAGATTGTCCTCCACTAACATTCTGTCTAGTCTTCGTAGTGGCTCCAAGTCAGTACTTCATCTCTCTTGGAGATCATCTCACTACAAGCTTCTCGTAGATTGTCTTCTATTCTGCCATCTTCATTTCCTGAGTTTGGCAGAATAGTTGACTGAGATACTGGCTCTCTACCAGCCAGTTCTATCCCCTCATTCTCCTGCATCATGCTCTCTGCAATCTACAGAGAAGCTTTCCACTATGGGCCCTTGCTAGAGAGCATGGGGTTTTTTTTCTCCAACAGCTATCCTAGCTGGTTAGAAAAGGCTTTTCAGTCATGTCTCCCATGACTAGAAGGGTCCCCCTTCTTTTCTATCTCCTTTTTTGATATAAAGGACATAGGCCTTCTCTTACGTGAAGACTCAAGGAGTTGCCAGTTCCCTGCTTTGGTCCATAGTATTCCCAATCGGGGATATGCTCGTCCTCATGGTAAGAACGCATGATACCTTTGCCCTTAAGCTGGTCAACATGGTATCTCATCTCTAGGCGTCTTCTGTCTACTTACCATGCCAGAGTCCTGGAAGACTTTGGACTTGCTGGCTTCACATTGACATTGTCCTTGGTTTTTCACGTAACAATCCTGGTTATTTTGCACTAACTAGCATTCTTGCAGATCATGACCAGGAGGAATAGATTCTCTATATGTCTTCTCAAGTAGGTTCCACCTCCTTGTTATTAGATGAATCTTTCCTCTCCACATAGCCTATGTGATCACTGTACTGTAGGCATATCTCTGTCTGTTTAACTGCAGACACCCATATCTAAGCCTACATATCCATATTTATTTTTTTGTGTGTATTTTATGCCCTGCCATATCTCACTATAGATATATTCTTATATGTCTGTCTATCTATCTATCTATCTATATATATATGTATCTGTTGAGATATTTTCTTATAGATAGATATGTATCCACATACTTATCTATCTCCCTGTCTATTTTCATATACCTATATGATTCTGACAGAGGGATTTTACCCATACCTATGCTATCTAGCAGGTTTGGGGTTTTACACACACACACACACACTCCTATGGTAGTCAACAATTTTTATACCATAACCTAACGGTTTAGGTACCTCTGAAGCTCTCCATACTCAATATCTCTCCTAGCTTATCCCAGTTAGGAGAGACATTGTGGATCTTCAGTTAATCACAGGCTTTAACGCCTCCGGCATTTGTCCTCTCTTTTTGGGATACAAGGGGTCCCCATACCCTTTCTCCCCACATGGACTATGCCTGTTTGTCCAAATCGGTTAGCCTTTCTCTTTTTGCTCCTAAGAGTGAGCCACGCTCCCGCCAAAAGAGTTAGGTTTTTGTCATAAACCCTTCCTCTGAAGGCCCACCGTTTTTTGTACTACCCCAGTTTTTCCTACTGGGGTTACCTATTCCTTTCAGGATTCTGACCTCCACTATTTTTCCTACAGGTTTATTACCTCCACTTTACAGTGAGGTCCTCTTCAAGGTTCCTCTACTGGGTTCCCAGTAGATCCATGAACCTCCATACTTCTGTGAAATCCTGTCAGGGGAGGTCCTTATTGCAATATTCTTTGCAATATCATTGATGACAATCATCATCCACACATGGACTCCTTCTCTGCAGTCCTATGCTAGGTTAGCTGTTCCACAGCATTTTTTCTTTTTTCAACTCCTACCCTCCATCCTCAGGATGCCTGGTGTTCTGGGAGATAGCATGTTCCAACCTATGACATGCTGGGACTCCAGGCATCTCAGCTTGGGAGTCCCCATATGTGAAGACTCATTCCTGCTTGTTCCTGGAGATAGCACAGTTACTTACCTGTAACAGGTGATCTCTGGGAACAGCAGGAATAAGTCTTCACAACCCACCCACCTCCCCAGGAGTTGTATCTCTATCTATCTTTCCTTTCCTTTCTCTCTCTCTTTGTCTCAGCTTTAAAACTTAACTGAGGAGAGGCAGTTGGGAAAGGCGGGAAGGCAGCACGCAGGCGTGCTGGGATGCTTCCAAAAGCTCTTGATTGGATGCTGGGAAGCGTTCCCGCGCAGACTCCGTCGGTATCGACGTACCCATATGTGAAGACTTATTCCTGCTGTTCCCAGAGATCACCTGTTACAGGTAAGTAACTGTGCTTTTCATTCTGACCAAAATGTTCTATGAAGAGGTGGGTTTTGAGTTGGGAGCGGAACAAGGATAAGTCTGTAATGTTTCAGAGACTGTCTGGTAAGGAGTTCCAGAGCATTGGGGATATAAATTCAAATGCTCTGCTGCTGGTGCATTGTTTAGACTTACGGAAATCTGATGAAGTAGAGAGAGTATTGGTCATTTGCTCTCTTCTTAGTCAATCATTGGGGGCCACTTTGATTAATTGGGAGAGAGTTGGGGGGCTGTTTTTCTAATGATTTTGAAAGTGGTCATCAATAGCTTGAATTTTATACAGCTTTGGACAGGTAACCAGTGCAAGTCATATAAGATTGGTGTTATATGATCAGTTTGGCATGCATTGTAGATGATTCGTGCCACAGTATGTTGAGCCATTATGAGTGAGTGTAGGGATATTTTGGGAAGACCATGAAGTAGACTATTGTAATAGTCTATGGGTTATGCTTACTAATCAGTGGTAGCGGCTTCCGTGTGAATCCGGGCTGCGGCTCCGATATTGCAAGGAAGCCGCTACCGCTGATTAGTAAACATACCCCTATATGTGGGATTATCATTGCTTACATTATGGTTCTGAAGTCAGAGGGCTGAAGTAGGGGTTTTATATGCTGCAGGAGTCAGATCTTGTTGAAAATTGTTTTTGTTAGATTTTTGATGTGTGTCTGGAAAGAGAGATGTTTGTCTAGTGTTAGACCTAGATAATTTACTTCATCTTGATTGAGGGATTGAGGCGAGTTGTAGGTTTGGTTCCTAGTTATTATCAAGACCTCTGTTTTTTTGTAGCTGATATTTAAACCAGCATTCTTAAGCCCAGTAGTTATTTCCCTAAAGCAGGAAATAATGGGGTCAAAGTTGGGCGAGATTAAGTTGAAGGGCAAGAATAGCATTATGTCGTCAGCACAGATGGCATAATCAATCACAAAATTAATCGACCCCACTACTTTCTTGGCATCACTAACATCCTATCTTTTAAGCATCCTTATTTATAAGAAGTATTTAGAGCTGTAACACACCCATAAAAATATATTTAATTCTTTGAAAGTTGCCAAACAATTGCATGGGAATTTTAAAAAGACAGTGGTCCCTTCAGCCAGGACCTGAGTTCTTAGCAGCAGGAACACCTTTCTTCAAACAAGTAACTTTACTTACATGAAGAAATACAAATACTTTCAAAACAAAATAAATTGATTGGTCTATAAGGTGCCACCTGCCTCTGGCATTGGTCTATAAGGTGCCACCTGCCTCTGGCCTCAGACTAAAATGGCTATCCCTCAGCATTTTTATCATTCATGTATAATGTTATCTTTCTAAAATTGAGCCATTTTCAGTATTGAAATCAGAACATATGGCTTGGCTAAATATATGCATAAAAATATGATAGCTATTACTGTTTTATGTAATTAGAATTTTGCTGTGATTGCATATTGTAGAAGCATATCTGTAGCTCTGATTTAGGAAACAAAACAAATAAAATGAAATATGCATTTGCTGAAACAAATACTGACCATTTATCTCAGGTTTTAGATCTCCTACTTTAACTGAACTAAAGAAATCCTTTTTGTAAACAAATTACATCTAAGTAACTGGCTTAGCAATAGCATTCTGGGCCAAGTACTACACTTGAGCATCCCTGTTACCATCTATACTTTATGGTGATTACTGTTGGAATTACAGTTTAACCAGGCAAAATGTTGTGGTAGAGCGCAAAGCAAGAAATGAGAGTGATCAGAGGCACCTACTTACAAACCTTAGGGGTATGTTTACTAAAGTGCACTAGGGTTTTGCAGATATTGCACATTTAGGGTGGATATCAAGCTATGCACTATCTGTTGGGGGCATGTATAGCATGGCCTCAGCAGATGCCACACTGCTTTGGACCCTAACGCATGCCAGCGGCAATGCAAATTTATTGAGATGGAGTTAAATGCACCCACAACAAATGCAACATTGATGGTGAACACATGTTGTCAACCCTACACTAACCGTGATGTGCAAACATGCCTCTCCCCCACTCCTACCTGCCTGTTTCCCTCCCTGTCACATGCTAAGCAGATAGTACAGAATTAACCCCATGCTGTCTGTGTAGCCCACACATTAAATGTTATCATGGGCCATTAACGCACACTCAAGCCTGCATTAACAGTCAGTGAAGCCTAGAAAACCTACCCCTAAGAGTAGCATGCCTATAGCTTTACAGCAGTAGGCTGCTTCCATACTTACCACCTTTGAGTCCTAAAATGTAGTTTATTTATTTTGTTTTATACCGCACTATTCATGATCAGCACAGTTTACACAATAACAACATATTACATGGAACAGTTAACATTGAACATATTACATTGAACAGTTCTTGCGCACTGGGGTTGATAATTACATATTGAAGCATTGATATAATTTGAATTAATCTTACTGTAGTAATAGGAAAAACAGTGCATGATTCTGTCATAGAAAGGTTTACTCTGTTGTGTTTATTCTACATTTTGTTGTTGACTTGATTAATAGTCCCCAAAGAGCAATGTCTGTATTTGTGATTTATTTACAGGGTGGTGAACACAAAATACTAGAAAAATGTAACTTGCCACTGACTGGAAAACAGTGTGTAGACCGGATTATCACTGAGAAGGTAAAATGTTTTCATTATTCTGTATTTTACCCCATAAAAATTAAAGTAGGTTTCAGTAAGTTGCATCAGAGAAGGCAGGCCTTGACAAATTTTGTTTGTATCAAGAAGGCAGTTCTAAATCTTAGGAGCCAGTGGCTGCTATCTCCTCATGCACGCCTCCTCCCCCATTGCCTCCATTCTCCACTGATATTCCTCTGTTTGCAAACTCATACATGTCTGGGGAGGATGGAAGAGTTTGAAGAGATGATGAATGTGTCTTATTATGGTAGCAGGGGCTGTATGAGGCATCTTTACACAGAAAAATGTAGAAAGTGTCTGTGTGCTTGTGTGGTTTGCCTGTCTGTGCATGGGATGTGGCAGTGGGGGCCTTTGTGTGGGTGGCGTGCAGGGCTGTGGTGCATGTGTGTGTGTGTGCTGCAGAGCTGGGGAGCCTCTGTGTGTGTGAATACTGTGTGGTGTTGAGGTGAAGTGACTCTGTAGGTGTGTGGTGCCTGTGTGTGCATCTGTGGTGCAGAGGTAGAATGCCTGTGTGCGCACGCATCTGTCGTGTGGGGATGGGGTGCTTGTGTATGTGTAATGGGCGGGGGAATGCACCTTTTGGCATATATACATATTGTAACCTTTTATCCCTGTATACATTTTTTTAATTGTCAACGCCTTGTACTCTTCCCAACCCCTCCCCAAACTGTTCCCCTTCCAGACCCTCTCCCCTTCCCCTTAGCACCCCACCTCCCACCATTCATTACCTCCCTTCTCCTTTTTTTTATTATATACTTCCCTTTAAAATATTTTCTGTCTCACTCCCTCTCTCCCTTTTTTTTTTTTTTTTTTTTAGCAAGCCCTGGATCTGGCTGTTCTCTGCCCAAGAGGGATGGGATCCCTGCAGACAGCCTACTGACTCTCCAGCCCCTTCCCACACTGTGTTCCCCTTCCAGACTCTCTTCCCTTCTCTCTTCCCCCTAACACTCCCCCCCTGCCATCCATTACCTCCATTCGCCTCCTTTTAGTATCTACTGTCCCTTAAAATATTTGCTGTCTCACCCCTCCCCCCCCTCCCCCCTCCTGTCTAACCTTTTTTTTTTCAGCAGACCCTTGATCAGGCTATCCTCTGCCCATGGGAGATGGGATCCCTGTGGACAACCTACTGTCTTCCAGGTTGCAATCACAGCTTTCTCCTCCTCTCCTGTCCGTGTGGCTGGATCTCCTGCAGGCAGACAGGAGGCATCTTTGCCACGATTGGGCAGAAGAAGAGGAGAAAGCCGCAATCTCCCATGAGCAAAAGAATTGCAGCAAAGACCTTTTTGTCTACCCATGGGAGATAAGATCCCCATGGGAAGACAAATAGGGTCTCAGACTCTGGTGCTTTCAATTGATCCCTTTTTATAAGAGGGCATGGTAAAAAATAATGCCAGGTGTAAATTTCTGGTTGCCATGGCAACCTGGCAGCTGGGATTTGTCGAGCCCTGGTCTAAGGGTCCATACTTTGTTTCTAATGCAAATGTAGTTTAGTTTAGGAGGGAGGAGTGGCTCAGTGGTTGGGACAGGTTACCTCAGGCCAGAGGGCCAGGGGTTCAATTCCCACATGGGGACAAGTAACCTCAGGCCAGAGGGACTGAGGTCTCAAGTCCCATGGCTGCTCCTTGTGGCCTTGGGCAAGCCACTTAACCCTTCATTGCCTCAGGTACACTTAGATTGTGAGCCCTTCGGGGACAAGGGAATAAAAAAAGTACCTGTTAGTACATACGTGTAAACCGCTCTGATGCGTAAGTAAAGGGCGGTATATCAAATGCCTAAAACCATAACCAAAACCATAGTCAGGAGAGTAACTCTTTTTGTCTCTTCCATAAAAGACCCCTCCAGGACTTGGGTCAAATTCAGGCTATTTCCCAAGAATTCTGCAAACTCCAGATTTCCTTCATGAATCCCACTATGTTTCTTCACCCATAGACATTAAACTCTAATGGTGGGAGGAATTGCTTTTGCGGCATACTCAAACTCTTTATCAGACATTTTTTAAACATTTGAGCAGGAGATACTCCAGCTAATTTAGTAAATTCAATAAAGTTCAAATTTGGGAGGTTTAGAGTAATTCTCCAACCATTCTAATGTACCAAGGAATACACTATTATATTAAGCTGTCTGTCCCATTTCCTGCACAGAGTCCACTTTTTTTCCATTTACTGTTTATTTATAACACCACAGCCAACTGATACAGTACACATTATTACATCATGTGTGTATAACCCAATCTTCCATCCCTCCCCCCACCCCCCTCCCTCATCCCCTCCCTATTAACCGCCATACAATCATAGGATATGGCGGTCCGCCTTTTATCATAGCAAATGTTACAAAACCAATGCAAGTAAACATCTCCCTAATCTGCCCTATACAGGGATTAGAACTTGACACTAATCATTCCCACCTTCCATATATTGGCCACTTTTCCTGCGTCATTTCCTCAAATATTCCCTTGTGTAGGCTTAAAACACTCAGCCTTCATATATTTTATTTATTTATTTATTTAACATCTCTTATATACCGCACTATTATCATCAGCGCGGTTTACATGGAACCAAACATATACATACAGAAAACTGTAGTGCATTTTACAAGTAACAGGGATTTGAACTTGGTAATAAAGGGAAATCATGCCAGAGGCCTCTGCCCTCTTAACGAATTTGCTATACTTGACTCCGTTCACGTCCCCTTCTTCTCCCGCCAGCTAAGATACGGGCCCCAAACCTTTTGAAAGCCCAACAGCCTCTTCTGGCGAAGGGCGGTGAGTTGATACAGAAAACATAAATGTCCCACTCTGCTCTTTACCTCCTCAATGGTGGGCACCTCCACTGATCTCCAATGACAGGCAATCAGCTGTCTAGTAGCCATGCAGACTATTCCCCACCAGCCGTTCCTTTAGGGTCCCCTCTTCATTTTCTACATTGAGCAGTGCTAAGCACGGGCCCAGACCTGTATCTCCACCCATAACTTCTTGCAACCACTGAGCTAGTCCTTCCCACAGGGGGCCTAAACGAGCACATTCCCACCATATATGGAGGAACGACCCCACTTCCCCACAACCCCTCCAACATCCTGCGGATCCCCCCTACTATTTCTGCAATACCATCGATACAGCATTTTATAATTATGTTTTAGAAGGCTACTGGATCCTACCCCCCTGAACAGTCCTTTGCAAACCTTCACCCACTGATCGCCATCCCAACTCCTCTTCAAATCCTCCTCCCAAGTTTTCCTATACACCCATAATTCACAGTTCCCTACCTCCATTGCCTTATATATGCTAGAGATGAGGCCTTTAACATCCTGCCTCTCAAACAGTTTATCTATTACTTCACCGTGTGGCCCATCCCCCCCTACAGGCAAGGTTCCGGCAGAAATGAAGGGCTTGTATAAATCGATATCTATCTGCCTTTGGCAATTGATACTCGTACTGTAGTTCTTCAAACTTCACCCATTCCCCTCTTACTTTAAACTGCCCCACATATCGCAACCCCACTAGGGCCCACCTTTTAAAAGTAGGGTCATATATTCCCGGTGGAAAGGCTGGGTTGACCACCAGAGGCATAAATTTAGAGCACCCTTGAGGTCCATAACATTTGCCCTGCCATTTCTTCCACTTCTGCAATGTAAGAGTTATAAGGGGGTTCTCCAGCCTCCTCCGGTGGGGGTCCCCACCTCTTACCCAGACTTTATGCATAAGATCAATCTTCTGGCTCTTCCCTTGGCTTTCCATCTGCACCCACTCCATTTGCCCCCTCAGCCCCCATTCAAACACTGCCCGCACCTGAGTGGCCTCATAATATCTAAGCAACAGAGGAACCCCCATCCCACTATCTTTTTATTGGCACACAGGACGCTTTTTGCCACCTGAGGGTTCTTCCCCTTCCAAATATACTTCATAATCCTACTTTGCAGCTCATTGAAAAAACCCACCAGAACCTCCACCGGTAAATTCATGAACAGATATAAAAGTCTAGGCACCAGCATCATCTTGACTAAGTCAATCCTTCCTAACCCAGAGACCTCATATTGCCCCCATTCCTCTAACTCCCGAAACAGTTTGTTCTTTGCTACTACATAATTCTCACAAAATAACATGTTACGCTTTGTGGCGATCTGTACTCCCAAGTACCGTATGCTGCTTTTTGCCCACCTAAAGGGAAAGATCTGTCGGAGGCGATCCTCCTCTTCCTTTTTTATAGTTAGATTCAATATTTCTGATTTGGTGGCATTCATCCGAAACCCAGACACTTCCCCATATTCCTTTAATTCTTCAACCACCACATTTAATGACCTTTCCGGGTCCGTTATAAAGAACAGAACGTCATCCGTGAACAGTGCAATCTTGTGAGGAAAATGCCCTATAAGCATCCCCGGGATATCCTCCCCCCCCCCCTGATTCGCTGTGCCATAGGCTCCATTGCCAAAATAAATAACAAGGGAGATAAAGGGCATTCCTGTCGGGTACCCCTAAATAACTCAAAGGCCCTTGCTACAGAGCCATTAATTTTTAAACAGGCCATGGGCATTTTGTACAAAATCTGCATCCAATTCAAAAATGATCCTTGAATACCCACCTTCTCTAACACCTTAAAGAGGAAAGTCCAGCTAACCCTATCAAAAGCTTTTTCTGCATCCACTGCCAAGAAGGCCAATTCATCCCTCTTTTCCTCTCCCCACCACATCACATTCAGGGCCCTTCGGATGTTGTCAGAGGTATAGTGCCCAGGCACAAACCCCGACTGGTTCTGGTGTATCAGTCTGCCCAGGTGGGGCATTAATCTATTGGCTAAGATCCGTGTAAAAATCTTTAAATCTACCCCCAATAGCGAAATGGGCCGATATGACCCACATTTCACCGGGTCCTTCCCTTCTTTATGTAAGATGCTAATCCCCGCCATACGCAAGGACACCGGCATCTGGTCCTCTGCACTAAAAGAATTATACATTGCACCAGTGGCCCAACCAGGTCCCCCGCAAATATTTTATAAAACGTATTGGTGTAACCATCCAACCCTGGGGCCTTATTCAAGTGCAAACCTCTGATCACTGCTAGTATCTCTTGCTCCCTTATTGGGGCTGAAATTTCCTCCGCCTCCTCACTAGTAAACTGCGGGAGCGCAAGTTTACTAAGGTACTCCCGTACGTCACTTTCTTCTACTGGTTTGTCCTGGGAGTACAGTTTCTGGTAAAATTGCACAAACCTTTCCTCAAGCTCACTCTCCGCCCACACTAACTTACCCTCCTCATTCTTGATTTTAACTATATTATTCCTAGTTTTCAACTTTAACCTTACGGCCTAGCAGTCTCTCCACCTTATTGCTAAATTCAAAACTCTTCTGCTTCAGCATCAGGAGTTTATACCTAATACCTTGCATATACAACTCACTCAGGTCCCCACGGAGGTCATTCAATTCTCCCCTCAGTTTAAAGTCTAATCGATCCCGTTTCACTTTGTTCTCCACCTCCCCTATTGCAGCCAAGAATTTTGCTTGATGCTGCAGCCTTATCTTTTTTTGATGCGCCCCCAACGCTATAAATTTCCCTCTTAACACTGCTTTCAAGCAATCCCATATGATACCCGGGGAGCACTCCTCCATGTCATTCAACTGTACATATTCTTTGATACCTGACTTAATCTGACCCACCACCTCTTTGTCGTCCAGTAGGGAGTCATTCAATTTCCACCATGTTCTATGGAATCTTGGGTCCCCCATTTGGATCCCACAGGTTACTGGAGCAGGTCAGACCATGTTCTCTCTTTAATTTCACACTGCCCCACCTCAGCTACTAAAGCTTTATCCAAAAGGAGCATGTCAATTTGAGAATACACTTCATGCACCGCCGAGAAAAAAGAATAATCCCTTTGCCCTTCATTCACCTCTCTCCACACATCCACCAGCTCCAGCCCCTTTAGCAACCTCTTCAATCCCAATCTATGCTGCCGTGGGGTAGAAGATGCCCCTTTCGAGGTGTCCAGTATTGGGTCGAGTGTAACATTAAAGTCTCCTCCCACAATCACCTTTCCTGCCGCTTTACTAAATAATATATTCTGGACCTCTTGGAAGAAGTGTACCTGGTTGACATTAGGGGCATATAGACTCACCAGGGTGTACATTCGCTGGCCCCATTGTAATGTCACAATCACATACCTACCCTTTTTATCCTTAATTATCTCCCCCACCTGCCCCAAAATTCTTGCCGATAACAGAATTCCCACCCCACCCTTCTTTTTTTCCAGCTTATTAGAAGCAAAAAACTGCTGGGGGTAAAGGGGGTGCCCTACCCACCTCTCGTCTTTAGGCAGAAGATGTGTCGCCTGTAGAAAAATAATATCCCCTTTCAATCTAGTGCATTCTTTCATTAACAGTTGTCTTTTTTTATAGGAGTTGAGGCCTCTGACATTCATCGTCATTAGATTAATTCCTGGCATTCCCAGAATCCCTTCCCCAGACCCATACCATATCCGTTCAGGCTTATTTTTCCCCCCCCCCCCCATCCCCATCCACCTCCTCCCTCCCCCTCGCCCATCCCTCCTCCCCGTTCCCTTCCCCAGCCCCCCTCCCACCTCTCCCCCATCAGATCCATGAAAAAGATCTACTTCAGGTGGCACCAGGCCAGATGTACCCCAATCTGTTCATATATAAACTATACCCCATAGTGAAACACAGATAACATTTTCCTTCAACGATTTGTTATCTCCCCCCTCCCTGAACCTCCCCCAATGACCAACCACTCCCCGTACAAATATCCAACTTTCAATATAGTGGATTCTTGGTGGGTCGGTGTAAAAACCAAACAAAAGCCAAAGCATACTACAATGAAGCCGCAGCCCCTACACTCAGAATTTCCAGAGCCGACTGCCCCAAAGGCCCAGTCCAGAGCACACCGAATAGTTACTTAATCAGTCTTTGGCATCTCAGACGTTTTTCCCCTCCGGACACGCGACTCCACTGTTTCTGTGGACTTTTTCCAGTGCCTCCTCCTGCAGCTATTGATCCCTGTTGCTCTGCCGGTTTTACAGGGATGTCAGACCAGCCTGCTTGCTTCATGCTTGCCCATGCAGCATGCACCGAGTGAGCAGCAGTCGACGTTTTCACATTGATGGTAAATTGTAATCCTACCAGAAACAACCATCTGTAGCGTACGTTCTCCTCCCGCAATTTCCTGGTCACTGCTTGGTGTTCCTGACGTTTCCTCATTGTGAGACTGGGTATATCGGCATACACTTCCACCTCAGCTCCCTTCCATAGGATCTTGCCCAGCCTCCGTGACGCCTACAGCACCAGCTCTTTGTTTCTAAATTCGTGCAGGCACACCACCACATCTCTCACCTTATTTTCCCTTCTCGGGCCTAGTGTCCTGTGTGTTCTATCAACAGTGAGGCATACTCCTTCTATCGTCATCTCTGCCGCATTGAGGATCCCCTCGCAGAATTCCTCAGCCAGAGTTATATAATTAATAGTACCTTCACTTTCTGGTATGCCCCATATTCGATCTACGGGACCTGTTCTCGAGGTCCTCCACTTTCTGCCATAGTTCGTTGTGTGACTCACTCGAGGAATCTACTCATAGGGTGCATGCTGGCACTCCTGCTCCTCCATTCGGTTTTCAATTTCTTCTGTCCGTGCTCCCAACTAAGTCATGTCATTCTTGAGTTCTTGCAGCCATCCATGCACCTCCGATTTTAAAGCTCCAAACTCCTGCATGGTCGACTCAAACCATTCTTTCAGGTCCGATCTGAGCGCCTGAATCTCAGTGGGAGTGCCTCTCGCTGCTCTGGCTTCCTCTGCTCCGGTCAGTTCGCCGCCATTTTCCCCGCGTGGTTCTTTGATCCAGCTGTGCCCTTGAAAGAGAATGCTTTTAAGTCCACTCCTGCCATCCACGCCGCTCCGGTTCTCCCCGCCGTGTAGCGCTATCGTCCGGCGCAGGGTGGGGTTTTTTAAATTCCGATCTGGTTCACTTAGGGGTACTTAATTTAACATCTTCACCGGAGCTCCGTTCCTAAGCGGCCATCAGGGCTCTAACATCACCGGAAGTCCCACAGAGTCCACTTTCAAACCCATATTCTCACTCTTCCCTTCACTCTCAGTATGAGCCTTCTGGTTCTTGATTTGAGATTGCAAATCAAAGTAGGCAACTTCCACACTTCCTAACCTGTTAGAAACAGACTTCTTTAGTTGCATGATATCAGTCCACATAGCCTACAGAGTCACCACCATGAGTTTATCCAGTCCATTGCATCTTCAAAGAGGCAGGGGAAGCCATTGTCACTCTTCCAGCTGCCTTCGTGGTGTTAACCTGATTTTGAGTAACTCCACATCAGTCATCCCCTCTCCTGCTCACTCATCAATGATGGAGTCCTTACTACAGCATCCCCCCGCTCTTCCATATCACCATTCTCAGTCTTGGCAATCACTGCAACCTCCGTTAGAATGGATGCACTTAAACATGGTGGACTCCATTCCCCTACAGCATCCAGGCTGTTGGCACTGGTTATGACTCAAGGGAATGCAGTCACTCACTGGGGCTCAAATTTGCATCCAGAAAGGCCACCTCCAAACCAGCTCAGTACCACCACAGTACCCATTCAGTACCGCCACAGCAGCTCCTGTGTCGACAGAGTCACATCAACTTCTGTTCTGGGGGTGGTCTCTGAAGAGTAAGCCCTTAACTTCCCCTTTGGTTAACCAAAGTAATACATCTTGCTGAAGTCATTGAGCCACTCGGGAGCATCCAAAACCGTGACTACACAATCACCAGTATCTTGGTTCCCCTCTTTGAATACATTTTTTATATTTAACTTCTTTATTAAAACAAACCAGCAAGTGAACACTGACGACTAAAATATAATAAGACAGCTACAAAGTCTTAAGGGCCCTTTTACTAAAATGTGGTAGAATTTTATTATGTGTTCAGTAGCAAAACCAACATGCATTAAGTGCAAAGCCTCCATGATAATTGCTGGGGGCGTGGCCAGCATGTTCCTAGCAGTTATCCCATGGTCAGGTCACTTAAAGCGCAGCAGCAGCGGCATTCACAATTAATGCAGGTGCATTTAATGCCACCCATTGAGGTGTTAGATGCATCTGCGTTAATTGCAACATTGACAGTGTGCAATACGTTCCCTCACATTAAAAGGAATGTGCTCTCCATGCCTACTCTCCATCCATTCCCCATCCCTTTGTGTGAGGCAGAGGACAGGGATGATAGATAAAAAGGAGGAAAAATTTAAAAGACCTCAGTTCAATGTGGACAAACAAAGCTTCCGAGAAGTAGAGGTCACAAATAGGGAGCTTAGAAGCTGTTACAGCAGAGGAGAACAGGATGGCAACACCACCACTGCCATGGGGGAAACTAATTATCAAAGGGATACAACTATCCTATTAGACTAATTTTTTGTCGGGACTATTGCCATGAAGATAAAACATCTTCTCGTAGCTCATTGTTCATTCATGGAATGAATCTAGCGCTAGCTGAGAATATCAGCTGAGAACAGCATTATGGAATCTTGTGGCGTTTCCTGCTAGTGGCTACTAGCAATGGAGGAGCAAAGCACAGCACTAACGGCTGATTGAATGATACAGCTTTGTGAAACGTTGATAATCCAGATTGGAGAGAGATTTTCTCTGGACAGCTAAGTGCAATATAGTTTGGTAGATTAGTTTCTGTACTGATTGGTTAAACTGAGGGGTTGTCATATATCCCTTGGGGAATGTTTGGGGTTGGGTCCCTATATAAAGAATAAAATGAACAATGAGCTACAAGAAGATGTTTTATCTTCATGGCAATAGTTCCGACAAAAAATTAGTCTAATAGGATAGTTGTATCCCTTTGATAACTGGAATAATATATATGTTGGGTATAAAATAAGGTTTAAGTAGACAAATGGGGGAAACTAAAGCAAAAGAAAGCATTCCAGTTCAGATAGAAAGCTTACTTTGAGGGTTCAGGTAATCTGATTTGGAATAGATAAATTGTTTGTTTATTTTTATTTATTTATTTACAATCTCTTCTATACTGCGCTATTCGGCATCAGTGCGGTTTACATGGAACAAAATTCTCAGAACAGGATAACAGGTCTGAGTTTACAATTAACAGGAAAGCAAAACTTGGATAACAGTGGGGTAACTATTTACATACAGGTGTCATAGAATAATATATCACATAGTGGGTAACTATTAACATACAGGTGTCATTCTTCATATGTAACCTAGGTCTCAATGAACAAGGAAATCTTGATAGGGGTGTTAGTTTAGCTGACTAGGTACGCTGGTGTAGGTACATTTGTTTGAGTGAATTGATTCATTGTTATCTGAGAAGTATTTGAGGAAGAGGTGAAGCTTAAGGGCCTTCCTAAACTGGGTTAGGTTAGTGATGGCCCGGATGTTTGGTGGTAAAGCGTTCCAGCATCTTGGGGCACAGAGTCTGAAGGCCCTGTTTGCTGTAGTTGAGGTGCATTTTGTTAATGCCTTCGGAATAAGAATAATAAGAAGAATTAGTCAGTGCTTATACTGCAATAATGTAATTCTTGGACATAACAGGGAGGAGTGGCTCAGTGGTTGGAACAGGTTACCTCAGACCAGAAGGTCAGGGGTTCAATTCTCACATGGGGACAAGCAACTTCAGGCTGGAGGGACTGGGGTCTCTAGTCCCATGGTCACTCCTTGTGGCCTTGGGAAAGCCACTTAGCCCTCCATTGCCTCAGGTACACTTAGATTGTGAGCCCTTCGGGGACAAGGGAATAAAAAGTACCTGTTAGTATACATGTAAACCACACTGATTCTAAATAGCATGGTATAAAAAAGAAATAAAATAAATAAATGAATATTTTTTCATTCAAACAGCAGTAATTATGTTTTCATGTAGTATTGCAGTTTACAAAGATGACCTTTAAAGCCAGCTGTGTTACCTTTATTATTTCCTACTAATTTGTGAAGAATAAAAAATTGTTCTAGTAATGATCTTACAGAAAATGTATAGGTGCAAAATGTGAATGTCTCTTCAGTGGTTTTCAAATAAGAATTTACTGTTTATTGTTCATTATAACAGGCAGTGTTTGATGTGGACAAGAATAAGGGACTTACACTGATTGAAATTTCAGAAGGACTAACTGTCGATGATATCAAAAAAAGTACAGGCACCGACTTTGCTGTGAGTATTTGCATGGTTTAGTATGTTTCTTCATATTTTGTCTGCATTACCTAGGTACAAGCATAAATGAAGGATGTGAGCTAGCCATTTGAACATTTCATATGGTAGGCATTTTTAATTTTATTTTATTTACAAATGTTTTTTTGAGACAGAGTTAATAAGGAATTGGTGGAGGATGGACTGATCTTTATGGGTGAATTGTCTATTTTTAATATTGCTTGATTTAGATTTTTGGATATGTCAAGTTTCTATTTTTTGTTGTCATATATATGTGACAGATGTTGATGTTTGTTGGTATCAACTAAGATTAGCAGACTATAAATGTGAATAAATCAGTATGGGCCTTTAGAATTTATTAATATGATGAAGGATTTGGGATTCAGTGAAGGGTTAAGGGGCCTATGCACGAAGTAGTGGAGGCATGTTGGATTTAATTTTCTTTAATGGAAGCCAGGGTGGACTATTACAAATAGGGAATGTAGAGCCTCAAGTATCTTAGTAAGATTATTCAGAACTCTGTTTCTTTAGGAGGGGTATCAGAAAAAGATGACAGAAAAGCTGACAATGACATGATTATGTAAAGACTTGGTACCAGCAAAGCTAGTGGAAATGCTTGAGTGGACATTGAGTAATGACAAGGGAGAAGGCACAATGTTATAAATTGTCCTTGTGAGAGGTAAAAAAGGATTATTGGCGTAAGAAGATTGAGATGGCATATAAAAAGCCTAGGAAACTGTTGTTCTAGAATAGAAAAGAGGAATGGGAAAAGATAAGAAAGAAGGGTGGGATTTCATTGTGAGGAGTTTTAAGTTCTTCGAGGATAAGGTATGTTTGGAATGTTGGAGGAAGAGGAGGGGACAGAGGAGAGAGAGTGGTTTCAGGAGTTGGGGAGATCTTAGAAGAGGAAACTAAAGCAGATATACAGTTGGGAAGAAAAGGTGAGGTTATAGAGGGTAAGGGGTTATTCAAGGCTTTCTACTAGTAGACTTCATCCATGTAGTTCAGCCTTAAGAACATAAGATATGCAATACTGAGTCAGACCAAGGTCCATCAAGTCCAGTATCCTGTTTCCAACAGTGGCCAATCTAGGTCACAAGTACCTAGCAGTTTCCTCTGAAGACACAGGTTTCATAATGCTTCTATTGGGACAAGCAGTGGATTTCCTGGGTCCTTTTTAATAATGGTAAAGGCATCATGTGTGCATAATGCCTTTACCATTATCAAAGGAGTTGCTTCTGACTTCACTAAAGTGGCTTAAACTATACCAGTATTGAAGAATGTGGAACTGAATCCGACAGTAGTAAGTAGAAACATAGAAATATGACGACAGAAAAAGACCACATGGCCTATCTAGTCTGTCCTTCCATATCAACAACTACAACAGTCCCTTTTTTTTTTATAAATCTTTATTTAGAAACCACCAGGAAACAAAAACAAATACAACAGTCAATAGTCTCCCGCCGGGGTTTGTTCTTATCCCCAAGCAGAGGACACACACGGTAACAGGTGTTTTTTCCAGTTTTATACATTCCCTCCCCCTCCCCAACCTCCCATCCACCCCCCATTCAACCCCAAGACCAGAGCAAATCCACCATATGGGTCACCACCACCCACACTACCCACCGGGAGAGCTTCCCACTAACTTCCCTGCTGCAGAATGGCATTGCGGCACCGGGGGCTCAACACCTGGATGTAAGGTTCCCAAAGCATCTGAAAGGCAGCCCATCGTTTAACATTACCCCGGGCGCCTCTACCCTCCATAAGCATGAGTTGATGAAAGGAGTTCCGCCACTCCCAAAATGAAGGGGGGCTACTCTCCCGCCACCCCCGTAATATGGGCCCCTTGCCCACCAGGCATGCCTTCCGCACTAACCACCTTTCCCATTTACCCTTGGGAAGATTAGGCTTCAACTGGTCCAATGTAACAAAGGGAGCATCCCAAGCCACCCGTTGCCCCAAGAGTCGCATCATAAATGCACAGATTCTCATCCAGTATGGTCGGATAATCCTACAGTCCCACCACATATGCAATAAAGTTGCCATCGGCGTGGAACACCGTGGGCAGCTCCCATCCACAGTCAGGTGGCAACGGAGGGCCCGCCTAGGCGAAAAATATACCCGAGTTATAGCTTTAAACTGTGTTTCCCGCCAACGTGCACTCTCCACGAGATTCCCAATCCTTCGGAGAGCCAAGGAAACAGAACCCGGGGAAATCTCTCACCCCAGCTCTACGGCCCAGGCCCTCTCCACATCGCTAAAGTCTGGTCCAGGCCTAAGAGGATCAAGCCGATTTTTCAATACACTAATGGATGGTGCCTCCTCGGCGCCCAGGCTAAAGAATTCCAGAATCTGCAAAGAACGAGCACTATGCAACTCCCCCTCCGAGAGGGAGGCCACATAGTGGGAAATCTGCATATAGGCAAAAAAATGTTTAGGCCCCAAATCATATTCCCGACACAAAGAGTCAAACGACTTAATTTTCCCACCAGAATCGACCACATGTCCCAAATTACGGATACCTCTATCAGCCCAAACCCGGAAGATCTCTGTCTCAGTACCCGGCGCAAAACAAATATTGCCCCGAACCGACAGCCAGCTGGAGACTCTCCAATTCCGCCGCCAATGGACATTGAGCTGCTGCCAGGTCCGTCTCAGCGGGGACAGCAGGACCCCTTCTGACAGATGTCGGGGTACCAGCCTGCTCTCATAATGTAACAGCGCTAATAGAGTATGCGGGGCAACATAAGCCTCTTCCAAGGCTCTAGGGGTATATATCTCGGTGTCACCCAACCAGTCCCCCAGGTGTCGTGCCTGACAGGCCAAAACGTAGCCACTCAAATCCGGAAGCCCCCAACCGCCATATCTCCCTTTCCCCACCAACCGACGGTATGAGATACGGGCTCTCCCCCCCCTCCAACAGTCCCTTTTTTACCTTTAGAGTTCCTCTGTGTTTGTCCCATGCTTTTTTGAATTCAGTTACTGTCCTCATCTCTACCACCTCCACTGGGAGACTATTCCACGGATCCACTACTCTTTCCGTAAAGAAATATTTCCGCATATGACTCCTGAATCTATCTCCCTTCACCCTCATCCCATGTCCCCTTGTAGCAGAACTTGTTTTCAAATGAAAGAGGCTCTCTCCCTGGAGGTATTTAAACAACTCAATCATATCACCTCTATCCCACCTTTCCTCTAAGGTGTACATATTAAGATCCTTCAGTCTGTCCTCATATGCTTTATATTAAAGATCACTAATCATTTTAATAGCCACCCTCTGCACCAACTCCATCCTGTTCACATTCTTTTGAAGGTGCGATCTCTAGAATTGCACACTATGCTCCAAATGAGGTCGCACCAAAGACTTATACAGAGGCATTATCACCTCCTTTTTTTCTGCTAGCCATTCCTCTCCGTATGCACCCAAGCATCCTTCTAGCTTTTGCCGTCGCCTTTTCTACCTGTTTAGCTACTTTAAGATCATCAGACACAACCACGCCTAGGTCTCGCTCTTCTTTAGTGGACAAAAGTACTTCACCCCCTATACTATATTGCTCCCTTGGATTGCTGCAGCCCAAATGCATGACCTTACATTTTTTTTTACATTAAATCCCAGCTGCCAAATTCTAGACCATTCTTCAAGCTTAGCCAGATCCCTCCTCATGTTATCTACACCTTCCTGGGTGTCTATTGCAGATTTTGGTATCATCTGCAAAGAGGCAAACGTTACCCGACAGCCCTTCCACTATATCACTAACAAAGATGTTAAAAAGAATCGGATCAAGGACAGATCCTTGGGGCACACCACTGGTAATATCCTTCTCCTCAGAGTGAGCTCCATTTACTTATACTCTTTGTCGCCTCCCACCCAACCAATTTCTAACCCAAGCAGTAACTTTAGAGTCCATCACTAGGGTGCTCAGTTTGTTTATAAGTCGCCTGTGAGGAACAGTGTCAAAGGCTTTACTGAAATCTAAATACACCACATCTAGGGCTCTCCCTCGGTCCAACTCCCTGGTCACTCAAGTCACCCAGTAATTATAGGCCAGTTTGTAATACTTACCAAGGGTGAATTATGGTGATAGTTTTTTGGATTTAACAGTGGCCTTCAATGTAGTTCAGTATAATTTCTTGAATGAACACCTGTGAGAGGTAGAAATCAGAAGGGCTGTATTATAATGGTTTAGTTCCTTTTCAAAAGACTGCTATCAGGTCTGTGATATGCAGGTTGGAGTACTGCAGAGTAGTTTTTTATCCCATTTTGTTTAAAATATTAATCTCTTCCTTGTGTAAGAAGTTACATACTTTGAGGTTTAAGTTTCATGTTTGCAGATAATATTCAGATAGTGACACCAATTAGGTGGGAACATATGGAGGATGTAGATAAGATCAATATATATATAGTTTACAGTATGTTCTGCTGGTTTATAGAGGTTTTTACATGGTATAAATGCTTACACAATGTACCTCCTTTTATGCTACCCTGTGATCCTAATGAGTTTTCTGTTTTTTTGCTTTTAAAGAGTCCTTTTATCCATTATGCTCCGTTTTATATTTTATATTTTTTGTTTTGTTTTGCTCATTTAATGTCAATTTTTATAGAATTCTAATTTGCTGAAAGACTCAATGTCCACTTCTTACTTGAATATACTGCTTTATTTTATTTGTTAACAATGTTATCTCCAGGAACAAGCAGGAATAAGTCCTCACATATGGGTACGTCGGTACCGACGGAGCCCGTGCGGGAAAGCTCCCCAGCTTCTTAGAATAGAAGCTTTTGGGACCTCCCACTGCACATGCGCACTGCCTTCCCGCCTTCCTGAACAGCTCTCCTCAGTTTCTCTTTTTCCGCGGAGCCAGCAGGTCGTGTTCCTGTCACCGCTGAAGAAATTGTTATTTTATTTGTTTCTTTAGACCGCGTACCTGCCTTCCCCATACCGATACCGGTATCGCCGGTCTTTTCTTTCTTTCTTTAAAAAATTATAATTCTTTTTTCTTATTTTTTAGCTTTTTGGTCACTTCAGAGAGGCCTCTCGGCCTACTCAATTTCTCCTCATGGAGAAGCCAGCCCCTGGATTTAAGAAGTGTACCAAATGTAATGCTGTTATTTCAGTCACAGACACCCATGACTGGTGTCTGAAATGTTTGGGGCCTGACCATTCCATACCGGACTGCCCATCTTGCTCCCACATGTCTAAACGTGGGCTGCAGAACCGGGCCAACAAATTCCATGTGCTGTTTGCTTCAGAGAATACAGCATCACAGTCATCCAGGTCTTCTTCTCCGGATGGATCTCAGGTAACCAAACCTTCTGTGGGCAAGTCCTCAAAGAGCAAATCTCCTTCAAAGCATCGAGAGGCTCTTAGCTTAGAACTTGAGGACCCTGCCCCAGCCAAACAACCCCGGCGGGAAGTCCAACTTCCAAAAACGCCAATTCAGGGGTCTCAGGTTGATATCGATGCTACGGCCTCGACAGATCACCTGTTAGCCTGCTCGGGGGTACCGGGTCACTCCGGTACCGACATCCAGGCAGCTATGGCGTCCATGGGCGATACTGTACAGTCCATGCAGCAGGCCGTCATGGCTTTCATTAAAGCTGCAACGCCATCGGTTCCGCTTTCAGCGGTTCCGGGCCCGATACCGGTATCGTCCGCCATGCCGGTATCGAGGCCGTCCACCTCTAAACGCAAGTCGGTACCGTATGGGCTTTCGCTCCATACCGGTTCCATACCCGATACGCCCGATATCGATACCGATCGGTACGCGTATCGTGCGTTAGAGGAAAGCACCGATTCCTCTGAGGATTTTCACTCCTCTGATGATTCTGCTGAGTTTTCACTCAACTTACCTGAGGAGCCCTCTTCTCCTAAAAGGAGAATGTCCCCTCCAGAGGATTTGTCCTTCCAGGACTTTGTTTTAGATATGGCTACAGCCCTTTCTATTACCACATCCTCTGAAAAGGAACCCAGATCCAAAAAACTGGATATTTTGGGATACTCAAAGGCCCCTAAGGAGGCAGTTACCCTGCCTATCCATGAAATCCTTCAAGAACAACTGATGGATTTCTGGGAAAATCCTTTGACTTTGTCTCCTTATTCCCGTAGGTTGGACACCATGTATAGGGTCCCTCCTTCTCCTGGTTTCCAAAAGACTCAATTGCCCCACCACTCTATTGTGGTGAAGTCTGCAATGAAGAAGATTAGGAGTACCAAAAGGCACTCTTCCACCCCTCCAGGACGGGAATGTAAGACTTTGGACTCTTTTGGTAGGAAAATTTTCCAGGCTAGTATGCTTATAGCCAGGATTAATTCCTACAGTCTCTATATGGGCATGTTCCTGGAGGAACTTGCCAAAAAGGTGCGGCATTTTGCCCCCTTTATCCCTGAGGATAAAAAGCAGGGATTCCTTTCCCTAGTGAAACAACTCTTAGAGGTTTCTAAGTTCTCTAATAGGGCAGCATATGATTCCTTTGAGGGAGCCAGTAGGGCTTCGGGCATTGCTATTGCAGCCCGACGTCTTGCTTGGCTCCAGGCCTCTGATCTGGAACCTTGGGTTCTAGATGGCTTACGGAATCTGCCCTGTACAGGTGAGAACTTATTTGGGGAAGAGTGGCAAATCAAAGCCACCCAGATGGATGCTGAAAATGCCACCTTGGAAAGACTTTCAAAGTCCACTTCAATTCCTACTAAGAAAAAGTCTTTTAAAAGGCCTTACTATAAGAAGGCCAGAGTTGCTTCAAATACTGGCCAGCAGTCTTCTCAACCTCGCTATACTGCTAAGCGTCAGCAATCCAAACAAGCACGAGCTAAGCCTGCAGCAGCTACTGTAGCTCAGCAGGCTCCAACCCCTCAGGGGTTTTGACTTGCTCCTAGGGAACTTGCCACTTCTGGTTCTAACACAACCAGAACCTCTCACCATACCCGGAAGGTTGGTTCACTTTGCTCCCAGATGGGAACAAATCACAACAGAACAATGGACCCTCTCTATCATTCGAGAGGGTTACAAACTTCATTTCTCCAGCCTTCCTCCCCATCATATGGTGAGACCATTCAATTCTCCCCCATCTCTCCTAACCCTGTTGGGTCAAGAGGTTTCCTCTCTTCTTGCCCAAGGGGCCATAGAAGAGGTTCCTCTTCCTCAACAAGGGTCCGGTTTCTACTCCCCTTATTTTCTCATTCCAAAGAAGACAGGGGGATTCAGACCAATCCTAGATCTGAGAGAATTGAACAAATTTCTCTTCAAGGAGAAATTCAAAATGCTGTCTCTCGGCATTCTCCTTCCTTACCTCCAGGGTCAGGACTGGCTTTGTTCTCTAGACCTACAGGATGCGTATACACATATACTCATCCATCCATCCCACAGAAAGTATCTTCGCTTTCTGTTTCAGGGAAAACATTTCCAATACAGAGTGCTCCCCTTCGGTCTAGCCTCTGCTCCAAGAGTATTCACAAAATGCATGGCAGTCGTAGCCGCATTTCTAAGAGGCATGGGAATCTTTGTCTTCCCATATCTGGACGACTGGCTCATCCGAGCTCCAACTCAGTCACAGGCCCAGATTTCCCTGGACCACACAAGGAGCCTTTTGCAGTATCTGGGACTGGTAGTAAACCTTCCCAAGTCCCAACTCATCCCTACTCAATCTCTAGAATTCATAGGGGCCCAGTTGGACACCATCACTGCAAGGGCCTACCTTCCACATGTTCGAGGCCAGCGCCTCCTGAGTTTGGCCTCCCAAGCTCAGTCCAGCACTCACTTGACAGCCAGGGAAATGCTACGCCTACTGGGTCATATGGCCTCCACAGTGCATGTGGTGCCCTATGCTCGTCTTCATATGAGAGCAGCTCAATGGACCCTGGCCACTCAGTGGACTCAGGCGTCAGGAGCGCTCTCAGACCAAATACAAACCTCCGATCGTCTGTTTTGGTCCCTCCACTGGTGGACTTCCACCAAGAATCTGTTGTTGGGGGCTCCATTTCAACCATTGCTACCCCAAGCAACCCTCACAACAGATGCCTCCCAAACAGGGTGGGGAGCCCATCTGCAAACTCTCTCCACTCAGGGCACTTGGTCTCTACAGGAGACCACCCTTCATATCAATCTTCTGGAACTGCGAGCAATTTACCTTGCCCTCAAGGTCTTCCACTCCCTCCTAGCCAACCTCACTGTCCTAGTTCAGACGGACAATCAGGTGGCCATGTTTTACATAAACAAACAAGGAGGGACGGGCTCTCTGTCGCTTTGCAACGAAGCTCTAAGACTATGGGCCTTCGCCAGAGAGCATCAGATTCACCTGCTAGCAGTGTATCTCCCAGGAGTTCAAAACTCTCGGGCAGACAGGCTCAGTCGAGTTCTGCTGCCACACGAATGGTCCCTACATTTGGACCAAATAAACCGAATCTTTCAGGAATGGGGGACCCCGGACATAGACCTCTTTGCAAGTCCGTGGAATGCCAAACTTCCCCGGTTCTGTTCCAGAACTCCGTGTCAGGGAGCTCAGGCTACGGACGCCTTTCTCCTGAATTGGAATCAGGCATTCCTATATGCCTTTCCACCCATTCCTTTGATTCCCAAGACTCTGTTCAAACTCCAGAGGGATCATGGAACTATGATCCTCATAGCTCCACGCTGGCCACGCCAAGTGTGGTTCCCTCTACTTCTACAGCTCTCCCAGGGATCCTACTTGGATCTGGGAGCTGCGCCAGACCTCCTGTCTCAGGAGGAGGGGACTTTGTGGCACCCAAACCCCAAATCCCTTCACCTCAGTGCTTGGTTACTGAAGGCTTAAGCCTTCAAGACTTTCATCTTTCCCAACCAGTGAAAGATATCCTTTCTGCCTCTAGGAAACCCTCTACCAGGCGTTCCTATGCTTTCAAATGGAAACGTTTTTCCATTTGGTGTGCTCAGCAGGGTCTTGACCCTCTGGCACTTCCTTTGAATTCTCTTCTTGATTATCTCCTGCATCTATCCAATGCAGGCCTCAAGACGAATTCGGTAAGAGTCCATTTAAGTGCTATTGCAGCATCCTTGAAACATATAAATGGACAACCTATCTCCTCTCATCCTCTTGTTGCAAGATTCATGAGAGGCCTGACTCTCACTAAACCTCCCATCAGACCACCCCCGGTCGCATGGGATTTGAATCTAGTGCTCGGTCAACTTATGAAGCCACCTTTTGAGCCAATGTTTTCCACCTCCTTGAAATTTCTTTCCTGGAAGGTCATCTTCCTCATTGCAGTCACTTCGGCTCGCCGCATCAGTGAGCTGCAGGCTTTAGTGGCTAATCCACCTTACACAAGATTTCATCATGATAAGGTGGTCCTTAGGACGAATCCCCACTTTATGCCTAAAGTGGTCTCGCCTTTTCATCTTAATCAAGAGGTATATCTACCTGTCTTTTTTCCAGCTCCTCATGCATCCAATGCAGAGAGGAACCTTCATACTCTGGATTGTAAAAGAGCTCTCGCTTTTTACCTTAATAGGACTCAGCCACATCGAAAGTCTTCTCAACTTTTTGTGGCCTTTGATCCTTCCCATTTGGGACTTCCAGTCTCCAAGCGTACACTTTCCAATTGGATTGCTCAGTGTATTTCTTTTGCTTACCAGAGCAAAAACATTTCTCTGGAAGGCCATGTCACTGCTCACAATGTGAGGGCCATGGCAACTTCTATGGCTCATCTGCACTCTGTTTCCATAGATCAGATCTGTCGAGCCGCTACCTGGGCCTCGGTTCATACCTTCACAGCCCATTACTGTTTGGACAAGGACTCCCGCCGGGATGCCTTGTTTGGCCAGGCTGTCCTCAAGCACCTGTTCCATTCCTAAACAACTCCTGCCCACCTTCCCAGAATGGATGCCTGAGATCCATACGAAGATGGCGAACCTTTACAGGGGATCCCATGCATCTAAGCTAGGGAGTCCCCATATGTGAGGACTTATTCCTGCTTGTTCCTGGAGATAGCACAGTTACTTACCTGTAACAGGTGATCTCTGGGAACAGCAGGAATTAGTCCTCACAACCCACCCACCTCCCCTAGGAGTTGTATCTTTTATCTATCTATCTTCCTGTCCTCTCTCTGTTGACTCAGCTATAAACTCGAAACTGAGGAGAGCTGTTCAGGAAGGCGGGAAGGCAGTGCGCATGTGCAGTGGGAGGTCCCAAAAGCTTCTATTCTAAGAAGCTGGGGAGCTTTCCCGCACGGGCTCCGTCGGTACCGACGTACCCATATGTGAGGACTAATTCCTGCTGTTCCCAGAGATCACCTGTTACAGGTAAGTAACTGTGCTTTATTTTCAATGCAACCGTTGTTCAACAACTACTTTGTATTTCTTTTTGGAATATCAACAGAATTGAAGTTTAGTATATTCCACTTATTTGAATATGGTTTCCATTGTTTTAGATGTTATGTTATTATTTTTATCATAATGATTTTTTTATATGTAGTAAATGTTTTTTTATGTTTAGATTATACTTGTAGACCCCTGACAAAGGCTCTAGAAGCCGAAACTTGTCCAAGTCGAGCTATTCCTCAATGATACCATAGAATTTTGACAGTCCATAGTCTTCTACTCCCTGTTTGGGTATTCAAATCTTCTGCAGAGGTTTGTACCTTCTACTTGCCTTTGCCATCCTATATGAGATATTTGGAAGAACTATGGCAGGGGAATGTTACTGAGGACATCACAGTGTCAAGGCTGAAGAAGCTCTTCTGGGAAATGCCCAGATGTATTCCGGTGTGCCTCTGTGGGAACTACAGTATAAGTTGCTACATGGGACCTATATTACATGCACCAAAGTGGTACAAATGAAACTATAGATTGATGGCATCTGTAGGAGGTGCAGTGTAAAGGAGAGCACATTGGTGCATACCTTTTTAGAGTGTATACTTTTGAAGCCACTATGAACAGTGGCTTTGAATGTTATATAAGAAGAAGCTCAGTCACCGCAGGAGTGATCATAGAGCTTGCTTCTGTTAGGAGAAGCTAAATCCCTTTGAGAAAAAAGGGTATACTTTCCAGCACAAAGTTCATGCTGGTTGAACTGTTATTAGCCAAAAATCTCATTCAGAAGTTTTGAGTGTGTGAAGAGCCCCCAGTCCTGCAGGGTGGCTGCATTTGATGCATGAAATGGCAAAGTGGGAGGCTAGAGCTGTTAAGCATCAGAAGCATCCGGAAAGGAGGCTGTACTGATCTTTGCAGTCTTCTGGGTTGTGTCTTACCTTAGTAAGTGGAACTGATATTTCACTTAAAACAAATCACCATAAAGTTACAAACCATAAATCACTCTATCCATACAATGCAAACAAGAATCTTAAAGATTCATTGAACCTCATTTATATTTATAATTATATAACTATATCCAAAATTAATTCAATATAGAGTGCCAAAAATCAATACATTCTTAACAAATCTTTTTTAGATTTATTATACCTTCATAATCTAATTCATAACTTATATATATTTTTGTATTGTGGGGAGGCATGATATATGTTTTTATTTATAATGTTATATAATACATTAATTACTGACCCCCACAATACAAAAAGATATATAACACATTAATTACTAACCCAATTCTACGACATGAATTCATACAACATAAATACTACATCCATTATATACCCCCATTAAAAATACATGAATAGCACATGAAACGTAATGAATACTAGACCCCCATAAACAATGTACATAAATATACAAAGCACAGCAGAATTACAAAACTGCAGGGCAAAAACTGCTCCTACTATTTGCTTCCCACTTAACTACAAAGCTACAGGACAAAAACTACGCTCACTGCCTGCTTCACACTTAAATCTATTTGCAACATGGCAAAACCACTAGAACTGCAGGACAGAGACACATATCTGAACTAATCATGTCCGAACCGTGGCCAAAGTTCATTAAAGCTGCAAAAACACACCAGAGCACAGCGGAGCTACAGGGCAAAAGCCCTTCTTCCACTCACTTAATCATTCAAACTTTCGTATCTGTGCTGTAGCCACAAGATGAAGCATACACCTTCTGCTCCTGGATGTGCAAGCCTGGCCCCGATTCCAATCGGCCACACGTCTGGCACCTACCTGGCTAACTCAGCCAGACACCAGAATGGAGCCGCAGTGCACCGATGTCCCTTGGCCATGGCACTGCAGCTTCATTTTGGAGTTGCGATCACAGGCTGCCAATGACAAACTTCTTTCCCCGTAGCCCGACCCCCCGATCCGGCCTTCCATGGCCAGGGTCGGGCTAAGGGGAACCCCCTTCACTCCTCTTTGTCTCTGCCAGACTCAGCAGTCCATCCATGTCCATGGGGACTTATTCCATCTCCGATATGGAATAAGACTCTCATGTATCTGGCCGACCCCGGATGTACAGTGCTGACCTCAGAATCAGCCCTGTACATCTGGGGTCAGGCGCCACCCACTGCCCACCTTTGCTTCTCCCACAGCCCAGCACCTCCCGCACACGAATAGAGCTCCCCGTACAAGTATACTATACGTGTGGGGAGCTCTGAACCCAGCAGCACGATCCAGGCAGGGCCTGGGGTTGATGAGAGACAGGAGGCTGGGGAAAGGGAGTAGAGTACAGATGATTGGAAATGGGAGTGCTAGGTATTGACAGTAAGACAGAGGGAGAACAATAGGTGAAATATTGGCATTCTGTACCTGCAGTGCTCCCTTTTAAAGGTGCAGTTCTTGTTTGTATCCTGAAAGTTGGTAGTGTTGTGGCTGAGCAAGCTCCCCTTAAGTGACAAATTGCTTTTTGAGGAAGACCTGGAGAGGTTGGTGAAGAAACTTGGAGAAGCTCACCACAGAGGCTTCTAAAAGTCAGGCCCAGTGGTTCTGGGAGTACCTCACTTAGGGCTCTGTGTGGAGCATGGAGATGCCCTCAGACTGGTAAGAGTCCCGGTAGGGTCTATTCCTCTTATGGGTTTAACCCCAAAAAGGGGCAGCTGCTTTGGGGTTCCCAGCATTCTCAAGAATCATCAGCAGTTCCCTCCAGAACCAGTAAGTTCCTGCCATGAAATTTGGTGGATCTCTTCCAAGGCACAACCAGTCAAGGACGGCTCTGGTTATTTTCCTTAGAATGGACACACATCAAATCAGACCATAAGAACATAAGATATGCCATACTGGGTCAGACCAAGGTCCATCAAGCCCAGTATCCAACAGTGGCCAATCTAGATCACAAGTACCTAGCAGTTTCCCCAAAGGATACAGGTTCCACAATGCTTGTATTGGGACAAGCAGTGGATGTCCCGGGTCCCCTTTAATAATGGTTTATGGACCTTTCCTCCATGATGATCCTCAAGGTCCTAAGTCAGGATTATGTGCTGGAGTTTGTAGACCCCCTTTGGTATGCCTTTCTGTAGTCTCCCTGCTGCTTTCTGCTCAAGCAGATAGCAGTAGAGGAAACTCTGCAGTTCATCCTGCAGTTGCAGGCTATTATACTCGTACCCTCTGCAGAGTAAGGTCAGGGTGATATTCCATCTACTTAGTGGTACCCAAAAAGGGAGGGTCATTCTGAGCTATTCAGGACCTCAAAATGATCAGTTCCAAGCTTTGAGTGTCTCACTTCCACATGGAGACCATCAAGTCAATCATTGCGTCGGTCTGGTAAGGAGAATTTTTTACTTCACTAGACCAATTAAGGAAGCTAGAGAAACGCTGGCACCGATCTCATTCTTTAAATGACCAGACAACATACAACGGTCATCTGGCTGCGCATCGCAACGCAATCACCGATACGATGAAGCAGTACTACGCTGATACCTTAAAGGGATCGCTTAATAAACCACATGACCTTTTCGACCTGGTCAAGACTTTATCAAAGGAACCATCCTCTGGACCTCCATTTGAGATACACCCACAAGATTTTGCAACCTACATCCAATCCAAGATATGCCAGACCAACAAAACCTCTATTACAACCACCGCCACAGAGCAAGACTGCCAAACAGCCCTAACCAGGTTTTCTACCCCCACCAAGAGAGGAATTGAAGACGCTATTGCGGCCCTTAATACCACCACTGCCCAATCCGATCCATGCCCAACCTTCTGGATCAAGGAGCTTCGCAGTCACTTCAGCCCAGTACTGTCCAAAATAATGAACCTCTCCTTCTCAACCGGCTCTTTCCCCTCAGCCCTTAAACATACCTCTATCAGACCTCTGTTAAAAAACTGTAAGCTCGATCCCCAACAGGTAGAATCCTACAGACCTATATCCAGCATTCCACTACTCGCTAAGATCATTGAAAAAGAGGCTCAACGTCAACTGCAGGATCACATCGACTCCGCTGCACCGTTAGACCCCTGCCAACATGGTTTTAGGGAATTCCATGGAGTGGAAACACTTCTTACCACTCTCTTCTGCAAGATAATCACCGGCATTGACGACATCCGTCAAGGATTTGCTCTCATCTTTCTGGACATCGCTGCAGCTTTCGATTCAGTAAATCACGAGCTTCTATTAGGACGACTGATTGACAAAGGCATTAATGGAAGAGCACTTGAATGGTGCAGATCCTACCTGTCCGAAAGATGGCAGCATGTTCGTTCTGGAGGGATAAATTCAGAACCTTTCCACCAAAGCAAGGATCCTCCCTTTCTGCGCTCTTGTTCAATATTTACATGCAACCAATTTGTAATATCATCCGGTCCTTCAATGTTGACTGCATGTTATACGCAGACGACGTCCTGCTTTACATACCCTTCTCTACTGAGCATTTGGACCTCTCCCCACTGACGAGTTGTTTCAATGCAATATCTGACTGGCTTCTTTCTCAAAACCTCAGAATACAACATAAGAAAACGGAAGTACTCTTCATTACGAGGAATCCTAACTTTACCCCACCACAATATCTTAATGTAAAAGAAGCTGAGCTGCAATCTAAACCCTCAATACGTTACCTGGGAGTCACTTTAGATCAACGCCTTGATATGAAGGCCCACATAGGAAACATAGTCAGATCAGTCTACTACAAGATCCGCTCACTTAGGCATCTACGTTCCTTGCTGGAACCAACTGATTTCCGGACAATTTTCCAGGCGTTAGTCATACCTCATTTTGACTATGCCAATGCCATATTACAAGGTCTTCCCCAATCTACATTAAACCCGCTACAGCTAGCAATGAATGCGGCAGCAAGAGTCCTCCATGGAGCCTCCAGGAGCGACCACGTGACGCCCCTGCTGATATACTTGCATTGGCTACCCATTCAGGCTAGAATAGTTTTCAAGACCTTGATAATCACTTTTAAAGCTGTTAACAACCTTTCCTCTGCATCCTTAACCTCCCTCATCCATATCACATCCCCAAATAGAGCACGAAGATCCACGTCTATAAACTCCCTAAAAGTCCCGAAGGCACTAACTGTTTGTACTAAATCGACAGCCAACAGAGCCTTTAGTCTCAGTGCCCCAAGATGCTGGAATGCATTACCCCCTGATATCCGGGCTATTAAGAGCCTACCACAGTTTAGGAAAGCCCTCAAATGCCACCTCTTTAACAAATACCTTATAGAGCCCAACGACATCCCCTAGAGCCCAAAGACTCCCAGCGATACCATTTCCAGACAAATTTATGGAATCTCAACAACACACCAAGTTTGACACTCAAACCCATAGTGGGGTTTATGTTTCTATGAAACCTCTGTGCTTATGATTCCATGTAGTAAGTTTTGTAAATAGGTTACCCCTGTTACCCAAGTTTTTGTGCCCTGTTACCTGTAAACTCATACGTGTTAACTGTACTGAGCATTTTGTTCCATGTAAACCGCGCTGATGATGAATAGTGCGGTATATAAGAGACTGTAAATAAATAAATAAATAAACCTTTCCAAAGCATACTTTTATATTCTCATCCAAGAGCAACATTAGTGGTTCCTCTGCTTCTGTGTCTTGGGCCACCATTTCCATTTTCAGGTTCTAACATTTGGCCTACCTATGGCACTTCACATCATCTGGAAGGTCATGGTGGTGGTGGCGGTGGTGGCGTTCCTGTGCCAGCAGAGAATCTGGGTTCACCTGTACTTGGATGACTGGCTGATTCAGTCCGACTCCTTGGAGAAGTCCAGAGACAACACAGTCCTAGTGATTTGCTGGCTAGAACAGCTGGGATTGGTGATCAGTTATCCCAAAAACAACTAGTTCCCTCACAGGACTTAGCATTGATTTCTTTCCTTTCAACTCTTTTCTCCGTTTCTTTCTTTCTGCCTATCCACTAAAATTGCACATTTCTTCTCACTTGGGGCTTAGTTCAGCACTCTCTTGAGCCGAGTGTTTCTCATGCCCGAGAGACTTCACAACTTGCAGTGGCAACTCAGGGAGTTTTTTTGTACTCAGACAGTTCCCCAGGCATGGGACTACCTACAAATCCTGGGGTCCATGCCATTGACCCTGGAACTGGTCCCTTGAGCCAGGATGCATATGCATCCCCTACAGAAACCCTTGTTGGCTCTCTGGTCTTCTGCTCCTAGTTATTTAATTAGTGTGTTTTTCTCCCCCAGGAGATCAAGACTCAGTTGATCTGGTGCTTGCAGTCTCACCCTCTGATGGACAGGCTGCCTCTGGAAGCACTGGATTGGGTTTTAGTCACCACAGATGCTAGCCTGAAGGACCCAGCAACTCACTGTCCAGGTCAGTTTGTTCAAGGGTGCTGGTTCCCACAGGAAGCCTCCTGGTCGATCATCCGGCTAGAGGCCAGAGAAATACACATGGCTCTGGAGAGGTTCCGGTCTTTCCTGGTGGTCAAAGCTGTCAGCATGTTCTTGGACAATACTACTGCTGTGACTTACATCAATAAGCAAGGCAGCACTCGCAGGGGAGCTGAGTCATTGGGCAGAGGAGCATCATGTTGCTCTGTCAGCAGCCCACATAGCAGACTTCTTAAATCACAACACTGTGGATCCCGGTGAGCGAGCGTTAAGCACTCTCTGCCCCTAACTTACCCACTTGCAATGTGAATGTGCCATGGACAGTTAATGCTGAAATCTGGCTGCACTGGTCCTGGGCTGTTAACATGTATATGCCTTTAGCATGTGAGTGATGATCACAAGGTGCTTTATTAATATATCTGAACGCGTTTCGGCAAACGCCTTCCTCAGGGGAAAATAAAAAGTTATGCACCGTAGGTATGTTGTATATGTGGAATGATCACGTGCTTTATTCTTGCTGAGGTAAGATGTACATTGTCATGCTGCAAACACGTGAGGTAGCCATGTAAACAACTTCTGGACAGACCACTTTAATGGAATCCGATGAAAGCAGAAAGCTTCTCTTCTCTCGCAGTGATCCAATAAAGCACGTGATCATTCCACATATACAACATACCTACGGTGCATAACTTTTTATTTTCCCCTGAGGAAGGCTTTTGCCGAAACGCATTGGGATATATTAATAAAGCACCTTGTGATAATCACTCGCTCTTGCTCTGTGTGTGTTCCTGACTGTATCAGCAAGAGCGTATCTGCTCTTTCTTGTGCCTGCCTTTAGCATGTGTCAGAACCCGTGCTAACAGCTAATGCCCTTTAGTAAAAGGACCCCTAAATTACTGGACTCAATCCTTTGTGATGTTAGGCAGAGCTGGTACAACCTACTGTTTAAACTATGCACTCACAGAGGATGGCAGTTTGGAGGGGTGGCGGTGGTGGCAGGAGGAAGAGGAGTAAGAGCACATTTGTAAGAAGACCAGCAGGACAAATGTGGTGTTTTCTTCCCTCCTATTGAACACAGCAATGATCCTTCCCAGGGTGGCAGCAGAGGCAGGAAGAGAGAGAGAGAGAGGGCGCAAGTAAAAGCAGTGACAGAAACTTGGCGATTTTTCTTATCATCTACAGCGAATTGTGATCCATTTTAAGGCAACAGTTCCAAGGGGGTGGTGATGGGAGGAGGAGCAGTGATGCAAGAAGTGACTGAAGAAAACCAAGCATTTTTTCCCCGTTTACTGAGCAGTTACAGGTGGCATTACCTCACTTCTAGTGAATGGCTCTTGTCAGGAGATTGGCCTTGCGCACTATACTACTACTGCTACTATTAATCATTTATATGCAACTGAAATCATAAGTCCCTTAAGCTGCTGTGAGCTATGGACAGAGCAGCTCAACTCAATTTAGGTTGAAAAAAAAGAAAAAGATTTTTGTCACTGTTCATGCCTTAGCTCCTCAGTTTGTGGCACCCTCAGATCAACCTGGGGTGAGCACTAAGAAGCCTGGCTCCTCCCACAGCATTGCTCTTACTAGGAAAGGGGAGATGTTGGATTTTTGTGGTTGTGGGAAGGCAAAGGGAAGGGAGAGGACAGATGCTAGATTGAGGGGAGGGGATGGGAAAAAGATGCTCTACTGTTGTGAGGACGGAAGGGAGATTCTGGATTATGGGGCTAGGGAAGAGAAGAGGGAGGTGCTGTACTGTGGTGAGAAAGGGGGGAAGAGAAGGGGATAAGAGATGCTGAACTGCAGATGGAGGACAGATGCTGGGTTATGGAGGAGGGGAAGAGGGAGATGCTGGACAGACTGTGAGAAGGGATGGGAAGCTGATGCTGCACTGATGGGGGGCAGGAAGTGGAAAGGGAAGAGAGATATGCTAGGCTGTGGGGGAGAGGAAGGCCAGAGGGGGATATGCTGACTGTGAAGGAGGTGAAGGGGAAGGGGCAGAAGGAGATATGCTGGACTATGGGGGAAGATGTTGCTAGATTGTTGGGGGGATGGGAAGGAGAAAAGGAAGAGGGAGAGATGCTGAGCTGTGGAGGATGAGGAGACAAGATTCTGGACGGTATGGAGGGGGAGTGGAGAGCCGAGGTAGAAGCTGGACAAAGAGGAATCGGGTGGGAGAGGCATGGAATGCTTAGGAAGGAGATGAGTGAGAGAAGGATGGAAAGCTGGAGAGATGATTAGAGGAAATTCAAAGACCAGGTAGAGATAAGAGAAAAAAGAAAGGGACTGGAGAGAATGACTAACAGGAGAGGAGCTGGTGAGGGGTGGAAGACAAAAAATATAGATGATGTCTGGGAAGGGAATGAGTGCAGAGGGTGGAGGTGGAAGTTGAAAGAGGAGAGGGAACTGATAAAAAGATAGAAAGGAATAAGAGGCCGGGAGATATGAGTCTGAGAGAGAGGGAATAGGGGGGCTACAGAGAAGGGGGAAGAAGAGATGGATAGTTGATAGGTGAAAGGTAAAAAGAGTTAGAGGGTGAGAAGAAGTGTGCAATTTGGGTGGATAGACTGAAAGAAAGAAACAGAGAAAAAAGCTGAAAGGAAAGAAATCAGTGCCAAAGAAAGACATAAGGGAGGCATGAACAAAGACAATAGAGGAAAATTGGCAAATGAACAGCAGATCCTAGAAAGTTAGGAAAAAACAGATAAAGGAAAGTAGAAGAGAGAGACTTGAACCAACATAACTGGAAAAATAAAATGCCCAGACAAAAAGGTAGAAAAAGTATTTTATTTTGAATTTATTAATTGGAATTTGTCAGCTTTGGAAAATATGCATCTCTGATGTCTTTGCATTTTACACAATACAGGAGGAAATGCATTTGTTTCTGTTTCTTCAGTGTTGTACTGCAAGCACAGTCTGACATCTTAAGATTTTCGGTAAAACTTTTGCCGGCCTATTTCTGTTTTAATTTGTGGTCCCTTGTCTGTATTTGCTTCTGTTTTTTGCTTATGTGACTGAGGTGCATTATTCTGTTAGCTTGTAGTTTCCTTGTAGAGATCTCTAGCAGTCTGCTTGTTCTTTTTTCCTAGTAGTAGTTACACTGCTGTTCTAGGACCCAATATCATGTTTGTAGTGCTACTTTTTATAGGTAGGATTGGTGTCACTCGGGGTAGTTTCGCCAAATGGGTTAGTTTTGTGATACTATGGCAGTCATGAACCTCACTTCTAAGCCAGGGTATGTGGAATATGATCTTAATCAATGTTCCCTCTAATTTTCTGTAGGCTGTGTATGCATAAAATATCAGCTGTGCAGCTTTTGAAGGAAGGTTAAATTTTTGTGCGCCACATAACGACACATGGAGTCATATAGTTTAAAATTTGACTGCACGTCAGAATACAGTATGTTCACCACATTGATTGCACTAGAAAATATTGTAGAACTTGTGAAAACCGTAAATACACAACAACTTTTAAATTTTAAGATGTCTGTGTTGTTTTCTATCAGAATCAGAACTGTAATTTTTGTGCGCTCTGTTGTAAAGTATGTGCGCTCGCTCGGCAAGGTGTGTGCGCGTGCATATGCGCACAGCTTAGAGGGAACAGTGATCATAATCTCTAAAATTTACTGCTAATGCTCAGCGTTAATCTTGCATCGTGCCAAAGAGAGCCTCCTTCTGGAGTTCATAAGATGTAACATGTATGGTTAGTTTGTCAAGATGCGCTTGGAAATTCTTCTTTATCAGGCCTGTGGCTCCCAGTACAATGGGAAATATTTGTGTATCTTTCTGCCACATTTCCTTGGTCTCTGACTGCATTTCTTGATATGTCAAGAAGATCTCCCTCTCCACGTGATTTACAGAATAATCACTTGGTACCGACACTTCTATTATCAATGCCGTTCTGGTGTACTTCTCCTTTACCACTATGTCAGGTTTCCTGGCATCCAGTTTCTTATCTGTTGGTATGGGAATATCCCAGGTGATCATAACCACTTCCTTCTCTGTTATTCTTTTAGGGTCATGATCCCAGTGCTTTTCAGGGACAGTGATGTTGTAGTGTTTATAGAGTTTCTAGTGGAGGAGGTGTGCCACTTTGTTGTGCCTTTCTGTATAGAAATTTTCTGCCTTCAGAACTTCACAGCCTGCTATTAGGTGAGTCACTGTTTCCAACTCTTTCTTACAGAATCGGCATATGTCTGTTGTGGCAGTTTTTTCAATAATTGCCGTAAACCTTCTCGTCCGTAATCTGCTGTCCTAGGCTACAACTATCAATCTTTCATACCTTTGGTTTCAGTTTACCTCTCCTCAACCATTCGTGTGTCCATTCTTGATCGACAAAAGGTTCCTGGAGTAACACTCTGTATTTTCCACTGTATTTGTGCATTTGTTGTGTGAGTACTGGCAGTGTTGTTAGGGTATGGCAAGGTTGCCATAGGCTCTGAGCTTTTTGCAGGATTTTGGAGTACTTCATAATATACCTGGCAGTTAGCATTGCAGAGAAGTCATGGTACTCTTTCTCTAATCCCAATGCATGTGTAAATAGTGTTCAGAAATTGAAGTTACTACTGGGACAAAAGTGAAACCTATGAAGGGATCCACTAGAATTCTTGGGGGGACAACACAGGAGTCATTTGCTTAAGGCAGCAAAAAAAAGGTAGCACTGGCCCTGACCTTAGGGAATGTCATTTAACCTTTCAGTACCCAAGGCAGCCTGGGTTAAAGAAGTAGTGATATGAATAATCATGTTACTTCTTTAGTTCTCATGAAGTGTAAAAGCAAAGAAAAACATTGCATGGCTTCTCAAATAGCAGCGTTTGCATTTCTAAATTATGGGTGGCACACACACTATTGTATCGCTGTTTTAGCAGTACAATAATAGTCTTGTCCATTGGAATATATGATTTATTTTTTAGCAATAATCTTATAAGATGCATTAGTCTAATGCTGGTAACCACAGGGCAGAATCCCATATAACAGGTCCTTGCTGTGTGCTTCCCTTAAAATCCTATTTGGATTTCAAAAATATCTAAATATGTAAAATAATTACTTCCATTATTGGAAAGCATAAGCTTAATAAATGTTTTCAAATAAATGTTTCTTGGGTCTCCACAGGGAATGATGGAGTAACAGTGGTATCTATTTTTGTTTTCATGTAGACTATTGGGTTTTGTACTTCCATTTACTCAGTCAAAAGTGTATTTTCCTTATTTGAATATTCATTTCACTTTACACCTTTTTCACAACCTGTTTCGGTTTTGGCTGCATCTCCCTCATTCATGACATGCACACTTCTAACATGGCAAGGGGAAAGTGATGAGAGTCACCAATCTTTATTATAAACTAACATTATATCAAAATAAAAAAAAATCATTCAGTCAGGATGTCTCTGGGATATAGAGACTTAAAGTCAGATCTCCTGCTGTCTGGCCTATAGATCACCCTGGCAGGGTAATCTGTTCTGGTTGTTACCAGCTTACAACTTTGATGAGACAATAAAAGAATGAAATAAACAGCCAAAGTCTGTTAGATGTTTTTCATTATAAAAGTAGACGAAGCAAGTGTGTGTCCACATAAAAATTCATGGTACTTCCGCAGAGGGCATAAGGTTTAGCTCAAGCACATGCCCTGGAAATTGTAGGGTCTAGTTGCTAAAATGCATTAACGTGTGCTAATTCATCGTCAATGTGCATAATTAGAAACTAGGTCCCAATGAATAATATGGAAACTGTGTTACAATAACACACATTAACATTGAATTAAAGCATGTTAATGTTAACACACCTTAGTAAGTAGATCGCTAGTTCAACCATTATTGTTTTGGTGGTAGTCATCCAGGTAGGAGATGAAGATTTTGCTGTATAAGTGAGTAGGGCAATTTGAAAATCAGTAAATAAGCAGCCATTACTCAAGAGTCCTGAGCAGCAGTACAGTAGTAATGCACCCCAAAAGCAGGCCACAGCCTCACTGAGGTTATAATAAGGATATACAAAAGCTTCTCACAAGGAGGGTTAATTTTATAAGGAGCCGCTTAGATCTCAGTATTTCCATCATTTATGTGCGTAACATAGTACATGACGGCAGGTAAAGACCAGTATGGTCCATCTAGTCTGCCCAGTAAGGTGGCTGGAGTAGTTGCAACTGAAGCTCCTTGCAGATCAGCCCCCCTCTCTTTATTGAAGTATAAAAGATGTTTGTTTCCTTTTATTTCATCCTCTTGCTATAAAAGGATCTACTGTGTCTGTCCCATGCTATTTTTAATTCCGTCACCGTATTTGCTCCCACCATCTCCATCGGGAAGGTATTCCAAGCATCCTCCACCCTTTCAGTGAAAAAGTATTTCCTCCTTTTGGTTTTAAGTCTATCGCCTTGCAGCTTCATCCTATAGTTTTACAGCTTCCCCTTCTTTGAAAAAGGTTTGTTTGTTCATTAATACCCTTTAAGTATTTAAAGGTCTGTGTCATATCTCCCCTTTCCCTTCTCTTCTCCAGGGTATACTGTACATATTTAGGTCTTCAAGTCTCGTCTCACACATTTTCTGGTGCAGGCTCCAAACTTATTTTGATCGCCGCCTTCTGAACTGTTTCAAATCTTTTTATATCCTTTATGAGATATGGTCCCCGAAACTGAACACAATACTCCAAGTGAAGCCTCACCAATGGCTTGTACAGGGGCATTAATATCTCCTCCTTTCTTCTGGTTATTCCTCTCTGTATGCAGACCAGCATCCTTCTGGCTTTGGCTATCGCCTTATCGCATTGTTTCACCACCTTGAGATCTTCAGACATTAGCACTCTGCGGTCCCTGTCCTGGTCTGTGCACACCAACCTCTCGTACCAATTTCACACAATTCCTCTGGATTTCTGCATCCCAAGTGCATGACTCTGCACTTCTTTGCATTAAATCTTAACTGCTAAGCATTAGACCATTCTTACAGTGTTTCTAGATCTTTCATCATGTTGTCCAGTCCCTCCGAAGAGTCGACTCTGTTGCAATTTTTCGTGTCATCTGCAAAAAGGCAGACTTTTCCATTCAGACCTTCTGCAATATCACTCACAAATACCACCACCTTCTGTTGTCTGTCAGTCAACCAATTTCTGATCCAGTTCACCACCTTGGGACCTATCCCTAGGCTGCCCAGTTATTGATAACCTCCTATGAAGAACAGTATGCATGTAATTGGCCTGCTACTTTATAAATGCACATGTACTTCCACTGTGTGCATGCGCCATCTGGGTTTATTACCGATTGCTTTTATGGCCATGTATAATATAATAATATTTTATATGGATTAGTTCTCAGTTTCTCAGAATGTTAGGAATTATCAGCAATGGAATAGAGAATAGAAGAAAGAATATCGTTATGCTTCTGTATTTCTCCATTGTGTGACTGCTCCTCAAGCACAATTGTAAATCACCTGTGCAAAAATAGCACCCTGCCCCATAAGTAGCAGGAACAGCAGAAATTATTTTTCTGTTTTGTCCAAGATGTTCAGCATTTTATTTTACCGAGCATGAAAGAGAGCTTGTAAGTGAATTGCTCAAGATCAGACAAAGAAGGAAGGCGAGGAGATGGAATGTGTTTAAAGTTCAAAATTGTTTGTTCAAACCAGTGGGCTATCTGCTGCATTATCAACTTGTGAAAATCACTCACCCAATGACATCTGTAAAAACAGTGAAGTATAAATGTTTAGAGTTCAGTAGCTTGAAAGTTTAGAGCTCTTCAACTCGGAGAAGAGACAGCTCAGGGGAGATATTATGTTGTTGTTGTTGTTAAGTGCCGTCGAGTCGGTGTCGACTCATGACGACCCTCTCGATAGTTATCCTAAATTGTGTTCGGTCTTCAGTCAGGCGGCTCATCATTGACAGACTAGTGCCCGTAGCTGCTGATCTCCAGGAACAAACAAGAATGTAGTCTTCACATATGGGTATCGTCGGTACCGACAGAGCCTGCATGGGAACGCTCCCCAGTGTCCAATAGGAAAGCTTTTGGGAGCATCCCACAGCGCCTGCGTGCTGCCTTCCCGCCTTTCCCAACTGTCCCTCTCCAGTTCTTCGTTTTCCACAGAGCTGACAGGTTGCACATCCTGTCACCGCAGAAAATAATTCCCTTTTATTTTTCTTTTTTGTGGTCGCGTCTGCCTTCCTTCGACGCTACACCGCTACCGCCGGTTCTTCTTTCTTTTTTTCAAAAAAAAAAAAAAAAACCTTTCTTCTAGAGTCTTTTCCAGATATTTTCTCCTCAGGTGCCATGCGACTTTTTGGGCACTAGGCCCAACGTTTTCCTTTAAAATGGAAAAACCTGCTTTGGGTTTTAAAAAGTGTTCCAAGTGTGGCGGTACCATCTCCGTCACTGACACCCATGAGTGGTGCCTCAAATGTTTAGGTCCTGACCACTCTATTTCGGAGCGTGTTGCCTGTGGGATGATGTCGAAAAGGGGCTGTCAGAACCGAGCTGCTAAACTTAGCACCCTTTTTCCCGCCGATGCAGCCTCTGTGGCATCAACGTCTTCCAGGGTTTCGTCTTCCTCCCATGGATCTCAGGTAACTAAACATAAATCTAGCCGGTCCTCAAAGGGTAGATCTCCCTCTAAGCATCGAGATGCCTCTGGCGTTGCCCTTGAGGGACTTTCACCGGCAAAATTGCCACGGCAGGAGGCTTCGGCTTCCAAAGCACTAACGGGGCTCCAGGATGTTCTTGAGGCCTCAACCTCGGCAGAACTACTGGTGCCATGCTCTGGGATACCGGCTGCTTCATCCGGTACCGATACCCAAGCATTGGCAGCGTCGATAGACCAGAGATTCTTGGCTATTGAATGCAGTCTGGCGGCTCTTCTCATGGCCTCGTTGCTCTTGAAACCGCTTCAGACAATTCAACCGGTACCGGCACCGACTCCGGTACCAGTATCGACTGCATCAACATCGACAGGTATTCTGCCGGGACCGAGTCATGCTTATCCATCTGGGATCGACAAGTTGGTACCGGACCCCTCCGATGCCTACTTCGATCAGTACCGGTACCGTGCCTTGCACGATCACCCGGATCGGAGGTACTTTGAATCCTCGGATGAGTCTGAAGACTCTTAAAGCTCTGCCGATACCAGAGTACTTCTTCCTGAGGATTCTTCTTCTCCTCAGCATAGGATGTCTCCACCAGAGGATATGTCCTTTCAGGATTTTATCCGAGATGTGGCTCGAGGTCTTTCCATCACAGTGGCTCCTGAAAAAGAGCCGGGGGCAAAGGAATTAGAAATCCTACAATACCCTAAAGCAGTTGACAACTGCTATTAGACAACTTTTTGGTGGTGGTGAGAATCGAGGAGCAATGTGACAAATTCTGTCTACCCTTTTGATGTCTAGGACATCTGTACCTTGCGCACTCACAATCTTAAATGACAGAGGTGTAAGGCAGGGGTCTCCCAATCCAGTACTGGAGGGCCACAAACCAGTCAGGTTGGGAGGATATCTCTAATGCATATATATCTCATGCATATTCATTAGGGCTATCCCAAAAACCTGCCAGGATTGCGGCCCTCCAGGACAGGTTTGGGGACCCCTGCCCTAAAGCTCCCAAGGAGGCAGCTACCTTGCCTATTCATGAGATCTTGCATGATCTCATGTTAAGGATGTGGGAAACACCTCTAACCACATCTCCTCACTCTCGAAGACTCGACACCATGTATCGAGTTCCTCCTTGTCCTGGGTTTTAGAAGACTCAGCTACCACACCATTCCATGGTGGTGGAATCAGCTATGAGAAGAATCAAGAGTGCAAAAAGGCATGCATCTAATCCTCCAGGACGTGAGTGTAGGACTCTTGACGCCTTTGGACGTCGAACCTTCCAGGCTTCCATGCTTTCTGCTAGGATCATTTCCTATATATTATATATGGGAATGTTCCTTAAGGAGGTCATAGGAGATTTAGAGCTTATGAGCCCTCTCCTTCCTGATGATAAGAGGCAGGAATACCTCACCCTTGTCAAACATGCTCAGGATGTTTCCAAATTTGTCAATCATGCAGCCTTTGACTGCTTTGAGTGCATAAGCAGAACCTCTGCTATTGCAATAGGTGCACGTAGGATTGCCTGGCTCCAGGCATCTGACTTGGAACGTTGGGTACAGGATAAACTAGGGAATATTCCTTGCACAGAAGAGAATCTCTTTGGCAAGAATTGGCAGGAAAAAGCTAATGAGATAGATGCTGACAATATCACCTTGGATAGGTTGTCTAAATCGACAGCTGATCCTGCAAGGAAAAAATCCTACAAGAAACCATTCTTCAGTAAGAAGAAGAAGTTTTATCCCTCCTATACCCAACAGGGGCATTGTTTGGGTCAGTCTGCCCAAAAGGGACAGCAGCAACAACCTAGACAAAGAAAAACAAAAGCTGCTAAGCCTCAACCGGCTCAGCAGACTCAGCCTCCACAGGGGCTTTGACTCCTATCTAGAGAACTTTGTCTTCCTTATTCCAAAGAAAACAGGGGGACACAGACCCATTTTAGACCTCAGAGAATTGAACAAATTCCTGTTCAAAGAGAAGTTCAAAATGATTTCTCTAGGAACTCTGCTGCCATACCTTCAGAGTCAGGTTTGGCTTTGTTCTCTAGATCTCAAGGATGCGTACACTCATGTTCTCATCCATCCAACTCATCGAAAGTTCCTTCGCTTCCTTTTTCAAGGGAAGCACTACCAATACAGGGTTCTTCCTTTTGGCCTGGCCTCGGCACCAAGGGTGTTCACAAAATGCATGGCTGTGGTGGCAGCATTTCTTCGCACCCTAGGAATATTCGTCTTCCCTTACTTAGACGACTAGCTCATTCGAGCCCCTTCAGAGCCAGAGGCCAGGGTTGCTCTCTCTCGCACAATGCACATCCTTCAGTATTTGGGACTTGTCATAAACTTCCCAAAATCCAACCTTGCTCCCACTCAATCTCTAGAGTTTATAGGAGCTCTGCTGGATACCAGGCAGACAAGGGCCTACCTTCCACAGGCCCGCTGCCTTCGCATTGTGCATTTAGCTTCCCAAGCAGTATTAAAACCTCACCTCACTGCTCGAGAAATGTTACAGTTGCTAAGCCACATGGCATCCACCGTGCATGTGGTTCCTTATGCTCGCCTCCATATGAGGGCAGCCCAGTGGACTTTATCCACTCAGTGGGCTCAGGCGTCAGGTTGCCTGTTAGACAAATTAGCAAACTCAGATTGCCTTATTTTGTCACTCCAATGGTGGCAGTCACCCCAGAAGCTTTTGGTGGGGTCTCCTTTTCAGCAACCCCCACCTCAGGCCACTCTAACAACAGATGCTTCACAGGTGGGTTGGGGAGCCCACCTGCAAGGCCTCTCTACCCAGAGTACCTGGACTACACAGGAGGCCTATCTACACATCAATCTCCTGGAACTCAGAGCAATCTTCCTTGCTCTTCGAGTATTCCACACCCAGCTCAGCTACAAGACAGTCCTAGTTCAAATGGACAATCAAGTAGTCATGTTCTATGTGAACAAGCAGGGCGGAACAGGCTCTCTGTCACTATGCAACGAAGCTTTGCATCTATGGTCCCTCGCCTGAGAGCATCAGATTCATCTCCTTGTGGTGTATCTTCCAGGCATTCAAAACTCTTGGGCAGACAGACTCAGTCAAGTTCTGCTTCCACACAAATGGTCTCTCCATGCAGACCAGGTGACCAAAATTTTCCAAATTTGGGGAACCCCGGACATAGACCTCTTCGCAAGTCCGCTGAATGCCAAACTTCACCGGTTCTGTTCCAGAAGTCTGGCTCAGGGTTGTCAGGGCAGGGATGCTTTCCTTCTCCATTGGGGCCAGACTTCCTGTATGCTTTTCCACCCATTCCCCTAATTCCCAAAACCCTGTTCAAGCTTCAGAGAGACAGAGGTCATATGATTCTCATAGCTCCATATTGGCCACGGCAAATGTGGTACCCTCTGCTCCTACATCTCTCTCAAGCTCTGCCTCTGGAGTTAGGATCTGCTCCAGATCTCCTTTCTCAGGAGGACGGGATGCTGTGGCATCCCAATCCCCAGTCTCTGCGTCTCAGGGCCTGGTTGCTGAAAGCCTAGAACTTCACGGTCTTAACTTTTCTCAGCAGGTAAAGGATATACTTTATGGTTCCAGGAAGCCTTCCACAAGACGCTCTTATGCTTTCAAGTGGAAAAGGTTTACCATATGGTGCTCGCAGAAGGGTCTTGACCCTCTTGCAATACCTCCGGAATCATTACTGGAGTATCTCCTTCTTTTGTCTAATGCAGGGCTTAAGACCAATTCAGTGAGAGTTAATTTGAGTGCTATTGCAGCTTCTTTCTAGCCTCTAAATGGGCAACCTATTTCCTCTAATCCTCTCATAGCGAGATTTATGAGAGGCCTTCTGTTAACTAAGCCTCCCATTAAGCCACCACCGGTGGCATGGGACTTAAATTTGGTTCTTGGGCAGCTTATGAAACCGCCTTTTGAACCATTAGCCACTACCTCCTTGAAATTCCTTTCCTGGAAGGTAATCTTTCTTATTGCAATCACATCAGCACATCGCATCAGTGAACTGCAAGCATTGGTGTCTGATCCTCCTTATACAAGGTTCCATCATGATAAGGTAGTCCTTAGGACTCATCCACACTTTATGCCAAAGGTGGTGTCACCTTTTCATTTAAACCAAGCTGTTTACCTTTCTGTATTCTTCCCAAGGCCTCATGCCTCAAATGCAGAAAGGAATCTTCATACTTTGGACTGTAAAAGGGCTCTGGCCTTTTACTTACAAAGGACACAGCAACATAGGAAGTCCTCTCAATTCTTTGTTGCTTTTGATCCTAGCCATTTGGGACTTCCAGTCTCCAAAAGAACACTGTCCAACTGGATTGCACAGTGTATATCTTTTGCCTATGAGAGTAAAACCCTTCCTCTGGAAGGCCATGTCACAGCTCACAATGTGAGAGCCATGGCAGCCTCTATGGCTCATCTTCACTCTGTGTCTATTGACGACATCTTCCAAGCAGCTACTTGGGCTTCGGTTTCATACCTTCACAGCCCATTACTCCTTAGACAAGGACTCACGCCAGGATTCCTTGTTTGGTCAGGCAGTTCTTCAACACCTGTTCCATACTTAATCAACTCCTACCCACCATCCCTGATAGGATGCCAGAGATCCATGGGGGGAATTGGAGCCCTTTCACAAGGGCACACAACTTCTGCGGTTTTCTCCCTGGCATCTGCAGCTAGGGGGTCCCCACATGTGAAGACTACATTCCTGCTTGTTCCTGGAGATAGCATAGTTACTCACCTGTAACAGGTGAACTCCGGGAACAGCAGGAATTTAGTCTTCACAACCCACCCACCTCCCCTAGGAGTTGTATCTCTCTTTTTCTCTCTTTCCCTCTCTCTTTTGTCTCAGCTTTAAACTCAACTGGAGAGGGATAGTTGGGAAAGGCAGGAAGGCAGCACGCAAGCACTGTGGGATGCTCCCAAAAAGCTTTCCTATTGGACGCTGAGGAGCGTTCCCACGCAGGCTCCGTCGGTACCGACGATACCCATATGTGAAGACTAAATTCCTGCTGTTCCCGGAGATCACCTGTTACAGGTGAGTAACTATGCTTTGCTTGTTATCTGACCTCTGACCCACTTAATCAGTTCTTTACCTGGTTTATTTTCAATAAATAGAAGAAATATATCTTGTTAGCTCCCTGTGTCTTCTGACGTTTTACACTGGGCCCATGCTTAGCTGGCATTTTTACCCCTTCTGATGCCCTCTGTCTGTGCCCTGCTGATAAGTGTGTTTTTTCTCACATTTCTGCCATCTGATGACACCTAATACCTCTGGAAACTCACTTGTAGCACCTCAGTGCAATTGCCAGCATTTCTATTAACCCTTTCTTCTCCGGCCTTCACAATATCTAAAAAAGAGCAGCATCGTTGGGCAGCTTCAATGCTTACACTTGTAAGTGCATTTTTTTGCAACTTACATGTATCAGTACCAGCGATTATTCATGTAAGAGCCGTATTCCAGAAAATCTTATGTATAAGAATAGCCAATTAAGAAGCCAAGCTCGTCAAGGGCTACATGCCCTAGTACACACCAAACTCAATAATTGTAATTCTCTTCTGGCAGAGTCTATGAAATACAATCTTAAAAGATTGCAATTAGTACAAAATACAGCTAGAAGACTGCTGTATTTTGCTCTACTATCATATCATGTGTCGCCACTGCTAATGAGCCAAAATGGCTGCTAATGTCTAGTAGAATTAAATACAAAATTCTGTCACACACAAAATGTATTACATAGGCTATCCATTATATCTCAATTCACTAATTATTCCATATTGTCCAACTCAAGTGCTGTGTTTCTTGCAACTTAATCTATTAACAATTCCACCTCCATCAAGGTAAGACTTGCATTAACTAGACATGCTGCTTTCAGCTTTTTAGCTCTTACTTTGAGGAGCAGTCTTTCGAAAAGGTTTGGACAAGTTCCTGGAGGAAAGGTCCATAAACCATTATTGAAGAGGACCTGGGAAATCTACCGCTTACCCCAGGACAAGCATTGTGGAACCTTTGTGCCCTTTTGGGAAACTACTAGGTACTTGTGACCTGGATTGGCCACTGTTGGAAACAGAATACTGGGCTTGATGGACCTTGGTCGACCCAGTATGGCATATCTTATGTTCACCATCCTCAAAGCTATACAAAAAAATTCAAAAAAGGAATATCAGAATGGTTGCTTAATAAAACCTTTTTCCTTGAGTAAATGGCAGAGGCAATTAATATTGGTTGATTTTTATCTTACTAAACAATTTTGTTGACCATCCCGGGGCCTACCAAGGTTCACCTGCAGCGCTGGCGAGCACGGGTTTTTTCTGTGGGGTGCTGAACTCTTTGGAATGCTTTTCCTTCTGCCTTGTGCATGGAGATAGATTTGTTAACATTGCAGAGACAGCTGAAGAGTTTGCTCTTTCCAACAGGCTGATGGGGTTGGTTAGTGGGTATCATGGCAGGGGATATGTTGGTCCAGCGGGGCAGTAGTTAGCGGCAGTAGTCTCCTTGTGTTTTGTATTTTATTTTAAGTTTTATTTTTATTTTGGGGTGGTTTGGGGGTCTTGTTTGGAGAGGCCAGTGGGGGAATATTGTGTTGGTGTTTTATCTGCTGTACACTGCTTTGATTGCCGTGTGCATAAGGCGGTTAACAAATGTTATAAAATAAATAAATAAATATACTTGGTATTAATTGTCATCATATATTTATGATCCATTTTTATGTTTGATTATTATTGATTTTATCTTAATTTATTTTTCCGCTTTGCATTTATGTATATCACTGTTTTATCTGTACTGTGAAATGCGCTGGCGGCCTTTGGCTATAGAGTAATATGTCAAATACCACCAATAAATAATAAAATAAGGCAATTTTTAACATTGTAAAGGTGATATGAATTAATCACTCTTTTCAAGCCCTGGTAAAAATAAGCAATTTCCTCTTATGCATCCTCAGGAAGTGCAAAAGCGGATGGGGACGTTTTTGTTAAAATATACAAGATCGGAAACATACATATTAATTTTTTGGACCATTTAAATCATCCCCAGAATGCACCAACCTTTGAGTCATTACATGTAGAATTGCCATTCTAAAACCTGCATTTATACATATATGCAATCTACATGGGTAAATCCCTCTTTTTACATAGAGTTGCAATGCAAGGCTTCTAAAGAATTTGTTACCAATAACACACTGCCTTTTTATTTTCAGTAGTAATATGCCATGATCTAATTTGCATGATATTTTAGCTAAAACGATTCAAAATTTTGGAGCAGGGGGAAAGAGGAAAATCTGCTTTTCTCTATTCTTCTAAGCAGCTTAACCCAGTTAGCTTTATGATTGTTCTGCAGCACTTGTCCGGGTCAGCAGCACAGTCATTTGCATGGAAAGAGCTGAATAAGAAAATTTGGAATGTTCAGCTAGTTAGATCTATGAATTCTCTGACTGACATTCAGTGCTTTATATTACGCATGTCGGAGGTTGGTGAATCAGTCTAATCACTTGATTGGCTGACATGCACACTACTCTTGTTTTATAATGTATATAGTATCCCATTCTATTAAATACTAACAGGGTTATTTTAGAAACCTAATTCATGATTTACACATGTAAATACAAGCTCTTGCACATGTAAACTGAATCCATGTGTAAAAGGCCATTATAGAACGTGCCCATTTTACACATGGATGTCCATATCATATTTTTGCTGCATGGGGGTGTATTGGGGGCATGTCAGGGTCATGTAATCAAACTCTTGAATTCGTTGCCGGAGGATGTAGTACAAGCTGTTAGTGTAGCTGGTTTTAAAAGAGGTTTGGACAAGTTCATGGAGGAAAAGTCAAAGGAACAAAAGAAATGCCATACTGAGTCAAACTAAGGTCCATCAAGCCCAGTATCCTGTTTCCAGCAGTGGTTAATCCAGGTCACGAGTACCTGGCAGGTTCCCAAAAAGGAACAAAAAAACCCAAAACATGAAACCCACCTCCCTCCCAAGAAAAACAAGCAAGAAAAAAACAAGGAATGGGGAACAAAATTATCGACAACAAAATTTATTGAGCCAGACATGGCCATGTTTCGGCTTATTATGCCTGCATCAGGGGCAAAATCGTATGGACAATGAAGGGATTAAAAATAAATATAAAACATAAAGCTGTCGATTCAGCTGCAAAAAGGTACAAAGGTTCTACAATGTTTGTCCTGGGGTAATCGATGGATTTCCTGGGTCCTCTTAAATAATAGTTTATGGACCTTTCCTCCAGGAACTTGTTCATACCTTTTTTAAACCCAGCTACACCAATAACTTTTACTACATCCTCCAGTAACAAATTCCAGAGTTTGATTACATTTTAGTGAAAAAATATTTTCTCTTATTAGTTACATTGTAGCTTCATTGCATGTCCCCTATTCTTTCTACTTTTTGATGCAGTAAACAGTTATCTAGATTTACCTGCTCTACTCCATTCATTAATTTATAGATCTCTATCATAGCTCCCCTCAGCTGTCTCTTTTCCAAGATAAAGAGCCCTAACCTTTTAAGCTTTTCCTCAAAGAGATTTCCTTCCATCCCATTTACCATTTTGGTGGCTTTTCTCTATACCTTTTCTAATTCTGCTATATCCTTTTTAAGATACGGCGACCAGAATTGCACACAGTATTCGAGGTGCAGTTGTACCATGTAACGATACAGAGGCATTATGATATCCTTGGTTTTATTCACCATTCCTTTCCTTGTGAATCCTAGCATTATTAAAGTGGACTGGGGGAACCCTCTGCTTACTCCTGGGACAAGCAGCATGTGATCTTTCTACCTTTTGGGAACCTGACAGGCAGTGTTCCCTCTAAGTTGTGCTGAACTCTGCCAGCATTCCTGCCCATGGGGGAAGGTGCAAAGGGATCACGAAAGCAATCACGCTTAGGATCGCACAGCATCGGCAGGCCCTCATACATGTATAAGGGCCAACAATTACACATGTCAGTTATAAAATGGCAGCACTTATGTGTAAATTGTCAGGTTTCTGATGTCAATTTTTCCCTCGTGTATCTGTAAAATGCCTCTATGCTGCGCATGGATGTCCATCCCCTTGCATTCCTGTGCTGCCTTCTTTGATATAAAATTCACATACATGATGGGGATGGAGATATATCAGTTTTACATTGGACTTACACGTACCCATTCTCTCCTCTAAAACTGGCATAAATTTGTAGACATTGTCACTTGGATTATTCTGCAACCACATAAACAGCTTTTCTAAAATGTGCCTTCACATTTTGTAGGTATTTTATACTTTGTTATAATTTAACAGATATTAAGGATATTATGCCTCATGAGATACCACTGAAGCTTGGTGTGCTGAGACGGAGCTACTGAACTTTGCTTTAATGTTCCCATTGCATCAGAAAAACAATTTTTGCATATTTATTCATTTTTAATAATACCACCATCTAACTGCTGAACTTCGTTTATTGTAATTTGCCAAGAATTCTATGAGTATAAGGTGAGAAATGAACATGAAGAATAAATAAATATAAGCTTACTAAATAAACTGAAGCAGCAGATTTGTGCAACATTATTATACCCTTTCATCTGTTCTTTCTAGTATAGTATCATATTGTCTTTGAGAAAAGAAAAAGTTAATGATTCCTGCAATAAAGCAATTTCTGTTTTTTCCTCTCTTCTTTTTCAGGTTTCACCAAATCTCAATAAAATGGAACAGATTTCAGACTAAGGACTGAACTCAATCAGATGAAACTACCTTTCATTTTCAAGAGATCTCAGAGAAAGGAAATTCACTGTCTGTTTTGATGTTTGTTTTTCCCCTGCCTGTAAAAAGAAGGGTTTATAGCACATTTTGTAACTGGTTGAATAGTAGCTGTGGCAGTCTTGAAGACCTTTTTTTTTACTTATAGCACCTAACAATGCCATTAATAATAACATGTAAATATATATGAACATCATCAGACAGCACAATCATAATAAATAAACATTCATTGAAGACAATTGAAGACACAGTTTTCTTTTTTTTATTGGACTTATCAATACAATTCACTCTCAAAATGAAAAACAGAAAATAAAAGTAATTTCAAAAATAAATTACAAATGGAAATTAGAACTAATACATTCATCCACCATTAATATGAAATTAAGATCCAAGATACAGTCAAATAAAAAAGGAAATCAAAAACAGTATTACAAGGAAAAGTCCACAAATTGGAGTATTCAGCAGACCCCTACAGTGTTTAAACCTCTGTGACAATAACTTGAACTCTCGACTCTTCCCTAACCACCATAAAATCCAAAGACTGCTTGGGTTCAAAAAATACATAATTCCTTCCTTCAACTATCAAACAATTACAAGGAAATGATCGCAAAAAGCTGATTCCCAGAGCTGTGGCCCTGGGTCTCAACACCAGGCATTCCTGGTGGCGATTTTGACAAAATTTAGAGTAATATGGAAAGTCCTGAACTTTTGAACCCCAAAACAACTTATCTATATGGTGGAATGTAATTTAACCACAGCATGGCGGTCAAATTCCAGGCAAAAGTAACTACCAAGGTGGTCCTTTGTGTAACAACCTCCAAAGATGATTCTAAAAAGTCTGTAAGATTCATAACTGCAGATTCTCCTTGCTTAACAGATGGATTAGGTTGCCCAATACAGACAAGTACTGGGCTGCTTTTTTTTTTTTTTTTTTTTTTTTAACTTTTTATTTAAGAGTTTTCAAATGCAACAAGAAATACACTAGAACGTTATTATACAAGAAATATCAATTTACAACCAAGAAAAATAACTTTTTCCTCACATAAAATGATACACATCAAGGGGAAAAGTACCAATATAATGAAAGATAAACCCATCAAAATACAAGAAAAAAGGGGTTAAACACCCCACAGAAGGGAGCTGAGAGTACTGGGCTTTAACAATTGGAGGTAGAGATTCAGATTGCATTTCCAAAATTCAATCAGATACTTCTTAACCATATTTATTGGTGATATTAAGGGGGATCTTAGGAAACTCAAAAATCACAAATTGTTTTCCGTGTCTGATTTTCCACATATTCTGTTCTTCGATGAATATAGTTCTTTTCTCTCCCTAAGGCTTCCCCCAATTTTTGCACTTTACTAACTTTAAGTTCTAAAGAGTCACACTTAGCAGAATGCTGTTCTAGCGCCTAGGACTGAGCCACAACAGCTTTGGAATCCACAGTCAAGTCCTCAATGAATTTACCAGACAGTGCCGGCATGGAGGGGTTAAGGCCTTGGATAGCGTCCCAAAGTGACTCAAGCATCACAACACCAGTTTTTTTTCATCTTTTGAACCGCCAACATGAAATGGCATCCCTCCTACTATGGGCAATATTAATCACAGTTTGGAGCAGTTGTTGTTCCAGAGAGTCTACCCCCAGCTCTTCAGGAAGGGGGGAAAATATCGCTGCCGGGAGCCCCCCCAAGCAGAGGAGAGACCAATTTTGCTTCATTAGGACTCTCCACATGCTACAAGCCCGCAGCGAAACCACTTCTGGATCTCAGAGGAGACATTCTCTCTTAGGGGATTAACGAAGCCCCCATCCACACTGCTGCATGCCAATACTTCCCTGGACTGGGTTAAAGAAAACGCCAACCCATGGACAAAGGAGTCCGATAGGCATCCAACATTGCCGCAGTGACTGGGTCAAGCAGGATTCAAGAGGATATACTCTGCTCTTTCCCTTCCTTTTGGCCATGATGCCACCAAGCAAGCCACCAGCAGCCATCAAATTGCAGAACATCTCCAAGACCACCACCAGGTGCATCCTCTCACAGCGTCATCTTGGACTGGACGACCAATTGTCCTTTTCACTGAAGACACCTTCTTCAAAAAGTTGTCAAAGTTCTGTACTGAGTCATGTCAGTATTAGAGTTCAGGTTGTGAGAAGATTTGGATTCACCACTGTTTGACTCAGACCTACATATACCGTATACAGTATGTGATAATCTAGAGAAAGCAAGAAAGCTATGCATGTTATTAATCCTTTATCACAAGGAAAATATGTTATTCTGACTTCAAGGGCTCCTGTATAATAATTGGTGTTGTTATCAACAAGTTAGCATGCATTTTATGTGATCAGTAGTACATCAAGCTTTGACATCTGATGTACTAGAACAGTAAGATGCACAGTGTAGCAGCATTGTCATGGCCAAATTGAAGAGAATATTCTCATGTTAACACAGTAAGCTAGCCCTCCAGGGCTCCACCAAAATCGGATGAGCTTTCTGAGGCGCCCCATCTCTTCAAAAGTCAGTATTGGACTTTCTGTACCCCTTGATCATCATCAGCATTTGAATTTCATACCTTGTATCCTATCTCCAATTCATTTCTAACTATCTTCAATATATCATATAGCAGCAATTATCATAACCGGGGAGCTGCACCGAGCGCTTCCCATGCCTCGTACCCAACATTTTTTCCCACCATCAACAAAATTCACATCACACATGACTTGGTATAACAACAGGTCGCAGCTTTATTGCTCCATAACATCTTAACATTTTAAACTTGAACAACACCCCAACGCCAACCCGCCGTATCAGTAGCAAGGTGACAACGCTACCGCCCTTGTGCCGGTCAACCCACCGGTCAAGTTATTACCACCCCTGCCCGACTTCGCCATGTCACTAGCAAAAGTCTGCTAGGGGTTCTCCGGGCCGCGGGCACCCTGCTCCGCCCCCAAGTATCTATGGCTCCGGACCCCGGAAACCTCCGGGATCCCGCCAGCTATCTCCCCCCCCCCCTCCAGCTGCAACACCCCCAAGACCCACACCCATCGTCCTTAAATTAGGGCGGGAGGGCGGGACACCAGCCAGTCGCCCTTCTTCACGCCATGTGCTCAGCGGCGTCCTCGCTGCTGCTGCACATGGCCTGACTCGCTCCAGGATTGGTTCCCACCTCGCGCATGCCCGAGGCTGAACCAATCCCTTCAAAAAATGTGCCTTACATCCAGACGCAACCGCGCTTCTCCCCCCCCCCCCACCTCGACTTCCCCCCTCCAACCGCCTTCTAGCGGTCTTATCACTAGGCCCGCGCCGCGGCTCGCCCCCGGTTATTTTCGGGCTCCGGGACGCTGCCCTTGCCCTTCCTTTTAACCGGGGAGCTGCACCGAGCGCTTCCCATGCCTCGTACCCAACATTTTTTCCCACCATCAACAAAATTCACATCACACATGACTTGGTATAACAACAGGTCGCAGCTTTATTGCTCCATAACATCTTAACATTTTAAACTTGAACAGCACCCCAACGCCCAATCCCCCTAGCGGAGCGTTACCTCACCCGCCGTATCAGTAGCAAGGTGACAACGCTACCGCCCTTGTGCCGGTCAACCCACCGGTCAAGTTATTACCACCCCTGCCCGACTTCGCCATGTCACTAGCAAAAGTCTGCTAGGGGTTCTCCGGGCCGCGGGCACCCTGCCCCGCCCCCAAGTATCTATGGCTCCGGACCCCGGAAACCTCCGGGATCCCGCCACCGGCACAGGCACACATTGTGCCTTTGCCGCCCCCCCCCCCCCTTTTTTTTTTTTTTTTTTACCGGAGCCCAAGCTGCGACCTGCTCATGCAATCCTTCAGCACCTGCTCCAATACCTCCTGCCAGTCGTTCAGGAGTAGGTCGATCCCTACCGGAGATAGATGCACCCCATCACTGCGATACAAACCCCCACAAGCAACGTCCACCCACTCATACTGCACCTGATAACCCCCTTTGCCACACACCCATCTTCCGATCTGCCGATTGATCTTCGTCAAACCCCTGGACCACCGCCGCTGACTCCAGCACGCTGGCCTCGGGATGACATCCGACCAAATCAGCACCACATCAGGAAACATTTTCAATATCGTATACATATCTTTTTTAGCAGCATTAATAAGTTGTTTACATGTCCATGATGTGAGATCATTGCCACCTAGGTGCAGCAGAATAATCCCTGGAGGAGTCCTCAATCGCGCGTGGTGGCGCAGCAAAGGCATCAGCTGTGCCCATCGCAGCCCCCGCTCGCCCAGCCATAACACCGACACCACTTCAGGCTCCAGCCCCAGGTTCAGACCGATAGGCCGTATCGCAGCTCGTCGACCAGCCCAAAACACAAATGAATGCCCCAGCATCCACGAGCCCTTCAAACTTCTTCCCCCACCTGAAACAGAAAATAGTAGTTAACAAACAGTTGTGCCATGGAGGTGCATTTCAATGTATGATATGTCCATTTTTTTTTTTTTTTTTTTTTTTTTACATCCGGACATAGCCCTGAAACGCCCGTGACCTCCAACGGCCAATCCTGGATATTTGCCATCCTGAGAGACCAGCGCCCGCTGCACTGGAAGCCACCCTTATGCGAAATGAATGCGCCGCATATTGCGTAGGGTCCTCGCCCAAGCGCTGTAGCCCCAATCTCAAAACTGCAGTTACCTGGTAACGCGTGACCAAAACCGCATCCCTATGCAGAAATAGCCCCCCTCCAACCAGAGGGCGGCACCCCAAATACTCCTTCATGTTCCACACCGGGCATGTGGGTCCACCTATCGCTTGCAGAACTACCCACATGCCTTTGCCTTGCTGATCCGTCTTGGATCTGCGCAAGAGGACCTTTAATTGTTCCCCCACTACCCGCACATGTTGACACTGCAGACTATGCCCCACACCCGACGTTTTAGAATCAGCCACTAATTCCCCCACCCTAAATGCCCCAAAAAAGGCCACACAGAAGATCGCTTTTTGAAGAGGACGGCCTCATAAGCAGACTGTGCAACCTCCGGCGATACTCCACAAAGCCCTCTTAGAAGGTCATGCGTCAACGGACGCCGCTGATCAGCCAGAGGAGGATTCGCACGCCCCCACCCCTGTATTAATTTCCGTACCAAAAACCCCCCACCCGATGGGCCCCAACCCACTGCTTTTGCAAAAAAGGCAAAGCCCGCCAATTGCCCCTTCACCACTGCCCTAGACAATCCCCTCTTTCTGGCCTCCAGAATGTATTCAGCCAACAATTGATCAGACGCCCCCCCTCCATTCCAGCCATGGACACACAAGAACTCCACCACACTATCACAACCCCGACAGTAGGTCTCCCATGTCTTCTTCGCCACAGAGCTCTTCAACAAATCTCTCATCGCAGCAGGCCATCGTTCCATAACCTCCAAGGGACCGTCAGTCCCAACTCTTCTGCCCCTGGCGCCAGGTGCCGGAACCGATCCAACTGCAAACGGGAAAGAGCATCCGCGATGCCATTATGCAGGCCTGGGATGTGCCGCGCTTTCAACCCCACGTTCAACCGCAAACAGGATAAGACCACCTTTCTCATCAAATCTGCTACCCGGCTACACCGCGCCGTGTAATGGTTAACAACACTCACCACCGCTTCATTATCACACCACCAGACCACCCGCTTGTTACGCAACCTGTCAGGCCATAACTCCAGCGTCACCCAAATAGGAAACAGCTCCAAGAACGTGATATTCCTGAGAAGCCCCTGCTCGCGCCACGACGCTGGCCACTGCGCTGCGCACCATGCCCCCCCAAAGTAAATGCCTAATCCCACTCCCCCCGCTGCGTCCGTATACAGCTGTAGGTCCTCACTAGAACACTCCCTCTCCATGAGCACAGGCGACCCATTGAACTCCCTCAGGAAAAGATCCCACACCTGCAAATCCTCCCGAATGCTCCTGGAAATTCGAATTCTGTGATGAGGCTTGCGGACACCTGATGTAGCCGCCGCCAAACACCTGCTGAATATACGCCCCATTGGTATCACTCGAGATGCAAAATTTAAGGAACCTATCAAGGATTGGAATTCCCTCATCGTGAACTTCTCCGCCGCCAGAGCATTTGCCACCAAGACTCTTAACCTCACCACTTTAGCTGCCGGCAAACGAGCCACCATCTCCACCGAGTCCAATTCTATACCCAAGAATGTAAGCTTGGTCGACGGGCCCTCTGTCTTCTCTTTCGCCAAGGGGACCCCCAATTCCTTCGCAACATGCATAAAAGCTTCCAACAATTCTTGACACCGTGATGTCTGCGCAGGCCCCACGAACAAAAAATCATCGAGGTAGTGCACAACACTATTATACCCCGCCCATCTCGTGACCATCCACTGCAGGAAGGTACTAAATTTTTCAAAACATGCGCACGACACTGAACAACCCATGGGCATGCATTTGTCAAAATAAAATTCCCCTGCAAATTGGAAACCCAGCAAATGAAAAGAGGCCGGATGAACAGGCAACAACCTAAAGGCCGATTCTATGTCCACCTTTGCCAACATCGCCCCCTTCCCCGCCACTCTCACCAACTGAACTGCCTTGTCAAACGAGGCATAACGTACCGTACAGCACTCTCTCGGAATGCGGTCATTAACCGAGGAACCCGCCGGGAAAGATAAATTATGAATAAGCCTAAATTTTCCTGGCTCCTTCTTAGGGATAATTCCCAAAGGAGAAACCACCAAATTCTTGAAAGGGGGGTCCGAAAAAGGACCCGCCATCCGCCCCAGGCGCAACTCCACCGCCAACTTCTGGCACACGATCGCTTCCATCCTCACTACTGCTGGTGAATTCTTTGCCGCCTGGGCCCCTACCCCACCCTGCACCGGAATAACAAACCCCAAATCAAACCCCGACCCCAAAAATTCCCTATCCCCTTTCTTCGGGTAAAAACTAAGCCACTCCCTCAGTAACCCCAACTTGATGGGCGATGGTGCTCTGGCCCAGCTATCATCTTCACTTAGAGACCGAGAGGGCCGCACCGCTACCGCCTTTTTTTGTACACTTTGCCGCTGAGTGCCCTCCCCCACAAGCAGAACAGGCGTGCTGGAACTTACAGTCCGGGAATGGACATGAGGACTTATTGAACCTCCAGCATACGTCACTTCCTGCGCTTGCCCCGGACTTACTTGGCAACCCAACCCCCCCAACTCGAAAGGACCGGCCCCCTATAGCATTAATCCCACCTCCAAATTTTGAGCCAGTCCCCGTATTAGATCTTGCCGACATCTGCGTGAGCCACAAGTTGATATCTTGCGTACCCCACGTTAAATACCGGTTCTCCTCCATTTTATCTCGGAACTTCTCATCGTAATTGAGCCACGACCATCCCTCGTGGGACTGCGAGGCTTCCAAGATGGAGTCGGCATAGGACAATAACATCCCATACTGCTCCGGGTATGTCTGACCCCATACACTAGCCAAGCGCAGAAAAGCCCTGACCCAATTTACCACCGACCTCGTCACCTTACGCACACGCCCAGCCTTCTCGTCTTCCTTGCGTTTTTTCTTACTCTCACCTGACCTCTTCCTCCCATCTAATAAACGGAAGATGTCGATATAACGCCTTTTCTTAATTTTTCTCCGCAGTTTTTTAGGTACCCCCTCCCACAGTTCGGATAAAGGTGTCACTGACGCCAAACCCGCCACCGCAGTGCTGCCCCCCACAACTGTACCCCTTGCTGCTACACTGCTACCGCCCCTACTTGACGCACTAGATGACGAAGTTGAGGACGAAGAAGTGGAGGACCCAGAACGCCGACGCCTTCGCGACGCATGTTTCTTTTTTCTGCTCGCCTTCTCTGACTGTCCCTCTCGAGCTCCCTCCCCCACCACCGCTCCCCCTTGATGGTCCCCAGGTAACTCACCATCCACAGTTGTGTCAACCGTCCTAGCATTGGTATGCTGTGCTCCATCCGATGCCTGCAGATCACCTGCCTCTGGCGCAGCACTTCCATGGGAGTCCAACGGTTGCAGGTTACCAGACGGCAGCCAGCCTTGCGGTGTCCCACCAAACATGGATCCAGGCGCCGCCATCGTCGGTATCTGTGAAGAAACAAAAGGCAAAAACGGAGAGGGGGAAAAACCTGACCACGCCGGCTGCCAAGCCCCAACCCAGGTAGCCCCCGACGTGCCTTGAGCCCCCCTCTGCCATTGGTCCCAGGCCAGATGATCACTAGCTCCCCAGCTAGCCGGACTACCAACCCCCCTTCACGCCTCTGCCCCTTGCATCCCCCACCAGGACGCTTCACTACTCACACTACTCCCTCCCCCTCCCCCTCGAGTACCAAAACCCAAACCCACCGGAGGAGTGCTGAACCCCTGCACCGCTCCTCGCCCTTCCGTGCCCACTTCACCAGTCTGACACCCTTCAGGACTCCTGATCTCACCCCTCCCTCTGCCCGCGGAGGCCACACGCCCACCTGGCCTGCGCCGCTGCCCAGCCGGTGGCCCAATGCCAGAAGGCCCCCCGGTGGAAGTCCCCCAGATTCCTGCCACCCTGCCACCTATCCGGCTCCTCGCTGGCCCCCTGGCCCTCCCCCCCCCTCCCCTTCTCTGCGCCCCTGCCTGCCTGCGCCCTTACAGAACTCTCACCTGCTTGTGCACGTCCCTCCTTGGACCCCTTTTTTTTTCCCGTTCCCCGAGCCATAGCAACTCCTCAGCACACTCAGACTACCCCCCAGCCACACAAACAAAAGTAAACTGGCAAACTGCCCAAAAAACCCCCAAGAAACCTGCAGCTCTTTACAATGACACAGCCTGCACAGCAACTATCCCCAAATGTACACAATCCAAGTTAAAGGAAGCAGATCAACATCAACGTAGCTCCCCCCCCCCCCCCCGCAAAAACACACCAGCGCTTAGATTGCCGCAACGATAAAGATAATATTTTCTGCCGCTGAACACAAGTTTTCTTCAAGACAAATGCTCCGAATTTACTCGCCTGCTGCAGTCACGTCCGGCACGCTGACCACTCCACTCCGATTGCTCTCCGCAAACCCTTGCTTCCTGCACCAAGCACCCGCACGGAGAGCTCGCCTGGAGATGATCCGTCCCCCGAGACTGCCGCACGAACGTCCGGAACTACAGGACTGCACTCTAATTGCTCCGCCGCGATCCAGGTACACCAGCCAGTCGCCCTCCTTCACGCCATGTGCTCAGCGGCGTCCTCGCTGCTGCTGCACATGGCCTGACTCGCTCCGGGATTGGTTCCCGCCTCGTGCATGCCCGAGGCTGAACCAATCCCTTCAAAAAATGCGCCTTACATCCAGACGCAACCGCGCTTCTCCCCCCCCCCCACCTCGACTTCCCCCCTCCAACCGCCTTCTAGCGGTCTTATCACTAGGCCCGCGCCGCGGCTCACCCCCGGTTATTTTCGGGCTCCGGGACGCTGCCCTTGCCCTTCCTTTTTATATGATTATATTTTATTAGGAGTAGCCTAATGGCTAGAGCACTGGCTTGGGAATCAAGAGACTAGGACTTGATTCCCACTAGCACTCCTTGCGGCCTTGGGCAAGTCACTTAACCCTCAATTGCCTCAGAAAAATCCAAGTTAGCAGTGTCCCTGTTTAATGTATGTTACCAAGTTTAAATTACAATGTAAACTGCTTTGAATGAAATGATAAAGCGGTATAAAAAAACCTATTAAATAAATAATAAATATTTCTTGCATTCATTTTTTAACAATTTTTCACTTTAAAAACTATCACATATTTTTTGGACCTTCATCAAGGAAGATCATCTTGCAGATCATGTTTTTTATGTAGAGCATGCTTTCTTACCTTATTTTATAAGTTTCTCTTACTCTATGTGAATCAATTTAAATATTGCGATGCCCTGTACCTATCTAGTTCTGTATAGATCAATTCCAGCTTCACAGCCTAACATGAATTCATGTTTCAAGCAGCATTCTGATCTGCATCAGGAGAATTTAATGACCACACATCTTATGCTGCTTCTCTCATCTGCTTGAAAATTAAGACGGCATCAGTATTACGCAATTAACAAACTCTTGCAACCAGTCAGAGTGCACTTTCTTACTGTTACTATTGAAATCCTACAATAACATCCATTATGGCGCATATTTACTAAAGGATAATGCGGGTTAACCTTTGGTAAACGTGCCCTTGTGTGTCATTTTTCAGTCCCTCTGGTTTTACTAACTGCAATCTAAAGATACCTGAAAATGTAATTGTCACTCTATCTCCTCCATGCCAATCCTGAATGACTTGATCAATGATCCTCCAATTAAAACTTATTGAGGCACATTCTAATGTGTGCATAAGAACATAAGATATGCCATACTGGGTCAGACCAAGGTCCATCAAGCCCAGTATTCTGTTTCCAACAGTGGCCAATCTAGGTCATACATACCTAGCAGTTTCCCCAAGGGACACAGGTTCCACAATGCTTGTATTGGTTCAAGCATTGATATCCTGGGTCCCTTCTTAATAATGGTTTATGGACCTTTCCTCCAGGAACTTGTCCAAACCTCCTTTAAACCCAGCTACACTAACAGCCTTTAATACATCCTCCGGTAACAAATTCCAGAGTTTGATTACACGTTGAGTGAAAAAATATTTTCTTTTATTAGTCTTAAATAGTTTACCCTGTAGCTTCATTGCATGTCCCCTAGTCTTTCTATATTCTGATAAGGTAAACAATCGATCTACGTTTACCCGTTCCACTCCGTTCATTAATTTATAGACTTCTATCATATCTCCCCTCAGCCGTCTCTTTTCCAGGTTAAAGAGCCCCAACCTTTTTAGCCTTTCTTCATAGGAGTATCCTTCCATCCCCTTTACCATTTTGGTGGCTCTTCTCTGAACCTTTTCTAAAATCGCTATATCCTTTTTAAGATACGGCAACCAGAATTGCACACAATATTCAAGGTGCAGTCTCACCATGGAACGATATAGAGGCATTATAATATCTTTTGTTTTATTTTCCATTCCTTTCCTTATCATACCTAGCATTCTATTTGCTCTCTTGGCCGCTGCTGCACACTGGGCCGAGGGTTTTAACATGGTATCCACAATGACGCCTAAATCTTTTTCCTGGGTGGTGGTTCCTAATGTGGAACCTTGCATCGTGTAACCATAGTTCCTGTGCGGATATCCAGTTTAGTCCTCCACTTTCGGGTAATGCACCTCTCACTGCAGCCTGGAGACTGGACCAATCAAATCTTCTGTAGTACATATCCAGCAGGAGCTCCCAGAAGCCCCCCAGTGTGTCCAGTCTCTTGCAGTCTGCAGACGTAAAAGTGTGTCCTCCTGGGCACACTGAGTGACCATTGCAGGAGCAACACTTGTTAGTTAGTCTTTTAGGGTTGTTTTTGGGATTTTTACTTGCTGTTTATTTAATAGCTAGCTGTCTCTTTAAAAGGAAAAGAAAAAAATCTCCCTGGTGCATTAGCACAGGAGGCTAGGAGAAAGTCAGACCTGCTGGCTCCTGACTTAATGCCTAGCTAATTTTAACAGCCTTAAGTGAGCTTCCCCTGGACAGTAAGGGGTAAAGCCATACCTGATACAGCAGTGGCTGGTTCTGGGAGAAGTTGGCTGAGTTCTGGATGTTCCTGAGCTGGTAGGAGGTTTCTTTTTATTTCTTTCTATGTGAGCAGTACACTGTCAGAGCTGCCAGCACTTTGCTAGGCTCTCCTGAGCCAATTGGGCAATTTTTCTTAAAATTGGTCGTTTGCCCTGTAATAGAGGGTCGTTTTCTTTATTTTCCATATTATTTGGTTGCCTTTGTATTTTCGCGCCGTTTTTTACAGAGGGTGAAAAAGTGCGGCGGCCATTTTGGATTTTTAAAGTGTGCTTTTAGTAGCACTTTTGATCACTTGTGCACAGGTTCCCCTAGCGTTTTTGGGGTTCCTTTTGCTCAGGACACCCCAGGGAGTCTGGGGAGTATTTTGTTTCTTGTAAACAAAAAAAAAATAATAATAAAATAAATAAATAAAAAATAAATAAGCGTTTTATTTTTAAATCGGGACTGATTTGCATAGGATTGCCCCTGTGGTGTGGGCTTCCCTGTGACTGTTCCATTATCTCCCGCTGGGCAGAGGGGGCCTTGGGATGGCTTCCAAACCCCAATGCCTGAGTTGGGGGTCCCGCAGAGGTTCAGTGACTGGCTCTGGCGTTTGAGGAGCCGGGCTGCAGTTTATTCAGCCATGAAATATATTCTCCCACTGCTGTCCTCGGCTCTGTGGTAGCTTGATTGCTTTTTCTTGCTCTTTCAGCGTTTTTAGGCATTTTCTTCTGCCTGCAACCCTCCCACCTTCCCCTTTGGCTGTTTCAGCTATTTCCTTAGCTTTTGGGGGGTTTTAATTCACTCCTTTTTGTGTTTTATTTTTGCTGGTGGCCATTTTGCATAGCTAATGAGCCTTAGTTTTTGGAGGGAAGCCTGATTTCTTCTCGGCTGACTTTTAACAGCTACAGTGCTGGGTCAGTTTTCACACAGACTTGCTTGGTGTTGGCGGGGAGAGGTATCCTTTTTTCTCTGCCTGTTCATGAACATAAGATATAACAGGCTGCGCTTTGTTAATTGTTCTCAGATAAATGTTAGATAACTGTTAAATAACTGAATATATTTCCATAAAGAGTGCAGAAGGCATGAAGAGAGACCAGTATGCAATTCAGAACCACAGTTCAATGCTGAGTCCCTGACGTACTAAGGGGCAGGGCTAGTGGGTTCCGTTCCTCACTGGGCCCAACAAAGAGGGCTCACTGGGGCATTGCCTATTGAGGGGAATATGATTGAATGCCTGTTCCTGCGGAGCGCACTTATTTGTTTTTAGTTCTCCCTGTGCATAATTTAGGTTACGCTGCATTGGCGGTCCGAAGAAATACGGGCACCTCCTGCATCGGCTCTGCTCTTACCTCAGCATCGTGCTTCCCCAGCTGAACTGGGGGACTCCGGAGCTTGGCTTCAGGGGAATTCTCCATTGGCTTACGCTGCACTGAGTCTTTCCCACTAGAGTTTGGATGCCTCCAAGAAGTTCAGGTATCATTTTCTGTAAGAAAACTGTGAGTAGTCTGTTTTTGTTTTTTCGGCCTTATCTCAGCTGCTCTGGGATGATTTCGGCTATATCCGGACTGGCTGCCTCTGTGCTTTGCGGTTCCTACCTTTGGTCCTTGGGCCACAAACTGCTGTCGGGGTGCTTTGTACGTCCTGCTGATTATGGTACCTGCCTTGGTCAATATACCATTTGCTTGAGGTTTTAAGTCAGTGTTTTGAGTCCTGGATGGTTTGGGCTCGGCCTCATGGGGCAGGCTCGTGGTACGGTGCCTACGGTTGGGTTGAGCTTCTATCTCCCTCCCCGGATACAACTCTCAGCCCCTTCCATGGCGGTCTGAATGGCTGCGGAGGGATCCCGCTCTAATGTCCCTACTTTCAGTCACTGTAATTGCTTTTCACTGACTTTGACAGTTTCTAAATGCCCGCTCAGGGTATGGCTGACAGTTCCCCTCTCAGTTCTGTGGCTGCCGGTCAGTTGTTTTGTTTTTCTCTTCCGTGTTTCTTATGAGGGAACAAGCTCTAGTCGGCAGTTTTCACACATGTAATCATGTGGTAGCGGCACGTGGGTTTTCGGAATCCTTTGCTTGCAGAGTCTTGGGTTTCCCTGAGCCTTCCTTGCTTTTTGTTTTAAATGTAAAAATGAATAAATAAATAATTAATTATGTTATGACTGAATGACCGGGAAAAAAAAAAAAAAAAACCACCCACGGCATTGCTAGCTGGGTCCCTCGGCGCTTCGCTCCCTCCTCCTCGGAGCTTCTGCTGCGGGATCTACCACAGCCGCTGCAGTCCACATTACACATTCCCATCCGGCTGTCTCATCAACGGTTTCTCCGCTTCGCTCTTCTGTGGGGCCACTTCCCATTTCCAACCGTGCCGTTTGGTTTCGCCACGGCCTCCGCACCTTCACGAGCGTGATGGTAGTGGTCGCGGCGGTCTGGCGCAGAGAGGGCGCCCTGGCCCATCTGTTTATCCACGACTGGTTGCTTCGGGCAAGGTCCAGTCGGGAGTAGGTGCACGGCGCGAGCAGGGTGATGGCTCCGCGGCGGTTCCTCGGCTGGGTGGGGAACGAAGACCAGTGTGGTCGGGGTCCAACGCAGGATCTCGAGTAGCTGGGGAGGCGCTTCGACACCGCACGGGGTTTGTTGGGCCTCCCCGAGCGCCGCGTCCTGGCGTTGCGGGCTCTTGCCCGGCTCTTTAGGGGGCTGTCCGCTCCATCGACGTGGTGGTACCTGAGGCGCCTCGTATCGAGGGCAGCGGCCTTCAAGGTGGTGCCTTGGGCGCGGTTCCGCATGCGTCCTCTGCAGAGGGCTCTTTTCCGCCGTTGGTCCAACCAGTTCGGCTCGTTGAACAAGAGATTGCCAGGCCCAAAGGCAGTTCGCCGGTCACTCTGATGGTGGTTCTCCTCCGAGAACCTGACGCGGGGGCTTCCCTTGGAGCCTCCTCTTGGGGTTCTTTCACAACGGATGCGAGCTTATCCAGCTGGGGGGGCTCACTGCGAGACCCGCTTCAGGCAGGGGGTGTGGTCTCCCCAGGAAGCTTCTTGGTCAATCCACCGTCTCGAACTTCAGGCGGTACGGCTAGCCCTATGGGCCCTGGAGTTCCTAGGCCTCGGTCGACCAGTGCGAGTCTTGTCGGTCTATGCGACCTCTGTGGCTTGCTTCAATCGCCAAGGGGGCACCGGCGTTGTGGCCCTGGAAACAGAGGCGACGGACTTGTTCAGTTGGGTGCAGACTCGTCTGCCGGCAATATCGGCAGCGCGATTAGCAGGCGCTGAAACTGTCCAGGCCGACTTCTCAGCAGAGTGCGGGTGGACCCCGGAGAGTGGGAGTTAAACCCACAGGTGTAGGCGCACATAGTTCGGCGGTGGGGTCCGCCCATCATGGGTCTCATGGCGACCTACCAGTCGGCCAAGGCGGGTCGCTTCTCCAGCAGCCGGAGGGGGCGAATGTCCGAGGGGCTCGACGCTCTCACTCAGTCGTGGCCGACCTCCGGGCTCCTGTATGTCTTTCCCCCGTGGGCGCTGAGCGGCAGGGTCGTCCAGCGCATCGAGTGCCATCGGGGCCGAGTGCCGCTGGTGGCTCCGGGTTGGCCCCGGAGGCCCTGGTATGCCGCTCTGGTCCGGCTTCGCGACGGCGTTCCTTGGCTCCTGCCCGCGCGGCCAGACCTTCTCCTTCGGGGCCCCTTGCGGACGCCCCAGGTGGCTTGATTCTCGCTTACGGTTTGGCCATTGAGAGGGCTCGGCCAAAAAAAAAAAAAAAGATTATTCGCCCGCAGGGATTTTCACCCTGCTGCGGGCGAGAAAGTCGTCCACTTCTCTTACTTATGGTCGAATCTGGAGGATTTTTAAGGACTGGTGCTCCCGGCGGGGAGTCCGGGTGGCGACGGTTGCTGTGCCCGTCGTCTTCAGCTTTCTTCAGGATGGGTCCAAGGAGGGCCTTGCGGCCAGTTCCCTGAAGGTTCAATTGGCAGCGCTCTCTTGTTATCGAGGCAAGTTCTTGGGTCGCCTTCTCGGCGCTCATGCGGATGTGCGGCGTTTCTTGACCGCGGTTTTTTCATTACGGCCTTCCCGCAGAGCGTTGATTCCCCCGTGGGATTTGCATTAGTTCTGCGGGCTCTGGTACGGGAACTTTTTGAGTCCTTGCGGAGGTTGTCTCTGAAGGATCTCACGTCGTAGACGGTTTTTCTTGTAGCCAATTGCTCGGCTCGGCGCTTTTCGGGTCTTCAGGCCTTGTCCTGCCGAGAACCTTTCTTGTCTTTTTCCGCGGATCGGAGTGTGATCCGTCCGGTTCCTTCCTTTCTGCCAAAGGTGGTGTCCCCTTTTCACTTGCTTCAGGCGGTGTTTCTGCCAGTTCTTTCGGCGAGCTCGGTCGAGTCGGTGGACAAGGGTCTCCGCCGGCTCGATGTGGGTTGCACGCGGCGACGGCATTTACAGTCTACTGAGCCTTTTCGAATGACCAATCGGCTTTTTGTGCTCTTTGGGGGTGCAAGGAAAGGGGAGGCGGCGGCTAAGGCCTCCATTGCTAGATGGCTCAAGGAAGCGATCGCGTCCGCATATCTGTTGCAGCAGCGGACGGTTCCGGAGGGGTTCCGAGCTCATTCTTCTCGAGTTCAGGCGCCCTCTTGGGCGGAGCATTCCCTGGTTCCGCCGGCAGATATCTGTAAGGCGGCCACTTGGTCGTCTCTGCACGCTTTCAGCAGGCACTATCGCTTGGATGTGTTAGCGGCTCGGGATTCCTGTTTTGGTTCGGCGGTCTGCGCGCCGGCTGGCAAGGTCCCGCCCGGTCTTAACTGCTCTGTTACATCCCGAAAGTGGAGGACTAAACTGGATATCCGCACAGGAAATGGAAATTACACTAACCTGGTAATTGTAGTTCCTGTAGGATCCAGTTTAGTCCTCCTTCCCTCCCGACTATCTGTGTTATCTTGCGGCGCGCTGTTCCGAGCGGTTGACTAGGGGACGGTTCTTCGTTCCGTTCCGGTCGGTCTTGGCGACGGTGCTGCGTATCGCTCTGGCTCTTCCCTTTCTTTGACGTTCAGTCAGCTCCTTAGCTTTCTCAGGGGGGAGCTCGGTGTAAATTTGCGGGCGCCGGTTCCGGCGCTCTGCGGTGTTCTGACTTCCTCGTTTGGGGAGGGAGTTGGTTATTCCAGGGGGGAAGTGAAGTAAAGTAAAGTATAGTGAAGTGCAATGTTTTATGATACTCTAATGTGTTGCTTCGTTAAGTATGCTTTGTTACTAGTACACTGGGGGGCTTCTGGGAGCTCCTGCTGGATATGTACTACAGAAGATTTGATTGGTCCAGTCTCCAGGCTGCAGTGAGAGGTGCATTACCCGAAAGTGGAGGACTAAACTGGATCCTACAGGAACTACAATTACCAGGTTAGTGTAATTTCCATTTTGGGTTGTTCTTCCCTAGAACCTTGCACTTGTCCACATTAAATTTCATCTGCCATTTTGATGCCCAGTCTTCCAAGTTATCAAGATCCTCTTGCAATTTTCCACAATCCTCTTGGGTTTTAACAACTTTAAATAGTTTTGTGTCATCTGCAAATTTGATAACCTCACTCGTTATTCCACTTTCCTGGTCATTTATGAATATGTCAAAAAGCAGCGGACCCAGGACAGATCCCTGGGGTACACCACTATTCACCTTTCTCCATTGGGAAAATTGGCCATTTAGCCCTACCCTCTGCTTTCTATCTTTTAACCAGTTCCTGATCCACAGTAGTACACTGCCTCCTATCCCATGACTCTTTAGTTTTGCCAAAAGTCTCTGATGAGGGACCTTGTCAAAGGCTTTCTGAAAGTCCAGATACAGAATATCAACCGACTCACCTTTGTCCACCTGATTATTCACTCCTTCAAAAAAACATAACAGATTAGTAAGACAAGATCTTCCTTGTCTAAAGCCATGTTGGCTGTCTCCCATTAGGTCATGACTATTTACATGCTGAGTAATTTTATTCTTTATGATGGTTTCTACCATTTTTCCCGGTACTGACGTCAGGCTCACCGGTCTGTAGTTTCCCGGATCACCCCTGGAACCCTTTTTAAAAATTGGTGTTACATTGGCGATCCTCCAATCTTTAGGTATTAGAGATGATTTTAATGATAGTTCACAGATTACTAATAGCAGGTCTGCAATCTCGTATTTCAGTTCTTTCAACACCCTTGGATGTATACCATCCGGCCCAGGTGATTTGCTACTCTTCAGTTTATCTAATAGTTGTAATACATCTTCCCGATGTATCGATATTTCCTTCAATTCTTCCGCACCTTTAAATACCACTTCAGTCATGGGTAACATTCCTACATCTTCCTCAGTAAAGACTGAAGCAAAGAATTCATTCAATCTCTCCACATCCAGGCCCCTGTGCATCTAATCAGAATCAGGACACCCAGGGGTAGACCCATTTCTGATCCTGCAGGGGCTGGACATGCCCTGCGGGATCAGAATCGGGTCTAGGGCCTGTACATGCAGGCTGAGACCCAATTCTGATCGGCCTGCATGTACAGCCACCTGCCCGGCTACCTCAGTGAGGCTCCTGAATGGAGCCGCAGTGCCATGATGTAGCGTTGCCATGGCACCGTGGCTCCATTCAGGAGCCGCGATCACCAGCCGCTGACCACAATCTTCTTTCCCTGCAGCCCGACCCCCAATCTGGCCTTCCATGGCCGGGGTCAGGCTGCAGGGAATCACCTGCACTCCCTCACCATTCCAACGCTGTCCTTCCACCCCCGTCTAAGCCTCCCCTTACAAACGCCTTGTTCGTATGGAGAGGCTTTTGATGGGGATGGAAGGGAGGTAAATAGCGGGGATGGACGTCCAAACGGGACGGAATAGACCCCATTGTGTTTGTGCTTTTTTCAATAAAATAGCTACATATTTCTGGTGTGGGGTATCAGTCTACTTTCTTGTTTTAATCTGATATCTGTATTTGTTTTAGATATTTAGGTCCAATGAACATACTTTTGTACTTAAATTTTAAATGTAGTTTTGTTATTGTTTTACTTTTTGATTGTTTTTGTATTATGATGTTTTATTGTCTTTATGATACATGTATTAGTATTTTTATTGGTCATTTTATGTTCTGTTTTTAATTAGCTTTTATCTCCTTGATGTATAATTATTTCTTTGATGTATAATTGTTCTCTATGTTTGTTTATTTATTGGAGGCTAACCCACTAAAGAAGGAAAGTCTGCTGAAACACGACTTGTTGGAGTTTCTTTGTTGAATAAAGGCTGTCTGTTTTTCATCTCACTGCTATCTGCTGTTGTGCTATATTTGCAGATGTGAGTGCTCCTTTGTGGACGCTTCAATAAAATGGCTTCTCTGGGAACAAGTGACGTTGGCACTGATGCAGCCCTTGCAGAAGAATTCCCCAGCTTTCAAAGAAAGCCTTTGGGAGATGCCACCATGCATGCGTGGTCCCCCTCCCACACAAGGGTGCCATTTTGCTCAGTCTCCTTTTTTCTACAGAGCACTTTAGACATTTGTCTAGCTTGTCCCTGGAAAAAGATGATTTTTCTCTCCGAGTTTCACACTCACCTGCAGTATTGCACCGATACTCAAGAACCTGGACAAAGCAGTCCATGAATGCTCCAAATTCATGTATCGAGCGGCCTATGGCGGTTTTGAGTCTGCTGCTCAAGTAGCGGCGGCTGGCATCGGTGCACACTGCCAAGCTTGGCTACAGTCATCCGACCTCGAGCAGTGGATTCAGGACAAATTGGTCGATGTCCCCAGCCAGGGAGAGAACCTCTTTGGCAAACCCATGACCAACAAGGCTGCTGAGCTGGAGACCGAGTTGATGACAAGGACCAGGCTCTCCAAAAAGACTGCTGCCCCTCCCCGATGGAGGGATCAGGTAAAAAGTCCTTTTACCTGAGGAAGGGAGCTGCTTACTGAAACTACCCACTTTATCAGGCCTCCCCAGCTCCCCAACAGGGTCAGCAGGTCAAGGGACATGGGCATGGCCCACGTAAGCAGAAGGTTCCAAAACCCCAGGCACCGGCTTTGGCACAGCCAGGGGGGAGTTTTTGACTCCTTGAGCATAGCCTATCTACCCCAAGGAGATCAGCAGCCCACAGAGGGACGTCTGGCCCTCTGTGCCCAGAGGTGGGTGTCCATCACCACCGATTCCTGGGCACTTCGGGTTTCAGGGAGGGTTTCCTCCTCCACCTGGATCAGACACCTCCCCCTTATTTCCCGGGAGAGCCCCTCAGGTCTCCCCTTCACCGGGACCACCTTCTTAAGGAGTTGGCAGGTCTTCTCAAGGACAAAGCAGAGGAACCAGTGCCCCACCATCTCAAGGGCAAGGGGTTCTACTCCAGGTACTTCCTCGTGCCAAAAAGGATAGGGGGCCTAAGGTCCATCCTCGACCTTCAGAACCTCAACAAATTCCTGGTGAGGGAGAAGTTCAAGATGCTCTCCCTTGGAATATTGCTGTCATACCTCCAGCAGGGAGACTGGCTATGCTCCTTAGACCTCAAGGATGCTTATACCCACATCCTCATCCACCCCAACCACAGGCAGTACCTGCAGTTTGTAGTGGGGGGCAGGCATTTTCAGAACAGTGTGCTCCCCTTCGGCCTAGCATCTGCCCGAAGAGTTTTTTCACACAATGCCTGGCAGTTGTGGCCGCTTTCCCCTGGCTCCAGGGGGTCTTCATCTTTCCCTACCTGGACGACTGGCTCATAAAGTGAGGCACAGCCTCAGAGGTGCAGTAGGCCACCAGATGCACCATCAAGGTTCTGCAACACCTGAGGTTTGTCATAAACTACCCCAAGTCTCACTTCCTCCTGACACAGTGTCTGGAGTTCATAGGGGCAAGGATCAACACTCTCCAGTCGAAGGCTTTCTTGCCCAGGGACCGAGCCAATCGTCTCAGGACTCTGACTCGGTATGTACAGTACCATCCCTCGGTGCCCACTTGGCTTTTCCTGCACCTCCTTTGGCATATGGACTTCACGGTCCACATCACCCCTGATGCTCGCCTCCATATGAGGGTGGAGCAGTGGTGTCTCTGGGACCAGTGGTCTCAGGCCATGGGCTACCTCCAAGACGGAGTTTCTGTGGCCTGCCAATTTGCAGATTCTCTGGTCTGGTGGTAGTCTCCCCAGCATCTCGAGGTGGGCATACCTTTTCAGGCCCCAAGCCCCTCAAGGGTCCTCACCACAGATGCCTCCCTGCTCAGCTGGGGAGCCCACTGCGGAGATCTTTGCACCCAGGACAACTGGTCACCAGACAAGAGCACCCAGCAGATCAGCCTGCTGAAGCTCCAAGCCATGCACCTAGCCCTGAGAGTCTTCTGTTACCACCTGCGTCACCAGCTGGTGCTGGTCCAGACGGACAACCAGGTGGTGATGTTCTACTTGAACAAACAGGGGGGGGCATGGGGTTTTGTACCCTTTATCAAGAGGCACTGGTCCTCTGCTCTCCAGCAGGATATCCTCCTGTGGGCAGTGTACCTGCCAGGCCAGGGCAACCTGATGGCCGACAGGCTCTGCAGAGTTCTCCAGCCACACGAGTGGTAGCTGGACCCGAGGGTAGCCAGTCAGCTTTTCCGGCTCTGGGGGGAACCCGTGATGGACCTGTTCGCCAGCCTGGACAACTTTCAGTTGCCCTGCTTCTGCTCCCAGAAGGCCAACCCCTCCAGGGTGGCAATGGACAAATTCCTGGTCTCATGGTCTGAAGGCATCATGTACGCCTTCCCTGTTATGCCGCTGATCGAAAAGACCTTGCTCAGGACCATCCTCGACAAGGCCTCGCTCAACCTGATAGCTCTCGGTGACCAAGGCAACCATGGTTCCCGCTGCTTCTACAGTTGACGGTGGAGACTCCCATCCCCTTGGGGACTTCCCCAGGACTCCTATCTCAGGAGGGGGGCTCTCTCCTGCACCCCAACCTGGGGTCCCTGTCGCTGACAGCGTGGTTGCTAAGAGTGACTCTGGCCCCTTTCAATCTTTCGGTTGAGGTAGAAGACATTCTGCTGACCTCTCACAAGGCCTCTACTAGGCAGGCTTACGCCCTCAAATGGCACAGGTTCTCTGGCGTGCCAAACATGGGGCTGACCCTTTCTCCTTCCTGGTGGCTCTGGTGTTACAGTACCTTCTCCACCTCTCTCAGTCTGGTCTGAAGCCTAACTCCATCTGAGTGCACCTTAGTGCCCTGGCGGTGCAACACCATCTGGTGGATGTTAAGCCCCTCTTGGTCCAACCATTGGTAACCAGTTTCCTTCGGGGCCTGCTCTTATCAAAGCCCCTGGTTCGCCCTCCAGCAACCAAATGGGACCTCAATGTAGTGTTGGGGCAGTTCACTCACCCACCCTGCGAACCTCTGGCTACCTGCCACCTTCGCTACCTCTCTTGGAAGGTGGCTTTCCTTGTTGCGCTTACCTCCACTCACAGAGTTAGCGAGCTTCAGGCCCTTGTGGCGGAGGCGCCCTATACCAGGTTCTACAAGAACAGAATGGTGCTTTACATGCACCCCAAATTCCTGCTGAATGTAGTGTAGCCCTTCCATCTCAACCAGGAAATGGTGCTCCCTACCTTCTTTCCAAGACCTCACTCCAGTCGGGCGGAGATGGTCCTCCACACCTTGGACTGTACGAGGGCTTTGTCCTTCTATATCCAACGCACTCCAGGCCACCGCAAAGCCTCTCAGCTTTTCATCTCCTATGACCTCTGTAAGCTGAAGGAGGCGGTGACCAAGTGTATGCTGTCCACATGGGTGGTGGACTGTATCTCCCTCGCTTATGAGCAGACGAGGCTTCCGCTGGAAGGCCGCATCACGTCAGACCGTGTCAAGGCCATGGCGACTTCAATGGCGAACTTGTGCTCTGTCCCGATGGTGGGTATCTGCTAGGCCGCCACCTGGTCTTCAGTCCATACCTTCGCAGCCCATTACTGCCTGGAAAGAGAGTCCCGACGGGATAGAGTCTTCAGCCAGGCTGTGCTCCATAACCTTTTTGGGGTATAGGCAACTCTTACCCTTTGACCCTTCTGTGTTCAGGCTACCCAAGTACTGGTTCATCGGACACAGGGGTCCTGCTGTGGTCTATGTACACGGACTACATTGCTGCTGCTTGCAGTTCCCCGTGAGGGTGCACCTATTTTTGCTAATGGACTTTTGGTAGCCTGTAGCTGGGGAGTTCCATATGTGAGGACTGACTTCCTGCTTGTTCCCGGAGAAAGTGTAGTTACTCACCTGTAACAGGTGTTCTCCGGGGACAGCAGGAATCAGTCCTTACAAGCCTCTTTCCACCCCTTGGAGTTGCTCCTTTACCATCTTTCGAACAGTCTGCCAGGCCATCATCACCCCCACCCTGGTCTACGGCAACCACATCTACCTAGGACTCCCAAAGAAATCCACACAACCACTTCAATTAGCACAAAACACCGCTGCAAGACTCATAACGGACAGTACAAGCCACGAACATATCACACCCATTCTATACCACCTCCATTGGCTACCAATCAGCTCTCAAATCCGCTACAAAGTTCTCTTAACCACATTCAAAATAATAAACAAACTATCTGCAGACAGCCTACAACAGCTCATAACAGCTGACGACAGCAAAAGACCAAGAAGAAAGGGAACATCAAACAATATCAGAACTCCAAAAGACTAAACCAGGACAAACCAAGCCACATCAAAAAGAGCCTTCACCCTGGCAGCCCCCGCCATATGGAACTCTCTCCCAGACCACCTCAGAGCAACAAACAACATCAAAGACTTCAGAAAACAGCTCAAAACTGAACTATTCAAAAACCATTTCAAGGACCTCATAGAATGACTTTTGATCAACCAAATCAGATAGCAAAGCCACCATTGTAAATATGAATCTGTAAATATGTATCATAAGCACACAATGTATATAGCTTCACATCAAATCAACCACACTCCCTCACACAGTACACTGCGACAAATCAACCACTGCATGCTACTGACAACCCCCCCTTTCTTTGATTGTTTGCTGTGCCAACCGCTTTGATTTCATGAGAAAGCGGTATACCAAGTCTGTTTAAATAAATTAAATAAATAAAATCTTTTGATTTTGCCATCTTTTAGCTATGTCATCTGACTGAGCAAGATGGCACCATTGGGCGGGAAGGAGACCTTGCATGCGTGGTGGCATCTCCCAAAAACTTTCTTTGAAAGCTGTGGGGATGCTTCTGTGAGGGCTCTGTTGGTGCCAATGTCACCCATATGTATGGACTGATTCCTGCTGTCCCCGGAGAACACCTGTTACAGGTGAGCAACTACGCTTTACCACTGGTACTGTTAATGTGTTTATGTTAATCTACTATAGTGTCTTAGCTTGAGTCTTTAGCTTGATCTCTCTCTTTTAGTACGACCAACATATATACATGGAGAGGAAGACATTGTAATATATATGACATAACTTGAGTCGCAAGCAGAAAGTCAGTCCTTGCATATGGGTGACATCATTGCCGATGGAGCCCTTGTGGAAGCATCTTCCCAGCTTTCAAAGAAAGCCTTTGGGAGATGCCACCATGTATGTGTGGTCCCCTTCCCACCTAAGGGTGCCATCTTTCTCAATCTCCCATTTTCTGTGGAGCCTTACAGACGTTCATCTTGTCCCCCCAGAAAAAGTTATTTTCTTCGTACAATTTTTGTGCTTTTTCCAGCCTGCCTTTCTTGCCTGAGACCCGTTGCTGTCACACCCAGCCTCAGAAACCTTTTTATCTTGAACTTTTCCATCACAGCGCTTTCGCGCCTTTTTCAACTGCTGGCCGCATCGAGGGTCTTCGATATCACTGGGGTCCTTTTTGCCCCAATGGCCACAGGCTTTAAAAAATGTGATCAGTGCTCAAAAAACTCATGATTGTTGCCTCCAGTGTCTGGGCACCGACCACGACCCAGAGGAATTCTCCCTGTGCAAAATAATATCCGCTAAGGCCATTCAGAGCCATTGGCTTAAGCAGGACAACATCTTCCACAAGGCAGACTCAACCCTGGTTTTTCCCGGTAGCCTCACTCTCGAAGGCCCCACACGGATCCTCAGACTCGTGTAAGTCCCCCTCGATCCCTCTGCGGGCTCAAAGGCAGTCCAAGCAAGGGTCCCCATAGCTTGAGCATAAGAAGAAGAAGAAGAAAACCTCGAGGGCTATGTCTGGGGAGGCGGACAAGCATGGGAAGTCCCGTACCCGGTCCCTCAGTCCCTGAAGAGCCCCCGAGGAACTGGAGCAGGAGCATCCTCGGAAAGTGCCCAGGACCGATGTGGCTTTGACGATGGACCGTGGTCTCCTGAGGCCCATCCCATTGAGGACCCCTCTCCTCCTTGACACCTGATCTGATCACCCCAGTGTCAATGTCCATGGCTGCTACCCTCGAGTGGAAAGCTCAGATGTTGGTCATAGAGCGCAGCGTTTCTCGCTGACCTCTGGCCCCATTGAGACCGCAGGAACCTCAACATCAAGGACTCCCCGGGCCGCTGAAGTGATCGTTGTGAGCCAGACGCTTTGGGCAGAAACCCGGTGAGGGTTTCGTTCTTGCTCCCGATCTTCGGGAGCGAGGTCTTCGCAGGCAAGCACCTCTGGCTACAGCCATGCCCTAGCTTCGAAGCATCCAAGACCGAGCTACCGGCTCTCTTGCAGCTGGAGGTCCTCGAATCCTCCTAAGACTACTCCGACTGGGAATCCAACGTCGAGACACCCCCGAAGACGGGTTCACCGATACCTTCCCTCAGACCCATCTCCACTGGCTGCCAAGCACTGATCCTCCCCCTCGAGGACACCTCTTTCCTTGAGTTCATCAAGGAGATGACATGGGCACTCTCCCTCATGACAGAGTCAGAGGAAGACCTTCATATGGAGAAACTTGACATCTTCCAATATGAGGCACCAATGAAGGAGACCTTGACAATCCACATTCCCTCTATCCTCACCCTGCTCCTCCTCGGGATGTGAGGGTCTCCGGCCTCTGTTCCCATCATGAGTTGGCGACTTGAAATGATGTTACCGGGTAAGTGGGGGCCATGCTTTTGCAAGGCACAACTCCCCCACACCTCAATGGTGGCTGAGTCGGGCATGCGCCGGCAAAAAAGCCTGAAGATACACCCCTCGGTGCCCCCGGGCAGGGAGTTTCACGGCCTCAATGCCCTTGGGCAAAAATGTTTCCAGGGCGTGATGCTAGCATACAGACTTACCAACTTTATATCGGCATGGGGGGTTCGAGGCTGGCATCGATGGGGAACCACCTCCAGTGTTTCCAGGTTTTTTCAAAGTCTGTTGCAGAGTGCTCTAAGTACTTGTCACGAGTCGCTTACTACAGCTTTAAATCCAGTGCAAAGTTGACCGCCGCTGGCATCGGCACCCGACGCCAAGCTTGGTTCCAATCATCTGATCTCAAGCAATGAGTGCAAGAAAAACTTCTTGATGTTCTGTGCCTCAGTGAACAGCTCTTCGGCAAGCCAATGGAGATCAAGGCAGCCAAAATCGAGACAGAGTATGTCACTCGGACTTGGCTCTTGAGGAAGACCTTTACTCCAGAAAGAAGCCACAGGAAAAGAAGCCCCCTTTCCTCCGGAAAGGTCAGCCCTACCTGGGCTACCCTCCTTACCCTGCTGTTCAGACCCCACAGCAGGGTCCCCAGAGCAATGGAACATGCCAGGGCCCGTGCGAACCCAAGGGCCGAAAACCCCCAGCCCAGCCTGGTTCGTGGTTTTGATGCTTTGAAATATTGTAAACCGCTCTGATGTTTTTTTGTAAAGTGGTATACCAAGAGTCTAAATAAAGATAAAGCATGGCCCTTCTTCCACTGGAGGACCAGCTTCCTACAGGGGATGCCTGGTCCACTTTGCCTATCAGTGAAGCTCCATCACCACCGACTCTTGGGCTCTTCAGGTCGTTAGGAAGGGCTATCTCCTCCACCTGGACCAGGCACCTCCACCCTTTTTCCCCGGGGAGCCTGCCCGTTTCTGCTGCACCAGGCCCTGCTACTACAAGAACTCGCAGGCCTTCTTAAGGACATGGCTTTGGAGCCTGTACCGCCCCCCTCGAGAAGGAAAGGTTTCTACTCCACGTACTTCCTGGTCCCAAAAAGGACACGAGGCCTGAGGCCCATCCTGGACCTGAGAAACCTCAACAAGTACTTGGTGCAGGAGAAGTTCAAAATGCTCTCCCTTGGAACACTGTTGCCATACCTCCAGCAGGGAGATTGGCTATGCTCCTGGGATTTAAAGGATGCTTACCCCACATCCTTATCCATCCAAGTCACAGAAAATACCTGAGGTTCGTGGTTAGGGGTGACCACTACCAGTACAGGGTACTTCCTTTCGGTCTCGCCTCCACCTCACGGGTCTTCACCAAGTGTCTGGTGGTGGTGGTGGCGGCCTATCTCTGCCTCCAAGGGGCCTTCGTCTTCCCTTACCTCGACAACTGGTTGGTAAGGGAGGCATCCCTCTTTGACCCGGTGAAAAGCAGGATATAAATACAGTTAAATAAAATAAATAAATAAATAAAAGGGAGACACAGCCTCAGAAGCCAGGCATGACACCGGCTGCACCATTCAGGTCTTGCAGCACCTGGGCTTCATGATAAATCAACCAAAATCCCATCTCACCCCAACTCAGGCACTGGAGTTCATTGGGACCTGCCTGCACACTCTTCAGGCCAGGACTTTCCTCCCCCTAGACATGGCAAATTGCCTTGCAGCCCTTGCAGCCGAGGTACAGCAGCACCGTGTTGTTTTGGCCCAATTGCTGCTTCGCCTCCTGGGCCACATGGCTTCCACAGTCCATGTGGTTCTCGATGCATGCCGCCACATGCACATGGATTAGTGGTGCCTCCATTCCCAGTGGACACAGGCTACGGGCTGATTCTGGGACAGAATCATGAAGTCCCGCCAACTGGCGGAGTCCCTCACCTAGTGGCAGAATACTCAACGCCTGCAAGTGGGCATGCCCTTTCAGTTTCCGAACCCCCAGAGGATTCTCACAATGGACACCTCGCTGATGGGCTGGGGTGCCCGTTGTGGGGAGCTTCACACCCAGGGGGCCTGGTCCTTCAAGGAGATCCAGCAGCAGATCAATCTGCTCAAGTTCAGAGCAGTCTTCCTCGCTCTGAAGATTTTCAGGCACCACAAGCAGCACCAGTCGGTGCTCGTCCAGATGGACAATCAAGTCACGATGTTCTATGTGAACAAGCAGGGCGGCACAGTTTCCTACTGCCTCTGCCAGGAAGCCGTGGCCCTTTGTTCCTTCGTGACCAGCCACAGGATGCTTCTCAGGGGGTCTACCTACCGGCCAGGACAATGCCTTGGTGGTCAGGCTGAGCAGGATCCTCCAACCATACAAGTGGCACTTGGACCCCGAGGTGGCAATCAGGCTTTTCCGACTATGGGGCCTTCCCAGCCTGGACCTCTTTGCCAGTCCAATCAGTGCTCAGCTGCCCGATTTTTGTGGCCCCTCCCCTCCCAGGTGGCGGTGGATGCCTTCCTCATCTTATGGTCGAGGGGCCTACTGTACGCTTTCCCTCCCACGCCCTTGATAGCTTGGTCCCTCTTCAAGGTCCAGCGAGACAAGGCATCAGTAATCCTCATAGTCCCGAGGTGGCCCAGGCAACCCTTGTTCTCCTTGCTGCTCCGTCTCGACGGAATCTCTGGTTTCTCTCAGGAGCTCCCCAGGACTCTTGTCACAGGAGGAGGGCTCGATCCTCCATCCCATCCTGGGATCCCTATCTCTCACAGCAGTGCAGCTGAATGAATCACCTAGAACCCTCAACCTCTCCAAGGAGGTGGAGAAAATCCTTCTGGCTTCTCCTAAGGACTCCATGAGACGGGCCTATGCCTTGAAGTCGTGCCGGTTCTCTGTGTGGTGCACGGAACACCAAATGGATCCATTTTCTTGCCCAGTGCACCCAACTCTCGCAGTCAGGATTCAAGTCCAGCTCCGTTAGGGCACCAAAAAAAGCACTGTGCCACGAAAACCAGGAACCCAAGTCCAAAAACGTAGCACAAGGAGGTAAAGCTTAAAAAGTTTTTATTTTATACTTAAATGAGATTGCGTGCCAAAGACCCAACACAGGCCATGTTTCGTCACACCTTCATCAGGGGTATTGGCATACTAAAATCATAAAACAAACATAATTAAATCACATATATATATGCCATTTAAAAAGTACAATAAAAACATAAATAATGACCAATGAAATATTCAATGATATGAGGAAAGGAAATTATATAAAATAATGATATACACACATATGAATTGCTCTATAATAAATAAATAAAACCATCCATACTAAACCAATAAATACATTAAAACATAATATCAAAGGAACAACTATAAATTGATGATGAGACAACATCTAAAACCATATTAAGAAGTGTAAATGTTATAAATACCTCTCTTGGCTGTCTTATTCAATATTCACAATTATCTCTTGGACAATTGTGCCGATTTCTTTTTGAATAATTGTGCCGATTATGCACAATTCTTGTTGTTGTTGTTAAGTGCCGTCAAGTTGGAGTCGACTCATGGCGACCCTCTGGATAGCTATCCTAAATTGTGTTCAGTCTTCAGTCAGGCGGCTCATTGTTGACAGACTGGCACCCGTAGCTGCTGTTATTGTATCGATCCATCTCATTGCTGGCCTTCCTCTTTTGCGTTGACCTTCTATCTTGCCAAGCATGATGTCTTTCTCTAATGTTCTCTCTCTTCGCATGATGTGTCCAAAGTATGAAAGTTGAAGTCTTGTCATCTGAGCTTCTAAAGAAAGCTTAGGTTTGATCTCCTCTAGTACCGACTGGTTTGTTCTTCGGGCAGTCCCTGGTTTACACAGTATTCGCCGCCAGCACCATAATTCAAAGGCATCAATTTTCTTTCTGTCTGTCTTTTTCACAGTCCAGCTTTCACATCCATATGATGTTATTGAAAGTACCATGGCTTGAACAAGTCAAATCTTTGTATGGAGAGAGACATCTCTGCTCTTGAGAATCTTATCTAGGTCTTTCATAGCCATTCTGCCAAGAGCAATGCGTCGTTTGATTTCTTGACTGCTTGTTGCTTCTTTATTGATAGTTGATCCATGTAGGTTAAAGTTGTTCACAATTTCAATTTCTTCTCCTTCAACGATGAACCTGTTGATTATGCCAGTTGTCATGATCTTTGTCTTCTTTACATTAAGGTGCAGGCTCATTTTGAGACTATGTTCTTTGATTGTGAGAAGCAAATGTTTCAGATCATCTTCACTTTCAGCCAGTAATGTAGTATCATCAGCATAGCAAAGGTTGTTGATGAGTCTTCCACCAATCTTCACACCTCTGTTGTCTTCATACAATCCTGCTTCTCTGATGATTTGTTCTGCATATAAATTTAAACAGGTAGGGGGAAAGTATGCAGCCTTGTCTTACACCTTTGCTTATTTTAAACCATTCTGTTTCTCCTTGTTCCGTTCGAACTGTTGCTTCTTGATCAATGTACAGATTGCGCAAGAGAACGATCAGGTGTTCTGGTAAACCCATGCTTCTTAATGTGGCCCAGAGTTTCTCATGGTTTACACAGTCAAAAGCCTTGCTATAGTCGATAAAGCACAAATAGATATCCTTTTGGTATTCTTTAGTCTTTTCAAGGATCCATCTCACATCCGCAATGATGTCTCTCTTTCCTCGCCCTTTCCTGAACCCTGCTTGCACTTCAGGTAGTTCTTGTTCCAGGTATGGTTGTAGTCTCTTTTGAATAATCTTCAGTAGAATCTTGCTGACATGTGGGATCAGAGCGATTGTTCGATAATTTCCACAGTCAGTTGGATCACCTTTCTTTAGTATTGGTATAAACACGGATCTTTTCCAGTCAGTTGGCCATGATGTTGTCTTCCATATTTCTTGGTAGAGCCTTGTAAGTATGGTAACAGCTGCATCAGATTGCTGCAATACTTCTATAGGAATGCTATCAATGCCTGGTGCTTTGTTCTTTGATAAGGCTTTCAATGCTGCTTCAACTTCTTCTTTCATCACCAATGGTTCCCGATCATAAGGTACAGGTTGAAACGGCTGTTGGTCCACTTGATCTTTATCATATAAAAACTCTGTATATTCCTTCCACCTTTTCTTGATCTTCTCAGCATCATTCAACATAGAACCTTGAGCATCTTGTAACATTCCATTTCGAGGCTGGAACTTTTTCTTTAACTCTCGTAGCTTTAGGAAAGCTGATCTTGTTCTTCCTCTAATAGTTTCTGCTTCTATTTCCATGCAAGTGTCATTGTAGTACTTTTCCTTGTCCTGTCTTGCTGCACGTTGGAAATCTCTGTTGAGTTCTGCGATTGTCTTTCTTTCTCCTCTGGCTTTAGCTTCTCTGTGTTTCTGGGCAATTTTCAGAGCTTCTTCCGTCATCCATTTTGGCCGTTTTTGCTTTTTCACCTTTTGTAGAGACTTCTTGCTTTCTTCCAACACAACCTTCTTGATGTCATTCCATAACTCTTCCGGAGCTCTGTCATTTGTATCTAAAGCAGTAAATCGATTTTGCAGGCAGTCTTTAAATTCTAGTGGTATATTCTCAAGGTCATATTTTGCTGCATTCATGAGTGGTTTGCTCTTTTTCAACTTTAGCTTGAGTTTGCATACTAGTAGTTGATGATCTGTACCACAGTCAGCTCCAGGTTTTGTCTTTGTTGATGTTATAGAACTTTTCCATCGTTGACTTCCACAGATGTAGTCAATTTGATTTTTATACAATCCATTGGGTGAAGTCCATGTGTACAGTCGCCGTTTGTGTTGCTGGAAGAAGGTGTTTGAGATGAATAGATCATTGGTCTTGCAGAATTCTATCAGTCTTTCTCCAGCTTCATTTATGTTGCCAAGTCCATATTTTCAAACTACTTTGCCTTCTTCTTTGTTGCCAACTTTTGCATTCCAGTCACCCATGACTATCAGGATATCCTGTTTGCATGTTCTGTCAATTTCAGCTTGTACTTGTTCATAGAACTCTTCAATTTCATTCTCTTCTGCAGCTGTTGTTGGGGCATATACTTGAATTATAGTTGTGTTGATAGGCAATCCTCGTAGATGAATAGAGATTAAGCGTTCGCTGACTGCATTGTATTTCATTACAGTTCTTGCAAGTTTCTTCTTTATTATAAATGCAACACCATTTCTTCTTTGTCTTTCATTTCCAGCATAGTAGACCATGTGATCATCTGATGCAAAGTGCCCGATGCCAGTCCATTTCAGTTCGCTGACACCCAACAGATCAAGTTGTACACGTTCCATTTCATTCTTGACCACCTCCAACTTCCCTTGGTTCATGCTTCATACGTTCGATGTTCCAATGTGTAAGACATATTTACAGCTTCTGAGTCTCATTTCATGTGCAGCTACATCAGCAGTCAGACTTCCCGAGGGCTTTGATCCAACCACATCATAAATGCTGGCTTTACTCTGAAAAGTCTTCAGCTCTTCCCCAGTAGCTATTTGAGTGCCTTCCGACCTGGGGGTCTCATCTTCCAGCACCATAGCACAATTTGTTTTGTTGTAACTATCCATTGGGTTTTCATGGCAAGATACAGAAGTAGATTGCCGGGCCTTTCTTCCGCGCAATTTAAGTTTGGTGTTGTTGCTGTTGTCACAAAAATGTGATCCTCCGCCGTCAACACTATCCCATTCTGCTGCACCTCAGCTGAGACCTCTCCATCTTGGGAGACCCTGCCAGTAGTTAAACTACCGATAGTTTAGCTCTCAGCTTCACTGATGCACGCAAGCCCTCACAGCACGACAAGCTGCAAACCAAGTGAGAGGCACAATTCTTATATACTAAAAAATTAAAATTATAAAAATAATAAAACAATAACCAGCCAACCACTAAAAGTATTAAAAACTAGAAGTTCAAACAAAAAGTAGGAACAAAAACGGGGGAAGCAGGAGTGAAATGACCACAATGTTTAAAACAAGATATAAAAGCCCATATAACAGCTCACTAAAGGACACCAAACCTCAATTAGTTTTCTATGTATCAGCATATGTATTCATATTGATCGATAAGAACTAATCGTATTCATTTTCATTTCTCACTGATGAAAGAAAGGAGGAATTTAACCATTTTTCACATGGACACTACATGTTTGTGACTCTAAAATTTGCTAAGATCAAGAGCAAAAAATGTTCCCATATTCATTCATAATCTTTGTTTCTTTTTGAACCAATCTTCCTGTATAACATTTTTCGTTATAATATTGTAACTGTATTACAAAATAAATAAATAAATCTTTAAAACTTTGAAAAAAATCATCGTACCAAATGAGAACAAAAATATATACTGTCGAAAACTTCTAATATAGCAAAGGAGATTTGCCGTACAAATCAATATCCTACGCAAAGCTTTTTATCCCGCCGCATCACTTTTTTAAAAAAAAACCTTTTTTGAAAAAAACGCTCTTTTATGTTGCATTAAACTTCTTCTATTAGGCGCTAACCACTGCGCTCTTCAGGAAGTTAAACGCGATAAACTGTATTAATGCCTTTATATCTCTAATAATAAATAGAGATGAAATAATAATAGCAGTATGTTTTAAACAGAAAACACAACCGTATTTGTGAAAGAGGCTGATTTGTAACCAATTATTGATTTACCTTCGCTGCGTTTCTTTCGCTGTGCCACATTGGCTAAATCACAAGCATACGCTGCTAACTGAAATTCATTTCATCTTTTGGATGCCGACTCATGCGCTCTTGAAAAAAGGGGCTCCCAACTGCGGGAAAATGATATCATTAGTTGCCTGGCAGCTTGTTACTAGACGTCAATTCGTGTTCTATTTGAAATGTTATCGATCGCAGAAAGATGACATCACTGTTATTCCGATTTCTTGTTTTAAACCTGTCAAGTTTCTGTGGTGTACTCTTACTGTCATTTTGAAATCTAAAATATAAACCTACTGAAAATTTTTTAGTAAGGGTTGTCCACTTTTAACCTATATTAATATTAGTAATTAAAATTACTGTAACACTAATTGTCTAATTAAAATACCTTATTACTCAGTCTGCTATAAATAACTTTTAGGGCTCAAGCAATAACAAGTAAAGTATTATATATTTAAAATTGCCTAGATAAGTGTAAGGCACATATCTGATTATGATTTACTGCCTATATTATGATTGTCTATTCCAGAATTACATAGTTACTCACTCTGCTACCTCTAAACCTATTACACACATCTTATTGCGCTTCATAAAACCATCCAAATATATAACAAAAAACTGGTGCTACCTATGAAATATAACTTGTCATAATGTAAAACCTACCAGAAGTTTTGAAATGAAATGAATTGTATAAGGGTAAAGAGATGCATGTTAGTATGCGTTATGTGTGAAAGCCCCCCTTTTTTTTTATTTCTATGGTTGTATAAAGTGTTTCCATCATATAATATTGAACAAACATTACTGTGTATTTAAAGCCACTAATTTTGTTTATGATTTTTAGTATATTCTGTAATATGCCTAGTACCTACCTATCATGTATATCCGCCATTATTAAAGAAATACCTTTCAATGTTAAGTCCATCTGGGACTAAAGTATTAAGCAAAAAGATATACCTTTGTTCTAAACGCATAATAGTCTTATTTAAATCTCCTCCTCTGCTATTCTGCTTTACATTTTTTATTACGAAAAACTTGAGATCTGTTATTTTATGTAATTTTTCTTGCCAATGTGTGAGCAACGGCTTATCTGCTAAACCTCTCCTAATGCAACTTTTGTGTTCTACAACTCTTACACGTATACTTCGGATGGTTTTCCCTATGTACAATTTGTTGCATGTGCACTGGATAACATAAATAGCATGAGTGGTTTCACAATTTGCATAATCATCAATAATAAATTTTTGTTTAGTAATTGGATGAATGTAAAAATTACGAACTGGCATTGCATGCACACAGACAGAACAATGTCCACATTGGTACTGACCTTTATTTTTCGATAAAAATATTCGTTCGGTAAGAGCAGATGGCACTAACAGATTACGGAAATTGATATTACGTTTGTGTGCTATTGTAAGGGGTAGCTTTTCAAAACCAGGGATGAATTGAATGAGATGCCATTCTTAAGAATGTTTATAATATTATATGATTGTGATGAATATAAGAGTGGGCATACCATGCCTATCTCTTCTTTCTTATTCCTGGGCATTAACAATGTGTCACGAGATTACTCTTTTGCTCTATTATTTGCATTATTAATATGTGTAATCGGATATTCTCACGCTACAAATCTATCTCTCATAATTCTGGCTTGTCTCTCAAATTCTTGCTCTGTAGTACAAATTCTTCTCGCTCTCAGGAATTGTTCTACTGGTAAATTCTTTTTTAATGCTGGGTTATGGAAACTCTGATAATGTAATAAATTTTTCCGATCCGTTGGTTTCTGATATAATGTAGTAACGAATTTATTGTCATCTTTCTTGATTAAGAGATCTAAATATGGAATTTGCTTAAAATCGTATGTAATTTCAAAATGAAAATTGTCATCCAAATTGTTTATCCATTGATTAAACTCTGAAAGCTCTTCTACTGATCCTTCCCATAATACTAAGACATCATCGATGTAACGGATCCAAAGTTTGACATTGTCTTGAAATGGGTAAGTGTTGAGAAACTTTTCTTCAAACCGAGAGACGTATAAGTTGGCAATATCTGGAGCCATCGATGATCCCATTGCTACCCCTTTTATTTGCTTAAAAAACAAATCTCTAAAACAAAAGTAATTATCACATAATGCCACTTGTGCTAAATCTAACAAAAAAATGGTCGGTATTCGTCTATGGGTCTTTCTAGTTATAAGACATTCTTCAATTATAATAAGTGCTTCAGCCTGTGAAATGTTCGTATACAATGACTCTACATCTAAAGTTACTAATAAATTATTGGGCCCCAAATCTTGTACAGGAGAAAGGATTTCTATTATGTGCGACGAATCCCGTACATAAGATTTCATATATGTAACAAATGGGCATAACAAAATGTCTAAAAGTTGTGAAATGGGCTCTAAAAGAGACCCAATGGCAGAAACTATAGGCCTACCAGGAGGATTAGCCATTGATTTATGTATTTTGGGATTAATGTAAATGGAGGGATAATCGGAGTGTCTAATATTAAAAATTATTTTATTTCTTGGTGATGTATCCAATATCAAAAGCGTTTAATACCATATAATCTATTGTACTTTTTAACTTACTCGTGGGATCTCCATCTAATCGAAGGTAAAACGTCTGATCACTTAACTGCCTATTGATTTCTTCTATATATTTATTTTTGTCCAATACTACTACTGCTCCACCCTTGTCTGCTGGTTTGATAATGATTTTGTTATTCTTCTGCAAAGATCTGATAGCTGTGTATTCTCCTTTGGAAATGTTATGAAATTTGCATTTTGTGTCTACTAAAACCTTATGAACTTGTTGATTCACTATTCGTTCAAAGGCTTCTATTAGAGGATCAGTTTGTACTTGTGGAATCCAGCTGGACTTCTTTTTAATAATGGACATATCATCTGGAGTGGAGGAGTAGCCTAGTGGTTAGCACAACTGCCTAATACCCAAAGGATCAAGGGTTCAATTCCCACTGACACTCCTTGTGACTTTGGGCAAGTCACTTTACCCTCCATTGCCTCAGAAGAAAAGGCTGGCAATCTACTTCCAGTGATACATTGCCAAGAAAACCCAGAGGTAGCTGGGTCACTATGAGTCAACACTGACTTGATGGCACTTAAAAAAAAAATATATATCATCTGCAGTATTTTCTGGATTATTGAAAAAATGTCTAATCCTTATTTTCCAGAAAAATGTATATAAATCAACTTCAATTTTAAAGGGATCCGAACCTCTCGTAGTAGCAACAAATGAAAGACTTTTATTTAAAATTGTTTCCTCATCATTATAACTTGAAATATTAATTACATTATTATTTTCATTTATGCTTAATATCTCCTTTCGTACGATCTGTCCGACCATCCTCTCCCTCCTCCCCATCCCCGACCCCGCCCTCTGTGGGGATAGAGATCGGAATGTGTTCTGTCTTGTTCTATCATACTGTCTTCTACTAGTGGGCGGTGAGAGCAGGACCTTCCCCGGCCTCCCCCTTCCATAATAGATCCATGTTTAAAAAATTTGAATCATTTTTGGTATCTCTTTCTCTTTGAGGTTTGGGCCTATCCCTTTGGGTAGAAAATAATGATGCCAAGGGATCAATAGCCTCTACTGATTCACTCCTGCTCCGTTTCTTTTTATGTTCAAAGGGATTTTCTTTATCTTGGTTATCTGTAATACTTTCTTTATGGTCAAACATTGTAGATCTCTTTTTGGTCCACAACCAATCATTTTCCACTCTTTTACACCAGTGATATACATATCCAACTCTATAATCTTCCTCATCCCTTTTAAACTTGTCCACCTTTTTGTTTTTAACTTCCTTCTTAAAAATTTTTATGTTCTCATAATTAATATAAATTTTCTCAAAATTGTTGTCACATCCTTTTAATGTATTTAATTTATCAACCAATTCGTTTTTCAAAATTTTGGAATTCTTGTTTGCTGTTGTAATAACTAAAATCATTAAATCAAGTGAACACTTATTTAAAATTGCGTTCCAACATTTCACAAATCCTTCCTCATTTACATAAAGTCCAGGAGCTTTGTTCATCCGCAATCCTCTGGGTATGATTTTCGATCTACAACACTCGAGGAGATATGCTGCATGGATCTTTTCTTTTACCACCTTCTCTGTTAACCGGACCGCTTCTTCCCATTGTGAAATTACGTTATCTTTGCTCTCTACATCTTGGTCCATGAGAGATTCATGAGTAGTTTATCAAGAGCATCATCTCCAAAGCTCAACACGTCCTTCCAAGGAGAAAACATGCTGAAAGTCAACCCACCAAAAAAAGCACTGTGCCACGAAAGCCAGGAACCCAAGTCCAAAAATATAGCACAAGGAAGGGAAAGCTTAAAAAGTTTTTATTTTATACTTAAATGAGATTGCGTGCCAAAGACCCAACACAGGCCGTGTTTCGTCATACCTTCATCAGGGGTATTGGCATACTAAAATCATAAAGCAAACATAATTAAATCACATATAAATAAGCCATTTAAAAAGGGAGAGAGGAGGCATTGTGGGTTAAACTAGAAAGAGGGAAAGAGAAATCTATTTGCATTGGTGTGATATACAGACCTCCCTCACAAGAGGAAGAGGTGGACAGAGAGTTAATTGAAGACATACGCAGCATTGCTAGGAAAGGGGAAGTGCTACTGATAGGAGATTTCAATATCCCAGATGTTGATTGGCACATTCCTGCTGCAGTATCATCTAGAAGTAAGGAGATCCTGGATTCTCTACAGGGAGAACTATTCAGGCAATTGGTAACAGACCCCACACGTGAAGGGGCCATACTGGACTTGGTGCTTACCAATGGTGAAAGTGTTTCTGATGTTGTACTGGGAGATCATTTTGCATCCAGTGATCACCAGATGGTGTGGTTCAGTATTAGGACTAGGGCTGTTAGAATCCATTCAAAGGTGAGGATCTTAGACTTTAGGAAGACTAACTTTGCGAAGATGGGCCAATACCTCAGGGAGTCGTTAGTGGGATGGGAACAGCTGGGGGATGTAGAAAAACAGTGGGCAAAACTGAAAGGGGATATTTTAAGGGCAACCAACCTTTTTGTTAAAATGGTAAATAAAGGCAAAAGGAAAAGGAGACCGCTATGGTTTTCGAAGGAAGTAGCTGAAAAAGTGAAGAAAAAGAGGGAGGCCTTCATGAAATACAAGAGATCACAGAGAGAGGAAGACAGGCATCTGTATTTGGAAAAACTTAGAGAAGCCAGTAAAGTAGTCAAGAAGGCAAAGATTCAAAAGGAGGAGGAAATAGCCAATTCAATAAAATGGGGGGATAAGACATTTTTCAGATATATTAGTGAGAAGAGGAAGGGCAAAAGTGCTATTGTCAGACTCAAGGGTGCAGGGGAGGAATATGTAGAAGCTGATAAGGATAAAGCGGAATTGCTTAACAAATATTTTTGTTCTGTGTTCACAGATGAAGAACCAGGAGCAGGACCTCAGAAAACACCCACAAATAGGAACAGAAGCGAGGGACATCTTGAACAATTTTCAGAAGACTGTGTGGTGCCTTTACACAAAAGTGGAAGTAAGGATGTGGTTGAAAACTACAGGCCGGTTAGTTTAACTTCGGTGGTGAGTAAATTATTGGAAACACTGCTGAAAGAGAAAATAGTGAGGTTTCTGGAATCCAGCGGATTACAGGATCCGAGGCAGCATGGATTCACCAGAGGCAGGTCTTGTCAGACAAATCTGATTGATTTCTTTGACTGGGTGACCAGGGAGTTGGACCGAGGGAGAGCTCTAGATGTGGTGTATTTAGATTTCAGTAAAGCCTTTGACACTGTTCCTCACAGGCGACTTATAAACAAACTGAGCACCCTAGGGATGGAACCTAAAGTTACTGCTTGGGTTAGAAATTGGTTGGGTGGGAGGCGACAAAGAGTACAGGGAAATGGAGCTCACTCTGAGGAGAAGGATGTTACCAGTGGTGTGCCCCAGGGATCTGTCCTTGGTCCGATTCTTTTTAACATCTTTGTTAGTGATATAGCGGAAGGGCTGTCGGGTAAGGTTTGCCTCTTTGCGGATGATACCAAAATCTGCAATAGAGCAGACACCCAGGAAGGTGTAGATAACATGAGGAATGTTCTAGCTAAGCTTGAAGAATGGTCTAGAATTTGGCAGCTGGGATTTAATGTAAAAAAATGTAAGGTCATGCATTTGGGCTGCAGCAATCCAAGGGAGCAATATAGTATAGGGGGTGAAGTACTTTTGTCCACTAAAGAAGAGCGGGACCTAGGCGTGGTTGTGTCTGATGATCTTAAAGTAGCTAAACAGGTAGAAAAGGCGACGGCAAAAGCTAGAAGGATGCTTGGGTGCATACGGAGAGGAATGGCTAGCAGAAAAAAAGGAGGTGATAATGCCTCCTTATAAGTCTTTGGTGCGACCTCATTTGGAGTATAGTGTGCAATTCTGGAGACCGCACCTTCAAAAGGAGTCGGTGCAGAGGGTGACTACTAAAATGATTAGTGGGCTTCATTATAAAGCATATGAAGACAGACTTAAGGATCTTAATATGTACACCTTAGAGGAAAGGCGGGATAGAGGAGATATGATTGAGATGTTTAAATACCTCCGTGGCATAAATGTTCAGGGAGAAAGCCTCTTTCAATTGAAAGCAAGTTTTGCTACGAGGGGACATGGGATGAGGGTGAAGGGAGATAGATTCAGGAGTGATATGCGGAAATATTTCTTTATGGAAAGAGTAGTGGATCCATGGAATAGTCTCCCAGTGGAGGTGGTAGAGATATGGACAGTAACTGAATTCAAAAAAGCATGGGACCAACACAGAGGATCTCTAAAGGTAAAAAGGGGACTGTTGTAGTTGTTGATATGGAAGGACAGACTAGATACTCCATGTGGTCTTTTTCTGTCATCATATTTCTATATTTCTATGTAAGTACGTTAAAAACATAAATAATGACCAATGAAATATTCAATGATATGAGGAAAGGAAATGATATAAAATAATGATATACACATATATGAATTGCTCTATAATAAATAAATAAAACCAATAAATACATTAAAACATAATATCAAAGGGACAACTATAAATTGATGATGAGACAACGTCTAAAACCATATTAAAAAGTGTAAATGTTAGAAATACCTCTCTTGACTGTCTTATTCAATATTCACAATTATCTCTTGGACAATTGTGCCGATTTCTTTTTGAATGATTGTGCCGATTATGCACAATTCTTATATACTAAAAAATTACAATTATAATAATAATAATAATAAAACAATAACCAGCCAACCACTAAAAGTATTAAAAACCAGAAGTTAAAACAAAAAGTAGGAACAAAAAAGGGGGAAGCAGGAGTGAATTGACCACAATGTTTAAAGCAACATATAAAAGCCCATATAACAGCTCACTAAAGGACACCAAACCTCAATGAGTTTTCTATGTATCAGCATATGTATTCATATTGATCAATAAGAACTAATCATATTCATTTTCATCTCTCATTGATGAAAGAAAGGAGGAATTTAACTATTTTTCACATGGACACCACATGTTTGTGACTCTAAAATTTGCTAATTTGATACATAGAAAACTCATTGAGGTTTGGTGTCCTTTAGTGAGCTGTTATATGGGCTTTTATAGTAGTTACTCATCTGTAACAGGCATTCTCCAGGGACCTCAAGAATCAGTCTTCACAACCCTCCCTGCTCCCCTTGGGAGTTGCTGTTCTTTTTGGCCATCTTCTGGGTTGGGCTCTAGCTATGGCACCTGACTAAGCAAGATGGCACCCTTAGGCGGGAAAGGGACCACACATGCGTAATGGCATCTCCAAAAGGCTTTCCTTTTGAAAGCTGGGGAGATGCTTCTGTGAGGGCTCCATCGGCATCGACATCACCCATATGAGGACTGATTCCTGCTGTTCCTGGAGAACACCTGTTACTGGGAGCAACTACGCTTTTTTGTATTTGGCTTTATAACTGCTCCCATTGTTCAGATGAGTTCATTTTGTCCCTATAATTAATCAGGAGGACCACTGACAATGTCCAGAAATCTTGTGGATGCATTCATGATCTACCCCTTTAGAAGAAGTTTTACTCATTTCCCTAGTGTTCTTGCCTCTATAATAGGCTATTACTGGAGGAATTTGAAAAATTCATGAAGGGCGAGAACATGCCTATGACAATGAATGAGATTAACCATTTTGTATGATCCATTAGAAAATGGAAGGGTGCAAATTAAATCATATTCAATGTCATGTTGTTTATATTGCAAAAGTAAGTCCCCTCACGCATACCTTGGTCTGACAATGCTCTGATAATAAAATCCCATGGATAACACCTTTGAATTATTTGAGATTTTATCTCATTAGATTTAATCATAGATTTTGAATGAAAAATGATGACTTTGAAATATTAATAGATTGTTTCACTCCACTTCCTTACGATAATGTGTTGTCTGAAGTGTTCACAATCTGTATCTAAAGATTCAATTTTAGTGGCATGAAATTTAATCATAAATTAAAGATTTTCAAATAAAGAATTTATCCATTCTCTAAAAGCTTTCAGATCACTAACAGATCCATTTCAAAGTATGAAAACATCATCCAGAAATCTCGTCCACAATGTTTTCAAATTTATCAGATCCCAATATATACAGGATGGCCCAAAAAAAGTGAGAACATCTCGTAGTAAAGAAGTTATTTCAAAATTCAAAAAGACAGATTTAAATGATTGACAAATTTAAAAAAAAAAGATGGCAACCGGAAACTTTCAAAATAAAGACGTTATATAGCTAAAAAAGGTAAATAAGTAAATTTTACGAGATGTTCTCACTTTTTTTGGGCCACCCTGTATATATATATATATACACAAACCTCATTATAAATAACGTTGCTTTCAAGGGCACTAACAATGCCCCCCATTTGCTATGTTATATATATTATAATATGCTCTTGCCCATTTGTACTGTATATGTTGGTTATACTAAAAGATCAATTAAGCTACAACTCAGTGAATACTATGGTAAATTAAACACAAACACATTATTGGCATCGATGGTAAGCCATCTTATTGGGAAACAGTACAAACCTAGTGAGTTTAAGTGGAAGATTATCGATCAAGTCATTTAGGATTAGTGTGGAGGAGATAGAGAGTGCCAATTAAATTTTTGTGAGCAGCAGTTGATCTATAGATTGCAGTCAATGCAACCAGCAGGACTGAATAGTGAAAAAGAAAGAATGTTATTGTAGGATTTGATTGGATAATAATGTAAAAGTATAGTTTGATTATGAAAGTTTGTAATTTACATAAGAATATTGATGCCATCTTAATTTTTGAAAAGATGAGAAAAACAGCATGAGAAGTGTTGTTGAAATTCCCCTGATGCAGAGCAGAATGCTGCTTGAAACATGAATTCATTTCGGATTGTGAAATTGGAATTGATCTAAGCAGAGCAAGATAAGTATTGGGCATTGTGATAGTTGAATTGATTCCCATAGACTTAGAGAAACATCGAATTTCAATGGCACTTTCAAACTAAAAAATTGGACCAATGATTACAAAATAAGGTCAGAATGTATGATGTAGAACAAGTGATGTTCCTTGATGAACGTCCAGAAAATATATATAATTTTTTTTAAAGATAGTGGAAAATTGTTACAAAAAGAATAAAGAGATATAATATTGCTGCCCATGATATATTGAAGATGGACTTTAGCACTCAAATATGATGATCAGCACATGCTTCTTTCCACAGAACCATACCATCTGTTTCTGTCCTTTCTCACAAGAAGCCTACAGGATCAAGCAACTTGCATGACCAGTCTTCAATGGCATCGAAAAATGATAGGCAAATAACGAAAGGAATACCACGACAATCTACTCATGCACTCCCTAAATAGACTACGTCAACTATTTGAAAAATAGTCAAATCCCTGTTAAACAGTGCCAGTGCCCCACACCCACAAATCTTCACAAATTACTGACAAAACAAATATAAAGGAAATCACAGCACCTCAACAAACACATAGAATGTTGATGCCCCCATTCCCAAATCCTCCTTCAATTCAGTCACCAAAGACCACAGCGAAGATCCAAGGTCTCTATATCACCACATCACCTCTCGACCCATGCCCAACTGGCTGGATCAAGACAGCCTGAACTGAATTAAGTGCGATCATTGCCAAGATCGCAAACCTATCCCTATAACTGCATTGCACCGACAGCCCTCAAAATGGCCTCAATAAGACCATTACTAAAAAAACCAAAACTTGACCCTCTCAACCCAAGCTCATACAGACGCATATCCAGCCTCCCATTTCTGGCAAAGATAACACAGGTACACTACCAAAAAACTGCCTCCAGTTTTGCAACTGATTCCTATAGATTTTGGGGTGCTGAATCCAGGAAAAATAGCCAAAATGTTCCATCACGTCACGTTTTCTTGCAAAATTAGATTTCTTACCCATATAAGGAATGTTCACATAATTTCTTTTTAGCCGACTGCAGTTTATTTTCTTGGCCCAAAATAGAGGTTGTAATGGTTAACTAACTAGAAACACTCCCTCATGATATTTTAGAGTGTTTTGTATTCATTTTATACATTAACAGGACAATTGGGAGGCGGGGGGCTAAATCCAGTACTCGCGCTGGCGCATGTTCTTTCCTGTTCGCCTCGCCTCGTTCGCGCTCGCTCAAACACGGTGGTTGCGACATGAACGTTCCTGTCAAATTTCAGTTTCTTGCAAGTTCATTATTACCTTTTGTTTGCTCAGTCGTAATCCAGCTTTATTCCGAAGTGGTTCACTACAGTTGTAGTTTGCAGTGCTGTGTATTTGTGATGGCTCACAGAGCCAGAGGTTGCGTCAACTCTCCGGACAGTTTTTGTTTTATTTGTGGGGAATATACCGTGAAAAAGCGGCAGAGGAACATTTCTGCATTTATTAAAAAAGTATATTTCGCCTATTTCGGTTTGAAGTTAGGCGATCAAGACAAACCGTGGGCTCCTCACAAAGTGTGCAAGACATGTGAGGAAGATCTACGCTTATGGATGAAAGGTAAAAAACAAGCATTTCGTTTCAGAATACCTATGATGTGGCGTGAACAAAGAGACCACAGCAGTGACTGCTATTTTTGCTCTTGCATTGTGAAGGGATACAACTTAAAAATAAGAACGTAATAAGTTACCCCAACCTTCCCTCAGCAATTAGGCCTATGCCTCATAGCAACGAAGTACCTGTGCCTGAACCACCAAAATCTTTGGATCATATTTGTGTGGACGGTTCTGATCATGATGAGACTCATCAGATGGCTTTTCCCGATGAGTCCAGTACTTCTGAGTTTGAAACTGAACCAGATCCGAAACCTGAACTTTTCTCTGAATTGAATGATTTAGTCCGGGATTTAGGACTCCCAAAAGATGCTGCCCAACTGCTAGGTTCTCGGCTTAAACAGAAAAATCTATTGTCACCAGGAACAACTTTTTATTGGTACCACAACCGCGAGACACAATTTTTGAAGTATTTCAGCAAAGAGGAAGATTTGGTATTTTGCAACGATATATACGGAGTGATGGAAAAGTTTAAACTCAAGTATGATCCTGCTGAATGGTGGCTGTTCATTGATTCGTCAAAAGACAGCATAAAAGGTGTTCTTCTTCATAATGGCAACACATTCGCTTCAGTTCCTATTGCTCACTCTGTTATTCTCCAAGAAAAATACGAGAATTTGGCCCTGATTCTTCAGAAGATTCGTTATGATGAGCATAAGTGGATGATTTGTGGAGACTTTAAAATTCTATCCATGCTATTAGGGCAGCAATCCGGTTTCATCAAATATCCCTGCTTCCTTTGCTTGTGGGATAGCCGGGCCCGCGACCTACACTGGGGGAAAAAAGACTGGCCAATTCGGGAATATTTGAGACCCGGTGAGAAAAATGTTCTTCATGAGAGCTTGGTACCTCGTGATAAAATTCTATTACCACCTCTCCACATTAAGTTGGGTCTCATTAAGCAATTCATCAAGTCCCTTCCAAAAGATGGTGAGTGCTTTCGGTACCTTTGCTCAAAGTTCCCCCGACTTTCTGAAGCAAAGCTAAAGGAAGGAGTGTTTGTTGGCCCTGATATAAGGAAACTCATTTCAGATGGAGCATTCGCTGAAACGATGTCTGAGAAGGAAAAAGAAGCCTGGGATTCCTTCAAGGATGTTGTTCTCAAATTCTTGGGGAACAGGCGGAATGAGAACTATAAGGATATTGTTGCCAGGATGCTCAATGCCTTCAAAGAACAAGGCTGTAACATGAGCCTGAAAGTCCATTTCTTGCACTCCCATGTGAACTACTTTCCCGAAAACTTGGGGGCGTACAGTGAAGAACAAGGTGAAAGGTTTCACCAGGACATCAAGGACGCAGAGAGAAGGTACCAAGGAAGATGGAACACCACTATGATGGCTGATTTCTGCTGGTTGCTGCTGCGGGAAACCCCAGATGAAAAATACGCCAAGCAGCGCACCAAGAGAAGCATTCGGGGGAAGAAGAAACGGGCCCACCAGGAGATTGATTGACCCAAGAATGACTTTAAAATCTAAACTGTGTTGACAAATATCGTGTTTTTACTAAACTTTGAAATAAAAATTTGCTAGTTATTACCACAGTGTCGGATCTCATTTATTAGAATTTTATTTTCACACCATCGGGTGTTTGTCTTCATGTATTGCAATGGTGCGGTTTGCGTTTTCTATTCTTACATACATACCTCTACAACATTTTTTGCACATTTCTTTGCTTTGCTTTGTGTCTAACCTCGCTCTTATATGCTCAATGTTTGTGCACATGTATGTGGCTGTTTTAAGTGCAGACAATTTTGCTACCATCACAGTGTGTTTTGTTGACATTACTCTATTCTTATGTGCTGCCTTGTTACAATTTTCTTTATTCTTATTTGAATAACTACTAAACAATTAGTATAAAGAATTCATCCAAGAAACTTTTATCTCGATCGCACTCAATCTGAAACGTTCACCTCAAACTGCTAACCCAATGCAGCAAAAAATCTGTACGTGATGGAGCAAATTGGTTACCAGATTTGGATTCAGCGCACCAAAAAACATAAAAATCAATCGAAACATTAGAGGCAGTTTAAAAAAAATTTTTTTTAGTGTACCTGTGTAATAGATAAAGTAGTGCTACAACAACTCCAATTCTACATTGACACTCATGCACCATGGGACCCACAGCAGCATGGATTCAGACAACACCATGGAGTCAAAACACTCATGATCTCCTTACTCGACAGACTCGTCAAAAGCATTGAGAAATCAAAGCAAGGATTCATTTTGATCTTCATGGACTTGGCCTCAGCATTCGACTCAATAACCCACAGCACCCTATTATGTCACTTACAAGAAATCGGAATACAATATACAGCCTTAAAATGGATTCAATCATACCTTACATCAATCATACCTTACATCAACATACCTTACATCAATCATACCTTACATCAACAACAAGTAAAAATAGGACCACACACCTCAGCCACATATGAACTACAAGGAGTTCCACAGGGATCAGCGTTATCCTCCCTACTTTTTAACATCTACATATAGCCAATATGTTCTATAATACAATCCTTCAATATCTACTATTATGTGCATGCGAATAACATATGATATATGCTCCTTTCTCTATAAATAGACCCAACCACACCTCAATAGTAGACTACTTCAATGCAAATTCACAATGGCTCACAAACCATAACCTCACAGTCAACTACCAGAAGACAGAAGTAATGTATATAACCAGAGACCCAGTCCAACAAAAAAGCACAACTCCACGTGCCAGTCAACAACCCAGTCAGAAACCGTGGATGGCAAGGAAGGAATTATTTATTAAAACACTCTTACTTCACAAAGCCAGGCCTGACACAGGCCGTGTTTCGCTTATGCCTTCATCAGGGGCTTTTGGCTACAAAACATATAAAAACATGTTAAAAACATTCATAATCCATAAAAAGAATTATAAACGTATATATGACAAAACCATAAAAGCACCATAAGAACAGCTAATAACCTCATATCACATCAATAAATAACTAAAACATCAATAAATAAATAAATACTAAAGTACAGCAAAAACAATTTTTTGTTTTAAGACATACATAAATTTATATACATACTTAAAACATACATGTAATTCTTAATCATAAATAAGTATCAAAATATATGTATATAAAAACAATCTAAAACGTGAATAACCATGCATAAAATAAAAATAAAAACCGAGAACATAGAAAACTAAATGACAAACAATATAACCTATGGCCATTCAAGACTCTAATATACAATTAGAAATCCTTCTAACAGCCTTACCTGTATAGTTTACAATCTGTATCTTGCCACACTGTAATTACTACAATAAAAGAACAAAGAACCATTCTAAATGGGTAAAACCAATATAGTCCACTATTGGCCAAAAACCAATAAAAAAAAATTGAACAAAAATTGAACGAAAACTCCCCCCAAGAAAAAGCGCAACAGGATCATGGTGAAACCGCACTAACCGTAAAAAATACCATCTGACTATTCTCATGTAATCTTAAAATGTGCATACTCTTACCTCTGCAACTGACCACTCAAAGATTACTAATCTTGGTGTTCCAGCGATATATCACTCACTCTTAACACTTTAGAGACACTGCCAGCTGCAATACGAACAATACACCTCAATTACTCCCAAAATATTTTTTAAATGCTATTTATAAAATCTTCTGCCAAACCTTAATGCAAAGGACTTATCTTACAAATTATCATATATGGCTAAACTGCTAACCATTGTCGTGTATCCTCTGGGGTGGCGGGGGGGGGGGGGAAAGAAGGAGGAGAGGAAAGAGGGGGGAAAGGGGGAGGAGGGAAAAGGGGGGGAAGGGGGAGGGAGGGGAAGGGAGAAGGGGGGAAAGGAGGGGAAGGGGAAAGGGGAAGGGAGAAGAAGGAAAGGGAGGGGAAGAAGGGGACCGGGAGGAAGAGGGGAAAGCCATTCATGCCATTTATCAAAGCCAAAGCAATGAAAAAACAGATCTTAAAACCCTTGGTATCCAATTACCATGCTTTTTTCTTTAAAAAAAGGGGCAATAAGTGTAAGCCACCAACCAAATTACTGTGCCATTCATTAAAATACTTTTAAAAAAACCATATTGAGACAAACAATACTCCGAACAGAACCAGTAATGCTTAATCGCTCATTATTTCATTTCTTCGTGGGACTATGCCACCAACCCAAATGCAAAAACCATGCGTAAGGAATTCAAATCTTTCTACCTTAATACTGCACCAAAAACACTTCCCGTTCCGCAGATATTCCAAATACCACTTCGTTAAGGGCAGAAAAACTTGCTAGCCGCTCTTCTCTTCCTGTAAACAACTAAAAACGCCGGCAGCTGCGCATAGACTAAAGAACTACAAATGCGCGGGAGGAAGGGATGACGTCACGGATTTCCACTGGTACTTACCCCATATCTGTCAAAAAACCAGATTAGCTTCTATTCAGAAAAGCCTATACATGATGCCAAACCAGATCATAATTGCCATGCATAATTCAGTAACTCAGCACTACGTATGGACCTATGCTCCATGGCTGTATCATAAAGATATATTGGTCTAATATAACCATTAATAACCCCCAAAATAAGAGGAATACCATACGTATTGCTAGAGGATTGCTCATAAACTAATATAACCATATATGAAGTCATCAATCTGAAAGGAAAATTGTCTAAATGGAGCTGACAGCATACTGTTTAAAATAAACGAATGCTATTCAAAGAAACACTGACAGATCTTCATCCATATTCAACCCATTAGGGTGCAAGCTGTCTAGCTGGAAAATAAACCGCTGTTCCAAACGCGCTATGGTTCTCTCCATATCTCCCCTCTCCAATTTGACTTAACCTTTTTTATAATAAAAAACTTTAGATCCGAAACATTATGATTGTGTTCCATCCAATGAGTTACCAATGGTTTATCCTCTAACTTCCTATTGATACAGTTTCTGTGCTCTATTATTCTTTTACGAATAGGTCGTGTGGTCATACCCACATACACTTTCTGACATGGGCACTGGATCACGTAGACAACGTGGCTTGTCACACAGTTGGTAAAGTCATCCAAATAAAAAACCTTATTATTACTGGCATGTATATATTGATTCCTAACGGGAAGGGCATGCACACATACCGAGCATCTGCCACACTGATAGTGGCCTTTATACTGTGACAAATATTTACGCTCCGTAAATGCCGAGGGGACCAGCATATTTCTTAAATTGACATTGCGTTTATGTGCAACAACTAAATTAATATCCGCGAAACCCGGAAGTGACTGAATCAAATGCCAATGTTTCTGTAGAATTTTCTTAAGGTCCTGTGAACGATGTGAATAAAGCAAAGGACACCCCCCCTTTCCTCTCCTCCTTCTTTCCCCCCCCCCCACCTGCCACCCCAGAGGATACACGACAATGGTTAGCAGTTTAGCCATATATGATAATTTGTAAGATAAGTCCTTTGCATTAAGGTTTGGCAGAAGATTTTATAAATAGCGTTTAAAAATTTTTTTGGGAGTAATTGAGGTGCATTGTTCGTATTGCAGCTGGCAGCGTCTCTAAAGTGTTAAGAGTGAGTGATATATCGCTGGAACACCGAAATTAGTAATCTTTGAGTGGTCAGTTGCAGAGGTAAGAGTATGCACATTTTAAGATTACATGAGAATAGTCAGATGGTATTTTTTACGGTTAGTGCGGTTTCACCATGATCCTGTTGCGCTTTTTCTTGGGGGGAGTTTTCGTTCAATTTTTGTTCAATTTTTTTTAGTTTTTTGTCCAATAGTAGACTATATTGGTTTTACCCATTTAGAATGGTTCTTTGTTCTTTTATTGTAGTAATTACAGTGTGGCAAGATACAGATTGTAAACTATACAGGTAAGGCTGTTAGAAGGATTTCTAATTGTATATTAGAGTCTTGAATGGCCATAGGTTATATTGTTTGTCATTTAGTTTTCTATGTTCTCGGTTTTTATTTTTATTTTATGCATGGTTATTCACGTTTTAGATTGTTTTTATATACATTTATTTTGATACTTATTTATGATTAAGAATTACATGTATGTTTTAAGTATGTATATAAAATTATTTATGTATGTCTTAACAAAACAAAAAATTTTTTTGCTGTACTTTAGTATTTATTTATTTATTGATGTTTTAGTTATTTATTGATGTGATATGAGGTTATTAGCTGTTCTTATGGTGCTTTTATGGTTTTGTCATATATACGTTTATAATTCTTTTTATGGATTATGAATGTTTTTAACATGTTTTTATATGTTTTGTAGCCAAAAGCCCCTGATGAAGGCATAAGCGAAACACGGCCTGTGTCGGGCCTGGCTTTGTGAAGTAAGAGTGTTTTAATAAATAATTCCTTCCTTGCCATCCACGGTTTCTGACTGGTTTATAACCAGAGACCCAACATTCATCTCTCCATCAACTTTGAGAGTAAGAACTGCGGAACTAGAGGTAAAACATGAAGTCTGCTACCTCAGAATCACCCTTGACCAGCTGTTAAGCATGCAGTCACACATCAATAAAATTACCAATCAGTATACCACAAAATCAGAACACTTCATCATCTTTACCCACTCCTAGACACACGTCTTCTGCACGGTGTTCCAGGCCCTTATCTTCCGGCACTTTGACCACTGTAACCTCATTTACCAAGGCCTCCTGAAACATAACCTACAACCACTACAAATGGCACAAAACACTGCCACCTGTATCCTCCATGGAGCCACAAAGTCAGACCATATCATGCCAATTCTAATGCACTGGCATTGGTTACCTATAATTCTCCACATAAATTATAAAGCGCTATAATGATATTTAAAATCATACGCAGTCTATCTGCAGACTCTCTCTCATCACTCATTCACATAACACCCAACAACAGAAGTAGAAGAAAAAACATGCAAAACACTCTCAAAATCCCCATCACAAAAGTAAAAAGCAGCCAAGCAAATTGCTTATATGCACCAACCCTTTCAACATGATCCCAGAACCGATTCGAACCAACCCAGACCCCACAAGCACTAAAGATCCACTTATTTACTGTGCTATTCTGCATCAGTGTGGTTTATATTGAACAAACTGAAATTACATTGAACAGGGCATTATAACTTGGAGATAACTATTTTTACAGGGAACATGGGCTATGGAGAGTTAAGTGGCTTGCCCAATACCACAAGGAGCACCTGTGGGACTAGAAACCCCAGTCCTTCCAGCCTAAGGTTGCTGTCCTCTAGTGGGATTTGAACCCCCAACCTTCCGGCCTGAAGTACCTTGCCCCAACCACTAGGCCACTCCTCTACTTATTCGAACTCTCCTATGAAAACATACCATAGTAGCTGAAAGAAACCTCCAGCAACCATCCCCAGCAACTACCTGCCCAGCACCACATTGAACTTACCCCGATCTCCAGGAACAAGCAGCAATGAGTCTTCACATATGGGGTACGTCAGTACCGACGGAGCCTGCGCAGGAACGCTCCCCAGCTTCCCAAAAAGGAAAGCTTTTGGGAGCATCCCACACCGCCTGCGCGCTGCCTTCCCGCCTTTCCTAACCATCTCTCCTCAGTTCTTCTTTGCCGCGGAGCCAGCAGGTCGAGCCCTGTCACCGCTGAAGAAGTTCTTTATTTTATTTTATTTCTTTGGTCGCGTGTCTGCCTTCCCCGACTCCGGACCGGTACCGCCGGTCTTTTTCTCTTTCTTTCTTTAAAAAAAAAAAAAATCTATTTTTTCTTCACTTAGTGTATTCTCTTCTTGGGCCTCAGGACCTACAAGAAAATTTCCCTCATGGAAAAACCAGCCTCCGGGTTTAAAAAATGTACTAAGTGTAGCGGTACTATTTCTGTTACAGATACCCATGAATGGTGTCTTAAATGTTTGGGTCCTGAACACTCCATTCCGGATTGTCCGTCCTGCTCTCTAATGTCAAAACGGGGGTTACAGAACCGAGCAGCCAAGCTCCATGTGCTGTTTCCCGCTGATGCACCGTCGGTAGCATCGATATCTTCCAGGTCTTCTTCTCCTGATGGATCTCAGGTAACCAAACATAAACCTAGCAGGTCCTCGATGGGTAGATCTCCCTCTAAGCATCGAGATGCCTCTGGGCTTGCCCTCGAGGATCCTGCGCCAGCAAAACAACCCCGGCGGGAAGCTCCGGCTTCCAAAGCTCCTCCTATGGGGTTACAGGTTGACATCGATGGCACGGCCTCGACCGATCACCTGTTAGATTGCTCTGGGGTACCGGCACAATCTCCCGGTACCGACTTCCAGGCATTCATGGCGTCGATGGATCACAATGTTCTGTCCATGCAGCAGGCTATTACGGCCTTCATTCAAGCTGCAACGCCGCTGGTACCGAAACAAACTCCGTTCTCGGTATCGGCTCCGGTACCGGCACCAGCACCGATACCAGTACCGACTGCATCGACATCGACCAGGAAACCGGCTGCAGCGGTTCCTTGTCCAGGGCTGCTTACCGGTACCGATCCGGTACCGGGGACGCCCGATGTCGATACTGCTCAATACGCATATCGACCGTTGGAAGAGCACCCTGACAGGCGATACTTCGATTCCTCTGATGATTCTGATACATCAGACGAGTCTCCTGAAGTATCCATAGCCCTTCCTGAAGAGCCTTCTCCAAAAAGAAGAATGTCTCCTCCAGAGGATTTGTCCTTTCAAGACTTCATAAGAGAAGTAGCTAAAGGACTTTCTATTTCAGTAACTTCTGAATCAGAGCCTAGAGCTAAAAAATTGGATATTTTAGGCTATTCTAAAGCTCCTAAAGAGGCAGTCACCTTACCAATTCATGAGATTCTTTATGAACACATGATTGATCTATGGGAGACTCCTCTCACTCTCTCTCCTCATTCTCATAGATTGGACACTATGTATCGTGTCCCTCGTTGTCCTGGATTTCAGAAAACTCAGCTTCCTCACCATTCCATTGTGGTGCAGTCAGCTATGAAGAGGATAGAGTACAAAGAGACACTCTTCTGCTCCTCCAGGAAGAGAATGCAGGACCTTGGATGCCTTTGGTAGGAAAATCTTCCAAGCCAGTATGCTTATTGCCAGAATCAACTCATATGGCCTTTACATGGGTATGTTTCTAAAGGAAGTTGCACAAAAACTGCACACTTTCCTCCCTTTTCTTCCAGAGGATAAAAGGGAGGAATTCCTCATTTGGCTTAAGCATACCCAAGACATTTCAAAGTTTTCCAACAGGGCAGCCTTTGACTCCTTTGAAGGTGCCAGCAGAGCCTCAGGCATTGCCATAGCTGCTCGCAGAATTGCTTGGCTCCAGGCTTCTGATTTAGAGCCCTGGGTTCAAGATGGCTTAGGAAATCTTCCCTGTACAGGTGAAAACCTGTTTGGCAAAGAATGGCAAATAAAAGCCACTCAAATGGATGCAGAAAACTGTGCTCTGGATAGACTTTCAAAGTCAACTCCATTCCTGCCAAGAAAAAGCCTTTTAAAAAGTCTTTCTTTAAAAAGGGCAGATTTCCTTCTACTTCTGGCCAACAATCTTCTACAGGTCGCTTTGCCACTAAGCGTCAGCAACCTAAACAGGCCAGGCCTAAGCCTACAGGGGCTGCTGCAACTCAGCAGGCCCAACCTCCTCAGGGTTTTTGACTTGATGCTAGAGAACTTAGCCTTTCTGGCTCTAAAGCAGCCAGAGCCTCTCACCATTCCAGGAAGGTTGGCTCATTTTGCTCCCAGATGGGAGCAAATAACATCAGAGCAATGGACCCTCTCCATCATAAGAGAGGGCTACAAGCTTCATTTCTCAGACCTTCCTCCCCACACCATGGTGAGACACTTCAATTCTCCCACATCTCTTCTCGACCTTCTAGGTCAAGAGGTAACTACCCTTCTTGCCCAAGGGGCAATAGAAGATGTTCCTCTTCTTCATCAAGGGTCAGGGTTCTACTCCCCCTATTTTCTCATTCCAAAGAAGACAGGGGGATACAGACCCATCTTAGATCTCAGAGAATTGAACAAATTTCTATGCAAGGAGAAGTTCAAGATGCTTTCTATGGGCACTCTCCTTCCATACCTTCAAAGTCAGGATTGGCTTTGTTCTCTAGATCTCAAGGATGCGTACACCCATGTCCTCATCCATCCCTCTCACAGAAGATTCCTACGGTTTCTTTTCCAAGGAAAACATTATCAATACAGAGTTCTTCCTTTCGGTCTGGCCTCTGCCCCAAGAGTGTTCACCAAATGCATGGCAATAGTTGCTGGGAATATTTGTCTTCCCATACCTGGACGACTGGCTCATTCGAGCGCCATCTCAGTCAGAGGCCCAGAATTCCTTGGACCGCACAATGCGCATTCTGCAGTATCTGGGACTTGTGGTAAACCTCCCAAAGTCTCAGCTCACCCCTACTCAGTCCCTAGAATTCATAGGGGCCTGGTTGGATACCACTACTGCAAGGGCTTACCTTCCTCAGGCCCGTTGCCAACGTCTAGTGCAGTTAGCCTCCCAGATTCAGTCAAAAAGCCACTTAACTGCCCGGGAGATGCTACAACTGCTAGGCCACATGGCTTCCACAGTGCATGTGGTTCCCTATGCTCGCCTACACATGAGAGCAGCTCAATGGACTTTGTCCACCCAGTGGACTCAAGCTTCAGGAGCTCTCTAAGACCAAATAGCAACCACCAAACGTCTCTTTTGGTCTCTCCAATGGTGGATGTCCACTCAAAATTTGTTGTTGGGGTCCCCCTTCCAACAGTTGTTGCCCCAAGCAACCCTCACAACAGATGCCTCCCAAACAGGTTGGGGAGCCCATCTACAGGACCTCTCCACTCAAGGCACTTGGTCCCCACAGGAGACCTCCCTTCATATCAACCACTTGGAGCTTCGTGCAGTTTTTCTAGCTTTCAAGGTCTTTCATACCCTCCTCAGCTACAAGACAGTCCTCATTCATACGGACAATCAAGTAGCCATGTTTTACATGAACAAGCAAGGAGGAACTGGCTCTCTGTCGCTTTGCAATGAAGCTTTAAGATTGTGGGCCTTCGCCAGAGAGCATCAAATCCATCTCCTGGCAGTATACCTCCCAGGAGTCCAAATCTCTTGGGCAGACAGACTCATTCGAGTTCTGCTTCCACACGAATGGTCCCTGCACATGGATCAGGTACTCAGAATCTTCCAAGAATGGGGAACCCCGGACATAGACCTCTTTGCAAGTCCGTGGAATGCCAAACTTCCCCGGTTCTGTTCCAGAATTCCGTGTCAGGGAGTTCAGGCCAAGGATGCCTGTATGCCTTTCCACCCATTCCCTTGATTCCCAAGACTCTGTTCAAACTCCAGAGGGATCAAGGATCTATGATCCTCATAGCTTCACGCTGGCCACGCCAAGTGTGGTACCCTCTACTTCTACATCTCTCCCAAGCCCCCTCTCTGGACTTGGGAGCTGCTCCAGACCTTCTGTCCCAGGAGGAAGGGACTTTGTGGCACCCAAACCCCAAGTCCCTACACCTCAGAGCTTGGTTACTGAAGGCCTAGACCTTCAAGACTGGAATCTTTCTCAACAAGTGAAGGATATCCTCCATGCTTCCAGAAAACCTTCCACCAGGCATTCTTATGCTTTTAAATGGAAAAGGTTTTCCATTTTGTGTGCTGAAAAGGGTCTTGGCCCTCTAGCACTACCTTTCAATTCTCTGTTAGACTATCTCCTGCATCTTTCCAATGCAGGCCTTAAAACAAATTCAGTAAGAGTCCATTTGAGTGCTATTGCAGCATCCCTTAAGCCCATCAATGGACAACCTATTTCCTCTCATCCTCTCATTGCAAGATTCATGAGAGGCCTAACTTTAACTAAACCTCCCATTAGGCCTCCTCCGGTGGCATGGGACTTAAATTTGGTTCTTGGTCAGCTCATGAAGCCACCTTTTGAACCCTTAGCCACTACCTCATTGAAGTTCCTTTCATGGAAGGTTATTTTCCTCATTGCAGTTACTTCAGCTCGCCGCATCAGTGAACTGCAGGCATTAGTGGCTAATCCACCTTATACAAGGTTCCATCATGATAAGGTAGTCCTTAGGACAAATCCACACTTTATGCCTAAAGTGGTCTCACCTTTTCATCTTAATCAAGAAGTATATTTACCTGTCTTTTTTCCAGCTCCTCATGCATCCAGTGCAGAGAGGAATCTTCATACTCTGGATTGTAAAAGAGCTCTTGCCTTTTACTTACATAGGACACAGCAACATAGAAAGTCTTCCCAGCTTTTTGTTGCTTTTGATCCTTCTCATTTGGGACTTCCAGTCTCTAAGAGAACACTGTCCAATTGGATTGCTCAGTGTATTTCTTTCGCCTACCAGAGTAAGAACCTTTCTCTGGAGAGCCATGTCACAGCTCATAATGTGAGGGCCGTGGCCACCTCTATGGCTCATCTAAATTCTGTGTCCATCGACCAGATCTGTCAAGCAGCCACCTGGGCCTCGGTTCATACCTTCACAGACCATTACTGCTTGGACAAGGACTCCCGCCGAGATGCCTTGTTTTGTCAGGCTGTCCTCAAACACCTGTTCCATTCTTAAACAACTCCTACCCTCCTTCCCTGGATGGATGCCTGAGATCCATAGGAGGAAGTAGACCCCTCTCCAGGGTCTCATATCCTTGGGGATCTCCCAGGCATCTTAGCTAGGGAGTCCCCATATGTGAAGACTCATTCCTGCTTGTTCCTAGAGATAGCACAGTTACTTACCTGTAACAGGTGATCTCTGGGAACAGCAGGAATAAGTCTTCACAACCCTCCCACCTCCCCTAGGAGTTGTATCTCTTTTTCTATCTTTCCTTTCCTCTCTCTCTCTATTGTCTCAGCTTTAAACTTGAACTGACGAGAGATGGTTAGGAAAGGCGGGAAGGCAGCGCGCAGGCGCTGTGGGATGCTCCCAGAAGCTTTCCTTTTTGGGAAGCTGGGGAGCGTTCCTGTGCAGGCTCCGTTGGTACCGACGTACCCCATATGTGAAGACTTATTCCTGCTGTTCCCAGAGATCACCTGTTACAGGTAAGTAACTGTGCTTTACCCCCCTTCTCATCATAAGGAACATTGTTAATTGTCACTGGTTATATCATGTTATGCTTCAAATTATCTAAGATCTGTTATAAATCATTCAAGTTAACCTTCCTGTTTAATGTATAGAACTGTTCTGTTATGTAATGTTTTCTATAAACCGTTCTGACTATAAAATAGAGTGGTATATAAACCCAGTTAAATAAATAAAATAGAAATGCAGCCCTGCAAGCTGTCTGTGCCCGATTCCTCCTCTGGTTCTCCCTGTGCATCCGTCAGGACAAGGAGAGCAGGCGGGGGTGGGCAGCCCAGCCCAGCAGCACGTACAGGGCCAATTCAGGTTGCAGCCCTGTACGTGCTGCTGGGCCCATGGGGACATGCTGCTTTTACCACCTCAAAGGTGGTATAAGCAGCACTTTTGGCCCAATCGGGCCCAAGGATCTACCCCCTCCCCCCCCCGCCCCCCCCAGGGCTGGGATGGATTCGGGGAACTAGAGGTAAAACATGAAGTCAGCCATGGGTCAGGCAGCGGGGAACTTGAGGGGGGGAGCAGGGAACTTGAGGGGGGGAGCGGCAGAGACGCAGATGTCGGGAGTGTCTGCAGGGAGGATGCCCATCCTCGTGCTCGATTCTGGCTATGTTCCCACAGACCAGAATCGGGTACACACAGCCCTGTCTTCATCAGGGACATCTGGATGGCCCTGACGGTTCTCTCCATGAATCGGGCTCCACTTGAGGCAAATCACTGAGCCACATTAACAATAATGGTCCTTTGTTATATTAATGAATAGCATTGTTCTCAAACCAAATATATTACATTTCAAAGAATCTTTGCTTGCACAGATTTTCAGTTTCTGAAAAGAATGCATTCCTGACTTGTTTTGGGGGAAGGTGCAATAACAGAAATGGTGGAATGATTTGTCAGTGTGAAATGTGGACTTGGACTTGCAGAGAGAATTTAGTACAGACCTCTTATTTTCTGATAGTAAAATGATTTTAATCTACTAATTCTGACAATATAGATTTATTTGTTTTTTGATAATTCAGGTAGTATAAGCCAGCGTTTTTCAACCACTGTGCCGCGGCACACTAGTGTGCCGTGAGATATTGTCTGGTGTGCCATGGGAAAAATTCCAATTTCATCCGTAACATGTGGCCTCGGCTCACAAATTAGGGTTGCCAACCGGCCGGTTTTCAGCCGGCCTGGCCGGTTTTTCCATGGCCAGGCCGGCTGCCAGCACAGTTGTAAAACCGGCCATTGAAAAGCCGGTTTTTTGCTCTGGCCGCAAGATCGGGAGCGGCCAGAGCAAAAAAACGGCTTTTGTGCTGAAGTCCGCGGCGCGAACCCAATCGCGATTCCCTATAGCAGTGCAGCCGCTGGTTCTGCTTTGTACAGAGCAGCGGCTGCACTACACTTACATTGAAAAGTAAAGAGAAACTGTGTCAGGAGCCCTCCGATCATGCAGAGCCCGAGGAAGTGATGTCATGGGGGCGGGCTCCTCACAGGCTGTCTTTCTTTTTCAAATTAACTTTAGCTGCAATAAAGTTAATTTGAAAAGGAAAGACAGCCTGTGAGGAGCCCGCCCCCATGACATCACTTCCTCGGGCTCTGCGATGACCGGAGGGCTCCTGACACAGTTTCTTTTTACTTTTCAATGTAAGTGTAGTGCAGCCGCTGCTCTGTACAAAGCAGAAGCAGCGGCTTGGGCAGAGGGGGGTGTGTGTGAGTGAACCAGCAAGGGGGGGGGGGAGTGTGAGTGAACCAGCAAGGGGGGGGGGGAGTGTGAGTGAACCAGCAGTGGAGGGGGGGTGTGAGTGAACCAGCAAGGGGGGGGGGGCGATGGTGTGAGTGAACCAGCAGGGGAGGGGGGTAAGTGAGTGAGTGACCCAGCAGGAGGGGTGAGTAAGTGACAGGGGGGTGGGTGAGTGAACCAGCAGTGGAGGGGGGGTGGGTGGTGTGAGTGAACCAGCAGGGGAGGGGGGTTGCTGTGAACCAGCAGGGGAGGGGGGTTGGTGTGAGTGTTTGATTCCTATTCAAGAGAATTACTTTATATATAGTCAATATAGGCACAGAGGTAAATTTTTTTGACATTTTCTAATGGTGGTGTGCCTCGTGATTTTTTTCATGAAAAAAGTGTGCCTTTGCACAAAAAAGGTTGAAAAACACAGGTATAAGCAATCAAAATCCTAAAAAGTTATGAAGCATTTTGAATTAGCTGTGCTGATCATTCTCAGTCCCTCCCCCCATCAGTGTTCCCATCAAGCTGTGTGGGAGTCCTTCAACCGTGCTGCTGCCAGTAAAGGAAAGTGCTGGAATATCACACATTTAGTTACAAGGAACAGACATTGGCAGGAACATTTCCCCCATGCAGGTATCATACCGATACATAGAGATCAAGGGGGTCATTCTGACCGCGTATAGTGGGTCTGGACATGCGATCCAGACATCCAGACCCACTAAATGACTGGATCACACTGGCGGAACAGAGCACCCCACACGTAGATGAGAGTTGTGCAGGGCACTCTATTTGTGAGCAGGAGGGGATGGGCCGAGGGAGGAGCAAGGGTGAGCAGTGGGTGGCATCATGCCCCAGATGTACAAGGCAGATTCCAAGGTCAACCCTGTATGTCCAGGGTCGGCCATGTAAACAGGGACTTATTCCACCTTGGATGGGGGAATAAGTCCCCCTGGACAGCCCAGGGACAGAAAAAGGAGGTAAGGGGTGCAAAAGGATCCCTGCTGCCCGATCTTGGCCATGGCAGGCCCGATCAGAGATCGGGCAGCAGGGAAAGGAAAATCATGGGTCTGCCGGGGATCATGGCATGACAAAAGGACACCATGCTACCACTGCTCCATTCAGGAGCCAGGCTGGGCTAGCCAGGGAAGTGTAGGATATCCGGCCGGACAGAATTGGGCCATGGCCTGCACATCCAGGCCAGTAGACCTGATTCTGATCCCGTGGGCACATCTAGCCCCCACGGGATCAGAATCGGGTCTATTGCTGCATGCCCCGATTCTGGCAGGCCACACAGGCGGGGGACGGGCAGTACAGAATGACCCCTCATGTGAACAAAGACGTGCATATTTTAATTCTTTATTTTTCATTTTCAGAGAATATATATAGCAAGCAGAATATTTATCAAATATTCCATCTCAGAAAGGTTAAATCTTGTGAAAGCTAACAAGAAAAAAACCCACCTGCCTTTATAAAGTCCTCAAAATGGGAAAGGATAGAGCTTACAGAATACAAAAGAAATCAAATAACATAAGCAGGAAAAAGCAGAACAGTGGCCACCTCATCGGGTGCACATACCAACTAAATGGAGACTAGCTAGCATAGGAGAGGAAGAACCAGCAATATATGGAGACTTCATAGGCTTATCACTTAGAAAGAGACAACTGAGAAGGCTAAAAAAAATACATAATAATCTTTTACTTAATTCTATATTTGCAGAGAAATGTAACCAGGAACACAAGCGGGAATGGTGGCCTTCTCTATTGCTTTAGTCTAAAAATATCAGGAAAAAAACTTTAATCTTAAGGTTACGGGACAGCTCCCGAGTATGTCTCTAGAATAAATATGAAAATTATATTACTATCAGATTCAAACACAAGTATTACAGCCATAGTAGCAGAATAACCCTATCATTTGTAGATTATTTTAGAGGAGTGGATTTTTAAAGGAGTAGTATACCTAGAATAAAACTAGTTACATAGAAGCACAGTAGATCAATTTTTCCCAATCTTCACAAGCCAAAGATCCACCCTTATTTTCAAAAATGCTATGTGAAATACCAGCGTCCACAGAGCAGGTAGTATGGACAAGAGAGGGAGCTAATATAGCCAAAAGAAAAACTGGGAGGCACGAAAAGCCTTACAAGAGACTGGGAGGGTTCAAAGAAGGAGGCTCCGAAGGAGAAAGAGGAGGAGGAGGTGGCCATGTGCAGTGTGTGTTGCACAAAGTAGCGCCCAGCTATCTGTCCTGTTCCTTCCCACACTCCAGGCCTCATGCTGGATCTACGGAGAGAGGCACATTTTAAGAGCCATTACTGGTGTCTCTTGTTGCTGCAAAGTGCCGGGAGCAGAGTCTGTATGCCACTCTGGGCCTGAGCATTAAGCAGTGATAACGTTTATTCCATGGAACACATGAAGGCAGATGAGTTGGGAAACACTGTAGTAGGTGATGGCAGATACATTTATTTAACTGGTTTTATATATCACTCAATTTTGCAGTCAGGGCAGTTTACAGATAACATAGAACATAACATAGGCATTTGCACTCACCATCCATTTGCCCACCAACAAACTATGAAATAACTATCCTTGGAGAGGTGTTTGGCGAAGATTGGCCGCAGCTTTATTCAACTTTTGAATATTTAGTAATAACATTGCAATTCAAATGATATCAAGCTCCCCCAAAGGGTCGGGCTAGACGGTTTAGTCCTAGCCCCAGTACTAGTCCTTATTTCCGTAATCTCCTCTCCCGCCCACCTCCCCCCTACTCCCCAGCATGCGATACCGCCAGGCTGAGACTTGTTCACCCTATGGGAGTCTTAATGTAACTGGGACTGCACATGGCAGTGACGCCCATGCCGCAGGAACCCCCCAGTGCTCCCATCCCTGCCTTCCTCCCCACCCTTTCATGGGGTGATGGAATAAATAAACCCTAGGGGGTGGTCAGCCACCTCTAAAGCCCATCCCCTAAGCTGCAACAAGAAAGGCAACCCCCACTGTTCCTTTCCCCTCCTGCCCCTCCCCGAGCATCCCGCTATCCTGCCCCCAGGGAGGGTAGGATGGGCGACCTCATCCATCTTGCTCCTCCCGTCAATACTGATCCCACCAAAACCACCTCTTGCTAAGTTTGCGCCTCTTTCCCCACCTCTTTAACTACCCTTCCCTTTCTCTCCCACTAGCGCCTGATCCCTCCCCCCCCCACAAGCGAATGGATGGGGGGCTCAGCCAAGTTACCCACCCCACTCCCCATTCACTCGAAGGGGTGGGAGCTGAGGCATTTTAACAGAGTCAAAGTTTACATATAGCAGGAATGACAACTTGGATAACTTAACAGGGAAGAGCTAAGTAATTAACAACGAGATTAATGGGGAGACATGGGGCAAAGTAACCAGTAACCGCATGAAGAGAGGCCTTTATTGCCTTAGTTCTCTGAAAACAGAACTAAATACAGAAATGGCCTGTCTAATCTGCACAGTAAAGTGGTAAGGGTTGCAACTGCCACTTGATACAGGTTAGCCCCTCCCCCATGACTTCACAGAAGTACAAAATGTTATTTCGTCGTCGTTTCAACCTGAGATGCCCAATGCTTGGTTTCCATCCTCTTGTCATTAAGAGAACCTCTCTGTTTGTTCCATGCCTTTGTGTATTCCATTACTGTTTTTAGCTCCATCATCTCCTCTGGGAGGGTGTTCCAAATATCATTCTTTATATGAAGAAATATTTACTGATGTTGCTTTTGAATATACCCCCTTACAGCTTTGGAGTGGAGGAGTAGCCTAGTTGTTAGAGACTAGCTTGATAAGCAAGAGACCAAGGTTTGAGTCCCATTAGCGTTCCTTGTGCCTTGGACAAGTCACTAAACTCTCCTTTGCCTCAGAAGAATATACTTCTGGTCACACTGCAAAGAAAATCCAAGAGCTGCTAGGTTACCAGAAGTCTGTACTAACTCAAAGGCACACGTTGCATTGCCTTGCAGCTTAATATCATGTCCCATAGTTCTACAGCTTCCTTTCCTTCAGAAAGGTTCATTTATTGTGCATTAATGCCTTTTAAGTATTTAACCATCTATCATGACTCTCCTGTCCCTCCACTTCTCTGGGCTCTACATATTCAGGTTCTCAAGTTTCATCTAAGATATCTTTTAGTATACACCCAATACCATTTTGGTTGCTATTCTCTTGACCACCTATAGCCTTTTTATATCCTTTTTGAGATATGGCCTCCATAAGTGAACTCAGTCTTCAAACAAGGCCACACAACGACCTACACAGGGTTATTTTTATCACCACCTTCCTGCTAGTTATGCTTCTCCATACAGCCCAGCATCCTTTTGACTTAGGCAGTTGACTTAACATAGCATTTTGCTAGTTTGAGGTCATCAGTCACTATCAGCCTAAGATCTCTCCCCTGTTCCGTGAGCATCAGCCTCTTACCCCTGCCGTTCAAAATCCTTAGGATTTCCACAAGCCAAATTCTTTATTCTACAACTTCATGCTAAAAGCTTTCTGCTGGGGAGTTTGTTACCTGGATGGTTTGTTTGCTGTGGAGATTGCAGTGATAACTGAGCAGGCAGCCAGCTGGAGCTCCTCCCTGCCGCCCGGGCCAACTACCCTGTGATTGGCCTCTGTGAGAGAAGGCCTTTAAACACAGCTCTGCTCATTTCTTCTCAGGAGTGTTACCTGGATGTTTCGTTTGCTGTGGAGATTGCAGTGGAAACTGGGCAGGTGGCCATCTGGAGCTCCTCCCTGCCGCCCAGACCAACTACTCTGCAGTTGGCCTCTGTGAGAGCAGGGGGCCTTTAAATACGGCCTCACACCACGAGACACAGTTGCAGGCATGATCAAAGGGACAGGTTCCCCCCTTTGGTGCACTGAGGAGCACGAGGAGCCGGGACCTTAGGTATGAGCAAACAAAAAAAGAAGACTGCAATTGTGATTACTATCAATCCATCCAAATTGATTAAAGTTACTGTTCCAATGGACAGGCACGTTTTGGTTTCAGGCAAAGATATGGATGAATCTTCGTTGCCTTCTCCTGGTGGTTTGGACTCTTCTGTTGCTGCTGCTTCTGCATTAGAGGATCTCAAACCACCTCTGCAGGTTAATGATGGAGCTTTGGGTTCTGTGATTTCCTTTCCTATTGTTGAGGATCAGCCACATTCCCTAGGTGTACTGCCTTCTGCTGGGCCTTCTAGTGATATGCCTAACCCTGGTACAGTTCCTTTGCCCAGGTGGTGCAGGTTCCGGATGTGTCCATCAGTCTGCAAGCTCTTCCTGGATTTCAGCGTCTAGTGACAAGAATGTGGATATTTCTTTAATTGATATTTGGACAGTTCTTTCTCATATTGAAGCGTCTTTGTATGGTACTATCTCACAATTTTTAGAGTTTACTAAAGAAACGTGGCGAACTGGCCCAGCAGGAATTTCAACTGCTTTTTTTTTTTAAGCTCGTTTTCAGAAACTGGAGACAACTTCCTATTCTGCAGGGTACATCTATTTGCTTTGTGAAGGACAGCCTTACCCTTCATTGGCAACATGAGTCTGTGGAAAATACTTTAAGGGCTAGGAACTCGAGATGTCTTAATTTTCCTATTACACACTGTTTGTCACCTTTAACCTTGTTTTCAAAATATTTGGCTGAAGTTTTAGAATTTCCCGATGTGGATAAACTCTCTATTAATAATTTGGTTTTGAATGAGGAGGGTGAGAGGTAAGATATTTTGTCCCCAGCTGATAGTTAGAATATTTCAGAGTATAATGACTTGTCCAATGATGAAATTTCTACTCGTACCACTTTACGCGTTTCTCTTAATTCTGAGTTAGACAGAAAGAAGATTCTTCAGCTGTTTTTTCAAAAGAAGAATTCTCTTTTTCCTGGACAAAAGATTAATATCTTCCCCGACGTCTCTAGGCAGACTCAGATTTGGCGCAAGGCTTTTTTAGCCTTGAAACCGTGTGTGCTTGCGTTGGGCATTATGTTCTTTTTGAAATTTCCCTGTAAATGCCTGGTGACGTCAGGGAGAACTAATGTTTTTTTATGTATCACAACTCGAAGATTTTCTTCAAGCTCATGATGCTACATAGAATTCTATCACTTAGTCTATTGTACTGTTAATCTGCATGGCTAAAATGGGATAAGTACTGGTGTTTTCACAGCAGGAAGTTGTTTTCCTTTTCTTCTTTTTCTTTGGTGGTTTTTTGATATGAGGTACTAGCTTCCCCTAAATGTGGACTTTGGAGACATACATTTTCCTTTATTTTATTTCAATTTTTTTGTATCTGTTCTCCTTACTTTATTGTTTATTTGGATATAAACAACTGAAGCATTTATAAATTTAAAAAACCAAAAACACTTTCTGCCAAATATTTGATGGTCTTCTAGTTTTTTCAGATAACTTTGCATTTTATCTACTCCTTCCATGGTTTCCACTTTATTGCAGGTTTTCATATCATCTGCAGAAAGGCAAACATTTCCTTATAACCCTTCCTCAATACAGTCAAACCTCGGTTTTCATTTGCCCCGGTTTTCATACGCTTCGGTTTTCAACGTCTTTTCTGACTGAGATTTTGTCCCGGTTTTCATGCATTGCTTCGGTTTTCAACGTCTTTTGACTGAGATTTTGTCCCGGTAGCAGGGAAGAAAAGCTGTCAACGTAAGCAAGAGATGTTGCATGAATGTGGGAGGCAGTTCTTTCTCTTGCAGGGTACGTCTGAAGCTATATCATTAAGATTTTCTGCCATTCTGAAGCATTGAGCAGATAATGTAAAGGTATTTTAATGGACTGAATTCAATGTGATTCCGAAGAGAGCTGGGCACAGCAGCTTGTCAGGGGTGGCTAAGGCCAGATGTTAACATACTGTACTGTACAGTACTGTACTTAGCTTGCTTTCAGTGATGTTAAATGTTAATTTATCCATTTCATTAGTCATTTATATTTATTTCTCATTGTTTTCTGTATGTAAAAATATAGTTATTCTCTATAAAATGTATTTTTTGTGAATATTTTTGGGTGTCTGGAACGGATTAATTGGATTTACATTATTTCTTATGGGAAATAATGCTTCAGTTTTCATACGTTTCGGTTTTAGTCAGACTTTTTCGAACGGATTAATCATGAAAACCGAGGTTTGACTGTACTTCTGACAAAGATATTGAACAGAAGCAGTCCTGGGACTGATTGTAAGGCACTCCATTCCTCCCTTTTCTGTTCTCCAAATGAATTCCTTTTACCATTGCTTTCTCTTTTCTATCAGTCAGCCAATGTTTAATCCAGCCCACCATCTTGGAACTCACCCCCAGGATATTTAGTTTATTTATGAACCTCCTATGAGGAAAGATATTAAAGACTTTGCCAGACTCCAAATAAACTGTATCCAGCACACATCCTTGATCTAATTTTCTAGTTGCTCAATAGAAGAAACCAATCAGATATTTGTAAACCATGCTGCCTCAGATCTTGCAACCCACTGGACTGTAGATAGGTAAGTTCACAACTAGTTCCAATCGACTGGCCAAGTGGCTCACTGCCTAGTGTAAGGACCTGGGTTAGAATCCCAAGCTAAGGTCTACCACTCTTTAGATACTGAAGGCTGAGATGCTGTGAAAACAGTGTCCACAGTCCTGAGGAGGAAGGGGTGAAAACATTTATAATCATTGTGACCTAGTGACTGGATTCTGGAAAGATCCACAGTGCATGGCTTCTGACCAAGAACTGTTCCTGCAGTGACTCAACGGAGTAGCTTGGGAGGGTCGTAATATAGGAGAAACTTTTCTGGTTAGTTGTAAATGAAGGTTCCTAGCTCTAGATTCCAGTCCTGCTTCTAAGTGAGCCAAAAACCCAACAGAACAAGGCAGAAATTGCCTGGTCAAAAAATGTATATAAGTATAAAAAATGATATTTTATTATAGAAAAATAGAGGAAAATAGATAAGATCTAAGGGCCCAATTTTGAGCTGGGCAGTGCTATGCGCCATGTCAATGCATAGCCCACCCCCTCCCACCTAACCTGGATTTTCCATGCCGGGGTCATATGTGGCCCTGGCATCAAAAGTCTTGGTGTCACCGCACAGGCAGGAAGCCGCAGGAGCAACCCATGTAGCATCGATATCAATGCTAAATGGTTAGCCCCAGCACCGTAAAGTTAGGAAAGGTTTTCCCACGCCTATCTTTAAGGCGCAGAGCAATAACTGTATAGCATTGAAAATCGGTGCTACACGGGTAGCGCCATGGCTCGCCTCCGCTCTGCCCTGGAATGCCACCAATATGCCCTGATACTAAGCAGATAGCATCTGGGCGTATTAGGGACATATCCTAATAAGACCTCTTACTAATAACCCCATTTATTTTTACTGCAAACGCCTTAAACAAACTGTTACTGATGACCTTTTGTGTATAGTTTTTGCAAATAGTTGTATTACTGTTCCATGTAGTTCTGTTGTACATAGTTCAAACACCGTTCCATGTAAAGTATACCCATGTATACATAATTGTTACTTGTTCAATGTAAACCGCCCTTGATCTCTGGAAGGGGCGGTATAGAAGAAACTGATAAATAAATAAATATCCAGGATTTTCAAAGGTCAATACCTGTGTAAGTGCCCTTTGAAAATCCCAGATAAGGCATTTACACGAGTAAATAGGGAAGTTACCCATGTAAATGCCTTCGAAAATCGGGCCCTAAATACAATACTTACTGTATCAAAAGAACCAAAGTCGGGTAAGTTGATACTTCGAAGAATCTAGCTAGAACAGCTACTTTAAAGGTTTTAGATATTGTAAGTATTTTATGTGATCTTAGTTTTATAGCAGTCTCTGAGCATCTGCTAACAGACTTAACACATGGATTCTTCTTGCTCAGGATAAAATAGAAAAAGGATTTGTGTTCCTCTGCATCTGTAATAACACAAAGGAGTACTTAAAATCTTGAACAAAAATCACAAAAGATATGCATCTTATCTGCCGTAAATGTCCATTACTAGAAAAGTGACAGACACACATGCTTAAGTGGATGAGGGTACATGACATGACCACTGTCTTTGCCCGGGCCTCAGGTGGGAGTGGGAAGTGCAAACGGTTGTGCAGCCACTGCATTTCAATAATGAGAGCATGAAATTGGGAAGATGTGAGAAGAAGTATTTAAGGATGGAATGAGGAGGAGGGGCGGATGACATTGTGACCCAAGTGGATAGGTAAAGAGTCCGTTACAAAGCAGTATGGAAGGGAAGGGTCAGGGCGAGCAAATGTTTCAGCCAGGGCCAGAGGACAACCATTGTGCAACAGCAATGGAGGTAACAGGAAATCAGAAAGTTGTCGTTGCTGCAATAGAACAGCATAGAGTTATTGCAGGGCCACTGTGAGATGGGGAGCAATTTAAAGCGGGGAAAACACATGCTGTGTGAGTCCGCCTCTGGCAATTCTGTGCTAGTCTGCTCACCTGCAGCAAACATGCTGCTGCTGACACTGCATCACAGCGGTCTCCCAACTCCAACATGCAAGCCCTAGCCAACAGGATAGGGAACCCTAGTAAGGTATTACTGCCCCCCACCTCCCATCTCAACAACAAATAAAAATTCACGCATGCAGTTGCCATTGAACAGAATGTATCTAGCTTAACATATTTGTATTATTTATGGAAAGAGCCCCTAATACTCAGGGACAAATGAGGGTGACTGGGGATGTAGAATTGGAAAGCTTTTTATTCAAATCATAACGATGGCTGAGAAGATTAAAGAAATGGAAATGATGCTAGGAATGGCACAGTGCAGCTTTTCCGTGCCCTACAACATTCAGTTTAGTGTGGCTGGATGAAGGATAAAGGTGCATGGTAAATGAAAAAAGGTGTCACCTGGCTGGTAAATGTTGTTTCAGTTAGGCTTTGTGGGACAGGGGCAAGGTATATCCATGTATGTCTGTCCCTCTATCTAATATACATGTTTATATCTATCTATATTTATAATATCTATCTATAGATATATAAATAGGTATTGTCTGTTTACTCATGCACGTGCATTACATTGTGGTGAGCTAGGTAGTTTGTGTTTAGCTATGCAACAGCTCAACACTAGAGGGAGCTCAAAAGAGTATATAGGGACTGTGATAGAGTGTATAAAAAAACTCCCCATTCCTTGCAGGGAAACTCCCCAACCAAGCTTAGAACAAGTGAGGTATTGCTCTGGTAAGAATTTAAACCCCTGTCCCTTTAAGGGGGAAAACTGGAAAATGCCTGGAAAGACGCTTGGAAGCGCTGCTGAAAGAGAAAATAGTGAGGTTTCTGGAGTCCAGCAGATTACAGGATCCGAGGCAGCATGGATTCACCAGAGGCAGGTTTTGTCAGACAAATCTGATTGATTTCTTTGACTGGGTGACCAGGGAGTTGGACTGAGGGAGAGCCCTAGATGTGGTGTATTTGGATTTCAGTAAAGCCTTTGACACTGTTCCTCACAGGCGACTTATAAACAAACTGAGCTCCCTAGGGATGTACCCTAAAGTTACTGCTTGGGTTAGAAATTGGTTGGGTGGGAGGCGACAAAGAGTACAAGTAAATGGAGCTCACTCTGAGGAGAAGGAAGTTACCAGTGGTGTGCCCCAGGGATCTGTCCTTGGTCCGATTCTTTTTAACATCTTTGTTAGTGATATAGCAGAAGGGCTGTCGGGTAAGGTTTGCCTCTTTGCGGATGATACCAAAATCTGCAATAGAGTAGACACCCAGGAAGGTGTAGATAACATGAGGAGGGATCTAGCTAAGCTTGAAGAATAGTCTAGAATTTGGCTGCTGGGATTTAATGTTAAAAAATGTAAGGTCATGCATTTGGGCTGCAGCAATCCAAGGGAGCAATATAGTATAAAGAGTGAAGTACTTTTGTCCACTAAAGAAGAGCAGGACCTAGGCGTGGTTGTGTCTGATGATCTTAAAGTAGCTAAACAGGTAGAAAAGGCGATGGCAAAAGCTAGAAGGATGCTTGGGTGCATACGGAGAGGAATGGCTATCAGAAAAAAAAGGAGGTGATAGTGCCTCTGTATAAGTCTTTGGTGCGACCTCATTTGGAGTATGGTGTGCAATTCTGGAGACCGCACCTTCAAAAGGATGTGAACATGATGGAGTCGGTGCAGAGGGTGGCTACTAAGATGATTAGTGGTCTTCATTATAAAGCATATGAGGACAGACTTAGGGATCTTAATATGTACACCTCAGAGGAAAGGCGGGATAGAGGTGATATGATTGAGATGTTTAAATACGTCCGTGGCATAAATGTTCAGGGAGAGAGCCTCTTTCAATTGAAAGCAAGTTCTGCTACAAGGGGACATGGGATGAGGGTGAAGGGGGATAGATTCAGGAGTGATATGCGGAAATATTTCTTTACAGAAAGAGTGGTGGATCCGTGGAATAGTCTCCCAGTGGCGGTGGTAGAGATGAGGACAGTAACTGAATTCAAAAAACCATGGGACAAACACAGAGGATCTCTAAAGGTAAAAAGGGGACTGTTGTAGTTGTTGATATGGAAGGACAGACTAGATAGGCCATATGGTCTTTTTCTGTCATCATGTTTCTATGTTTCTAAGAGTGTGCCCCAGCTCCAGACTTTATCCTAGTAAGCAAGGGACCTGGAGAGAGAGAAAGGCGTCGGGGATTCCTTGGAGTATGCAGTGAAAACTTATCATTGAACGGAGACTACTGAAGGTAGGAGCTGTGTTTAAGTTTGCTGCTGTACATTCAGCCTTGCTGTTAGACTTCTACCCAGCTGGAGAGTTCTTGTGCTACAGGGAGCTGCTGTTTCCTTTAATTACACAGGTTTGCGACTAAAAAGCTGTTTGATTATTTTCATCTAATTTCCATGTATTTTGGTGTGCTGAAAACAAATAAAATATTGAAAAAACTCTGACGTCATGATTTGCCACAACATGCAAAATTGTCTTCAAATTTATCAAATTTTTTCAAATTACTATTAATTAATTCAAATTACTATTAATTAATTCACATAAGTGCTTTTAAGATATAAAATGCCAAAAACCTTAAAGGGGTTGTCCGAGTTATGTAAAAAAAAATATAGCACTGTAAATCTGATGGTCAGCAATATATACATAAGCTAAGCAAGTTTTAAGTCCGTGCTTCTAATGGTAGAAGTGGTTAATCTTTCCTGAAGAATCCAGTGGGAGGGAGACACAGGGCAGATAGCAGCAGCTCCGGTCAGTGCAGGGGGGCGTGACCATAACTGTGACTTCTCGTGAACAGATACAGAGCTGCTCTCTCCTGCATGCCACACTTGTGCACGAATCATCATCAGGTTCTTGGTTCTAGGCTGTTCACACTTTTTCATCACAATTCGTGTTAGCTCGTCATTCTTCAACCGTTATGTTATGGCTCCGCGAAAGTGTATTCACCAGACAGTTTCTGTTTCATCTGTGGTGAATATACAGTTTTGAAGTAACAGCAGAATATTACAGACTTTGTGAAAAAAGTATACTTTGCATACTTTGGACTAAAAATTGGAGATCAAGATAAAGTCTGGGCGCCTCATAAAGTGTGCAAATGGTGTGTTGAAGACCTCCGAAACTGGTTCAAGGGTAAGAAAAAATCTTTCCGTTATGGGATTCCTTTGGTACGGCGAGAGCAAAAGAACCATAGTGACGACTGTTACTTTTGTTCATGCGATGTGAAAGGGTTTAATTCCAAATGGAAGCATTCCATTTCATACCCCAATCTTCACTCGGCAATTCGTCCCATCCCCCATGGCACAGATATACCAGTACCCAAGCCCCCTGCTACCTTGGAAGAGATACCTAGCTCCGATGAAGGTGAAGTCATACCTGAACCAGATGACGAATCAAGTTCTGACTTTGAAGATGATACAAGACCAAAATTGTTTTCTCAGGAGGAGATGAATGATTTGCTAAGAGACTTGAATCTTCCCAAAGATGCCACTGAGTTACTCGGATCAAGGCTGAAAAGCAGGAATTTACTGTTGCCAGGAGTGTCATCTTCATGGTTCAGACATCGTGAAAAGGAGTTTGTTCCTTACTTCGCCCAGGAAGACAAGTTGGTTTATTGCATCGATGTCGAAGGTCTGATGGGTCAATTTAAAATCCAATATTATTCAGAGCAATGGCATCTTTTTACAGATTCTTCAAAAAGAAGTCTCAAAGCAGTTTTACTCCACAACGGTTTTTACGCTTCCATACCTGTAGATCATTCCGTACACTTGAAGGAAACCTACGAGAACTTGGAATTGGTTCTTCGTAAACTTAAATATGAAGACCATGGTTGGCAAGTGTGTGGGGACTTGAAGGTCTTGTGCATGCTGCTCGGGCAACAAGCTGGATATACCAAATATCCTTGTTTTCTGTGTCTATGGGATAGTCGAGACCGAAAAAATCACTGGACCAAGAAGAGTTGGCAGCCGAGGGTTCTAACAGTCGGTGAAAAAAATGTCCTCCGAGAAACTTTGGTACCTTCCCATAAAGTTCTTCTGCCACCTCTCCACATAAATTGGGATTGATGAAGAAATTTGTAAAATCACTTCCAAGAGATGGAGAATGCTTCAAATACTTGGTCACCAAGTTTCCAGGCCTGTCGGAGGCAAAATTGAAGGAAGGTGTGTTCGTCGGACCAGACATTAGAAAGCTTATAGTTGATCAAGAGTTTGTCAATACCATGACGGATCCTCAAAAGGAAGGGTGGATTGCATTTAAAGAAGTCGTACAGAATTTTTTAGGCAATAACAAAGATCCTCACTACAAAAAGATCGTCGGACGAATGCTGAAAGCATTTCAAGTTTTAGGTTGGCTGATGAGTTTGAAAGTGCATTTCCTCCAGTCCCACCTTGACTACTTTTCTGAAAATTTGGGAGCTGTGAGTGAGGAACAAGGTGAACGATTCCACCAAGACATTAAAGAGATGGAAAGGAGATACCAGGGAAAATGGAGCATTACAATGATGGCAGACTACTGTTGGATGCTTCAGAGAGACATTCCAGATGCTACTCACAAGTGTGTAAATGCACCAAGAGGAGCCTCACAAGGAAGAAGAATCAAGTTTAGTGTGTGTAGGTGAGCTCATTTCAGTTCAAAAAAGGATTTTCATGAAAATATTGTAATAAAACTTTAATTTTATAAGTCTATTTCCATTTGTTTTGAGGTATTGCCTTATTTAACATAGTTACCTAATAAATTGTCAGGAAGCATGGTGTCCTATGACAAAGCGCTCAATAAATAAACCACATGACTTATTTAACATCGTAAGGACACTAGCAAAAGAACCAACTCTAGACCAGCCTGACCTGTTGCATCCACAGGCATACTCTGACTACCTATAATCAAAGATGATACTAACTGACACGAGCATAAACTACACAAGCTGCATCCCTCAGCACAACTCAACTCCATCAGCCACCCTATCCAAATTTAAAACTATGTCAAAGAAGGAGATAGAAGACACCATTGCCTCCATCAACACATCCACAGCACCAAATGACCCTTGCCCAGCACTCTGGATAAGAGAAATGCAGCATGAACTAAGCCAGTTCATAGGAAAAATCCTCAACCAGTCTCTCTCAACGGGATCCTTTCCACAAAAATTAAAAAACACATCCATAAGACCACTACTGAAAAACAACAAGTTGGACCCTTCAAAAGTAGAATCCTATAGACCGATATCATGCATACCAATGCTTGCCAAAATCATCGAAAAGGTAGTACAACAACAAATCCAACATCACATTGACACCGAAGCACCACTAGACCAATCTCAACACGGATTCAGGGAAGCTCATGGCATGGAAACCCTCCTCGCAACCCTCTTCAACACACTAATCTCAGGAATCGATAATGCTCGTCAGGGCTTTATCCTCATATTCATGGATATTGCAGCTGCCTTTGATTCCGTGAGCCATCAGATACTTGTTGATCGTCTTAAGGAAAAAGGAATAGATGGCACTACCTTAAACTGGTGCAAATCTTATCTATCTATGTAAGAACTGGTACTGCAACCTCAGAACCATTCCTTCAGAAACAAGGTGTACCCCAAGGATCATCTCTTTCGGCACTGTTGTTTAACATCTACATGCAGCCCATCTGCTCCTTGATACGTTCATTCAACATCCACTGCCTAGCTTACGCAGACGATATCCTGCTATATATGCCATTTACAATTAAGCAGCCTGACTTCTCCCCAATAACAAAATGTTTTGATGCAATCTCGGACTGGTTACACACGCAAAACCTTCGGATCAATCACACTAAGACAGACATCCTCTTCGTCACGAAGAACCACGATTTCATCCCCCCACCAATGTTAAAAGTCAGAAACGCAGAGCTGACAACCAAACCCTCAATTTGCTACCTTGGGATCACGCTAGACCAGAGACTGGACATGAAGACGCATATAAAAAACACGGTAAAAACAATTTACCACAAAATACGGACTCTCCGTCATCTTCGACCACTATTGGACCCTAGCGACTTCCGAACAATTTACCAAGCATTGGTACTCCCACATTTCGACTACGCCAACATCATTTTATACGGACTCCCGAAGGCAACTCTACACCCACTCAAACTGGCAATGAACACTGCAGCAAGAGTGCTAGTCGGGGTACCACGAACGAACCACATCACCCCAATTCTGATGAATCTACACTGGCTGCCCATTCAAGCCAGACTCCTATACAAGATTTTAGTTACAACCTTCAAAGCCCTAAACAATCACTCTCCCACATCCATTAAAGAGCTGATCCATCATATACACGCAAATAAAACCAGACGATCAGTAACGATCAACACGTTGACAATTCCTAAAGAAACGACCACGTGCACAATGGCAACCTCCAACAGGGCTTTCTCAATCTACGCACCCACGACCTGGAATGCCCTCCCCGCAGACATGCGTGCCATTACTAGCCAATCCCAATTCAGGAAGGCCCTCAAGCATTTCCTATTTGTGAGACACTACCCTGAATCCAACAATAGAAGCCAACTAACACTCAACCACATTAAACATTCAGATCATCCCAGTGTAAAAGGGAATAGCCGACTCAAGCTGGCCCATACTGGATAACATAGGGCCTCAACCCGGAAGCACAAACTGTACTGTAAATAATGTGTAGATATGTTACCCCAGTTGAATCCAAGTTTTAACCCTTGTTCAATGTAAATGCTCTGTGGCCCGTCCGCATAGTAATGTGTTTTGTTTATTGTAAACTGCACTGATATTGTAATAGCGCGGTATATAAGAGAAGTTAAATAAATCAAATGGAAGTCATTTTCGGATTCAGCGCACCAAAAAACATAAAGATTACGTGGAATAACCAAAACAGCTCTCTAAAAAAAATTTTTTGCAGACCTGTGTTATGGATATGCTGCCGTGCTGCTAAAGACTGAAAGAGTACTATGGAATTATGCCCCAGAGTGAAGGAACTTTGGGAAGAACCAGATTGTTTTCTTACCTTAGAACTGTCTCTGCTGGACCAGCATTCTCTTACTCAGCAGACCAGTCTAACCAAGGCTAATTAAGGAACTGTTACAGCTGAGGAAAGCCTGGAGCAAGATTGTGTCTTTAACCTTACGTGAATTGCAGGCCAAAGAAGGGCCAGGGCAGTTTGCTTCGGTGTTTATACTGAAAATACAGTGTATTTTCTTTTTTTTTTTTTTTTTTTGAAACTTTTATTTTCATTTTGCAACAAACAAAGAAACAACACACCAAAAGAGACAAAACAAGTATACAATAAGGAAAAGTAAACCCATTACCCCCCACCCCGGTGCTTCTTCTCTACCCGTTTGTATCAGCATGTGAGCGCTTCCAGTTAACAGTGATTATACATCAAACAATCAAAAAATATCCATAATACAGCATGATCATGAGACAGAGATATATACAAAGTTAGACAGTCAGATGAGAGCATTTAGCAAAATGTACATATTCATTGAACATCTTCCATTAAGACCAATAAGAAGGAGTCTGAACGGAGGAAGCACAGTGTATTTTCTTTAAACCACCTGCTGGCTGTAAAATCTTGTGTCATTGCTCAGCTGCAGAATACCACAGGGACATAGACAATAAGTGAGTTCATAACAATCTGTAGTTATGGAAGGTCCTGAGTTGATATGACCTAGATTGGCCACTGTTGGAAACAGGATACTGGGCTTGATGGACCTTGGTCTGACCCAGTATGGAATATCTTATGTTCTTATGATAGGAAGTAAACTCATTTTGGAAATATGGAATATGTAGTGAGAAAGCAATTGGAATTCAGAACACAGGTGAAAATATTTGAGCACTTGGCACTAATTTGTAATGCTGCTGGTAGAATAAATGAAAATATTTTATAAGTAACTTTGGATAGATCAAAACTCTTTTTATAACAGGGAGAAAAAGGATCTCAGTAACTCTGGCCAAATCAGTATTGAAGAGCATTAATTTGGCATCAGCTCAACATCATAGATCCTGGAAAAAAACTCCTTATAACCTGACTCAAAGGCACACATTGCATTTGCATGGGAGATTTACAAACGAATCGTTAATGAACAATATTGTATATTTTTTCTTTTTTTACTTTTCTTCTTTTATCTGTGTAGTTAACAATGATAATATCAAATATACAATTTACAATCTCAAAAAAGACCAAAATAGTTTATAGAAAATCAATTCACTGCAAAATGAAACTCAAATGCAGTGTATATTGCACAAGCCTAGTAGTTATCTTTCAGTCTCATCTTTCCCCCTTCAGTCTATTCAGCACTCTGCTGCACGTTTGATTTTCCGTCAGCCTCGTTTTATTTATTTTTATTTATTTATTTATTTAACAATTCTTATATACCGTGCTATTTGTTATCAGTGCGGTTTATATTCAACAACGAGAGCTCAGTGCAGTCAAGACTGTTTGAGTTTACATTATAACAGGAGTTAGAACTTGGACCATACAGGGTAACTATTTACATGTTGCGATATCTTTAAACGATACAAATACAGAGTAACTATATCACTCCTCTCCTCAGATCTCTTCATTGGCTCCCTATCCGTTTCCGTATTCATTTTAAATTTCTGATTTTTACCTTTAAGTGCATTCACTCTGTGGCTCCTCAGTACCTTTGTTCTCTCATTTCTCCTTACTTCCCCCCTCGTGAACTCCAATCTTCTAACCAGCTGCTTCTTGCTATGCCCTTCTCCTCTATTGCCAATTCCAGACTCTGCTCCTTTCACCTTGCTGCGCCTTATGCTTGGAATAAACTTCCTTTGTCTATACGCCAGGCTTCTTCTTTGCCCCTCTTCATACTTAAGTTGAAAGCTCATCTTTTCGCCTCTGCCTTTGGTTCTTGATTTTTTCCTTTTCTTCTTGTTTCCCCTCTTTTGTCTCACCTTTCTTTTTTCTCTTACACTTGTTCTTACCTCTTTCCTTTGTCCTGTCTCTACCGCTCTCATCTCTTTGCTCTTGTTCTTATCTTTTCCCTCTCCTTTTTTGTTTTTTGTCTTTTTAGATTGTAAGCTCTTTTGAGCAGGGACCGTCTTTTGTATGTATTATCTCTGTACAGCGCTGTGTGCGCCTGGTAGCGCTTTATAAATGCTTAATAGTAGTAGTAGTATCTTATCTGAGGCACTTTGCAGGACGGAAGACTGCCACATTTTCAAAACCCAATAATCAAAATGTCCAAGTCTGACAAAGGCCTTTGTTTCACTATGTTCCCACCGCTGCTTCAGGGGCCTTACACACAGTTATTCCTTTCTCCAAGTTCCAATAAAGGCAAAAAGCTCTGATACAATTCAACACGGCTTTTTGCCTTTATTGGAACTTGGAGAAAGGAATAAGTATGTGCAAGGCCCCTGAAGCAGTGGCGGGAAGCCCAGTTGTAGGAAGAGACCTGTCAGATCAAAGGTGGACTTCTAGGCTTCCGCAATTGGAAGAGGAAAAGTCTCCACTCCAGGCAGAGCAGAAGGAGTTTGAAGGAGACCTAGAGAGAATTAGAGAGGCAAGCTCCCAAGCAGAAGCTAGGATAAGGCTTTACAGTGGCAGCTACACAGTACCCAGAACCAGGATGAAGTGTATGAGAAATTGGACTTGAACTGCAGAATCCAGTATTTATTTATTTAATCTAATCTATACTCCACATTATCCAAAAGTCTAAGCAAAGTACTTATAAATACTTAAATACATTCATAATATTAATAACAAGAATAAAATGCACATAACTGATTAAAAACTAACACACAAAATAATAATTACTACAGAACACTGAAATCCATAACACAAAATAAAATGAGCCAGCATCACAGCAAAGAATGTAAGCGCAATCAATCATTGTGCAAGTCGCCACGGCAGAGCTAAAATTAGAGAATACCTGTTGGAATAAGTAGATCTTAGGCTTCCACCTAGAACAAGACAGCAGTAATTTCTAACAACAGCTTGTGCTGAAGGAAATAAAGATGAAAGTGCACGAGGAAGTGATCCAGAGGGACCCTTGTACTAAAGAGTGCTGTGGGGTTACACCAGACACACCAATAATTTGTAAATCCATGGTGCATTAGAGCAACATCACTGCACTAATTGCTAGGAATATTAAAAGCCTGTTCCTGACAGTTACTGTGCTGCACATGGCTCTGCCGTCAATAAGCTCGAACACACTCAACGCCATCTATGGAGGTGGCGGTAAATGCACCCATGCTACCTGCCCACTGTGCAAGTGACATGGATGTGCTGCCTGCGCAGCGCTCACCCCTCCCACTCTCCATCCCTAACCTTTCCACTCACAACCCTAATGCACCATGGGCAGTTAGTGCCAAAGTCCGGTGGTGCCATCATGGCCCCATGCTATCTGTCAATGCATGTCTAATGCATGCCTTTAGCATACAAGAGCCACGCATTAGACAGCTAGCACCCTTTAGTAAAAGGGCCCCAAAAGGAACTTTAAGCTGGAGAGCTAGGCCCATAGCTTGTAATTGTAGAGACCGCTAAAGTCCTGTATTTTTTTCACCAGGACTTCTAGTGGCTCTACCAGAGAAGCTCCATCTAACCTTTCTGTTACTTCTCTATTTCTAGAATAGGAGGAAATTTTCTGGCTTCTGACTCATCCTTCTAATCTCAGTAATGCAATGCCAGGCGGATCCTTGATGTGATGAGGTGAGCTGGGAGGAGGAGAGTAATTTTGAAGGGAAACTGAGGGGTATAACCCCCATGCTGATTCAAATCTAGGTCTTTGGTTCCACAGCCATTGCACCAAAAGGGCTGGTGCCTCTGGCCAATCACCTAAGAGAGGAGGGGAAAGTGGAGCATCCCTGTGTCTCTGCCAAGGGATTTTTGAGGAGAGGTGACTAAGGCTGCTGAAGCCAAGGCACCAGTAGGAATCATCTTAGGAACTACTGGAGGAGAATCCAGGAGCAGCACCAAGGACCTGTTCTGTGACTGTCCATGGACTTCTGAGGAGGGATGTTCAAGGTCACTTAAGCCAAGACCCCACAGAGGCCTCATCAGGAGCTACTGGAAGGAATAACCTAAAGCAACATCCACAGAGCAGAGGGATAATTTTCAGGAAAGTACCGAGTTTGGGACGTTGAGCAACAGAAAAGCTTCACAAGAGAAAAATCAGAAGGACCCTATTAAATTACTTCCTGACATGGAGAGGAACAAAGTGTTATGGCCTTGTAAGGCAAGTTGCATGCCTGCAGGCATGCCCTTGACACTCTGTGGCCATGGCTCATGGCATTTGCACACATGTCCATGTGCCAAAACCTATGCATTCTTGTGCCCTTGTCATGTGTCAACCCTGTCCAGCTGGCCCCCCTCACTAATTGGCTGATAGTGCTATGGCATGGGCCAAACCAGCAGGGGAGTTGTATGTGTATATATGTGGAGTAGTGGAGGGGATGTTCTTTGGTAGGCTTTACATGTTCATGGCAGTGCCCTCATATCTTGGATAGCAGATTTTGGTTGCTCTGGGGACACCAGCTGTCTTGTGCTCCTTCCCCTGTGACTATTTTGGTGCACTCAATGGTTGTGGCTATGAGGTCACCACCTCTGCAACTCCTATCCTGTCTATGGGCATCATGGCATATCTTTCTTTGCCATTGATATGCTTGCTTTGTATTTGTGCCCACTGTCCCTACTAGTTGTTGATTGTGCTTCTGGATGTCTGCAGGTATGTGGCTGAACAGATCTATCACATCGTGTTGACAGTTGCTGCTCTTTATAAACTTCTTAGAGGATGATGCCACAAATGCTTCTGCCTCTGACCTCTCCTTCCCTTTCTGCCCAAATTTTCACTGACTATTTCCATGACAAAGTTCACAAGATTACACTCTAATTTCCCACAAGATCAGCTCCATCTCCTCTTCCCCCTCTTCGCTCCCATTTCTTCCCCTCAACCTCTGCCACCCTTTCTTCCTTTTCTGAAGGAGGAAACCACACCTCCTCACCTCCTTCAAACTCACTACCACACCTCACCTCCTTCAAACTCGCTACCTGCTCCTCTGATCCTATTTCCACCTGTATCCTAAGCACCATCTCCTCCACTGTCATCCCTTCCATCTCTCATATTCTTAAGCTATCCCTCTCTACTGCAGCTGTTCCTGCAGCCTTCAAGCATCTATTTTTTTTTTTTAACATTTCTTATATACTGTCTTTCATGATATCAAGGCGGTTTACATTGAACAAACTGAAATTACATTGAACAGGGCATTATAACTTGGAGATAACTATTTTACAGGGAACATGGGCTATGGAGGGTTAAGTGGCTTGCCCAAGACCACAAGGAGTACCTGTGGGACTAGAAACCCCAGTCCTTCCGGCCTAAGGTTGCTGTCCTCTAGTGGGATTTGAACCCCTGACCTTCCAGCCTGAAGTACCTTGCCCCAACCACTAGGCCACTCCTCCACTGTGGTCACACCTCTCCTCAAGAAACCCTCACTAGATTCTACCTGTCCTTCTAATTATTGACCCATCTCCCTCCTCACCTTCATTTCTAAACTACTTGAATGTGCTGTTCACCAACATTGCCTTGACTTTCTCTCCTCTCAAGCCCTTCTGGATCTTTTGCAATCTGGTTTTCATCCTTTACATTGTAGTGAAATGCTCTTGCCAAAGTCTTCGGAGATCTGTTTCTAGCAAAATCCAAAGACCTTTACTCGATCCTCATTCTTCTTGACCTTTCTGCTGCTTTTGACCCGGACTACCGCCTTCTCCTCGCTTGGTTTTAAGGGCTCTGTGCTATCATGGTTCTCTTCTCTCTCCCATTGCACTTTCAATGTTTGTTCTGGTGAATCTTCCTCTACTGTTATCCCACCTTTCTGTCTCTATACCCAGTCCCTTGGTGTGCTCATCTCCTCCCATGGTATTCAGTACCATCTTTTTGCTGATGACTCTGAGATCTACCTTTCTACATCTGAAATCTCTCTGGCAATCCAGGCCCGGATTTCTGCCTGCTTCTTTGACATTGTTGCTTGGATGTCTCACTGCCGTTTGAAATTTGAACATGGCCAAAACCGAGCTCCCCCCACGAACAAATAGGGGGATCCAGTCAAGTACTCTCCAAGACATATGATCAAAAGAATGAAACAAAAAGAGACAATGTTGCACAATTGGGGCCGTAAGTGTTTTTGTGCACAAACAGGAGATTGGGAGGCATGTCTACAATATTGTGAGCAGAAATGGATTTTTTTCTCTGGACTCAATTTCCCCACAAGGTTTTTATTTGGAGTTGGACTGGCATAGTCTTTTATAGTGTTGGTTCTTTGGACCATTAAGGCTGTCTTGAAGGTCTGTTAGCATTGGTTGTTTTCAGCAGGCAATCAGCTGGGAAGTTATTTATTTAACAGGTTTTATATACTGCTTTATCATTTCAATCAAAGTGGTTTACATTGAAACTTAAACTTGGATTACATTAAACAGGGACATTGATAACTTGGATTTTTCTGAGGCAATGGAGGGTTAAGTGACTTGCCCAAGGCCACAAGGGGTACTAGTGGGAATCAAACGCTGTGTCTAGGTTCCCAAGCTAGTGTTCTTAACTATTAGGCTACTCCTCCACTCCAGTTAGTGCTTACATCAGTGGTGACATCAGTAGTATAATGGGTACACTACTTGTCAAACTGATTGACAGGTGAGATAAGGATGGCAGGAGCCAATCAGCGTTCACTTCCGGTGTATGGCCCGCCTTAGGCCATGCCCCCTCCCATAGAAGTGAATGGGGAGTTAGCCCCGCCCACTCCCGCCCCCAAAATGTTGACAGCTACCAATCAGCACCCACTTCCGGTGTATGTCCCGCCTTAGGCCATGCCCCCTCCCATAGAAGTGAATGGTGAGTTAGCCCCGCCCACTCCCGCCCCCAAAATGTTGAAGGTACCAATCAGCGCCCACTTCCGGTGTATGTCCCGCCTTAGGCCACGCCCCCTCCCATAGAAGTGAATGGTAAGTTAGCCCCCGCCCAGTCCCGCCCCCAGTCGTGGCCACTGCCCCCCACTTGACACACCCCTGCCCCCACCCCAAGGATGACATCATCCAATCAGCGTACACTTCCGGGGGTGTGTCACACCCACGCCACGCCCCACAATATGGCATTAGCCAATCAGCACCCACTTCCAGGTTTGTGCTACGCCCACAGCCTCCCACCCTCCTCCACGCCCCCTGCCTACATCATCGGAAATGACATCACCGGAAACAGTGTGTCATCAGAAGAGGGACTGTCCCTTTTTGCTGACATCAGCGGAAACAGTATGGCTGACTCCGGAAATGATAGTATGGCTGACTCCGGAAATGTGTTTTTGCTTCTGCTTAATGCTGAAAAACAAAAATGCTTTTCTCTCTCTCTCTCTCTCCCACACAGACTCAGTTGTTTTTTTCTCACACAAAAACTGATCCTTAGCACAGAGAGACATACAGGCTAGAATCTTTTTCTTTCCAAATGCAATTAGCACATCTTTGTTAGAGGAATCAGTGCTGCCTCTCACCCTCAACCACGCCCCTGCCTACATCATCAGAAATGGACTGTCCCTTTTTGCTGACATCAGCGGGGAGCAGTGTGACTGACTCCGGAAATGTGTTTTTGCTTCTGGTTAATGTTTACATCTGCAAAAAAAAAAAAAAAGCAGGAACCCTGGAAAACAAAAAATGCTTTTCTCTCTCTCCCACTGCCCCAGTTCTTATTTCTCACAAAAGATTCACAGCACAGAGAGACACAATTTTCTTTACAAATGCAATTACAAATGCAATTGTTAGAGAAACCAGTGCTGTCCATGTGATAGAATTTTACTTTTAAGACCTCACTGTTAGAGAGAGAAGTATTCTGACAGTCTTGTAGAGTTCAGACTGAAATACAGAGAGACCTGGGTTCAAATCCCCCTAATACAGCTTTTTGTTTTTTGAGAGAGCTGAGTTCAAATCCAAATACTAATACAGCTATTTATTAGTGGCTTTGAAAAAAAACAATACAGAGAGACAAGCCTGGACATGTCTCTCTAGGGTGTGGTAACACGTGATTGGTTGAAACAAGAGGTCTGTTCTGAGCATGCTCCAGGTGTTCTGAGCATGCTCCTGATGTAAAGCTGTTTGTGTCTGGGGAACATTTTAACACAGAGATTCAAAAAGAAAAAATGGCTCTTTTTGGAATACCAAGCAGAATTTCCAGCAGGGCACACAACATTAATTACTAAAACCATTCTGAAGATGTTGGCAAAATAAAAAGAACAGTCAAAGCACGGCAATCATGAAGGAAGCCTTATTGAAGAGCATTTACTATAACCCCAAAGCAGCAGGGAGCTTTGGAGGCATAAATCCTCTACTTCAAGCTGCTAAAAAACAGGATAAAACAGTCAACAGAAATGACGTAGTTAGATGGGCTACCGGAAAAGATGCTTATACTTTACACAGACCTGCTAGGGTCCGTTTTAAAAGAAACAAGACGATCGTGTCAGATGTGGATGTGCAATGGCAGGCTGATTTAGTTGATATGGCAGCCTTGTCCCATTATAACAATGGCTACAAATACATATTAACAGTGGTAGACATCCTGTCAAAATATGCATGGGCTGCAAGTTTAAAATCGAAAACCGGTCATGAAGTTGCTAAAGCCTTTGAAAAAATATTTAATCTAGGTCGTATACCTGAAAAAATACAGATAGACAAGGGTAAAGAATTTTTAAATAGGTCCCTGAAGAATTTATTAAAACAAAGAGGGGTTCATCATTTTGTAACCAATAACGATGTTAAAGCAGCGGTGGTAGAAAGGTTTAACCGGACTTTGAAATCCAAAATGTGGCGTTATTTTACTACACACAACACCTTTAGGTACCAAGACGTATTGCAGGCTTTTGTGCACAGTTATAATCATAGTTTTCACAGAACAATAAAGACGAGGCCTGTAGATGTGACACACACAAATTCTCTGCAGATCTGGAAAAGAGTCTACGGTGATAGCATCAAGCGTAAGCATACCGAGAATCCCTTAAAGAAAGGAGATCATGTAAGACTTTCAAAAACTAAAGGAAAATTTGAAAAAGGTTACGAGCAAACGTGGACTGACGAGGTATTTATAATAACGGACATTTTAAACAGGGGCCAGAAAGCAACATACAAGATACAGGATTATGACGGTGAAGCCATACAAGGTTCTTTTTATCCTGAAGAATTGCTAAAAGTCACACCGCAACAGGACAGAATATACCGAATCGAAAAGGTTCTAAAGGTAAAAGGATGTGGCAGGAACAGATTCTACCTCGTGAAATGGAGGGGATGGCCTGTTAAATTTAACAGTTGGGTTAAAGCATCAGAGATTCAAGACATCTGATTTCTTTCTTTCTCTTGAAGCAGCATTAAAATAAAATTGAAAATGAATGATGGTGGCTTTTATATCACACTGCCTAGCAATGCCTCAGCAGGTGTGTTTTCCCAAAATACCAGCTCTAATTTTACCATACAACTAGCAAGGCCTTTGGACTTACAAGGACAGTGGGAAGTGGGGCTCGTGGAAATACAATACCCCAACACCTGGGAGAATATTAAGGAAGATCATAAGTATGTTGTCACTTCCGCAGCAGGAAATATACAGCACCTTATAGTCAGGAAAGGACATTACGCGACCATGCAGCGTTTAGTGGAATCCATGAATCAGGACATTAGCAACATCTATAAAACGGCGGCACCACTAATCATTTATGAGCCCCATGCGCGAAGAATCCGAATAAAATCGGAAGATAGGTCTACTATTTATGCATATGGTGATTTGGCAACCATTTTGGGAATAGAAGCTTATGTTAATACACAGCATTCCCATTTTCCAGCGAATATCACGGCCGGTTTTAATACCCTCTACCTGTACACAGATATTGTAGAGCACCAGTTAGTAGGTGACCATTTTGTGCCACTGCTGCGTTGTGTTCCAACTAAGGGGGTTAGGGATGAGTTTATCACGTTAACTTATGATAAGCCACACTATGTCCCTGTGAACAAACAACATATCGATACCATCACATTTGAAATAAAGACGGATCAGGACAGGCACGTCTCATTTCGTTACGGGAAGGTGATCCTACCTGCCTACCACAAGCATTGTGAAAGAACCTGATGATCTCTTTAAATATCTGTTTTCTCCTGAATTCGAGGTTTCATCATGCAATTTTATTGATGATGAAACAACCTGTGTGTCTTGGAGGCACTCAAAAGACCAGTGTATATTGTCGGGTAGCACCAACGTTTTCATTGCCTGTTTTACAACGGCTTATGCACGCCTGGAGTTGTACAACCTTCTAGATAGTTTGCAAGAGCGCTGTCTGTACCATGATACAGATTCTGTGATATTTCTAAGTCAAGAGGGAGATTGGAACCCATCTTTGGGTGATTATTTAGGTGAGCTCACAAGTGAGATACCCTCAGATGAACATATCACAGAGTTTGTATCAGCGGGGCCTAAAACATACGGCTACAAGCTGTCAAGCGGGAAGACCTGTATGAAAGTAAAAGGGATTACGTTAAACGTAGAAAACTGCCAGAAAATCAATTTTACTAGTTTGAAAGATCTAGTTTTGGACTACAAGCCTGGGACAGCAGATTTATCCCAGAAAAAGATAGGAGTACAACAACCTGGTATTATAAGAAACAAAAAGGGTTGGACAATAGAGACTGGTGTGATTAAAAAAACACAAAAGGTTGTGTATGACAAAAGGGTGAAGTTGGAGGATGGCTTTAGCACATTACCCTATGGATACTAGCGTGGTGGATGTGCGCTGGTCACATCCTTTTTCTTGTATTTTAGCGGGGCCGTCCAATTCAGACAAGAGCTTCTTTGTTAAAAAGATGTTAGAACATGCTGGTCGTGTATTGACTGTCATGCCTAACAATATTGTGTGGTGTTACAGTTGCTGGCAACCGCTGTATAAAGAAATGTTAAATAAATATCCTTTTATTACATTTATGGACACTTTGCCTGATACTTTTAATGATGAACGGATGTTTCCAACCAATAAAGTAAACTTGGTTATTGTTGATGACCTAATGGATTCTGCCTGTAAAAGTGATGAAATAGAGAAAGCCTTTACCAAGTATGTGCATCACAGAAACCTGAGCATCATATATATTGTTCAAAATGTTTTCTGCCAAGGTAAAGCAAGCCAAACTATAACTTTAAATATCAAATACATGGTGCTCTTTAAGAATCCTAGAGATAAGTTACAGATTGCCATTCTAGCCAGGCAGATGTACCCTGGAAAATCAAAATTCTTTTTAGAAGTCTTTGAAGATGCAACCAGAAAGCCGTTTGGGTATCTCATTGTGGATTTAAATAACACAACGCCTGAGGCTTACAGACTTAGGACGGATATCTTCCCGCCAGATTGGACCACGGTATACTGTGAAAAACCACAAATCTCACATAAAAAGAAATGAATATGTAACCAACCCCTTCATACATGCCTGTGTGTCTCAGACAACATGTCTCGCCGTGTAAAGAGAAACCTGCCCCTTTTAAAACTTTTGGTTCAAGCCATCCTGAATACAGCTTCTAATGATTTGGTAGCAGCTATAGTTGAAATCGCTCTCAACACCCTAAAAGGTAACATTCCTCTTTCACAACAACAGACAAAGGTTTTAAAAGGGAAGCGTCATGCCATAAAGAGTCTGTGCGATAAAAGACTACCCATTAAAAAAAAGAAGCAATTGGTGAGACAGTCGGGTGGCTTTATCGGGCCCCTGTTAAGTTTTGCATTACCATTGATAACGGGGCTTCTGACAAACCTCTAATGCATCACGCTGAAAAAAATGTACATAGTCCCTAGTCAACAACTTGAGCACTTGAGAAACCCGCCAGATCGGGATGAAAATATTAGAACCACGACCATCCATAAGTTAGATGAAGAAATGAAAAACATCCTGCAAAGCGTCGGTATGTCTGAACACGAAAAGGCTAAATGTTACTCAGAAGTGCTACAGCGCTATCTCGTGCTTAACAGACAGAGGGATATGGAAAAAGAAAAAATAAACTTGTATCTACAGGCACAAGATGAGACATCAACGGCAGCATCTCTAGAAAATATTATACCTCCAGACCCTGTAATACAAGAAGTGTTAAACAGCATCAATATGCGCTATAGGAAAAATGCTGAGTTTCTGCTTAATAAACTGTTAAAAAACAAGAATGTGGCATCCTGGGAGGGAAATGGAACATTTGTATACCAGGGAAACCCCGTCAATGGCTCTAACCTACTCAACCTCGTTCGTGGGGCTACGCAGCCCCAAGCTCTTTCACAACGAAGAATACCCAGGGGCTGGGAGGAGTTCATGCAAACCCTAGCTGAATTAAATATGCCCTCTACGGTAATGGGTAATGCAGCCAACAGAGATGTACTGGCACGCCTCAAAGAGAACCCATCTGTGAAGGCTACTAAAATGTACACGGGTCCGATAAAGAGCAAAGAGCTACTCCCTCACAAAAAACGTAAATTATCCCACAGATGCCGGTGGTTGAGTGTGTAAAAATGTATTTTCAATAAAATGTTTAAAAACAAAAATAAAAGACTAGACAGTGGTTTCTTTTCAAAAAACCTCCTTAGAGGGGTTACTTTTTATTTAGAAGCATCAAAACATTCACGATAGGAAACACACACTTGCTGATTATGGAACGGATTTCTAAAAGATCTACACAAAGTTTGTTTGTTGCGTTTTACAAAATGTAACACCATATCATCATTTTGCATTAAATCTTCAGAATACATTTCTAAAATATTTTCAAAAGGCACCCCTTTACAGCGGTGGTGCAAGAAAAATACACAGTGATATCCACAAGCCGTAGACATTGGGTGCTGTAATTGTCTGTTGTGGTATAAAACAGTTTTACAATGCTTGTTGAAAAAGCTCATAATGCTGGTAGGAAAGAATAAGCTATCAGGTGGTTGTCCATAAGAATCAAAAAATTCCCCTGTTCCATCTCCACATATATAGATGGCTAACCAGTGTTCTCCAGGTAGGTTATGAGGGTGGGTATTTACCACCAAACACACTGGCTTCCTTGATATTTGTACATCCGCTAACCAGTCACTGGGTAGCACATCTAAAAAGAAATCTGCAACACAGGGGTCCTTCTTTAAAATACGGAAGATCTGCAGGGTGTTCATTTTCATGAATGATCAAAAAGAACATTCCTTCTATGATTGATTTCTATCACATTGTCAAAAACCCCATAAACAATCATGTTAACTGTATGGGGTAAGGCACTGGCAAAACGTATTTCAGCCCGCAGGTTACCAGTTTTAATCAGCGAGTAATGGTCTGCACACTCCTGATCCGGTGAAAGGTCAAACGCCAACAGGGTATAACCTTTGTAAAACTCCTGACGGTCAATCAGCAATGCTGTATCTTTCAGATGTTTACCACTTGCTTGTATCAGTTGCATATATTCTCTTACACAACATCCGTTTTGAAAGTCAGGTTGAAGAGGTTTCCCGGGTACTTGTTCACCATCCACATATAGAGCGGCAAAATTAATATCATAATGTTTAAAATTGAAGGGGTTTTTAGCATAATTACCGCTGAAAGCATCATTATCCACAAATCCCAGCACAATGAGTTTTGGTAGCTGCTCCAAAAAGGAGATTTTCCTGGTTAGTCACACGGGCACTGGCTGGTATGCTAAACACCTTCAGCCCCACACGGTCAATAGCATACTTGACATTAGCTTTCAGCAGAGCTTCCGCATGTCCCAGGCGCACTCCGGGGGAAACTTTAACTCTCTTTACAAAGAGCGCAGCGTTTAGGATAAGGATTTTATAACTTTCTTCGGCATCACCGCTCATTAAACAGAAAGAGTTTTTGTTGCGGGTCAATTTGATTTTGAGATCCACACCATTAATCAATAGCTTTTCTTGAAAAAATAGATCGCTATGTAATTGCCCCAATAGCTCTACCTTGTGGCTAGAGACCATAAATTGAGCCCTTTCAGTAAAGCCGACGTTGCGAGATCCTATCTCTCTCACCTCATGCTGCCCGGCTGTGTCTTTATAAAACAGTCCGCTTGTAAACTGTGATTTGAGGGATCCTTCGCCATAATTGAGAAGCAGCTCTATGAAGGCTCTGTAGGGGTAGCAGTTGTTGCTCTGGCTAATGAGTTGGTCACCCAGGGTAACATCCAGCTGGCTAAACAGAGCTGCGATTGGGTAGTTCACCAGCGCTACTTTGGCTGCCGGGTCGATGTTCGAGCCATCTTCTGCCACAATTTTACAGGTCAGGTGCAAAAGTGTACTATTTAAATCAATGTAGTCTTCACCATGACCTGCGATATAGAAGTCCAAAGGGGCTGTTTCCGACAAAGCCGATAATGGCGGAATTTCCACATAAATACTTTTTTCGATACTTGTTTGGGTCGGTGCTAGTTGAAACAGGTCCAGTTCCGATTTAACACACTCTTCAGAGCTGTGGTGTACAAAAGCCATGGTGCTTTTTAGAATATATCTCGCTGCCTAGAGCTAGCGCTTCTCTTCTTCGACCGGCGGTTAAGCTTCTGAGACCTGTCACCCACGGGTTTCTTTCTTTTAAAAAGTTTGGGCGGTCCTTGTAACTCCCGAGACTCGGTTCTCTTTCTTTTAACAGCTCTTCTAATCACAGCCAGTCCTGATCCTGCCTGTTCTGTAGCCTGGTTCATTTTATTTAGAACGGCCGTTGTGACATGACTCATGACATCCTTGGCTATGTTTTTTGCGGCGCCTTTCACGTGTGGTTTAATAATTTCAAAACCCCTTCTCAAAAACGGCATAGCTTTTCTAAAGAGGCTGCGAAAAACGCCGCCTACACCGGCCCCATACATGACCGGTACTCCATGATATCCTGAAAGCCCATAGCCGGCTTGTGTTGTATAATAATGCCTGTATGCTTTGGGGTCTCCGTAGTCTTTAGCCACAACCATTTTAAAAAACAGTCACCCTCCTAAAATACAAGAAAAAGGATGTGACCAGCGCACATCCACCACGCTAGTATCCATAGGGTAATGTGCTAAAGCCATCCTCCAACTTCACCCTTTTGTCATACACAACCTTTTGTGTTTTTTTAATCACACCAGTCTCTATTGTCCAACCCTTTTTGTTTCTTATAATACCAGGTTGTTGTACTCCTATCTTTTTCTGGGATAAATCTGCTGTCCCAGGCTTATAGTCCAAAACTAGATCTGTCAAACTAGTGAAATTGATTTTCTGGCAGTTTTCTACGTTTAACGTAATCCCTTTTACTTTCATACAGGTCTTCCCACTTGACAGCTTGTAGCCATATGTTTTAGGCCCCGCTGATACAAACTCTGTGATATGTTCATCTGAGGGTATCTCGCTTGTGAGCTCACCTAAATAATCACCCAAAGATGGGTTCCAATCACCCTCTCGACTTAGAAATATCACAGAATCTGTATCATGGTACAGACAGCGCTCTTGCAAACTATCTAGAAGGTTGTACAACTCCAGGCGTGCATAAGCCATTGTAAAACAGGCAATGAAAACGATGGTGCTACCCGACAATATACACTGGTCTTTTGAGTGCCTCCAAGACACACAGGCTGTTTCATCATCAATAAAATCGCATGATGAAACCTCGAATTCAGGAGAAAACAGATATTTAAAGAGATCATCAGGTTCTTTCACAATGCTTGTGGTAGGCAGGTAGGATCACCTTCCCATAACGAAATGAGACGTGCCTGTCCTGATCCGTCTTTATTTCAAATGTGATGGTATCAATATGTTGTTTGTTCACAGGGACATAGTGTGGCTTATCATAAGTTAACGTGATAAACTCATCCCTAACCCCCTTAGTTGGAACACAACGCAGCAGTGGCACAAAATGGTCACCTACTAACTGGTGCTCTACAATATCTGTGTACAGGTAGAGGGTATTAAAACCGGCCGTGATATCCGCTGGAAAATGGGAACGCTGTGTATTAACGTAAGCTTCTATTCCCAAAATGGTTGCCAAATCACCATATGCATAAATAGTAGACCTATCTTCCGATTTTATTCGGATTCTTCGCGCATGGGGCTCATAAATGATTAGTGGTGCCGCCGTTTTATGGATGTTGCTAATGTCCTGATTCATGGATTCCACTAAACGCTGCATGGTCGTGTAATGTCCTTTCCTGACTATAAGGTGCTGTATATTTCCTGCTGCGGAAGCGACAACATACTTGTGATCTTCCTTAATATTCTCCCAGGTGTTGGGGTATTGTATTTCCACGAGCCCCACTTCCCACTGTCCTTGTAAGTCCAAAGGCCTTGCTAGTTGTATGGTAAAATTAGAGCTGGTATTTTGGGAAAACACACCTGCTGAGGCATTGCTAGGCAGTGTGATATAAAAGCCACCATCATTCATTTTCAATTTTATTTTAATGTTGCTTCAAAAGAAAGAAAGAAATCAGATGTCTTGAATCTCTGATGCTTTAACCCAACTGTTAAATTTAACAGGCCATCCCCTCCATTTCACGAGGTAGAATCTGTTCCTGCCACATCCTTTTACCTTTAGAACCTTTTCGATTCGGTATATTCTGTCCTGTTGCGGTGTGACTTTTAGAAATTCTTCAGGATAAAAAGAACCTTGTATGGCTTCACCGTCATAATCCTGTATCTTGTATGTTGCTTTCTGGCCCCTGTTTAAAATGTCCGTTATTATAAATACCTCGTCAGCCCACGTTTGCTCGTAACCTTTTTCAAATTTTCCTTTAGTTTTTGAAAGTCTTACATGATCTCCTTTCTTTAAGGGATTCTCGGTATGCTTACGCTTGATGCTATCACCGTAGACTCTTTTCCAGATCTGCAGAGAATTTGTGTGTTGCACATCTACAGGCCTCGTCTTTATTGTTCTGTGAAAGCTATGATTATAACTGTACACAAAAGCCTGCAATACGTCTTGGTACCTAAAGGTGTTGTGTGTAGTAAAATAACGCCACATTTTGGATTTCAAAGTCCTGTTAAACCTTTCTACCACCGCTGCTTTAACGTCGTTATTGGCTACAAAATGATGAACCCCTCTTTGTTTTAATAAATTCTTCAGGGACCTATTTAAAAATTCTTTACCCTTGTCTATCTGTATTTTTTCAGGTATACGACCTAGATTAAATATTTTTTCAAAGGCTTTAGCAACTTCATGACCGGTTTTCGATTTTAAACTTGCAGCCCATTATTTTGCCAACATCTTCAGAATGGTTTTAGTAATTAATGTTGTGTGCCCTGCTGGAAATTCTGCTTGGTGTTCCAAAAAGAGCCATTTTTGAATCTCTGTGTTAAAATGTTCCCCTGACACAAACAGCTTTACACCAGGAGCATGCTCAGAACACCTGGAGCATGCTCAGAACAGACCTCTTGTTTCAACCAATCACGTGTTACCACACCCTAGAGAGACATGTCCAGGCTTGTCTCTCTGTATTGGCTTTTTCAAAGCCACTAAAAAATAGCTGTATTAGTATTTGGATTTGAACTCAGCTCTCTCAAACAAAAATAGCTGTATTAGGGGGATTTGAACTCAGGTCTCTCTGTATTTCAGTCTGAACTCTACAGGACTGTCAGAATACTTCTCTCTAACCAGGAGGTCTTAAAAGTAAAATTCTATCACATGGACAGCCCTGGTTTCTCTAACAAAAGATGTGTTAATTGAGGTTTAACATTTGTAAAGAAAAGCTTTCTATCCTGTCTGTTTCTCAGTGAAAAGCCTGTGTCTCTCTGTGCTGTGAATCTTTTGTGAGAAATAAGAACTGGGGCAGTGGGAGAGAGAAAAGCATTATTTGTTTTCCAGGGTTCCTGCTTTTTTTTTTTTTTTTGCAGATGTAAATATTAACCAAAAGCAAAAACACATTTCCGGAGTCAGTCACACTGCTCCCCGCTGATGTCAGCAAAAAGGGACAGTCCATTTCCGATGATGTTGGCAGGGGCGTGGTTGAGGGTGAGAGGCAGCACTGATTTCTCTAACAAAGATGTGCTAATTGCATTTGGAAAGAAAAAGATTCTAGCCTGCCTGTTTCTCTGTGCTAAGAATCAGTTTTTGTGTGAGAAAGAAACAACTGAGTCTGTGTAGGAGAGAGAGAGAGAGAAAAGCATTTTTGTTTTTCAGCATTAAGCAGAAGCAAAAACACATTTCCGGAGTCAGCCATACTATCATTTCCGGAGTCAGCCATACTGTCTCCGCTGATGTCAGTAAAAAGGGACAGTCCCTCTTCTGATGACACACTGTTTCCGGTGATGTCATTTCTGATGATGTAGGCAGGGGGCGTGGAGGAGGGTGGGAGGCTGTGGGCGTAGCACAAGCCCGGAAGTGGGTGCTGATGGGCTAATGCCATATTGTGGGGCGTGGCGTGGGTGTGACACACCCCCGGAAGTGTACGCTGATGATGTCATCCTTGGGGCGGGGGCAGGGGTGTGTCAAGTGGGGGGCGGTGGCCACGCCTGGGGGCGGGGCTAACTTACCATTCACTTCTATGGGAGGGGGCGTGGCCTAAGGCGGGACATACACCGGAAGTGGGCGCTGATTGGTACCTGTCAACATTTTGGGAGCGGGAGGGGCTGGGCGGGGCTAACTCACCATTCACTTCTATGGGAGGGGGCGTGGCCTAAGGCGGGCCATACACCGGAAGTGGGCGCTGATTGGTACCTGTCAACATTTTGGGGGCGGGAGTGGGCGGGGCTAACTCACTATTCGCTTCTATGGGAGGGGGCGTGGCCTAAGGCGGGACATACACCGGACGTGAATGCTGATTGGCTCCTGCCATCCTTATCTCACCTGTCAATCAGTTTGACAAGTAGTGTACCCATTATACTACTGACATCAGATGCCGAATTTTAAAAGGAGTGATTCATTCATGCTTTTGCAGCATTGTGGGACGAGTACCTTTTGCACCGTTCATGAAATAAATTTAACACCTGAAGCAGGGTCTTGAAAATGTGGAATAGACCCAAAATGTGGTATTATATTGTATACATCCATGATTGAAGAAGTATGCGGGTTCATCCACAATGGATCAAGCTAAGTTTATTCTTACTTTTGGCTTAAGCTAACTTTGCTGTTTTTACTGCAAAAATTGAGTAAAATGGGCAGGTCATACGTACAGGTTTGTTCCTCACTTTGATAAGTCTGACAAAAAAAATGCTTAGGATCACTCTGATTTAGGGTTGGCCTTTTTGACATATTTATGGTTATTGGCTGGCGACCTTTCCTCTTTTCCTCTGCTTAAGGGCAGAGACTCAACACCTTCATGGTGCAGTGGCTCTGTGCCAAAGACAGAGTTCTGCCTTTGAGAGTGGGCTATATATGAAGTCAGCTTTTCCAGGGCTGACCCGCCCACTAGGCAGGCTATGTGGCTGCCTAGGGCGACAGACCTCTGTGGTGTTCAGCACACATGGTCTGCCGCCACCCTGTGCGCTAAGCCACGCTGCCACCCCTCCCCCCACTGCTGCTGCTGCTTCCGGCAGCAGGATGGAGAGATAACTAAGCTCGGTGACAGCGGCCCACAGCAAGCAGTGTGCTTCGGCACACATGGCCTGCCACTTCTGATCCCCCTCCAACACAACTTCATGGGGTCAGAAGTGGCAGGCCATGTGTGCACGGTGCAGGTGTGATAACTGCTTGACAAACTGTGCGGAAGTCCATTGGGGAGAGGAGCTTGTGAAAGTTTTATAGTATGTGGAGCCCTGGAAGTTGAGCTCTTGGTTGAGCGTGGTTCCCAGGTAATTTATTTGGGTTTTGACTGCAAGTGGAATATTGTTTATTGTGATCATAGTTGGGGGAATGAAATTCTTGTTTCTTGTGGAGTGTTTTGAACTTGGTGAAGTTAATTTTGAGATTGTGATCTTTTGAGCCAAGTGTTGATTACACCAAAATCTCTAACTGTTTTGCAGCAGTCTGGTGAGAAGGGGGTGAAGACCATAATATCAGCTGCATATATTAAGTATTTGACGCCAGTGCTTTTGATGATTTCACAGAGGTTGAATGTATATATTGAATAGAAGCAAGGAGAGTGCAGACCCTTGTGGTACTCCTTGGTTGAGGGAGAATGGTGTAGAAGTGAATGTGCCAATTTAGACTTGCTGAATTTGGTCTGTTAAGTAGAAGTAGAACCATTTGAATGAGATATCTTCCAATATTATGGAGTCTTTTTTAAGAGGAGTTGATGTGAAACAGTCAAAAGCAGCTGATATGTCCAGGAAGATGAGTATGAAGCCTTGTGTTATAACTTCAGTGCCTTTAATCAGAGTGTTGAGAAAGGAAATCATGAGGGTTTCTATACTGTGAGGTCAGAATCCGTGTTGGTGAGTTTCTCGCAGAGAGTGTTCATCTAAGTAGTCTTGTAGTTTGTTCCTGTACAACTTTTCGATGAGCTTGGCAATGAATGGAATACTAGAGATTGGCCTGTAAGAGTCTGGGCAGGCTGTGTCCATAGCTGGTTTCTTCAGGATAGGACAGATCGAAATTGCTTGAGTTGAGGGGGGAGAGATCCTTGTATTAATGATTTGTTTATGTAAGATATGAGGTGCATTTTCTCTAAATTGATCCATAATAAAGGGCAGGGGTCAAGTGGGGAAGTGGTTGTGTTGATGATAGAGTATACTGCTAACACATTCATGGTTGGCAAGGTTGAAGCTGTTCCAAATGGGCCCGATTCTGTCTCACACGTCCATCCTCTCTGTGCGTCCAGTCTGAACTGGGTACACAGAGGGGATCATGATTCTGATCCCACGGAGCACTTCTAGCCCCGCGGGATCAGAATTGTGAACAGTCCTGCACATGCAGGCCGGGGCAGCGATTCTGTCCAGCCTGCAAGTGCAGGACTGCACCCAACTAACACAGTCAGGGCATTTAAATGGCGCCATGGTGTCATGTTGCCATGGCACTGCGGCTCCATTTAAAAGCTGCGATGCCAGCCGCCAACCAAAACTGCAAACTCCCCACAGCCTGACCCCCGATCCAGCCTCCAAAGGCCAGGGTTGGGCTGCGGGTAATGTCCCCTGCCCCCCCCCCCAGCCCCTTCCGTGCCCTGAATTTAAAAAAAAAAAAAAAAACATCCAGGGAAATTATTCCACCTCGGAAGTGGAATAACTTCCCCGGCCATTTCGCCGACCCTGGACAAACAGGGCCGACATTAGAATCGGCCCTGTACGTCCAGGGACGGTGACCACCCACTGCCCACCCACTCTCCACCCCCGGGCTGCCCATTCCCTGCACCTGACTAACTTCCCTGCACAACCGGCGGGAAAGTTAGTCAGGGGCTGAAGACAACATGAATAGCTATTCGTGGTTCTGAATGACCCCCTTTGTGTTCTGAAGTGATGAGTAGCGAGGGAAGTTTGAGCTGAGAATTAGTCTGGCTCCCATAGTTAGCTTGAAGATGTCGAGATAGCAATTGTGGGCTTATTAGGGGCTTTCTGTGTGCTAATGAGGGGTTCTTGATGAGCAAGTTAGCTATATCAAATAACTCCCTTGACTTTTGATGGAAGTCTTGATGAGGTTTGTAAAATACTCTTGCTTTGTCTTGTAGGTGAGTTTGCAATATTTGTTTAGCTCCTGTAGGTACAATGCCTGCATGTTGATGTCATAGGAAGTTCTTCACTTGCTTTCAAATCCACATAGTTTTTAGATTTCTGGTCTTTTAGGTTCCTTGAATACCAGGGAGATGTGTAAGGGTGTTTACATTTGTTGACCATGGGTGGAGCTTTGGCGACAACTGTGATAGAATCCCTGATAACTCACTGGAGCACCACTATGTGGTCTATGTGGATTGTGATGAAAGCATGGGGGGTATTTTGCTGATAAAGTCCTTGCTGTCAAATGGGCAGAACTGGTGAGCAGTGTTAGTGGTTTCAGTTTGTTTTGTAGTCTTTCGTTGGGTGAGCGCAAAGGTGATTTGGTGATCAGACCAGGGGACTGGTGATAAGGAGATGAAGGCTTCCATGGAACTGGTGCAGCTTGCTGAGGAGGTGGGAGTGAATATGAGGTCCAGAATGCCACCTTTAATGTGGGTGGGGTTGGTGACAATTTGCGTGAATTGTAAAGCATTCATCACCTCTAGAAATTCTGCTTGGTTAGAGAGGCTAGGTTGAAATCTCCCAGCAGAATGTGTGTTTTGGCTACTGGCGTGATTGTATGCTGTGTCCAGAATGGTAGAAAGATCATCTGGGCTAGAGGAGGGTGCTCTGTATATGAGACTCAGTGTGCTATGTGTAGGGTGAGGCGGGGAGGTAACGTTTCTTTGCTTTTTAGGAAGAAGCTTTTGTGAAGTTGCTGATTTTTCTACTGATATATTTTTTGGATGCTATTTTAGTTTCTAAAGGACAGTGGTAGGTGTGTTTAATGTACATTCCTCCTCATTCTGTGTTTATTTACACTTTTGTGTTTTTTTGTTTGTTTTTTGGGTTTGATTGTGATTTAGTAGTCTACTGTGGTTATGAAAGATTTTAATATCCATGTTGAGAAGCAATATGAATTTACATTTGTGGAACAATTTTTGTCAGCTATGGAGTCTTTGGGGTTTAAGTAAAAAGTGCAACAACTCTCTCACCATCAGGGTCATATTTTGGATTTGTTGTTTGTGCCTATTTGTAGGTCGGAGCATTTAGTATGTGAGACTTATGAACCTTTACTAAAGGCTGATCATTTTTTGATTCAGTCTTGTTTGCGGGTTAGGATCCATCAAAAAAGGTGTCTAAAGTGGGTGGGCATGCATGTCTCCTCTCTTTTTGATGTGGATACATTTTGGTTGCATTGAAGATTTGGGGAAGAGGTCTCCACCGATTTAACAGAGGAATAATTGGTTGATATTTGGAATGGTGCTATCTATGCATGCTGCTTTTTTTTACTCGTGGTGTGACACAATCTATGGGACGAGTTAATGGAGCGCCTTGGTATTTGGATTTATTGCATGAGTTCTTGTGTGAATTGTGCATAGCTGAGCGCTATTGGCGTAGGGTGTTATCAGAGGATGCTTATAGTAGTTATCTATGTATTTATAAGCAGTATAGGGAACAGCTTGTTTTTGTGAAACGTGTATTTTTTTTCAGTGAAATTGAGACTGGTTTGTCTAGACATACTGGAGTTGTTTTCTAGTGTTCAGTTTTTACTGAAAGGTTCCGAAGTGAGGCATGTTTCAGCAGAATTAGATGCTGATGTTTTCGCAATGTATTTGAATCAAAGTGGGCTCCCTTCCATTGAGGTGTTTATGCCAATGTTTTTGCTGTTCAGGCTGGTTTCAACCTCCTGGGATGCTTGTTCTTTACTAACAGTGCCTCATGAGTGCTTGGACAGAAAAATATGCAGTACCTTTTGTACTTTGGATGCTGTTTCTTCCATTCAGGTGCGGTGATCAGTTGATTTGGTATGTGCTTTTATTAATGCTGCTTTGTCTTCTGGGGTTTAACCTCCTCCTTTCAAGAGGGCGGCTGTTAGCCTATTGGTAAAAGATATACGTGGTGATTTGTCTGTGTAATTTTTTATTGTATTTCTTCCTTTCCTTTTTTATTGAAGCTTACCAAGCAGGTGGTGCGAGTGCAGCTTGATTATTTTGGAAATCTGAATTTTTGGATGAAATGGAAACGTGGTTTTGTAGTGGCCATAGTCCAGAGACTGCTTTTTTATTGTTTGGGCACCTGTTGCAAGGTTTGACTGGGCGGAAAACTGGATTTTTATTGATGAGCAGTCAGCATTTGACTCGGTTCTATCTGGACTTTTGATGCGTTTGTTTTGGCAGCTTTTGGGTTGTCTGGGACAGTTTTGAATTGGTTTGATTCTTATGCGCATCGAAGGGAGCAATAAGTATTTTTAGGGGGTGTAGTTTCTTCTTATTCATTAGCCTTGGGGTGTCTCAGGGTTCTGCACTTTCTGCTACTCTTTAATGTATATTTAGTTCCTTTTCCATAGGTTTTTGCATTCTTTATCAGCATAAAAATGAAATTCCAACAGAGGAGCTTCAGCTTTCTGAAGCATTGTCTTTTTTGAAGCTGGTTCAGTCTTGATTCCATTCATCAGTGGATGTAGTCTTGTAGTTTGATTAATGCCAGTAAGATGGAGGCTGTATTCCTTTATCAGGCCAACTCCTATGGGTCTCTGGCTGTATCAATCCAGGTGTGGTGAGGTATTTGGCTATGTTGGATCATTCTCTCTTTTATTTTGACCTCAGGTTGCGGCTATGACCAGGGGGATTTATTTTAAGTTTGCATATGATGCGCCCTTTGAAATTTTATTTGGATTTTGAGTATTCTAGCATGGTTGTGCATGCTTTTGTGTTGCAGAGTTTTGATTCTTGTAATTTGATTTACTTGGTGTTACAAGGTTGTGCAAGTCACCCTTTTACAGTTGGCTCAGAATTCTGCTGCTTGGCATATTTATAGTTCATGGAGGTTTGATCATGTTCAATCTTTATTGAGAAAGCTTCATTGGTTGCCTGTATATTCTCATGTTAACTTAAAAACCATGACAATACATTTAAAATGGTTGTATTCATTGCAGCTGAATGAGTTGTGGGGCTGTCTGGTTGAATATTGTCCCACGCAGATTTTGCATTCAGTATCGCAAGTTCTTTTGGAGATGGCCTCCCTTTATTTTGGTGCAAACTGCTTCTGCGAGGGGCTGGGTTTCTCAGTGGCAGCTCCTGTGTTGTGGAAAGGTCTTTCTGTTTCTTTGCGATCTATTAAGGATTATTTAGTATTTTGCAAACAAGTAAAAGCTCATCTTTTTCAGGTGGTTTACGCTTAATTATTTCTTTGTCGTGCTTTGTATTTTTTTTTTAAGATTATATCTGCTTTGTACCCGCTTAGAAATTTGGGATGGGTGGTAAATGCTTAATTAAATAAATAAGTGGTGGTAAAACCTAAATAAGAGACGTGTATAAGTGGTAAATAAACAGGCTGAGTAACAAGGGAAAGAGTGGTGAAGAGAGTAATTGCTCAGACTGTGATTTAAAAAATAAATAAATAAATAAAAGCAACCAAAAGGAGTGGGCTAAAAATACCCAGACTGAGAGGAGAGAGGAATGTAACCAGGGAGTCACCTGTCTGCCTTACAGGACAGGCCCCTACATCTTCAGGCTCTTGGAGTTTTATTGGGGGAAAAAAACCACGGCCTAGAATCAGGGTTTGAGAGTTTTGCTAGCTAAGATACTGTATGATGTTTCAGTAAGGATAAAGATAGGTAATATACCAAGTCATGTAATATACCATGTCATGGTGCAAGGCAAATAGTGCCTATGGAAACAGAAGAAAATGTGCAGAGCAGTTTTATAATGGGCAGCTCAAAGCACATGGCTAGGGGTTGCTATAGGCAACCAACAAAAACACTAGCACCGGGTGTAGGTAAACGCCTCAGCAAAGCATTACCTCATAGCTCATTAGAGGATCAGGAACAGCTGCAGAGACTTGAGCTTATGAGAAACTCAAAGAATGACGCACTTAAAATTGAGTCAGTCTTGAGCAAAGAGAACAGAAGAACACACGGGAAAGGTAGTAGTAGAACACACGGGAGAGCTAACAGGAAGGCTAACCAGGACACATACCTGAGAACTTCAGACGGAGATTCCAGCAGCGTCTCAGAGGAGTTTGCCCAAGAGGGAATACCTGAGGTTAGTGCCAGAGAGTTGGGCTGCACTGAACCAGAGTCTGGTCGTTGGGGACACAGAGGGATTCCTACCAGCAAACGGAGAGAAGCTGTGAGAGGGAATTTCCATGAGAGCAGGTACCTGGGGAATAGAAGCTCGGGTCCAAAGGAGATTTCCAGGCTCAAGGAAACCCGTCCTGTAAGGGGAGGTGAAAAGCTTTCGAGGGAGAAAGGCTATTTCCAGCTTCCCAGCTACAAAGGTTCCGGCAGAGGCCAGCCTGAAGAAAGGCCAATTCCCTGGAGTAGAGGGGCACTTGAAAAGCAGGATTTTACATACGCTTGTCCTGAGGTGTATGGCCCTCTAGAGGGAAAGTCTACACTGCATGGTAACTTTCCCTTCCACTTTACTAGTAAGGAAGGGAGAAGCCCTTGCCAGAAAGAGGAGGGATTTTTGAATACTGGTGTAAGTTCCAATCCCACAGAAGAGAATTGCAGGGAAGCTCATGAGGCCATGGACTGTGATTACTGTGTGGAAAACTCAGAGGATTTCCAGATGGATTGTACACTTGTATTTGCGGATAATGTGACCTCTTTCTGCTGAAGTGTGCAAAAGGGAAATCTGTTTAAAGGAACAGATTTCAACCCACAGCTGTTGTAAGGTACAAGGCTTGTTTTGCACTTTTTGTTTTGCCTTAAGCTGAAAAGAAGCATTCCTTTGTAATTTTTGTAGTTCCATTTTGTGTTATACCAGAAGCATGGTTTATTTTCCTTTGTGATTCCTGACTGCAGAAGTTCTCCCGGGAAGGGAAATAAAATACCTCTTTAACAGCCTAGCTACTCGTCCACGACTACACTCTTTTTATTGAATAGCTGGTGGGACTTCAATTCCCAGGGGGCACTACTTGTCCCTGCTACCTAAGAAGAGGCCTCACTGAAACCCCCAGGTCCTTTGCCTTCGGGGTATGTAGGTGGGTGACAACTAACAGAATCACCGGAGAGAGACAGGGTAACATAAACTAGAATACAGTTTGTGTACAGAACATTATGGGGGTTATTCTAGAAGTCCTAATAATGTTTGGATGTCTGAAAATGGGCCATATAGACATTCAAAGCCCCGAGACATCCCCGGAGCCATTTTAGAAGCTGGGTCTGCAGATGTCTCCAGCATGAGAGCATCCAAGTCAGAATGGGGATATTGTGGAGGCGTAGCCGGGGGTCCCAAGAACTTAGATGTCCACATCTGATTTCAGAAATTGTTCTAGATGTCCTGAGCTGCGTCAGTTTATACCTATTTGAGGCACAAATAGGCTTCTAAAAAGCACTCGTTTTGTCAGGTAAACATCTGGAGGGTGTGGAGAAGGAGGTACACTCCTATCCCTTCTATTTTACAATTTGTCAATGAACACTGACAGGGAATGGGGGCTCGTGTTTTCATTTTGCCATGCCACTGGACGTTCCTGTATACAGCCTTGCTTGAGATTGCACAATTATAGCTGTTTCAATCCACGGCTCCTGTCTTATTATTGGCATTTCCCAGTATACTAAAATAACCCTCTGCTACATAAATTAAATATGTTAAAGGACACTAACCGGATTAGTTATGTTTTGGGGTGGTTTTATTTTTTTTTTACGTTTTTATACAAATTCTTTAATGATTTTGTTTCGGAATATCTTTTGTCGTCGTTACTTCTGCTAATGTCTTGTAAATCTAAGGCTTACATCTACTAACACCTTACTGGATCCATCTTGTAGGGGTGTTTATTTAAAATTGTTTTAGGCATCATTCCATTTTTGGTTGCACAGTATTGGTTTGAATTGCCCAACTATTTGAAATGTAACCCTTCTTTTCCTCAGTTTCATAAAAGGTTGAAGGCATGATTGTTTAATCAAACTTAGTGTTTTTTCTTCTATGGATGTTTTTTCCTTGCTGTAAACCGCACAGAACCATTAACTGTTCATTTTAAATTAAATCTCTCTCCCCAGACCCTGCTGTGTGTTTAAACTTTTCCTGCCCTAGCCTGCTTGAGTGAATCCTCCCCTCCCCCCCCTTTGCTGAGGTACTGTGTAGCCTTCTTCCTGTTTTCTCCACATGTGCATAGTCTGTTTTTAGTTGCTGCTTCTGATCAGAGAGGAGCAGTGCTTTTTACAGTGCTCTGCTAGATAAGTGGATTTTGCCTCCTGAGAAACTTTGCTGTGAGTTCTAGCTGTTTATTTAACTATTTATTGTTTGTCTAACTGTTTATTTAATTATTTATTGTTTGTCTTAGTGCTAGTTCAGCTGTTTTCAGCTGTAATTTACCTTGCCTCTCTCAACTAACTGGGCTTTGTGTGGTAGCCCCCTGCCCCCTCCCCCCTGCTGAGGGTCCAGGACAGGGTACCTTGTAACTGCCCTCTTTAATAGGACTTACCTCCCTCCCTCCCTCCCCAGCACCCACCCACCCCTGGGGTAATTGTAGTTTTATAGGTACTTGCACATCTTAGAGGAAAGGGGCTGCTCTCAGGTGCAGCTCATTGTCCAAATCAGTCACACACAGAGGACCTGAGATTAATTAATTAAGCTTTAGGTACACAAGGTGTATTAGGGGTATTAGATACACTTTTATTGGTATAAGCATCTACACCAATCCTTATTATATACAGAATTTAAAAGATCTAAACACAAGCTTTAAACTAAGATGCAGACAGAAGTCCAGCAGCGAGATGGGGGTTCTCCGGTCTTTTGCATTGAGTGTCACATGTATGATTTTCTCCCAGTTGGTGAGAGATCTTACGTATGCACTAAGTGCAAAGAACTCTTTGCTCTCAGGGAACGAGTCCGTTCTCTAGAGGCTAGAGTAGCAGACCTGGAAGACATAAGAAAGACAGAGAAGTACATGGACGTGACCTTCAGGGATATAGTCCTGAAGTCCCACCTCCAGTCTGGCAGCATCCCTGTTGCCATGGAGGAGAGAGGTCACGTGACAGGAGAGCATCACCCTGGTGTGGCAGGAAGTGATCCTGTAACTAGGACCTGTCCTCCAGGTGATGTAAAACCCTCTCGCACCGAGGGCGTTTCTCCAGGGCCATGTGCCCATGAGGGGAGGGTCAGGACAGCTGTTATAGTCGGTGATTCAATCATTAGGAATGTAGATAGTTGGGTGGCTGGTGGACGTGAGGATCGCCTGGTAACATGCCTGCCTGGTGCGAAGGTAGCAGACCTCACGCACCGCCTAGATAGGATCGTAGATAGTGCTGGGGAGGAGTCTGCTGTCTTGTTACATGTTGGTACCAATGACATAGGAAAATGTGGTAGGGAAGTTCTGGAGGCTAAATTTAAGCTTTTAGGTAGGAAGTTGAAATCCAGAACTTCCAGGATAGCGTTCTCCGAAATGCTTCCTGTTCCACGTGCAGGACCCAAAAGACAGGCAGAGCTCCGGAGTCTCAATGCGTGGATGAGACAATGGTGCAAGGATGAGGGTTTTGGATTTGTTAGGAACTGGGGAACATTCTGGGGAAAGGGGGGGCTCTTCCGAAGGGATGGGCTTCACCTTAATCAGGATGGGACCAGACTGCTGGCATTAACCTTTAAAAAAGAGATAGAGAAGCTTTTAAACTAGAAAATAGGGGAAAGCCGACAGTCACCCAGGAGCGCATGGTTCGGACAAAGGTATCCTTGAAGGATACTACCAAAAGCAGTGAGGTTCCAAAAGGGGGTATAGTAGCCCAAATGCCCTTGAGTAAGGAGCAGACAGAGCATAAAGATTCCAAATTACCCCTGCCTACCAATAGCCAGATTAATATGAATAAAATACAGTCTCTAAAATGCTTGTATGCCAATGCTAGAAGTCTAAACAATAAGATGGGGGAGTTAGAATATATAGCACTAAATGAGAGGTTAGATATGATTGCACTCTCAGAGACATGGTGGAAGGAGGATAACCAGTGGGACACTGTGATACCTGGATACAAACTATATCGTAATGATAGAGCTGATCAAATTGGTGGAGGGGTTGCGCTCTATGTTAGAGAGGGCATTGAGTCAGAAAGGATTAAAGTTTTGCAGGGAACAAAATTTGCTGTAGAATCTCTATGGATTGAAATCCCATTTATGAAGGGGAAGGCGATGGCAGTGGGAGTATACTATCGACCGCCTGGCCAGAAGGAACAAATGGATGATGAAATGCTCAAAGAAATCAAGGAAGCTAACAAAAGTCACAACAGAGTAGTAATAATGGGTGATTTCAATTACCCCGGTATCGACTGGGTCAGTGTCACGGCAGGACAAGCTAAAGAGAGAAAGTTTCTAGATGGAATAAATGACTGCTTCTTGGAGCAACTGGTTCATGAACCGACCAGAGGGGATGCCATACTGGACCTAATCCTTAGTGGAACGCCAGATCTGGTGCAAGAAATAAGGGTGTTGGGACCACTTGGCAATAGTGATCATAGTATGATCATGTTTGATTTAATTAGTGGAGGACAGATAGTAAAGGAATCCACAGTATTACCTTTTAACTTTCAAAAGGGAGACTATGATAGAATGAGGAATATAGTTAGGAAAAAACTAAAAGGAGCGGTTCCAAAGGTTAAAGACTTACAGCAAGCTTGGGTGTTATTTAAAAATACTATCCTCGAAGCCCAGACCAGCTGTATTCCACGCATTAAGAAGAGTGGAAGAAAGTCCAAAAAACTGCCAGCATGGTTTAAAGGTGAGGTCAGAGAGGCTGTTGCTGCCAAAAAAGCAACCTTCAGGAAATGGAAAAAAGAGCCAAATGATGAAAACTGGAAACAACACAAGCACCGGCAAGTTAAATGCAAAGCATTGATAAGGCAGGCAAAGTGGGAATTTGAGAAGAAACTTGCTACGGAAGCAAAAACACAAAATAAAGACTTTTTCAAGTACATTCGTAGCAAAAGGCCTGTGAGAGAGTCAATTGGACCGTTAGATGATAGAGGGGTAAAAGGGGCAGTAAGAGGAGACAAGGCTATAGCAGAGAGACTGAATGAATTCTTTGCTTCGGTCTTTACTGAGGAAGATGTAGGGATGTTACCCATGACTGAAGTGGTATTTAAAGGAGATACTGCAGAGGAATTGAGAGAAATATCGCTACACCGGGAAGATATATTACAACTATTTGATAAACTGAATAGTAGCAAATCACCTGGACCGGATGGTATACATCCCAGAGTGTTGAAAGAACTGAAATATGAGATTGCAGACCTGCTATTGGTAATCTGTGAACTTTCATTAAAATCATCTGTAATACCTGAAGATTGGAGGGTCGCCAACGTAACACCAATTTTTAAAAAAGGTTCCAGGGGTGACCCGGGAAATTACAGACCGGTGAGCCTGACGTCAGTACCAGGGAAAATGGTAGAAACCATCATAAAGAACAAAATTACACAACATGTAGATAGTCATGGCCTAATGGGAGACAGCCAACATGGCTTTAGACAAGGAAGATCTTGTCTTACTAATCTGATATGTTTCTTTGAAGGTGTGCATAAACAGGTAGACAAAGGTGAGTCGGTTGATATAGTGTATCTTGACTTCCAGAAAGCTTTTGACAAGGTCCCCCATCAGAGACTTTTGGCAAAGCTAAAAAGTCATGGGATAGGAGGCAGTGTACTATTGTGGATCGGGAACTGGTTAAAAGATAGAAAGCAGAGGGTAGGGCTAAATGGCCAATATTCCCAATGGAAAAAAGTGAATAGTGGAGTATCCCAGGGATCTGTACTGGGTCCGCTACTTTTTGACATATTCATAAATGACCTGGAAAAGGGAATAACTAGTGAGGTTATCAAATTTGCAGATGACACAAAACTGTTTAAAGTTGTTAAAACCCAAGAGGATTGTGGAAAACTGCAGGAGGATCTGGATAAATTGGAAGACTGGGCATCCAAATGGCAGATGAAATTTAATGTGGACAAATGCAAAGTTATGCACCTAGGAAAGAACAACCCACACTATAGTTACACGATGCAAGGCTCCACATTAGAAACCACCACCCAGGAAAAGGACTTAGGCGTCATCGTGGATAACATGTTAAAACCCTCCGCCCAGTGTGCAGCGGCGGCCAAGAAAGCAAATAGAATGCTAGGTATCATAAAGAAAGGGATGGAGAATAAAACAAAGGATATTATAATGCCTCTGTATCGTTCCATGGTACGACCGCACCTTGAATATTGTGTGCAATTCTGGTCGCCGTATCTTAAAAAGGACATAACGTTATTAGAAAAAGTACAGAGAAGAGCCACCAAATTGGTGAAGGGGATGGAAGGCTACTCCTATGAAGAGAGGCTAAAAAGGTTAGGGCTCTTTAGCCTGGAAGAGAGACGGCTGAGGGGAGATATGATAGAGGTCTATAAATTAATGAATGGAGTGGAACGAATAAACGTGGATCAATTGTTTACGCTATCAGAATATAGAAAGACTAGGGGACATGTAATGAAGCTACAGGGTAAACTATTTAAGACAAATAAGAGAAAATATTTTTTCACTCAACGTGTAATCAAACTCTGGAATCTGTTACCGGAGGATGTAGTAAGGGCTGTTAGTATAGCTGGGTTTAAAAAAGGTTTGGACAAGTTCCTGGAGGAAAGGTCCATAAACCACTATTAAAAAGGGACCCAGGATATCAATGCTTGACCCAGTACAAGCATTATGGAACCTGTGTCTTTTGGGGATATTGCTATGTACGTAGGACCTAGATTGGCCACTGTTGGAAACAGGATACTGGGCTTGATGGACCTCGGTCTGACCCAGTATGGCATGTCTTATGTTCTTATGTTCTTATTATTCAGTATGGGATCGTCGCAGTATATAAAATTGTGTTAGATAGATTAGAAGGATATCCCCGCCTCATGGTTCAAAGCGGGGATGTCTATATGGATTCCATCACAGATGTCCACATTGGGGGTGTCTATTTCTAAACTCAGGTCAAAACATAGACATCCCAGGTGATTTTCTGCTCTGGATGTCCCAGACTGCACTTGGACGCCCTTTCTAAAATGCCACGTCACATGTGACGTTTTACGCAAATATAGGAATAATGTTACACATTTAGAATCTAAAATAAAAGCTAGAAGGGAGTAAATAACTGAATGCACCCTGACCAGATAGGAGTCTGGGTTAGAATATTAGAAGATAATAAGCCAATTTTGCACAAATTCACAAAATAACAATGCAGCTCAGCAAGTTCTTAAAACATCATAAAGAGACAACAAACTTGGATTATTCACCCTGTCCAATGATGTAGTCCTAGAAATGTCATATAACTATTTCTCTTAAACTGCTCTTTAAGGTCACACCGCCTTTAGGAACTCCAGCTGGGCACACCTTTTTCCAAGGTGCAGTAAAACCTTGAACCCCTATCCTCTTAAAAGAATGAAATGGAATTTGAGGGTTACCTTGAATATGAAGACACGTTTTAATCTGAAGTTTCTCTGCAGGGCTTTGGCCTCAGAATGGGCAAGGAGTCAGTTTATCCAGATACCTTTCTCCTTGCAAGTAGCTTGACGCTCTGGGCAGTCCTGCTCTTCCTATATCTTTTTCCAGTCAGGTGCACCTCCTCAGGAGTACAGGAAATCAAGAACTCGCTCCTCCCCTCCTGACCATTACTTTCATCTACTTCTCCTTTTGCCTCTGCCCCACTTCTTGCATAAGCAAAGCAAACCTTAGTATACTGAATTCACCCCCCCCCCCCACCCTTTCTTTTTTTTTTGTTAACCAAAGTTTATACCTACTCCCCTCCACCCGATCTGTGGTTTCCTTTAACAGTTCTTCTGGTTTTGATTTAAACTTTCCATTTCTCGTTTAACTGTAAACCACTTTGATTGAATGATACAGCGGTATATAAAACATGTTTAAATAGTTCAGATATCCTGGCCAAGAGTTAACTGTCACTGCTGGTATAGGTTAACTGGAATCAGGCAGATTCCTGTAATGTCTTTAGTTTGATATCAGTAAATCCAGTCCAGTCTTTCAAAATTCATTTATATTCTCTTATATACCGTGCTATTCTGCATCAGTGCGGTTTACATTGAACAAACTGAAATTACATCGAACAGAGCATTATAACTTGGAGATAACTATTTTACAGGGAACATGGGCTATGGAGGGTTAAGTGGCTTGCCCAGGACCACAAGGAGCACCTGTGGGACTAGAAACCCTAGTCCTTCCGGCCCAAGGTTGCTGTTCTCTAGTGGGATTTGAACCCCTGACCTTCCAGCCTGAAGTACCTTGCCCCAACCACTAGGCCACTCCTGGCATCTGCAACAGGTTCCTCAGTCTTTGGGCAATCTGGTAAATTTAAGTCTGAATCGATATTTGCTTATAAGCTCAGGGGAAATGGAATCTCCCTTTAGTGAGTCCTGTCACATAAGTAAACTACTTGTAACCATTTTTGGATTGATAGGAAGGTATTAACTGCTTGTAATACAATTCTTGAATGCTTCTGCCCATTGTTGTGATTTCAGTGACCCTAAAAGTTTGTTAACCCTTGGTTCAGAACACAATTTCTGGCCTGCACTCAGTTATTTGAGAAGAGAGTGGTGTGAATGTCGAGTACCAAGGGCATCCTGGCTTATGCCAGTCCCCACTAAAAGTACCCTGAAAAAAAATAATAAACTGAGTTCCATACTAAAAGACTACACAGCTTATTGAATTTGTGTTCATCTTTATTTATTTATTTATTTAACTGTATTTATATATCGCCTTATCATACAATCAAGGCGGTGAACGAAACAAAACATACAAAACATCTGGTGAGAAGAGAGAAAAATACAAACATTGAAACATATAGTCAAACAGCACAATAATCATTACAATATACGTGTGCTAAGTACAAAGCTAAAAAATCCAAAAAACATATAACAATATCAATTATTTAATTATTTTGCAGTGGGTAGGTAAATCAGAAAATTAAGTAATAGGCCCATAATGTTCAATAAAAAGCAAAGTTTTTAATTGCTTCCGAAAATCTTTGAGTTCGGTTGATGATCTTAATTCATATGGAAGAGAGTTCCATATTCTTGGGGCAGCTAATGAAAATGCTCTCTCTGTAGTATCCTTGCGCGTAGTTTTGAAGTTACTTGAAGAACTTAATCTGTGAGAGGTTTCTTCTTGGTCGAGAGCTGGGGTCAGGAAGAATGAGGGAGTAAAGACTATTGGCTGATATATGATGCTTTATTTTAAAGATGTTGATAATTGTTTTATATTTGATGCGTGTTTGGATTGGTAGCCAGTGAAGATCCTTCATAACTGGCGTAATGTGATTATGAATGGAAGCAGCTGTGAACCACACAGAAAGGGGGTTATGTGGTTGCAGGGATATCCACATGAAAACATCTGCAAATCTATGTTAATCTTAGGAGAGAGGCTGGTATGTGTAAGTCCCCTTTCCATGGACATGGATTTTAAATCAAAGAAGAAAGTGCAGGAATGCACGGGGGGTGGACATCCACATGCCGAGGAAGATGCTATTTCACAAACATACGCATGGGAAAAATCGGCATGGGAGCCCTGGCAACTCACATGTAAGTGCTTGCATTTTAGAATGGTACAGGTACCAGATGTCCCTAATTTTTAAGGATTGTCCCAGATTTTAGAGCTGTGTCCCTGACTCCCACCTGCTTAGTAGCCTCAGGTCCGATATTGAGTTATTCAATGCCCTGTCATATACGCCCCTGGCTTTGAATATCCAGAGATTGCCGCATTGTCTCTCAGCCAGAGTCTATAGCCGGGCAGCAGCAATATTGCATGCTGCCTGGTCAGCTCCTGCACTTAAAGATGGGTGAGCTTTTGCCTCACCTATCTTTTAGGTGCAGGTCGCCAACCGGGCAGCATACAATATTGCTGCTGCCCGGTTATCGATTGTTACCACCTCTGCTTCTCCCCGGAATGCCCCAGCACGCCCCAGTGCTAAGCAGTTAGCATCGAGGCGTATAAGGGAGAAGAGGGGATATTCAGTGGCAGCAACAATGTTAGCACCGTTGACTATCACGGATAGCGGTATTTACATGGTTAACAAGGCTGTAAACCATGTAAATGGCTTTTGAATATTGGGGCCCCTCCTGTCCCCAATTCCAGCAATAGGGATAGAAAAATAAATTATTTTCAGTTCAGTGAGTCGAATGTCAGTTTTTAGAATTAACATTCATTAATTCTCTTTATATTTTGCACTGTATGGGGGGAAATACATCATAGTTTCTTTCTGTCAATTTTGTCTGCCTGGAAGCAATATTTTTGCTGTAATGGGAAACTACCCTTCCCTCCTCCATGCCTTGTTTAAATCTGGAACTAAGATGTCCCCCCCCCCCCCACCCCCAACGCACACTTTGGATAAGTGTCCCAGATTTGCCTGCAAAAATTCTGGTAACCTTACAGAATTGGCACCTTTTAAATGTCAGCCTGGCCATTTTGAAAACCTAGATGTGTAGCTGCTCTTAACCAATCACAGAAGGCTTTCTGTTTACCTCCTTTCGATTTGGAGGGGGGGGGGGGGGAATAGACCCTTAATCCCTCCTGTAAAGGGCTGGCCAAAGCGAGCACACTCCAAAAACCTATTCAAGCTAGGGAGCATGTGTAAATCCAGATGGGGACAATTTCCATCTTCCATGTGCATCCTCTGTTTGAAGTGGTCGATACATGGGTAGCTTTTCGTTCCTTCCAGACAAAGTCCCTAGCACATCCATGGGGCAGACACATGTACATCATGGTTTTTCTAAAATCACGTTTTCCACATGGATGCAGTTTGCACAGTTTTCTACCACCACATCCATGTGTAAAATGTTAATACTGTATAACTTCTAAAATAACCCTGTTTATGTTTAGGATACCTGTTACATGCTCTTTGTCTTTCCCTCCACCACCTGGATAAAGAGGTGAAAAAGTACATGGATGCTTTTAGTATGTGTACTTTTAGGTGCTAATTTGCAAAGACAAATTTCCCTGAAATGCGTGGCGAAAAGAGCCCATAGGGAAGGTAATTTTCTAACAAGGCATCCAGAAAAGAGGCTCCCAGGCAGATATGTTGCATCTATAATATAAAGGCAGCATGTATTTTTATAAAATTCCCTATCCAAAGGCTCATTTATATAGTGCTACAAGGAGTACTCAGCACTATATATATATAAACAGAAGAGAGAGTCCCTGCTCATCAGAGCTTACACTGTAATCAAGACAAACATCACAAAACTGGGGACTAGAATATGGTTAATTGTCCCTAGGGAATGTCTACATATCTATACATAAAAGTGGAATACCTATTTAAATCTTCGCCTATCCCTGGGCAGAATCGTACCAAGGGCTGAGTGGTGGGTGCAGTCCACCCTAAGTGCCAGCCGTTAGAGGGGTATACCCCTACCGGTCCCATGCATGAAGGCAGTTTTGCCACACTGCTTCTACTCCAGGCTTAGTGGCTGACCTCTCCTGGCCAAAGTCTTGTAACCAACACAGTAATATGTAATTTCAGTGCTTTGCTTGCTCAGTGTCCTTCTGGTGTACTTCACAGCAGTTCCCACTTTCTTTTGGGTTCACCGATGCCATTCACTTTAAAGTAGTTTATCGACAAGAGAAAAAATAATTATGTTGGTATGCTTATCATGTGTCTTTCACTGAAGGGAAACAAGATGTAAAATTCCCAGATCTGAAATCAATTCTTTTTTGGGATTACGCTGATTATTTCTATCTACCACCCAAGAGATCCATTTCACTTTCCCATTAGTCTCTGTCTGTGATGCTTAACCTTTATTTCTCATTGAGCCATGGAAGTGCTGAGCAATTACATTCTAAGACATTCTTCATTTCTTGCCTTTGCATTACAATATTTGCCTCATTGCTGTGTGGAAATATGTGCCACAAAAGAGCTAGAGCAAGAGCCCAAATAGGCCTTACCCTGTTCCTGATCAGTAAAGAAAGGATAGTGCTTCCCTTCATTCCTGTTTAAGCTACAAATAAAATTACTCATCAGTATCCTTGTTACAGAACACGTCTGTAAGAGCCACCAAAATGGTAAAGGGGATGGAAGGATACCCCTATGAGGAAAGGCTTAGAGGGTTAGGGTTTGTCAACTTGGAAAAGAGAAGGCTGAGAGGAGATATGATAGAGGTCTATAAATGAATGAATGGAGTAGAACGGGTAAACGTAGATCATTTGTCAAAAAGTAGAAAGACTAGGGGACATGCAATGAAGCTACAGTGTAGCCCATTTAAGACTAATAGAAACTATTAATCTCCAGGAACAAGCAGGAATGTAGTCTTCACATATGGGTATCGTCGGTACCGATGGAGCCTGCGCGGGAACGCTCCCCAGCGTCCAATAGGAACGCTTTTGGGAGCATCCCTCAGCACATGCGCGCTGCCTTCCCGCCTTTTCAACTGTCCCTCTTCAGTTCTTTGTTTTCCGCGGAGCCGACAGGATCTATTCCCTGTCACCACAGAAAATTCCGTCTTTAAATTTCTTTGTTTTGTGATCGTGTTTGCCTACCGCACGATGCCAACCGGTACTGCCGGTTCTTTTCTTTTCTTTTCATACAAAAAAAAGACAACTTAGGCTTTAGACTGTTTCTTTTCAGAAACCTTTCTCTTTGGTGCTAGGCGCCATTTTGGGCACTAGGCCCCATATTCCTAAAACATGGAAAAGCCAACTAGTGGTTTTAAAAAATGTACTAAGTGTGGCGGTACCATTTCCGTCACTGACACCCATGATTGGTGTCTGAAATGTTAAGGACCTGAACATTCTCCAACTGAATGTCTCTCCTGTATGGGGATGACTAAAAGAGGAAGACATAACTGGGCTGTAAAGCTCGGTACCCTCTTTTCTTCATATGCCAGATCCATTGCATCGACATCGTCAAGGGCCTCTTCTTCCTCCCATGGATCTCAGGTAACTAAACATAAAAGCCGGTCCTCAAAGGGTAGCTCTCCTGCTAAGCATCGAGAGGCCATTGGCGTTGCCCTTGAGGGAACCACACCGGCAAAACAGCCCCGGCGGGAGGCTTCGGCTTCCAAAGCATCGATGGGGATTCAGGATGTTCTCGAGACCTCAACCTCGCAAGAACTACCTGTGCCATGCTCAGGGGTTCCAGCCGTCCTTACCGGTACCGACACCCAGGCATCGGCAGCGTCAATAGTCCAGAGGTTCCTCGCTATCGAGCGCAGCATCACAGCTCTTCTTTCAGCTGCGGTACCGGTGGTCCCACGGGCACCGGTACCGACATCGACACCGATGCCTGTACAGACACCAGTACCGACACAGACGATACCGATACCGATGGTACTGGCCCCGGTGGGAACTCTTCCCATGACATCTCTGGCTGGGATTGACAAAGCGGTACCGGGTCAGCTAGGTATCGACTTCGATCGGTACCGGGATCGTGCTTTGCAAGAGCATCGGGGTCAGGAATACTTCGTTTCCTCCGATTCCGAAGACTCTGACAATTCTGCTGGCACTAGAGGGTTTCTCCTAGAAGATCCCTCTTCTCCCCAACGCAGAATGTCACCTCCAGAGGACATGTCATTTCAGGATTTCATCCATGATATGGCCAAAGGTCTTTCAATCACAGTAGCTCCTGAAGAGGAACCCAGAGCAAAGGAATTGGAAATTCTCCAATATCCTAAAGCTCCTAAGGAGGTAGCCACTCTGCCTATCCATGAAACTCTGCATAGCTTGATGCTCAGAATGTGGGAGACACCTCTGACTACTTCTCCTCACTCTAGGAGGCTTGATACTATGTATCGAGTCCCACCATGTCCTGGATTTCAGAAAACTCAGCTGCCACACCATTCAATGGCAGTGGAATCAGCCATGCGTAGGATGAAAAGTGCAAAGAGGCATGCATCCAATCCTCCAGGTCATGAATGCAGGACCCTGGATGCTTTTGGGCGCAGAACTTTTCAAGCTTCTATGCTTTCAGCTAGGATCAGTTCATATATCCTATATATGGGAATGTTCCTCAAGGAAGTCACAGGACTTGGAACTTATGAGCCCATTTCTCCCAGATGATAAGAGACAAGATTTTCTTGCTCTAGTTAAGCATGCTCAAGATGTTTCCAAGTTTGTTAATCGTGCAGCCTTTGACTGCTTCGAATGCATCAGCAGAACCTCTGCTATTGCCATTGGCGCATGACGGATTGCCTGGCTACAGGCCTCAAACTTGGAGACTTGGGTACAGGACAAGTTAGGCAGCATTCCTTGCACGGGGGAGAATCTCTTCGGCAAGAACTGGCAGGAAAAGGCTAATGAGTTAGATGCAGACAATTCTACCTTAGATAGATTATCAAAGTCTACAGCCACTCCAGCCAAAAGGAAGCCTTATAAAAAACCCTCTTTTAGCAAAAAGAGGAAATTTTATCCTTCCTATACCCAGCAGAGTCAAACTCCAGATCAGGTTGCCCAAAAGGGACAAACTAGACAACAAAAGAAGCCAAAAGGCCGAGAGCCCAACCAGCTCTCCAGGTTCAGCCCCCTCAAGGGCTTTGACTCTTTCCTAGAGAGCATTGCCTTCCTGCCTCTGAGGGGTCCCCAACCCCCCCCAATATCCCGGGCAGGTTATGCCACTTTTCCAACAGATGGCATCAGATAACAGCAGAAGATTGGACTTTGTCCATTGTAGGAGAAGGGTACAAGCTTCATTTTCACAGCATGCCCCCTCCTACAATTCTAAAGCAATTCAATTCTCAAACCTCCACAGACTATCTGTTAGATCACGAGGTCTCCACACTTCTTAGAGGAAGTGCCCATTCTTCAACGGGGTGCAGGGTTCTATTCCCCCTATTTTCTTATTCCAAAGAAAACAGGGGGACACAGACCCATTTTGGCCCTCAGAGAATTGAACAAATGCCTATTTCGAGAGACGTTCAAAATGATTTCTCTAGGAACTCTTCTGCCATACCTTCAAAGCCAGGATTGGCTCTGCTCTCTAGACTTAAAGGATGCATACTCTCACATTCTCATCCATCCAGATCACAGGAAATTCTTACGATTCCTTTTCAGGGGAAGACATTTCCAGTACAGGGTTCTTCCTTTTGGTCTGGCTTCAGCACCAAGGGTATTCACGAAATGCATGGCAGTAGTAGTCGCATTTCTACGAACCCTGGGGATATTTGTCTTCCCTTACTTAGTCGACTAGCTCATTTGAGCCCCTACAGTTGCAGAGGCCAGCACTGCACTGTCCTGTACAATGCGAATTCTCCAATACTTTGGATTGGTAATAAACTTCCCAAAATCCCAACTTGTTCCTTCCCAATGCCTG